>JAHLJT010000631.1:214970694-216170694 GCA_031308135.1 Acheta domesticus | reverse complement strand
ACAGACATCGCTTTTAACAGAGAAGAATTTTTGGCTATTAAATGACCTAACTTGAATGTAGAAAGTTAATATTATATCTTCCTTAAATAAACACGATTACAAAATCAACATACTTTGTTTCAAAATGTTTAATTTTACTCTCAATTGAGAATTTGGTATCTGAATGATACATTATTTCATTTTAATGGATCGTTACTTTACTTTAAACAGAAAATGGGAATTAATACAGCTAAATTTGTGATAACTGTCAATTAACTGTCATGGGCCAGGTACTCAGTTACGTACCGCTACCCCCCGAGCTATTTGTACAACCTTTACTTTGAAATCTCGAGTCAATTTCTTTGGATGCAGTGCCCGCGAGCTCTAGTATGCTTGCTACTTTGCCTGTGACCTTGACATACCTGTTAAACATCTATTTCGGACAATACAAATTCTAGTTTCTCCGGGTGAAAAAGTAATATGCAAAGCTTCAGCTAAAGTCGGGGTACTATATCCGCAAAAAAATTATTTTGACAAATACTCAATCCCACTCGTGCAATGAGAGACAATCAGAGATTTAAGAATTTCTCGCGTAAACCAGAAGCGAATGAATCTGTGTGAACGGATATCGTTCTTTTTGTAAATTTCGCTTTATGGGCTTGGACGCGCGTGTTCATTTCATTGATGTTGTGTAACAACGACACCACGCCACCTTAAGTAATATAGTGAAGTTTTGTTTTAGTTTCTTCAGTCACCGTTTTTGTCTCGCAATAATGTTTCTTGTTTGAGTTTTAGTCACTTTTTAATCTGTCGCCTCTACAGCAGATTTGTGCTTCCCGGCAGCGCCTCTCTCTCCTTCGTCCTTCCGCTTGCTTATTTAAGTATCGTTTTGCCGGATGAGATCCTCCTCCTCCTCGCTCGTCGGCCCATCTCCTCTTGGTTTCCGAATTTACCTGTTTATAGTTGCCGAGATATCCCCGCAGGCTCATCTCGCTTCTAATAGCCGCTTATGGGAGAGGCTTATTATTAACAGACCAGAAAGAAGACCACGCCACAACACACAAACGAACATCGTTGACTAAATGAAGATCCGAACTCACGACCCTTCGAGATGAGGGAATTCCGATGCTATAGTCTTAGCATTCTTAGCTACCCAGGTTACCGGACTAGGAATATTTTATTTGTTTAAAGAAATATTGTTCAGTTGTTTAGCAAGTTGAACCATCTTAGTAAACACTACTTTCCCTTCAGAAATTTCCGAATCAATTCATTTGCGAAATCCCTCAATGACTAATTGATTGATTATTTTGTGTTTACGGGCTTGTTAACAGCTATGATAATTAGTCCCGTAAGCGAAGTGCATGTTGTATCTTGGGAGGCAGTCTGTCCCGCCACTAGAACGGCGCCGATCTACACTTCACCTTGCGAGGTTCTCTCCTGAAGATACATTCTCCATCGACTGGTTGATTAGTGTCTGGATTAGTGGCTGGACGGTGAAATCCCGCGTAGACCCTATTCGTCGACCTGTGGAGTTTCCCTCAACAAGGTTTCTCCCACCCGCAGGGCACCGCCCCGACCGGGTCAAGCTCTAAGCAACCCTCTGGTCTCCCGATATGTGTGGTTGTCTATTGCATGTAGGTGTATGTGTGTGTAAGGGTGAGAATAGGGCAAGGAAGAGGTAAGAAAAATCACGTGAAATCCATGGCTCGTTAGTTAGGGCAATGCTTTGGCACTCGCCTGGTGTTGAACAGAGAAACCAAGGCAAAATACGTTCAGAGCAGCCGGCATCTAGACTTCTCTTCCAGACAACGGGTGAATTTGACCAAGCTTTCTAGCTAGTGTCTAAAATCGTGCCGTCGTCGAGACCTAAATCCTAGAGCCTTCCGGTCAGAGGCATTTTTATGACATCAATTGATGCTCTTGAGGTACCTACGCCGATCCCACCAACGAGACACTGCCTCAGCTGGAACATATTCTATGCTCCCGAATGTTTTTCCAACATGCGTAGTAATGTAGTGCGTGTGTGTGTAATTAAGGGAAGAAGAGGCGATCAAGAAGAGGAAGGAAGGATCGTGCGCGGTCTACAGCCCGTTTGTGAAGCTGCGGCTCCGTCATTTGCCTGGTATTAATCGAAGAAACCGCAGAAAGCTATCGATCAGATCAGCCTGTCGCGGTCACTAGAATTCCCCCCAAGTACCTGAATTCCACTTAGCTACGTAGCTAAAGGCGAACACATTCGGGACTAGAACACTAGGATCTCCGGGTCGGAGACAGTTTGTTGCACTGAGCAATCACGGTCGATCGGAACCTCTCGTAGATTTATCAGTAATTTCTAGAGTTCTGCATGCTTTGCTATCGACAGAATACGCGTTTCGTAAAGGTAAGATTTTCATTTTCCAGAAATGTTTTGAAATACGATTTGTTCCTGTCGAAGAGATAATTTTCTGGATCGCCCAGCGCATCCGGTAGCAAGTAACTTGGGCGCCGTCACAGGATTTCCTTATCGCGGCCTTTGCGCCCTCCCGGTGTCTCCCACCGCAGAGGAAGAAACGGAGCTGATACCGTCGGGAAACATCGCGGCCTGCAATATAAGACCGTGCGAAAACTATGGATGCGTATCATTTTCTTTTCTCGATACATACAGTGGACGCCGCTTATTGTTATCACGTCGGGTCGTACACAAGTACACATGTATATGTTAACATTAATAATTAATTAATTTCATAATGATAGACGAACAATTCTAATAAAGATCATCAAAAGAAAAAGAAAGAAGTCCTCAATTCTAGTCTTACATCTGGGTCTCGATATCTGGTTTTCTCTACTTATTTCGTTAGTGTAAATCTCGTAGTCATGTTGTGTCTGTAAATCGACTGACCAATGCTGAACATCACGTCGCAATATTTCTAATGACTGCCTGATTTCCGCCGTTGTTGGAGTTCGAGATGATTTTACATGTCTTTTGTCAGTCTAGCAGCTGTAGAGGTGTTTTTCATCCATGTCCATCTATTTACGAATTAGTTTCGCGAACAGCTTGGTCATTTACGAGTCGCGACCCATGAGGGCTCAAAACTGTGCGTAATTGAAAAGTGTTTAAAAAAATTAATTAAAATGAATTCTAATAACAAAATACGTTTTCAATGTTCTAACATCCGTCCGGGCGGGTCATCATAAAAATGATAACATTGGACGAATGATAAAAACCATTATTGCAATAAGCTGCGGCCACAGTATAGAGAGAAGCTGATCCTAAACCGTGAAAGAACTTATTTCTTTACAAAGACAGAATATTATAGAAGTCTGATATATTCTGAATTCCAATTAAACTAATATAATTTTCATGCAGAGTTTAAGATAATAAATTATGCTATTAGGCTAATGGTGTAGTACACCAAAAACTACCCAAGGACTGTAAGTCAAGAAAAATGTATAGTTTAGTCAACATTCATAGACGACATTAAAATACAGGTGGCATGAACCGGCACCATGAGGATGGTAGAGACAAGAACAATGAAAAACAAGAAAAGAAAATCGGGATTTCAGAATCGGGTGGAAAGAGAGAAGGAAGGCTCGAGCTCTAAAGAAATGTTAGATTTCGAACGCTTATATCGTATTAAGTAGGATTCTGGATCAGTGGCGAAATATAGGGATAGAACGGAACTTTATGTAATAGGTATGGAATGAGAACATATTGGAAGAAAGGAAGAAGGAATAATTTTTACGGCGCAGAAGCACGGCGCGGGAGGACAACGCGAGCGCATCTGAGAGAAAGCAAGAGCGCGGGAAGAAATTGAAGTAACGTCTTTCCAGATCTGAAAGAAAGATTAAAACATCTAAAGACTACAGTACTTTAAAGTGTTTGTTTTTTCCTTTTATTGAGAGACCAAATTCAACAAAGAGAATACTTAATTTATAAATTGTTAAATATATATTGTTCTATTTGTTATGGAAAACAAGGTTGGTTATTGCAGAAATATTGTATACAATCCAATACAATTTTGACAGGAGAATCTCCAGGAATTTGCCGTTCGTACGAACAGACCGTCAACGTACAATGGTGTAAGGAAAATGGGAAAATGGTTAGGTAGGAGCAAGCGTGGCATGTATAAAACAAAATTAAATTGTTATTTGAACGATTACAAAAATTATTTCATTATCTACTCCAAAAACATTATAGGTTTTTCCAAAAAGAAATTCAAAGACAAACTATAATTAAACATAATTTGAAAGTACTTATTTACTGTATTCACCAGGACAAATATTCGGAGACATTTTAATGATATGATAATACATATTTAAACGCACCAGGTGCGGAGGCTTGTGCAGTGGCAAGTTCAGAACTGAAACTTCGAGTCCCGACGGAAAATTTTCGACTCTCACTAAATAGCTGGGTTCCAGTTGTCTACTCACTGGATAATAAAAGTAGAGTTTCGTATTTACTATTCTTACTGATTGCTGTCAGCAAGCATTTCCATTGTTTCCGGTGATCAGCTCCAAACGATTGCCGAAGCAGTACTTTTAAACGACGGATCATGGATCGCGCGCGACAATTCCATCCACTTCCTTCCATCTCAGTTGTTTTTAGTTTCTCGCTAAGGAGTAGAGAGAGAGTTATGTAATGTTGCGCGAAAAAACGGTGAATTTTAGACAGAAAATCTCTTATTATAGAGCTCTGGTAACGAAAAGGTGGATAAATCGAGTTGAAAAATGTAGAAAAAAATCCTCTTATCACGTAGTGTAGCCAGAATCCATGTTTTGTGGGTCCTTGATGCTGAAAAATCTAATGACGGCAAAAATCGAAATCAATATGAGATGTTGGCTCTCCATCGTAACTATTTATTCTGGACAGCTGTCTTGTCTGGACTGAGGACCACAGCCGCCTATAATAGCACTGAAGATGGCCGCAAAGCGGCCGAAAAAGCTTTATGAAAGAATAAATAGTTACGATGGAGAGCCAACACCTCATATTGATTTCGATGATAGAAGCATCGTAAACACCACATCATTTCCTACCATTATGACGGCAAAAAGTTTGTCCATCTGTGAACAACGCTATCAGCTAAACCTTTCTGTTAGTTTTCTTCAAAACTGAAATTCCCCAATCGTTTCTGACTGATGTCGCTATTCCTTGAATTCGAAATCTATATTTTAAATTTGGGGTGAACTTTACACGCAAATTCTGAGACATATTCCAAATTTTAAAAAAAATGGTTCCATCCTTTCTTATTAAATTGTGTTGTTGGATAGTGCGAATAACGTTTAAGAAAATGGTGCAGGTCTTATGTTGTATAAAAACCCTGATTTTTCGAAAACTGCATGAGTTTAACATTTTTTCGGAGTCTTCCTACAATTTAAATATTAAAGAGAGATTTTTCCAGTAATTAAATCTGTTCTTTAAATACAGATTTTGAAATGAGATCGTGAATAATTTTTCAAAATATAAGTACTTTTTGTGTAATTTTGAGTGAAAATACGTTCGAGAAAATATGTGCTGTTTTAGCACCATTAGTTTACTTTTTCGCTACATCTTACGCAATAGAGAGAAAGTTATGTAATGCTGCACGAAAAAACACGAATTTGTGGCAGAAAGACTTTTATTAGATGGCCCTGGTAAAGGAACGGTGGGTAACCCTGGTAACGAAAATGTGGGTAAATACAGGTGCTAAGTTTAGAAAAAATCCTCTAACACTTGGTGTAGCCAGAATCCATGTTTTTTGGGTCCTTAATGCGGAATAATCGATTGACGGGAAAACGGCTGTCTGTCCGCTCGTCCATTCATCTATCTATCCGTCTGTGAACAACGCTAGCAACCAAACCGTTCATCCGATTTTCTCCAAAATTGATAATCCCCAATCGATGTGGCTTATGTTCCGGCCCATTGAATTTGTAATCGATGTCTTAATTTTTGGGGGTACTTTACATGAAAACCCTGAGACATTTTCCAAATTTACAAAAAATGCCTTCATCGTTTTTTATTTTATTTAATTGTTCGATAGTGTGAAGGCCATTTAAGAGAATGGAGCAATTCTCAATTATTCTCATTTTCGCTGAAAACTCGATTTTTCGAAAATTACAAAAATTCAATTTTTCGGCGTTGTCCTACAACTACAATTTTGAATATTGAATTTGTTTCGGTTAATACAATGTGTTTCCTTAAGATAGATTTTTTGAAACAAGTTCATGTACAATTTTTCGAAAATTTTAGTACTTTTCGCGTAATTTTGCGCGAAAACTGTACTAAAACCACTTACTTTCTCGCCCGTACTTTCAGGCAGTATTACGCTAAAAGTACTCAATTTTCGAATAAATATTCATGATATTATTTAAAAATCTATCTTTAAGGAACAGATTTAATTGAAGGTAATACTCTCTGTCTTCATAATTGTAGTTGTAGGAAGATGCAGAAAAAAATGTCAACTAATGCAATTTTCGAACTATCAGAGTTTTTAATCGAAAATGAGACCTGCACCATTCTCTTAAACGTTTTTCACACTATCAAACAAACAAAACTTAATCAAGCGATGGAGCTATTTCTTTGAAAATTTGGAAAATGTTCCAGGAGCTTCATGTGATCATCCCCCCCCAAATTAAAATGTCTGTTCAATTTCAAGAGGCCGTGACATCAGCCAGATCGTTTGGGATCAATTTAGGAGAGAATCGGCAGAACGGTTTAGCTGCTAGAGTTGTTCATAGATGGACGAACAGACAATCGTTTTGCCGTCATTCGATTTTTCGTAATCAAGGACGCGCAAAACATGGATTTTGATTACACCACATGTTACAGGATTTTTTTCTAAATTGAGCAACCAGATTTATCCACTTCTTCTTTATCAGGTCCCTGTAATAATAGTTTTTCTGCCGAAAATGTGCAGTTTTTAATGCAGCACTACATAACTTTCTCTATATTGTGAAAGCGGTAGCGAGAAAGTAATATATCTGTTATCTTTATTTTGAAAAAGTAAAGAATTTGGTAACGGTTAAGAAAATAAGGAACAGTCCATTCTTTTGATTTAGAAGTAAGAACTCCATCATGTTGACAGTCGCATACAATTCCATTCCAATCTTCTTGAGAACATCAAGGGGGGAGAGGTGCATGACAGACCCTAGAATAAATTGCAAAATAATTGAAGGCAATTTTATGTATGTAATATCTAATTGTATATATATTGACTACGATGACACAGATGACTATGTCTTCTTTTTCAAAACTAATTCAACATTCATTATGTTGCTCCGATTGTACAACTGCTCTCTACAACAACAGATACTACAATAAGATTTTGGATGATAATGGACATAACTGGCTGTAAGAGAACCTTGAGATTCCAAGCTATGACGCAGGGCGACGGTTTTGGATTGTATTGTGAACATCTTATAATGGTGGAAATATGCAACTATCACTGGGAGTGAAGAAGGTTTCCAATAATAAAAATACGAAACGATGAGAAACGAACTCCTTGCTCCAAATAAATATGGATAACTAAAACTATGCAGGATAGCGTACCTCCTCGCATTAATATGCAACTTGGGCATGGTATTCACTATCCCGTGGATCCGTTTCTCAATCGAATCGTAGAGGTCGGACGACGCGTGAGTGTGTCTAACTTTTACGCGCGGAAACGACAATAGAAACAGCCTGAGCCCGTGGCCATGACCTCTACAATAACAGCCACTATGGCATTATCGTCGTATAGTTGCTTTATGTCGCACAGCTACTTCAGACAAATGCCTTCCCTTCTTTAAAACTTGCTTCATACTTCAAAACTTGAGTAGCTCTCAAAAATCACTAGCTACAATTAGTCACAAAATCATCAACAATTTAATTTATTTCTTTAACTTTTCAAAAGTAAATATGGTGTTTGATGTAAGACTGGTTGTCATTTTTTTATGTTTTTGCAGCACCGGCTTTAAGAATTTAAACATGTGTTTAGAACAAGTTTTTTCAACAAGAATTTAAGCATTCTCAGTTATTATTTTACAGTATAATATTTAAAATTCCACGAACTTACAGAGAAGAATATATTATTTAAAGTATATTCCTCCTTTAGAGAAGACGTGTTAGAAAACTACTACTCTCACAGGAAGATTGAGGAAATCGTTGCTAAAATTCTTTTGGTAACATTAGTATTAGTGAAGAGTTCGAGAGGAGAAAACTGTTCCGGTTCGCATTTAATCATCAAGCCTAACGAATGCCACTGACACATTCTAGCAATTATAGAAATAAATGGGCTATATGTGTATGAAATAAACCGTAACAGAGATGACAAAATTTAATTTGCATTGCTTTATAACATTTTATATAGCATTAGAAATAAATTGTAACCACAAAAAGGGGTCATGGAAATCTATGAACCTTTGCTCAAATTATGCAATATTGACACTTTTGTAAGATGGTTTAAAATAACTATTGAATGCAATAAAAAACGTTTTCCAGCGTGAAACCGAAATGTAAGAGTGTTGTTTCGGATAAATCGGAAGCATTTTTGGGCTAGTCTTGTCCCACAACTTGAATCTGTCACACTTGTTTGGAAACACTTGGGTATATTTTCAAATAACAAAAACACATTCCATTATTTGAAGGACATTTCCGAAACTAGTACAACTACAGTGATCTGAACAGAAATACAAAATGTAATATTGAATGAATATTTCCCTAAAATTGTTAGAAACTTTTCTAGAGAAGTGCGAGGAAATTTATTGTAACTGGTTCATTTAAATACATTAGTGCATCAAGTTGTTTGCTTCGATGCACGTGGTTCAAGTTGCAAAGCACTTGAGTGATGGTTTCACTCGCACGAGCTGTGCTTTCTACATCGACTACTCTTCTGAAAGAATGCATTATATGCTTCTGAATGCGACTCCTTAGCAACGATGCAACGCAAATTACCATTGTGGTCACTAAACTTTGAAAGTAAAGGCTTCAAAAAGAGGCAGACAATACTAAAATATTGACGAGTATTGACGACACTACAATGAGTCATGTCACCCATATGAAACTGGATCTAACATTGGTATTAGTATAATTCATGTATTTCTAATTAGACAACAATAAAAATAATTTCACAGTAAATATTCTATTTAGTGATTTGATTCATGATATAATGAAAAGAGTAACAAAATCATTATAACTTTTTATTTGTATCAGATCTCAAACACGTAATAATAATCTACATGTATTCATTTTGTTGCAACGCAAATCAAGCATTCCAATTAAGATCGTTCATCTTGTTATAGCCACGTATCCACTTTCATGAACACTAAGAATTAAGATGGAACATCGATTCTGGAATGACTGAAACAGATTTCTGGCGATAACGTTTGCACATGAAATACACGCGAAAATGGTGATTTTTATTGATAGCATAGAGAAATCTGTTGCTGCTTGGTACTCATTTGTAGGAAATGGAAGTGATCTCGGCCTGTTTATACCTTTATCTGACATAAAATGTATACGATCTGTGATCCCGTTCGAAACCAAGGGATGATAGTGTTACTTATTAAAAAAGGTAAACAAAAAATTATACTGCTATTTATATGTACTCTTTTACTACTTACACCGACAGAGCATCCCATTTTGCATTCATGACAGATATATTCCGGCTGGTGATACAATAATGAGAGAAATGAAGCCCTTCTTTGTGGTTTGAATTCCAGACCACGTACTCCAGAAACGAACGTGTTGGCATTTGAACTACAACTTGCATTTAACAGAGTCGATAACAAGATAGTATTATGTCGATTTTATCCTATAATATTCACGTGAGGTTTTGGCCATGATTGTATTATGTTATCATTTTTAAGGTATGAGGTGGGTTCAATTAAGGTCGGACTTATCTACCGGCAAACTGCTTAGGGAGCTCCGTTCATGCAGAACTTCGTTTCTCAACAGACACATAAAATATCCGAAAAATTTCATAAAAAATGTTTATATCTGTAAACGAATTTGTTATATTTATATAAAATAATTAATATTAATAATTAATAATGTAATTAAAAATAATTTATGTTTAATTCTAAGAACAATTTGTTAATTTTCATTTGTTGTTCTACACAAGTTTATTCTATTACAATTAGTGATTTTTAGTAAATTTCAACAATTCACCTCACATCATTTGTACCATAAAAGGCCATACATTTCCCAGCATTTGTTCCATGAAATCATCAAACTCAGTACAACCAAAGCGATGATGCGGTTCTGGGTCCGGGTCATTACGTCTTCCATGATTATGCCAAATATTGTTTAGCGCTTTCAGAAAGATACTTCCCCATCCTTGGAAACAAATGCAAGGCATCAAGAGAGTACTCAGTTCCTAGCAGTCGCTTTAGAGCTGTGAGGATGAGTGACTACATCAATGCTTGTCGAAAACGGTTCTATGTTAAATCGTAATCTCTTATGTACTCAACTAACATTATTTGCGTTTGGTTTAACAATTAAGATTCAATGTTTATAGAAGGAGTAATTCTTACGTTGCTTTTTAATTTCGTCAGTTTTCCAAGATGAAGATTATATGGCACGATGTTATAGTTATATGCACAGAACATTCCATATTAATACTCGGTTTTCCCTCCAAATTGTAAGGCTTGTAATTTGTGTAGTATATTTTTGTGCAGTATGTCACTGTGTTTCTGTCATGAAGTGACACCAACACTAGCATATGCAAAAAACTCATTCATTTATTCTGTATGGTAATTAATTTTAATTGTTTTGTTCTGAAACATGATTTAATATAACATGAAGCTAGAGTCAGAGTAATGCGTTCAATCTTGGCAGCTAAAGCAAACAATAATCACACCTGCAAAGGTATTTTAATTCAATGTTGAAATTAAACACCAATAATTAAAGAGTCAAAACTCTGCTGCAATATAAAAGAAACAACTTTAAAAAAATAGAAGCACATTATAATTCTCTTGCTTATCCTCGTGTCTCATTATTCTTCCCGTGGCCTTTCCATTTTCTTTACCTTGCTCTTTTGACGTAGGTTATTCTTTTTCCTTCTTTCCATTTTATTCTTTTCATATTTCCTCTTTATTGTACTTTATATTCTATTTTTACATTCCTCCTTCTTTTTTGAATGTGTTTCTTTATATCAAATACAACTTCAAATTACTGAAGAGGTTTTCTAGGCATATTCCTGTCTCCTGGCCCGAATTCCTGTACAAATGGAACCTGTGAGATAGAAAAGAGTTATATAATAACTAATCCAGTAATTCCTTAATATATAATATAGTAATATTAAACTTTTCAAGAGCAAGGTTAACAATACATTTAAAACAACTCATATATACGATAGAAACGTACATACAAACAATTTAAAACAAAAAAACCTGTAATCACGATCCACTTTGACTAAAACTAATTAACCTTTTATCTACGAACCCATTGCTGAGATAAGTATGTGTCTGTTGCAGGAGAAGCAACCCTGAGTTAGCATTGCATTGTTGAGAATAGAGGGACGACTTCAGGTTCCTAACTGATTCTCTCTCCCCCCCTCTCTCTCTCTCATGGTGCTATATTTGCTCATATCTCCCTCAAATCACCTAAAACAGTGATCCAGTGTTATCTTCACTAAGTGTCAGCCACTCTGGTAGCTGTAGTACAATCAGCAGGATCTACGATCCCGATCACGCCGAAGAGATCACCTCTCACCATTGTAAATTAATATTTCAATAAAAAGTCTTTTTAAAATGGAAATATTTATTAATTTACAACTGCGTTCAGTGCTAATTAAAGCAGGTTTAACGACATTTGTTTGTAGAAGACCTTTATGCGGAGTTCAAATTAAAAGCATGAGCTGCCTTCCGTCAATTCATATATTGTTTTAATATTTTAATTGGAGATTCGAACTGAGGTCTGGCATGCACAAAGGTCTTCCAACCTGGATTAATGTATTAATTGAGTCGCAGGATTATTTTTTTCCTTCCCTACGCGAAGCAGATGTTATTCTTGAAACTAAATAAAAAAGTATTGGGACGCTTAAAGCTTAAAAACGTACAGGGGAGCGTGAGGAGGAGATGTGCTCGTCATATAAGGGGCGTATCTCCTGCATACTATGCAGTTATCAGATCCTGAGCTGCACAATGTTCGCTTTACAGCCAAGGAAACTGGAAGCTTGAAGCATTTGGTCCATGCGTCCGGTCTTTGCCAATGTGTGTGACACACTAAAGAGAGATTTGCACAGCACAGGTGCTCTACGCTAGTCCCGTGGCATTGCCTATGTGCTGGCGTGAAGTTTAGCAGTACGTTCCTTTGCGAACGCACCACTTTAATAAGTTTCTCACAGCGTTGTGTTTGAGTTGTACTTGAGCGCCATACGCCAGCTGTATTGTGTGAGTAATTGTATCTCAGCAGAGTGAAATTCTTCTCCAGGATCGACGAACATCGGTTCTCCTTTGAAGAACGAGGTAGTACATTCCACTTCTTACACACTTCTAAAACATTGCATGAAATTCTTTGCTGTGAGACGAACAAAAATTTAGTAAGAGGAAATGTGAGGGATCATATTGATTTACAGTCAAATTTGTTTTTAGCAACATTGACACTCAAATTACGAACAACAAAATTATATGTTCGTATAATAACCAGAAATGTTCCCAAAATATTTCTGCTTGAAGAGTTAACTGAATAAAAATTCAAACCCAGTTCGTTTAATTATTTTGTTACATTAACCATAATATTTACTAAGCTAGGCGGTCGCCTCCTGCACAGAACTTTGCATCCGCGCGGGAGGTCCTCCCGTCGTCGCGGCGGCCGCCGCCGCCGCCGCCGCCGCCGCTGCCGCGGGCGCGTCTCCTTGGAGCGCGGGCGGCGGAGGCGGCGGCGGCGGCGGCACCGCGCGCGCGGCCCAACACTTTCTCCGAGTCGTATAAAACCGCGCGGGACCCGCAAATGGAGCCCAGTCGAAAACTCACCTTCGGGCGGGCGGTTCAGTCGCAGGATACACACGGAGGACCGTCTTTGCTTCAGGTAAGTGAGAATGACATGAAGTCGGGATGGCCTTAAGAAACTTGAGCTCAGTGGACATGCCATCGTTTTTTTCAGAGCAAGCATCGATGTTTTGTGAGATTGACAGAACGTCGTTGTGGAATTTTTTCCCAACTGTTTTCCTAGGGGAATTATATGATAGATAAGTGTAGGTTTTATTTTTAACAAATTAATATTTCTGGATGGGATAAAAGTGATAGATATTTGTTTTATTTTTCATTTTTTAGGTCAAGTGTATATTAATCAAGAATCAACAAAACATTGCCAATTATCAAATTTAAGAATTCAATATTTGTATAATATTTAATTATATGTGAATTAAATAATATACAAAATTACAACAAATTTCAAAATATTTCTGAAAATGAAGTTACATATTTCAGCAAAATTATTTCAATTTCATTATATAGTTCCAATATCTTACTTTTGTCTTGATTAAATATTATAAAATTTTAGCAAATAATTTCTTTTATTCTAATTCGATTATATTAGAGTTCTCAGATTCTTCAAATTATGTCAGGTAAATGAAGTTATTGTGAGAAACTTTGATAGGTCAAATGTTTTTCTTCTGGGTCAACTATCCGTTTTCATAGAAGAAAAAAACTTTTCTTTAAGTATTTACCTTTCACTTTCATAATGTCACAAAAAACTAAGAGCACGTTATTGTTCGAAGTGAATCAATCCAAACCGACGTAGAGTGTCACAAGAAGTTCGACCAAGAGGAAAGACAAGTATTTCTGAGCGTATGCACATGTTTACCAGACCATGCAAGAGACAGCCTCACTCTTTATGCATCGATTAAGCAAATACTTTTGGAAATGTTTTGTCAATAGCTAAACCACAATTTTTTGCCTAATGATTAGAACTGGAGCACGGGCAGTCTTTCATGCTGCAAGGTTCCGTTAGTTTCTCGAGGCTACAAGAAACACTCGTGTCACGCATTTTTGTGTCGTGCATGCAGAGGTGTTTTATGAACCGTTGTGGGCTCCACATAATTAGCTCTCACCGCAGGACCTGCTGGCGCAGCGCGTGCATATAGCATTGGGCAAGGAGGAATTAGTAGTTACGTGAAGCAGGTGACTGGGGCCCGGCGCGAACAGAGCGGCGCGGCGCGGCGCGGCGCGGTAGCGGAGGACCCAAGGCTGCCGACAAAGACGTCGCGATGTCTCCAGAGAATGCTCGACTTTTGTTGACACATTTGCTCGGCGGTGGGAAATACGTGCTGTCATTACTACATGTAAATGGTGTAATCATTGGCAAGAAACCTTCTTTCGGTTTGGTTTGAGAAAAAATATTTATTAAGTACATAATACAGTATATTAGCTCTTGAAGTGTGTAAGTTATTAAAAATATGTTTTTTTAATTTAGATTATATTGAGTTGATACATTATTAAATTAATAAACATTATTAAAAATTTTAAATAAAGTGTGTTCTCAAGATATTCAGTCAGCTATAATTTTGTAATATCTGCAGATCTTCCTAGAATAGTTATATGTAACAGGCAATATTGTCAATAAGACTATGTCATTTAGTTACATTCATGATGCTACACGTCACCTCAGATTGGAGCCTGATTTATTGATTTTTTTTATTTTCAAAAATGTTTATCGATGTTCAGAACGTAGTAAATTCGTAAAACTGAGCGTAAATAATTACTGGGAAATAGGTATTTACGTTGTAGGCGAAGTATCTTTAGGTAAAAGTTATTGTTTGAACGAAATATTTTTTCTCTCACTATTTCATAAAAATCGTACCGGTTTTTTTTTGGGGGTAGACAAATTCACATCCACACACACACACAAATCAACTAAATTTACATACAAATGTTCATTTGATGATAAAAGGTAGTATTTTTTAGAATAATACTACTTTTTATCATCGGGAACATATTTTGTTCCAACATGATGCTCATATAATTAAAAATACATATAGGAGTAATAAATAGTCAATACTTAATCAAGATCTAAATGCCGATGAATGTTGAGATTAATGACAGATTTTACAAGATGCATATCTAATGTCAGACGAAAAGTCATCAATTTTCATTTCTTATATTTTCCCTAAAATTCAATTTTTTTAAAATTTTATTTCCTATACGCTGTGAAATAAATGCTTCAATCTTTATGGAGGCGCTATTTGTACTGCTCTGCAACCTCGATGTTTTAGTCCCTTGAGAATGATTAAGTTATGACCTATCATTATTTTGTCTGTTTTGACCAGCATTTGTAGTATTACGACATGACTAAAATCATTAGAGAGACACAAAAAGAGCCGAAGCTAAGAATGACCATATTGGCTCTAACATAAAATCGGCCACAATTGCCAATTCTAAATGGAGTTCAGAAAAACAAGTTTTACATTTAAAGACAGCACAAAATTAAATAATACAAATACTGGCCTTTGACATTTTGGCGTCCTGGGTGGAATATGCGAGTTATTTGACGTCCAATTTACAGGAAAATACTTTTTAAATTAAAGAGTGTTTCTCAATATTAAAACAGTATTTTACAGTTTATGTTACAAAAATACACGATTAGAAACGGCACTTTGCTACCTCTCATTTTTTACCACCTTTGCAAAGTTAATTTTAAAATATGATTTTCAATTGACAGCATTGCTCTTATATTTTAATAATACAAATAATATTTATTATGTGAATATGTAAAAAAATAAATAATTTAAAAACTGCACTATTGTAAATGTGTCCTTTCCGCAAATAATACTCCAAAGAAATATGGCCACCCAGGTATAATAAAACATAAAAACAAAATCCCTTAAGTGCACTACTGATGGATGGAGATATGTATCTCAGTCATACATAAAAAAAGATTTAAGATGAAGGGAAAAAGTGCGCATATTGATACGAGGGAAAAATAGATGTGCATGCAACCCGCAAAACTTTACGCTGCATCACACGTACTCAGCAGACGATACATTCCATGACTCGGAAACGATACGTCATACGCTCTTAAATCCAAGTGTTTGTGTTCCGCAGGGAACATGTCTTATGGCTCGTATGTCGTTATCTACAAAATTAGATATAACTGGACGTTCTTTTTTTTTTAAGATTCCCCCAAACTGCGTAGCATGAGTTGTCATAAACTTCCAAACTTCGGTTTTAATACGCATTTTTTCTCTTTTAAAACAAATATTTGAAAATTCAGGAATTTCTGTACTTTTCAAACTGTCATGTATTAATTTTGGCACCCCAGCACACTGTTCACCCTGTCCAAAAATCCCTTTGATAATCTTTCTTCTTCGTACTGAATTGTTTGAAAGTTTGTTTGAATTGAATATTTGAAGGAGGGGCGCGTGTTCAGATTAAATTCGCTCTAAGTTGCAAAAATTAACGTTTCACTTTCAATCTAGGTCATTAGGAATGAATTGTGTCTGGCAAAAGTGCGCGTTTCTTTCATACATTTTGAAACATTGGCAGCCGACAACGGTTACTTCCTAATGAATAAAATGATATGCCATCTTCAGAAATTGGGATACCTTGCTAATATGTCGCCGCTTTGAGAGAAACATGGTTGGTGGTACCATCATGTCGAAGAGCGAACATTCCAAACCTTGGCACAAAGCAGCTTCTATTGAGACGCGTCTCGCAAAAACTCTCTCGAGTCACGACCACTGAAAACCCGCACCCACGGAAAAAGTAAATAATATAGATACAAAGGCATAAAAGAAGAGCTCTTCTTGCATCACGAAACACTTATGTGTTTTGTATAGTGTGCGTTTAAGTCGTCCACATGTCACGTCTTCAGAGTTCTTTTAACCAATTTTTCTTTGAGTAATTTTGACCGAAACAATCAAGCGATTGTCCAATGATGATCAGATTTCGTGTTTTTGTTAAAACGTAAATCTATTTGTTAAAATAGGATTCGATAAAATTCCCTCGTATGCAATGCAATTAAGCTCCATTTTCTTTCCAACTAGATTTTTGTGGGGACATAATTCAGCGATGCTGTTATCAGAGAAAGACCAATGCAATTAAGGAACATGTTACTAACTAAGAATGTTGAAATTAAACATTGTGCAAATTCCTCACTAATGTGCGATACTCCAAGATCTATATTTCACATAACGCGTCGTTCCCACGACGTACGAATTCTCGTGCGTTGCATTGCGTGCACTGAGAATGCTGCACGAGGACCTTACGTCATGGAAGCGCTCGGGAGTTGGAAAGCACACGAAACCACTTTCCGCTCTCTAAATGGGCAGGGACTTTTCGTCGAATCAATCGACTACGGCAAACACTTGAATGGAGAGGTCCACGGGACCGAACCCGTTGACTTCACGCTCTTTCTTGAGCCTGAAGGACGTCCTTGAGAGTGCGTGAAGCGAGTACGTTCCGGTTACGTACGCACGTACTCATTTCTACGGCACTCTGAATGCGAGACGGCATCGATCATGGTGATATGTGAGCCATTAACATGCAAGATGGAAATATAATCCATTCATAAATTTTTACTTCTTAAAAAACTTTCATATCGATCGATTGATTCATTTATGCTTCCGAGCACATCAACTGCTAAGATAATTAGTTCCGTAAGTCTAGTGCATGTTTTATCGCGGGAGGTGGAAGTGATATTTTCCAGGTGAATGGTGAGATTGGTGTCTGACCTACACGCCTAGTGTCGAAAATCCTGCGACTGACGTCACACTAGCTATCTAGCCAGGCTCGAAAATCTTGCCCGTCGGGACTCGAACCCAGGACCTCCTGGTCAGAGGCACTGCAGTGACATCAGCTGATGCCCTGAGCCACCTAAGCCGGTTTTTCGTCTGAAGTTATGACTAATTTTGAAAAAGATTCAAGACAAATCGTATAGCAATCTCCTCTTGAGAGTAGGTTTACATTCAAATGATTTTAGTATTCCTGTAAAGGCTTCGTCTACACTTGACCAATTTTATTGTATATTTTCACATTATTCTTAAAGATTTTTCCACAATTTTTTCTTGCTTGGGGTAAATTAAGTTGTATATTTCTGCGTGGACAATTTATGAAATTTGAGCCCCCTCAATACGGATTCGTTCGTTCTTCATGCTTACAGAGTAAAATTAATTTAACGCAAACGAGAAATCTCTAGTTTCTGAAACAAGAACGACTAAAATATCAGTGAATAATAATTCTAATATGAGTGAACTCTCATTAATTTGTCATAAATAGGGAAATAACAAAATTAATTAAGGTCTATGTAGTATACGAAGACAACTTGGTTCAACCGTTGCGACACTGCTTTCTGAATATTTAATAATTCCTCAAAATAGGAACATATAACGAAGCGTCCTTAATTATAACTTTTCACATTGTAATATCGGGCTCCAATTCAAATATCGGCCATTGAATGTGAGATTTGCGGTAGAAAGAGGGGGCTGGTTCCGGATTTCCTTGGGGTTATCTCCATTTTCCTCACCATTCATTCAACTAACTAGATTACTCTCATCACCAGTCATGAAACCAGCTCAACTCTCATGCCGTAGTTGGAATACCCGACGGCGGTCATACGACTCAATGTAGAGTAGGGCCGGTCCCTGAAGCACAGGGCTTTTATGAGGTGACCGCGGCGGTGCGTGAGCGCTATGAGAAATTTTGGTGGCAACTGCCACGGACGTACGAGAAATGTAAAGGTCAGATACCAAACCCGCGGTACTACGGCCTCGGGGTCTCTCCATCCTTATTTACTCGCGCCTATCAAATGTAATAGTTTGGCTCTATCTTCTTTTCTTTCCGCGATATGTGGCTTCTGATACTTTTGTCCAGTGTTCTTTTTCCTTAACCGCGTTTGGAATCTAACTTTCCTCAATTGAAAAATCTGTCTTCTGATATATATCCCGTATGCAGCTCTCTCCCATGCCTTGAACGTCATTGCTCGTGTCATCGCAACTGCCAGTTGCTCCGACCGCGCAACGGTGCTCTTTATTCCCGATGCAGGATTCTGATGGGCTCTCATCTAGCAACCGGCTGAAACGAGAAGTCGGCGAAGTGTAGCCTGCTTAACGGAACTTGCTTCTCGTGGCGCTGATCCCCTGAATGAACAAAGGAGGCCATAAATATCCGGGAGCTCCTCTAAAAACGCCGATATCGATCGCGGGCCTTGTCTAACTGGCGGACGAGACAGCCCTGACCTACGACAGCGGCGCCGTGGAAGCAACAGGTCTACGCAGACATAAAAAGGTGCCTCGCCTCGCTGGACGTCGGCTGCCAAATGTAGCCAGACGAGACGGCGGAATCGTCTGCGGAACTTAAACTTGAAGGAAACTCCTGAATCGCAACTCCCGAACTCAACTTTCCCCAGACGGAAACATTTTATCTCTTCGTGACATAAGGCACCAAATTTGACTCGCAGGACCGAGTCGCTTACGTCAAGGATGTAGATTTGGTTCTCATAAGAAAAAAGAAACGAGTAGGTGAACAGTCGATTAACTCAGTGTAAGGTGAAAGGAAACTTGCAAAAGGTACATCAAGGACTGGTGGTTGCTCTCAAGATGAAATATCTCTTTCGCTCAAGTAGGAACGCAATTTCCATACGCTGTGTAGCACGGTCGATATGGCACTGAGTCAAGTCTGTCAACTTACTTTTACTTCTCACGTTATATAACACCACAACCACGGGGGTTCCGTTCAATGCGTTACACTTTCAATTTAACCTAATTAAACCACCGAAACGAAGCATTTCAACAGTAGTCGAATAGTTCGCTGGTAATTACTGGGGTGCAATACTGAAAATGGCAAATACAACTAGTTCTACTAATATCAGGTTTCACTGCGATCTTACTTCATAGCTTTGCTGTGCATAAAACGAAATGTCCAAGGGATACCGCATTTTTCATGGCAGTTTTTGTTATGAGCGGTTAGCTTTTACTTACGAGGGACATGACACACCGAACCATCTTGTAACGAGAGCTTGAGGAGAGAGGTCCAAACTGGAGCAAGAAACGGCCTCTGGAACAATCGCCAGCGGGACTTTACTGGCTTTTTGCTGCTTGCCGACACCTGCCTCCCGACCAACTGTTCCGGAAACTAGAGGAGAACCAGCAAAAAATTCAGGGACTAGAGCTCTGACATGTTCTGGCACGCGTTGCGGGTCGGGAATTCCTTTCACCAGCCAGCACTTTGAAAGCTTAAAAGGTATTATCCAAAAACCGGGGTGTTGCACGAAGCGCATTGCGAGCTCTGTGGTGTGACTATTCCGGGTGTATTCGCAAGAAAGTTAATGACCAGTAAAAGCAAACAAATGAATTTACGTAATTGTACATTTCTTCTGAGGTTATATCACTTATTAAGTATACGTTCTCGTTAGATCACTTCATTTGAAATTCTGAAAAGGAGAAAACATTCAATTAAAATTATCAAGTGGTGAAAACATTCAATTAAATTTCTATTAAACATTTCCATTAACACAGGAGTTGTGTAACTTCTGTGATCTACAACTTCGCATGTAGTGATCCATATGACTTAACGAAACTGAATGAAAGATTTCCATCCTACGATTAATTCATGACCGCCTTACACAAAAACAAAATTCTTTAGGTCCCCGGGTTTTCTTAAGGAAATTAGACTTCCGTGTTTTCATACAATGACCATATTATTCAGCGGAATCAATTGAGCATTAGCGTACTAGGTAGACAACAACGATGAGTTAAAATTTATAAATAAAAGTGAAGATTGAGCGCAGGCGAGACAACGATTTTAACACAGAAGATAAAATTTTTGAGTAAATTTCAGACAAACAGAGTAAATGTCTGACAAACTAAAAGTAGTAATAGAGAAAGAAGCTTAGTGCTTAGAAACAATGTTATTTTCATTCGAATCTTCCCGACTTTCTGAAAAAAGGCTTTCTAAATTCGCGAATAGAGCGTCGCGTCGGCCAAGAAAACAGCTTTGCTATCACTGGACGTTCAAAAATTGAATGAATGTACGAATAAAAAACTAATAATATTTAAAGGTTACTCCAGAATTACAAATCCAAAAATTTAACCACAAATAAATCAATTTGTTTTTTGTGTATTCTGGTCACTTTTAAGGAACAGTAATAAATTATGTGGTTAATAATAATAATAATAATAATAATAATAATAATAATAATAATAATAATAGTCTTTATTTATACGGCAATGCTCGGACCATCAGTCACGATCTTCAGCTTAATGAAAAGAACTGCTCGCGGACCGCTGCCTAATGTTAAGGTGCTTCACTGGCTTCATCTAGAATGGTAGGAAACCACTGATCAAAACAGCCGGCCTCTAGAATTGCCATTCAGGCCGTGGTGGGCTTCGAAATAGCTGTTTAGGAAAATTTTGGAATCGAAAAGCCACTCAAGAACGGGTCTTGTGCCATGAATCTCCCAGCCTACATGGACTTGCTACTACGTATAATCGGTACACCAGAGAAAATCACAGACTACGAAAACCTTATTTTGAGATAAATCAAGATGAAATTCATTCTGTTAAATTTGTAATAATTTTTAAGAAATAAATGTTGACAATATTAAAGATGAGTTTTTCAGTTTATTTTCACTGTTCTGTGACGCAGTTGAAAAAGGAAATTGTCGATACTTTTGCAGACCAAAACTATGGGTTTTCAACGATGTCTCTCTTCAAATTATTTAAAATTATATCTCAGAAACATAAAAAATGAACATTTTGAGTTTCCCGGGCAAACTAGCAATATGATATCGTAGCCGCTGCGCGCCAATGTAACACCTCAAAGAAAATAAAATCTCTTATCACCAGTGACAATACTGGTAAAGTGGAAAAGTAGTCGGTGCGCGCAAATGCAACTGCCTCAAAGAAAACAAAATCTCACATCACCAATGATGCTGCCGCGGATAGGTTGGAAAAGTAGTCGGCGTGCGCAAATGCAACGACCTCAAAGCAAATAAAATCTCGTATCACCAATGATAGTGTCGTGGGTAGCGATGGAAAAAGTGACGCCAGGGGCGTGGCACAGTTCCCAGCGCCGCCTGCCGCCGCGCGCCCCCGCAGCCGGAAGCTGCACGCAGCCGGAGAAACCGCGCTCAATGCCACCGGCAGGAATTCCATTGTCGCTGGCGCAAGCGCCCGTCACCCTTTGCGCTCGATTATGGGTGTCAGAAAAAAATATCATATATAATGAACGAGCGTGAACCATAAGGCAGAAACTTTTAATTTCATCCATAATTAATTTCACGCATATTTTTTGGAAGAGGTTATTCAAACTTCCGCCACTTATGAACGAAACAATGAAACAAGACGGTGGCCTTGGGGAGCATCTCCTGTTTGACTATGATCATGTATTCGTTTCACTTAGTCAGCAAAAAGTATTCTGAAAAGATAACAATGTTTCAAGGATATACAACATTTGTCGCTGCTTAAATATCTTTCGAATTCGCGGGCGTTTCGTAAGTCACGGAAGAGAGCGCACGAAGAACTTGCGTGATTTAAAGCGCCTGCGTGCGTTTGACGACCGAAAAGTGTTTGCAGTAGATCTTACGCCGGCAGTCGGAGCAACCACGCACAGCCACTTCTCAGGCAATTGGAAGCAGCGTAACTCTTGCTTTCATCGTCACGAAAGGAGCGGTCCATTCATTCTATAGGACACACGTACAATGTGGTGACTCAACAATAAATTCCCTGTAAGGATCTAAGTGCCGGCATTTGTCTCTTTGATTTGCCCTTCTTTTCATTAAGGCAATCTCCTTTTGAGATTAAGATTACACTACTTTAAGACACCCACACCCTCGTTGAGTAAGCTATTTGATTGCCCACCCATCTAACAAGCTTCAAATTCTGATAACTTAGATGTCAATATCCTCCCGAAGAATCGCCAATAATTTCTTCATCTCTTTCGGAGTAGAGTTTTTGAGAGGATTGAGAAAAACGAAAGATCCATCAATCCATGTCAATTGGCTATTCGGCGAAAAAATATTTTCAAAAGCATTTCTGTATGTACATGTCATGTCTGTTCATATACGTATCTGGAGCATTTCCCCTCGAGAGAGAATGAGATACTAATATCGTGGTCGATTACGCAAAACAATACAATTTTAAAATTTCCTTTGGGCACCAGCGAGGAGTGTGATGTGAATGTTTATCAGAGTGAATGCAGTTAAATACTCTTGAACGTCTAATTCTCCATCCCAAAGATCACGCCTATCATCTCACGTCTTTTTCGCCTGAGTCAATTTCAAAGAATTTGGAATGGCTAATCTGACACTAAATGTAAACTCATAAATAGCACTGGTAGAAGTGTTTTATCACCCCTTATCTATTCTCATTTACTGCGTGTTAAGGACTATTTCATTTTCCGCTTACTCGCTCCTTCGAAAGCAGATTCGTCAATAAACTTCACGAAAGTGTAACGAAGTCGCGCTCATTGACAGTTTATTAGGAGCGCCTGCTTCAGACATGTACTAATAGACTTTCTGTTACAGACATGCAAACCCCAAACTTTCATTCGCCACTAATCTTTTGATAAACCTTTTCGACCAATGACATATTTCTCGAGCTGAAATCTCCTGGCGACAGAAGCCAAGAAACGGCCGTCCAGTGGCTTTCCGCGTGTATTAGAAAGGAAAGGATAGTAAATACTTTCCTCACGCATGTCTCCGATATGAAACATGCTTTCGCACTGGAGCGGAACGCGTACGCCCGGAGCTCTTTCCCCGAGAGGAGAAACCGGCAGCGGCGCCGCCCGTACCAGGATCACCCACGAAACTCCACGCGTCCGATCCGCACTGTGCGTTGTTCCCTCCGTCCTATCTCTCGACTCAATTACTCTCGCAACGCGCCTCGCGCAAAGCAGATAATGATTTCGCGCTCCCTTTCGGAAGGAGAGACCCATCTTATCTCAAACTAAGGACTTCGGGCACACGCACCGATTTGCAGCTCATACCAGGATCATCCACGAAACTCCTCGCGTCCGATCCGCACTGTGCGTTGTTCCCTCCGTCCTATCTCTCGACTCAATTACTCTCGTAATGCCTCGCGCAAAGCAGATAATGATTTTGCTCTCCCTTTCGGAAGGAGAGACCCATCTTATCTCAAACTAAGGACTTCGGGCCCACGCACCGATTTGCAGCTCATACCAGGATCATCCACGAAACTCGCGTCCGATCCGCACTGTGCGCTGTTTCCCTCCGTCCTATCTCTCGACTCAATTACTTTCGCAACGCTTCGCACAAAGCAGATAATGATTTTGCGCTTCCTTTCGGAAGGAGAGGCCCATCTTATCGCGAACCGAGGACATCGGGCCCACTCACCGATCTGCGGCTCATCCCAGGATCACCCACGAAACCCACACCGCACCGAACATTGTTCCCTCCGTCCTATTTCGTCTCGACTCAATTACTGTCGCAACGCGCCTCGCGCAAAGCAGATTATAATTTCGCATTCTCTTTCCGAAAGAGAGGTCCATCTTATCGCGAACCGAGAACTTGGGTCGGCCCCACTCTCCGATTTCCACAGCGGGCGTGCTGCTTTGCTGGGTCGCTTTCAGCTGTCTGGATAATTGAGAAGCGACCCGCGTGGCGGTCAGCGTGCGGTCCCGTCTCTTCTTAATCCCGCCTGATGGAACTAATTGCGGCGTCTAAGAGGCTCGTTGTAATATTCGCCGTGGATATCACTTCGCCGAGAACTTGGCCGTGAAAGTTGATCTGTTTCAAGCGGCGCGGGCGCGCCCTTCCGCCGCCGGGCGCAAAATCTCCGGAGGAGGGCAACGCCCCAAAACACTTTTGCTGCTCCGCTCAACGGAACCGGCTTTCGTTGTCCTTTTACCTTTCGAAAATTCCGTCGTGTTTACGTTGACATCCATCCGCGGACAGCTGTTGCCGTGGAAAGCTGTCGGCCGCATACATCAATCAATCAACGGAAAGGTGTAGTGAGATATTTATATTTCAGCGATAATTAAGAATACGTATAATTTCTATTATTTTCTTAATTCGTTACAACATATACTTCCTTTGTGTTGTTCCTGACTTGTGAGGGTACGTGTATACACAAAACGTTAATCAAAAATTGTATTTATTTTGTTTTACCGATTGTATTGAAATGATAAAGAATATTTTGATCTTCCTCCTTTCACCAATTTTGATTTATTATAATTTATAAATTTCGTAGCTAAACAAGCGGGTTGCTATTCTAGATTCATTCCGCTTCTACTTTTACATAAGGATATGTGAACTAAATTAATAAGTTGATTTTGCTGCTACTACCCCCTTCATTGTTTTTGTTTATTTTGGTTGCACTCCATCACGTTGTACTGAGAAACAGTCAAAGACGCCCGGATCGTGCTTGTTTGTTCGCTGAAGCTTTCTTTACTCTCGTTAATGGAGCACGAGCGGAGGCGAATTTCACACACGTGCCTCCACGCCCATCCGGCGGCGGCGCTCTCCGAAAGGAGGAAAAAAATCGTCACGCTTTGTGCCCGAGAGGGGATTCGCCGGCCGCGGAACTGGTCGCCGACGTCGTCGTCGACGGCGACCGACCCGGAGCTCCAGGCTCTGGGCCCGAGAGCGTCGTTAGCTGGGGCGGCTGTGCCCTGGAAAGCGGGGACACCGCCGACGTCGTCGACATCCCCGCCGCCACCGCTGTCGCCACCACCGCCACCACCGCTGCCGCCGCCCCCGCCTCCTCCACCATCTCCGCCGCCGCCGGCACCGCCCCCTCCGCCGCCAGCGCCATCAACGCTGTCATCGACATGACCACCGCCGCCGCCGCCACCATTATTGCCGCCGCCGGCACCGCCACCTCCGCCGCCAGCGCCATCAACGACATTACCACCGCCACCACCATCGGCCTCGCTGCCGCCGCCGCCTAATCTGCCGCCACCATTGTTGCCACCGCCGTCACCGCCACCTCCGCTGCCGGCACCCTCACCACCGCTGTCGTCGCCATCTCCAGCGCCGTCACCGCCAGCACCGCCGCCGCCGGCACCGCCATCTCCGTCGCCGGCACCCTCACCACCGCTACCTCGCCATCCCCACCGCCTCCATCGCCTTCACCGCCGCCACCCGCCCGGCCAGCCCTCATAATTGCGGCTCGGCGGCAACGCCGGAGAAATTTTGCTCCCTGAACGATCCGTTTAGGAAACAACGCCTCCCAAGGAGTCTCACTCACCTCTCCTCTCCTCTCCGCCCGCCTCGAATAGAGAGCGGAGGATTGGCGCGGCGCGGCGCGGGGCGGCCGGTGGAGTGGGCGGGCGAGTGGACGGGCGACCTGAGTGACCCGCCCGCTCCGGAAACCGCGCCGCGCGCCGGGCGGCACTCGCTTTGCGGCCCGCGAAGAGAGCGGAGAGTTGCAGGCGCTCGAGTGCACCGGACGGAGGAAGTGGAAGGCGAATGGGCGGAGGGACAGGCAGGCGGAAGGAACGAGTCGCAGGGGAGAGCCTTGCACGGAACGCCGCCGCCTTCTCGGCTTGCTGCGCGTGTAATTGAATAACAGAGCGAGTGCATATGCAAGTGCGGAGAATATTGCGTTTTAAAACGGAACTGCTTTTGGCGGTTGAAAGCGACGAAATGAGGCCAAGAGAGCGTGTCAATCACGGAATTCGCGAGCGGGAACCAAGAAGGCGTCCGGTAAGGAAATCCGATACTACGGAGCAGAGCGTCTATTAGAGTCCCAAACGTGCTTGAATTACACAAAAGCAATTTCCCCTCTTAGAAACATGAAATTTATACTCTCTGCACGTATCCAGAAACAACCTGCTCTGGGCGTAACCTGCAGTTGTCTGTACGGGCGGTAATTGCGATCTACTAATGGCTGAGAAAGCACAGTAATGAGAGGCGTAGGAGCAAAGACGCTGAACGCTTCAGGTGCAACGACGACAGTGCAGGCGAAGGAAGAGCCGGACCCGCCCAAAAAAGATTTTAAAAAATGACACTCGCTTTTCACCTCGCAACACACGCACTCCTCCAAGCCGCGGAGACGTCGAGAGTGGGCACGCATTTGAAAGGACTTCGCAGAGAGCGCGGTAGGAAAGCGACCGAGTTATCGAGTGGGCGACGGAGGGCGGGCCTCTGATTTAAGGGGCTAGGTGCAGTCGAGTCAACGAAAGAAAAACTACCGGGGCAAACAAGTTGTCGTGCGCAACAGAACTTGCCATTCACTACTGAGAGTCATGTTTTTGTGCGTGTCGTTCGCAATATGCAAAAGGGGCCATCGGTTGAACGTAAAATTAGGAGTTGAGACAAAATTATTATTTTCAATGCGTGAAAGTCGCCGTCCCTGTACTGAAATTTGTTGCCATGAGAACGGGAATGGCTCCATCGCAATTCGCGAAACTAGTTGGAAAACTTAAAATGAGATTAAAGTATTTGACATTATATTGCATGATCCTCCTCGGCACCTCTTAAAAACCTTCCCAACTTCTGAATTATAAATTGTATAACAATCAGAAGGAATGCGCGCTTGGCGCTTTAGATGAAGATTTTTTTGTAATGATGCAATCCCCAGTCACGTCCAGCGTTCCTGAATTGTTTCCTACCACTAAAAAATGCACAAGGTAGTAAATGCCTTCTATATGGCCTGCAGACACGCTAGCGAAAAAACGCCAACCATGAAATGTAGAGCGAACACAAGGTATTTCCGGAGCGAGCTGGGCCCAGCTCAAGCATCAAGTGGGTGACGATGCTAGCCGTAGAGTCTGCAGTTGATGCAACCTCTCCGATCACCGAAACGTACACTATCAGAAATTTCCGCATTAATTTAATGTAATGTACATTAAAGTAATTTTAATGAACGCACATTAAATTTAATGTACACATGTAGTAAATTAAGATGAAAAGTCTAAGTTTTATAGCCTCCGCGGACCCCGTCTAGCCTGAAGGTTGCATAGCTTATCTTTCGTTTATGTTTTGTTTCACACGATGAGGACAATTCTGCGTATTTCAATTGCATTGTTACAAGTGTTCGCTATCCCCCAGATGTAAATATTAATCGATTTAAACACTAATTGTTGTTACTACAGCATCACAAGTCGAATGCGTTTGACAAATGAAGAACGATGCGCAACAGTGAAAGTATATAAACAAATTGTATAAATATGCTAATTAATCTGTGATTTTTCTGAGTTAGTTTAATCTAATTTTAGGGAAGCATTTTAACTTATTCATAGTTTATATTTTCAGTTTTCATGATTTGGCTGAATGAGGTATTTGTTTGTAATGATGCAACCTCTGGGTTACAATGGGTCTCAATTTTTTCGATATTTTTAATAGGCAGGTCAATCATATTTTTAGGGGTAAATACGAAAGAAATATTAGATCTCATCAATGAAGAGTCGGATATTTCCGACCTCACCGACGATTACGATGATAGGATTTGTACCACTCCTTTCACACCTTTTCCCCGGGTTAGTGAAGAAATCGAGTACTGGGACAATGAAGATGAAATTCAAAATGATAAACCATTACATTATCAAAGCATTTGTCAGTCGACACAATTTTTTCAACCTCTTCTTCTGGCACCATCTCTGGAACCAACTCATCGTTCAGAAATGCTACCTTCTTTGTCCAGATTTCGTAGGTATGAAGGAAAAGAAATTGTTGCGAGAAAACACGACTTGGATTTTTGAGTAGCAGTAGCACACGCACTTTTGAATTCAGCTCCTGGGTCAGAAGACGAAGATGTTGGCAATAATACTTTATGGAGAGTGTCTCCAAGAATAAAAACTAACTCATCTGCCTGACGACAGCCTACGAAAAAGAACAGCGGATAATTTCCCCGAAATACTAAACAATGTAAAGCAGTCTCGTTGCCGAATGCCATGGCGCGACACCCCAAAATGTCGCTTCATTTGTTCATCATATTGTGTTTCTGTGCCTCAATTTTTTTTTTCACGAAAAATAGTTACTTTTGAAAGTTGGGTATATGTTGGTATTTTTTAAATGTAAGTCTTAGTTAATTCTTTGTGTGTTTTTTCAAAATATTTTTTGGTAGCACGTTTCACTTCACAGTGGTTATTGATATCAAAACTTGAGACCCAATGTAACTTATAGGTTACATAGTTTTTGGGGTTAAAAAATTATTTTATGTAGAAATGGATTACATGGCAATAATAGATATGCCCTTGCCTCGCGGAAAACCTAAAACGTGAATTCACAATACCAGCCCTTGGGTCCGAGGAGGATAGCCATATACGGAAGGAAGCAATGAATGATCTTGATGGAACTGGTGATTATGAATATACGACACGAATGATAAGAGGAAGGGGAAAAGGGAGAACCTCTACATTAAATCTGCACTGATTTTAACTCTTGCTTTAAATTTAATGTAGAAACGTATTAATCTCTTTTTAATGTAAATTTTACATTACGTTTTATATAGAATACTTTAACGTGCATTAAATTTAATGACATTAGAAGAGTGTAATTAAAGCCAACATTTAACGTTAATTCTCTATTGTTTAATGTCCAACGCAAGTAACGGTGTGCGTTAAAGCAAAGCCAAACAGCTCGAGCGTAGATCCACTAGTGTTTGGATCGGTTCAATCCCACAGGAGTCGGTAATTGATGTTTAACATCGGCGAGTTTGTACAGCCAGCCGGAATCGACTTCGAAGGTCGACTGCTCTGATCAGCAGTTTCCGTCGTCTCTGTGATCGCTTCCAAGAGAGTGCCAAATCAGGCCCTTTGAGCGCGTGATAATCTTCCTTCCCTTCCTGTTCCCATTCTCCATCCTTTCTATGATACATCCTCGTACGTCCCACCCTTCTAGAAAACATCCGACAGGCGTTGGAGACGCAGAATTCAGCGTGCACGCTGTGTATTCCAGAGGTATTTTGTGGTCCGTGGTGGAATAAAAAAAGAAATAACTAAAAATAATAAATTAGACTCAATTTTTCTCCAAATAGATTATATAATGCATTGGAGATTGGGATAATTACTAAGAGAGTGTTAATGATTGTTTAACACCGACTATTAATTCGAGTTATATTAAATTTAATTGAGTTTAAATTATTATGACAGATTAATTTCAACCTGTCTTCACTTCGAACAACCTTTTTGTCTCCTTCTTGCTGTAGTTCTGTTCTAGCGTCTTGACGCGAAGGATGTCTCGCAAGAGATTTCGCTTCATCGCGTAAGAAATGACGCGAGGAAGAACTAATAGTCGCTTCCAGATTTCTTTCCGCTTGGAGATCGTTCGGGTTCGTTTGACTTCTTGATGATTTTGGATGGAGGTTGGCAGGATCGGCCAGAACAAATACAAACTTATGCAAAAAAATTCTCGGAAGAACTTTATCGTGAATTGCATTACGCAAAAAAGGAGCTTCCTCGTGCGATAGCACTTAACTTGCACTCTCAATGCAAGGCGACTGTTTTATGGTGGAAAGTTTTGCCGCGTTTGGAGTCTATTCTTTGAGAAACGGTTCACGGTGCATTGTAGCTGTTCCTGAGACTCTCGTAAATAACTGCAGCTATTACGTCGGTTTATAGATCGCAATTCAACGACGCAAGCGTCGCAAGACTTCCTTCCCTTAGCGAACCCGCCTCGGCCGCACACGAGTCTTAGTGGGATATAGGCTGTATTTCTTAACTTCCAAGCGTGACCCAATGTGTGTATCGCGGATACATTGTGAAGAATTTCCTCAACACAGTTTCTTCCGCCTTCTGTATATTCCAACTCCGGGAATAAATCTTGCTACCCTAACTTGATGAGGCAAACTAAGTCCCCTTATTAAATGGACTCTATTTCTATGTGAAAGGTAATTTTAACTTCCTTCAAAATCATCACATTATTGATGTGATAAAACTCATGACATCTTAAGGTAAATATTTATAAAAATAATTTCTGAGATAATTCAAACGGAATTGCGTTGGCAACGAAAATGAAATCGATAGCCCTAAGACGTGACTCTGTAACAAGGGTGATTTATTAATGAAATACGGGCAAAGCCGAAACTTGCGCAGACTTCCGCCATGTTTCGTTTAGGAACCACTGTTACGTGATAACGAGTCTACTGCACAGCCGCCCCGAAAAGGCGTAAAGACCGAACGACTTCACGAGCGGGCCACCAAATCGGCGCGCGCAAGGGTGTGATGACGTAATTGGTGGGTCGGTGACACGAGGAACTGCGGGGACAGGTCGCGCAACAAGGCGACGCTAGTTTTCCTGTCGGTCGCTGCGGCGGCGGGAGCGACGACGACGACGACGGCTGGCGGCGGCGGCGAGAGCGGCGTACAGGCGGCCCCAGAAAACCCACAAAGCGCGTTCAAAAAATTAAAAATACTTATTTATAATAGGAATATTAAAATTACTTTACCAAGTGTGTCAAACACTATTTTTAGAGAGCCTTACTCACTTTCATTTTATTTTTATTAAATATATAAATCACTTGCTATACGAAGGTCAGCAGTAACTGATGCGGTCACACGAAAGGGTTTTGTTTTCTGTGTTGCATTCACAGACATATCGGAACACTTGAGCATCAACTCACTTTTAGCACTAGTGCTACAAATTGAACTTTTAGATCGCTGAGCATGTCCTAAAAAACACTTTTAGTCGTGGCTGTCTTAAAAAAGTTTTGTTACAAATTTACTCGCTATAAAATGTAGACAATTTATACTCTGCTTTTATTAATAAACAGTTTGGAAATAACTTCTGAACATTCTTTATATTACTAATTTCAAATACGCGCAGACGTTACGAAATTACACAGTCTTCGGCCATTAAAGACAGGAGAGAGGTGTCTATAGGTTCGTTAGTTATACAGTGATTCGGGAAAAATATAAATCATCAAATTACCAAAATCCAATGCTCATAAATATTGAAATAAAACTATGTTGTCTTCACGTGTTGCATAATGAAACAGCAACACTTTTGATATTCTTGATATGTAAAGCTTTGATATACTGTGCATTCGTATTTACCGTAGTAATTACAATATTCGTGACGAATGTTTCTGTTAAAATGTTTAATTTAATGCGGTGTTATAGATAGTATTTCATTTCTTGTTATTGAGTAGAGTGTGGGCTACTCTTTGTATAATCGTATTCTGTTGTTTTATTTAACAATATTTTGGCTTTGTCAGACCTCTAGTTTCATTAATATTTGTATTAGTTACATATTTCCTGCTGAAAATAGTTTGAATTTATATAGTACACCATCATTTCAAATTTTCAACGGCAAAAATACGTTAGTTTTTCATAGCATTAAAATAAAGTGATAAATAATTTATCAATTTGAAACATCCATAATTCTATGTATGTATTTAGTGATTTAGGATCAAATGAATTCCGACTTTTTCGAGATAGCGAGGTTCTCAAGTCCAGACTCTCTTTTTATTTACTATCCAAGCCATTATTTATTATCCCATCACCGTACCTAGCTGATTTGGCCTGCCCAAGCTTTTTCTTTCTTCACACAGCTATAGAAACTGAGACGATTTGTAGTAGAAAGTTACGGTTTCGTTTTTGCCCTCACCAGCAATCGAACACGGGACCGACTCACAGAAAGCTAGCACACTGACCTGAGGGGCTTCACATAGGATATTTTTTATCTTTTTTAATGCAATTATCGGCCATCTAGGACCACTCTACACTTTTTCTCCGAGGTCCAGATATATTTATCTCGGAGAGATTAACGTGTTTTTATTCTTTATGGGATGAACTTTTTCGGCTGCATCCATTGATGAAGCAAGGTTGTTAACCTTGAGTTATGAATTATGAGGAAAAGGATGATGATGAGGGATGAAGAGACACTTACAAATACGTCCATTCCTACGCAGGATTCGAACTTGCGACCTCCTCATTGCAGACGACAGCTGCCGCAACATCTGCGCCATGGGGACCGGCATTTTTATTTTTTATTTTTTTTTCATTATTTTAAAAAAATATTCTGTGCATTTCTAATACTGGGGGAGGGGGAGGGTAGGTGCCCCATAGGCCCCATGTGGATCCGCTCTTGCGTCGGCGGAGGTTGCGCTGCCACTTGCCGCTCGCCCGGGCGCCCACCCGGTGCAGCTGCGTCGCGTCATGTGTCCCGCGCAGGCGCTAGGTCGTTCGCCTGTCGCCGCCGCCGCGCCGCCGCCGCCGGCCCGCACGCCCGCTCCCTGGCAGGTGGGCGACACCGCCGGCGGGACGGGGCGGAACGAGGCAGGGTGGGCGGAGCGGGCGGGGAGGGGCTGGGCGGGGCAGGGCGGAGCGGGCGGGGCGGGGCGGAACGAGGCAGGGTGGGCGGAGCGGGCGGGGCGGGGCTGGGCGGGGCGGGGCTGGGCGGGGCGGGGCAGGGTGGGGCGGGGCGGGGCGGAGCGGAGCGGGTGGGGCAAGGCGGGGTGGGGCGGGGCGGGGCGGGGCGGGGCGCCGAGAACGAAAGGCGCTGTGCAGCGAGCAAACGCAAGCGCGCGCCGCCGGGGCAGGGTCGCCCTCACGGCCGCGCCACCTGCGCGCGCCTACGGAGAGGCCCTGCCCTTGGCGAGGCAGCCCCGAGCCTTCGATGCCAGGCGAGATACGAGGCACGCGCGGTACTCATTATGCGTTGTCCTTACAATTGCAAACAGAAGTAACAGAAACATACTCGGGCACGTGATTAGCGTTGTCTGCGGTTGCGCTTCAGTCGAAATGGTTGTGATTGCATTGTGACATTGCAGGTTAACGTTCCACTTCACAGTATTATTCCATTTTTTTCTTTTCTGTTTTTCTAAAATAATAGTTGGATGAAAGTCCCCTTCCTTACTCGTAACAGACAATTATAAACTTTTCTTTTGTAGCGTAGCGAATTAAGATTGCTGAGAACTCGCCTACAGGAAATTACCTTCATTCCTCTCATAGTGTTTCACACAACCTATAATTGTCATTCTTTCAAATCAACATCCTGCATTCCTCTCTTGGGGTTGTCATATATCCTGTAATTGTCATTCTTTCGAATTATCAACATATAAAGCTTGCCTTTTTCTACCACAACTATCTGCATCAACACTGCGTGTATTAACCATATTATTATGCCTTCTACATTACATAAATCTAACCTATCCTTGCAGTTTTGTCAGTTCAAAATTTATTTAATTGTAACATCTACTGTTTCTTTTAATCCAATTGTAAATTGAACTAAGAATGTCTTTTTTTATTCAAAAATTCACTCTAGATCTCATCATCACGAACACCTTCGCCATTTTGTTACGGCTATTTCTCCAAAAAGTAGGTTCTGTCTCAAAAAAAGGTCAGTCATTCGGAGTTAGGCATTATCGCTTTATTCGCCGAATGATTTCTTATAGGAAGTACTGTTTTATTTTTTATATTTTATTTATTTATTATAGTTTGATTTACGATTTTTCAGTAGTTTAATAGCTATTTCAGCTCCATAATCAAGAACTCTCTATATTCATACCTCTAATTTCCGTGGCTATTCACTTGAGTGCAGTAACGGAGAGAGGATTAACTTTCAACCTAAGGAAGCCTTAACAATGAGTCTCACTAATAATACTGAATTGTTGTGCGTTGTTGGTAAAAATGAATATGAAAATAAACTCTAATCTTTGTAATATGCGAAAATTAAAATAAAAATATTTTTGGATTTAATTAGTGGAATGTCTGTAGAAATAAAGTTTAATTTACAGACTAGCAGTACTTTTAGGACGCGAAATAAGAACATGTAATTAAATGAAACTAGAGGACAGATTTTAAAAATAGTTTTAAAAACTTTGTTGCGATTCTATTTACACATTACATGCGCTGCATCATTAACGTACTAAAGTACGGAGGTCTTTTCATAAATAATGTACAGTTTGGCAACATCGCCAGCTAATTGATGCGACGGAACTGATTTTTGCGTAATTTATAGTTGAAAGTTTCAAGATGAAACCGTGTCTCGGTTTCATCAATAACTTATTTCGTTATTTAATAATGGGTCTTAGCAATGGAGTCTGGGAGTGTTGAGGATCAAAGACCGCTTGTTCAGATCGAAACTTTACGGGGTAAAATCCCGTTTGAAATCCAGAAAGCATTAAGTGAAGTGTGCAGTGAGCTTACAGTGGTCTATAACACTGTTTCCCATTGGTGTAGTCGACTTCGTGAAGATTGTATGAGAAAAAATGAAGACGCGACACCAGGAAGACCCAGAACATCGACAGATGAATGAAGTGTGAATTCTCACGCATTCATCCATCCATAGCGGGAGCTTAAGGGAAAAAGTGCGTCGTCCTTGTGTCTGTTCACGGTGGCGCCCCGAAGGAGGGAAGGGGTAGGTAGACAACTTGCCCCAGACCCCGACAATTGAAGCCCCGAATTATTTTTCATTCAAACAAATAAAAATATATCTACTTTTAATTCCAGTACACTGCTATTAGTTATTTTTGAAGCATGTAGAAATGGAATCTGTTTATTTGTTGGGGGTGGGGTGAATCTTTTGTGTGAAGTAAGGGGCGTTTATGGAACTTGTGCTCCATGTTCTTGTTTTTTCTGGGCGCCGCGGTCTGTGCGGGGCAGTAGCGCAACGAAAGGGGTCGTATGTAATTCGGGGACCAAAGAATCACTTCAACTTTTCTCGCGAAACTTACTTTCTAATTCTACATGAATATGGAGGACCAAATTGGGGGACCAGACAAGGAAAAGGACTGATTGAGCAGGTAAGGGCGTTAAGGGGACCGCCGCCACGCTTCTGCCCAGCTTTTCCTTTCGCGTTATTGAACATGTTCCAGACCCACTTGTGCATCAAAACGAAAAGCACAGAAAGCATTAGAAGAGTGTACAAATTTCATGTTCAGGGTTATAGAATATTAGCTGAGAAAAAGGCGAAATAAGTAGAATTTCCTTTATAAAATATGCTGCACATCTATGCAAGCAATAAAAACTCTACGCATCTCCTATGAAATTGACAAAGCCGTAATATAGCCGCCTTTGACAAGACACACTAGAACCTGAAAATGACGCAATTCATTCAATAAACGATTCAATTGAATGATTTAAAATGCAATTCATTCAATTGAATGAAAACCAGCTTTAACCAAACCATAATAAGAAAGAAATATGTCAGTCCTAAGTCTAAAAAATTGGGAAGCGAGTTGTGTTTTAAAAATAATAGCTATGAAAATGTTCTTCGAAAATTAAGTGTCACCTTCTACTTTATTAATTTGGAAGGAGATGAGGTAGTCGGTCCCCAATTTACATACGGGTTAAGCTCTTATTTTCATTCAGGTCCCCAATTTACATGCGGGTTAAGCTTTTATTTTCATTCTGGTCCCCAATTTACATACGGGTTAAGCTCTTATTTTCATTCAGGTCCCCAATTTACATGCGGGTTAAGCTTTTATTTTCATTCAGGTCCCCAATATACATACGGGTTAAGCTCTTATTTTCATTCAGGTCCCCAATTTACATACGCCGACGAAAGGTGCTGTGGGTGGAGGAAGTCGCCCGCGCACTGGGAGCGCCGCCCCGCCGCGCCCAGCGACCCGCCCGACCAGTGCGGCCACTTGAAGAATTCCGCAGTTACATGCGAAGCGAGGGAGGAACGAGTTTGCGCAGTTACGTGTCGGACTCCATTCATGTGCAGCCTGTGACATTCTGAGAATGTCGGGTTGACGTAATACGTAGTTAATTTTAAAAGTATCAACAAGGAAGAAACAACTGGTATAGGAAATAGAAGAGTTCTAGGCTTACAAATAGTTCTCAAAAATGAGAACTAGCACTGGCTTTTGAAGTTGGACAAACGATCATTATATTTTAGAAAATTCCGAATGCTTTCAAGATCATTATATTGAAATAATGGTAGCAGGAAGTGGTGTGGGATGTGATAGTAGGAAATACATTTCACTTCGCTTTCTAATGAAATTATATGATTTAAATAATGCGTTTTAATAGTAGTATATGCATTTGTTTTTAATCTTTGTGTAGAGTTTCTTTTAAACGAGTAATAAAATCGATATTTGACACGTTATAAAAAATAGAAGATAACGTAAGAAAGAATTACATTGTCACTTGTCGTATTTGCAATTACAATTGCATACGATATAATCGTTGACGTAGTTCCGGTGATATCACACACGTGAAGCAAGACAGACTGCTTTGCTACAATAGCTGTGGCCGTATGTAGTCAACAGCACTATTAAAACGGTAGCAGTGGAAATATCCTTTTGTTTACACGTTCTGAGTTTTACACGTGTTGCGCTTCCACGCTTTTCACCGGCGGCTGCAGCTCCTGCAAAGGAAATGCTGTTGCACTCTGGCAGGCAGAGTAATCAGGCCTTTCCTGCGGCGCAAGACATGTACTAACGACTCGTGTTGGAAGGTCGGGGCCTCCGCTGACTGTTGACTCATCGCCCCCAGTCTGGTCGAATGACGCAAGCGTTCGGCCGCGAGGCAATGAGCCAGCCACACGCTTCCGCTGATATCTGAATTCGAGCGCGGCACCGCCTGTCAGCGTATTTCACACGCTCCGACTTTTATCAGCAGCGTTTTCTGCGCTGGGGACGAACCATTGTGAAGTACCCGGGCAGTTCGCTACCAGTGCGCGTATGTCACCCATATCACAATCAAATGATTTTTTTCTAGGCTGGGGGTGCATGTTCCGAGACTAATGGTCCTCAAATATTGAAGAGAACGTTTCGTAGGGTCAGACATTTAAACTCTCCAATCATCCCAGATAACTTTTGTAGCAGACAGACACAGAGGTGTATCTACGATATGGCAGATACGGCACGTGCCATCGGCGCCATTCACAAAGGGCGCTATTTAGAATATAGCCAATAAAACAAATAACGAGAACCTTAATTTGAAGTAGTCTGACAGGGACGCACATTCTATGCTTGCCATGGGCGCCTTTATACCTAAATACGCCTCAATATTCCTCTCGGAATGAAGAGACTTGCATTCTTAACACTTAATCCTCTAAAATATTGAAAATTTTTCTATACTTCGATTTAATCCGTTGTCCTTTGACGTATATCAGCTGTGACCGTGGCATCCAATCGGGAGCTTGGATGACATCTATAGTAGTGTCGTTTAAGCCCCTACTGGATGACGCCATAACAGCTGATCAAACGACAACGGACTGTGTAAATAATTCAAAGATAGATTGTTAATAAGTTTAAAAATAGTAATCTCTCTAATACTTCTAAAAATGTATTCTAACAATGGTTTAACTACAACATACGTTTAAGCAGCTCACTGCGTACCCAATATTCAAATATAATTTATCCAGCTACTATGTGGATACTTACGTGTACGAACACGATATTACTGAAAGTACAGTTTGTTTTTTAAAGTACAATCTTTAATCCCATTATTTGATTGAGTATTCCATTTAGATACAGTGATAGTAAGAATTAATTCACACCTTGACCTCATAATTTCATTTGTTTTCTCTACTTCATTAGCATATTCTACCTGGACTCGAACGAGTTCATGTTTGTCGTCCTTTCCTTCCAGCAAAAAGGAAACGATTTGCGTGATGCCTTGACTGGGCCTAGAAATACTCGTATGCTCAAAACGAGTCTCCATGGTTATAAGGATCTTCAGACCCACCGGTTCTTCTACTTTCCAGTCTACATGCCATACACCTCGTTCAAGCTCCATCGACTGAAGTAGAGTAACTGAAGACCGGATCTGGAACGTGTTTCACGCGATCGGCACCCGAACAGAAAAATACGTGTATTTAAAAAGTGGGCGCACATTTTTCCACGCAAAATAACTTTTCTCTTCCCCATTCCATGTGTCACTGTTTCAGCAAATTGGCTGAATCTTCCGTGAAAATAGTTATTAACGATACGAGTGGTGAAAGTGACATTTTATCTTTCAAGTATAAATGGTTGCAATACGAGGCCAATAAGCCGAGTGGCGCAAACCTAAGAGTAAAATAAAATCGCTTTACCACGTATGTCATGCACTATTTTTTAGACAGCCTTATAGACAGCCTTAATTTTATTTTTATTAACAAATTACTTGTTGATACATTAAGGTCAGTAGTAGCTGATGCGCTCAGAAGAAAGTATTTTATTTTGTTGCATTCACAGATTTATTTATACGCCTGAGCATCGTTTCACTTTTAGCATTAGTGCTAAAAATTGAACTTACAGAATGCTGTACATGCCCTGAATGAAGCACTTCTACTTATGCTTGTCTAAACATTTCATTTAGGTTCCCAAATTTATTATATCACAATAGGAATGAAGTTAATTTACAAGTCTTATTGCAAACATTTTGTGAGACAGAATTATAAACAACTGAACGTAGGAGGCACAGAAGGAGGAATGAAAAATCCCAAGTGAATCAAATATTCACTCAGTATTCAGATGGAATCGTCGTATTTTTTATGACTTTTCGACAAATTATATTTAACCTAGCGGGTTTCACTAAACAACAGAAAAATAAAATATATGATAATTCCATATGGATTCTAAGTGTGAATACTCGCTCCACTTGACAGATTTCATCCCTCCTCCTGGGTATTAATGTGGATCAATCAGCATCCACACACCTTACATTAGAGGAACAATCAAAGCATCTTATGTTCTTAACTGGCTCGTTAACATGTAATTTCTTACTCACGCACCCCTCGTTCAGCCACATTATAACGAGTGAAGCGATAAAATATTTGCATCTTGCGTGTTTCTCACAGTTTCAAATACACTCAGAATAAGCGAAATTTCCGGGACTATCTGATTTTTTTTAATTGGCGTAAATGTAATTATAATGGGTTTGCTTTCAAATCAGACAAAAGTAACGACGATAACTGAGATAAGTAACTCGCCTTTCTCTTGCTTGACGTGACTCTCGCATTTGACTCTCGTGCATGACAGGAGCACTTCCCGTCTAGATACAACAAGTCGTGTTATACAACATCTAGGTGTACTAGGTGTAACTAGGTGTACCCTTGCCAGCGTACCCTGTGTTTCCGTCCCCTTCGCTCGGAGAAATTTTGCCGAAAGCTTTGCTAAGGGAAGATACAAAAGAAACGCAATACTGACTAGCATGATAATACAAACATGCTTCGTCAAATGAAAATATCAACCAGAAGCGAAAATATCATTAGGTAATAATACAATAAAAGTTTAATTTGTATTAAAACTTTGTAACTTTTAAACATTAACAAACATTTGACTATATACACTCTCTCGACTACGAATGATATAAAGTGGCTAAATATGATTCATGGGGTTTATAAAATATCTTAATATGAAGCGTGTGATAAGTCATATCTTTCTGAAATTAAGATGATCTCCACTTCCAACAGTACTGTTTTTGTTATTTTCTGCTGAGATTTTGGTGAGTCATATCATATCTACGGTCCTAGAGTACATATCTCGGTACTAAGAGTCGTCGCCTCGCCACCCACGTCGGTTGTTTTCCAATTCACCCATGATTCCGAACCTCGTGCAATTTTGTTGGGAATAGTAATTTGGGCGTATTACTGTATTACGTATTAATTTGATTACGTATAATTCTGGACGTATTTAAAAATAAACATAAATTTTCGGAGTCTTTTGAGGCCAATTAGTAATAGATAATTCTCAATAGAGCACTCAAACCAGGGATGGGAAGGTTCTCAATTCAGATAATCCGCCAATTAGCCCTGGTAGTTGGAGTATGAAATGTAGATCATCTTTCATCAGGATACATGTATTAATGACGAATGTTTTAGTTTCGAAGCAAGTTCCCATTGCGGTGGGTTAATTTCAGAAAGATACGACTTATCACACGCTTCATACCCTGCTCACCAAAGAAAGCCACGCAACTTTCAATGGAAAATAATTCAAGTTATATTCAGTCAAAGCAAACTGAAAGTTTTAAACCGAGTAAATACTAAAAATTATTTAAGTACAGTACCTCTTGCATTAAATAACATCGAACTCTGGAAGTATCCGATCGTAACGATCAATAGAAAGGATTGTTTAGAAGCGTACCGTAGCGAACGATCACAAGGTCCAATCCATTAGCATGCTCTTCAAATCACCCTCGAGCAGCACGAGTGCTCTTTAACGACAACAGCCTTCGTTTCAGCACCGCAACCCTCGTCCGTGACCGTATCTCCCGCCCGAAATTGCCAAAATTCCGCTTGGTCATGTGCTCGACGCGGGCGCGAGCGCGGTCTCCTTGCAAGAACCGCACGCCGCATCCGGCATCCGCGTCCGGTGCCGCTCGCGTCGAAACGGGCGCTGCTGTGCGGCGACACAAGGACGCACTAGGCGCTGGCACTCCCCTCTTTCCCCTCCTGCTCTTTATCTCTCTCCTGCTCATACTCCTCTTCTTCCTCATCCTCCATCTTCTCCTCCTCTTTATTCCTTTTCTCATCATTCTCCTTTTCATCCTCTTCCTTATTTTTCTCCGTCTTACATCTTCTCTTCTTCCTTCACATTCTGCTTTCTCTCATTTTTCTACTACTGTTCTTCTTCTCTTTTCCTTTCACTTCTCATTATTTTTCCTATTCCGCTTATTCTTCTCCCTCACGTGATCCTTCTCTTTTTCTGCATTCTTATCTTACTGCTCCTTTTTCTTCTCCTTCTCTTCCTCATTTTTATTATTCTTCTCTATCGCCTATATCTCCTTTCGCCTCCTTATTTCTTTCCTCTTCTTTTTTATCTTCTTGGTCCTTCGACTTCTCCTTTCCTTCTACTACTTTTTCTTCTCTTCTTCTCTTGTGATAATCTCTATCGGTACGTTAGCGACTTGATACAATGGAAACTATAAGTGTATTGAAACTGAAGAGGAAGTAGCGTAGTAATGTTGTTCGAGTTGCCTTTTCCAAAATTCGTAAGGAAAGTGAAAAAGAAACAATCGCAATTTGAGACTCAAGTTCAGTTTTGCAGAGTCTACTGTATTTTCCTTTAGCAATTACAGCATGACAAATCGTGATTTATTTAATACTAAGGTATACGTTGTAGTTTGTCATGACTTTCACATCACAATCACAAGGTTGAAGACATTATCATACCTTCGGTTAGAACTCCACCGCAATGCGGTTACCCCCCCTATTCCAAGAGGAAAAATATAAAATGGATAAAAAGTGTTACTTAAAAATGAATAACTTTTGGGAAATAAAAAGTGAGATAATGAATATCTTACGAGATCCAACTGACTGTTACAACTGATAGAGCGGTATAATTTTTCAAACATAATATTCCCAACCTCAGGCATTAACAGCTTTTGAAATGGTATCTTTCTTTATGAAACTGCATAAAATTGGCGTTGACAGAAGAAATTGTATTCTGGGAAATATTTATTCTGCATTAAAAAAGAAATATTGGTGGACGTGACCTTCGGAGATGATTTTATAAGAAAATACACCGAAAGTGTGAGAATTTTTTTAAAGTAATCCCATTTTACTGTAGTGTTCATTTATACAAGAAATACATCCTTTTATTGCACTGAAACCGATATTGTGTCAGTCACTGGCACCGAATATGCGAGTCAAAAAGTACTTTGGAGAGACTCTTGTGGGGGACTCTTGTGGTGCCAAGTCGAAAATGTAAAGGATATAGCTCATGTTGGAGTGGTCAAAGGACAAGTTTCCAGAGCTCGTACATCAGTACCTTCATTCTTTATTTTTGTGTCGCATGCATTAAAAACAGAACATAACTAAACGCACCGTTGATGTGCCTTATGGCAGGTGTAGGACCTCATCTGCATAAAAATGTCATTTCCCAGCCAAATAATTTTGATGCAGCTTTTTGTACTAACTCATAAGAACTTTAACAGTGTTGACATTCGTATAGAATGTGACAATGAGTTGGTAGGGTTGTATCAAATAAGACGCTAAGTGGTTGAGTGCTTCCAATTAGATTCTGTTGCAACCAATTAGACCCAAAATCGATGGCTAGACTGGCTGACAGCAACTCTGTCCGGGACGTTCCAGGGTTTGACTCCGGATGGTGAGGGATTTTCGACATTAGCTAAATAACTACTAGGCGAATTCAGCCGCTGTCTGTAAAAGCATATTAGCAACCAGCTGCTGGGGTCGATAGTTTTTCGTGGTTTCTCCGAACCGTACCCGGCGAATGCCGGAGCAGTACCCTAACAAACGGATCATGGACCGCGCGCGATCTTCCCTTTCACTTCCTTGTCCCATCCTCTCCTTTACGCACACACATTTACACTTAAACGCACTACATTACCGCATAAGACGGGATACCTGTCGGAAGATTACTGCTTGTCCCAGCTGGAGTGGTGTCCCACTGGGGGAGACACCTGTAGGAGGAAATTCCTTGCAAGCCTAAGTGTAGGTTCTGTGGCTCTGACCATTCAGCGGGGAACATCGTCACATCTCGCGATAAAACATTCACAACACTATCGGGACTAATCACCATTGCCGTTCACGTTCCCTAAAAATCAATATATCGATGACCAGTGTCCGATGAAGCGTATCCCCAATTTCAGACATTTGTGGTAGAGTTTTGTAGAGTCCAGTCGCCCAAGGACTAGGCGTGGCGGTGTGGAGCGGTGCTAGGAGGGAGTTCGCAGGTGTTCAGGAGCGGAACCTCGAGGACTCGCAGCAACCCGCGCATTCCTTGGAGGCACTGATTGTGAATACGAGTGAGCTCCAGGGAGATTAAAAGAATTTTCCCCTCGAGTACGACCACTCACGAGAGGTGCATGGTCGTTGGTCACAGTTCGCCAAGTTCGTCCATAAAGTGTTCTTTGTTTTGCTTGGAGGGCGCTGACTTAAAACTGACACCCGGTTACAATCCCTGGAAAAATAAGTTGTCAGGAATAAAGAATAAAAGTAGGGTTAAATGGGCTAAATGTATTCAGGAGGAATTGCGAAACATACACATAAAACGCATTCGATAAGTCATATTTTTACAATTTGGAGTGAATCCGGTGTCAAGAAACGATTCACACTTGGGCGCCATCGATCTTAGACGCCAAGTCACATTACAAGTTTACTTTGTTTTCATTGCATATACCCTGTTTGCATTAGTACATACATTAGGTTAGTGCAATAAATAAGAAAGCGGTACTCTAGTTCATAATTATCTCGACGGGCCGGGAGTTAATGTAAACACAACCTAGAAAGTTTTTTAATCATTGTTTTATTTGCAATTTTTAGGCAATCTAAAAGAGAGACATTTAAAGAAATAAAAAAAAATTTAACAACTGAGACAAAAATATTATTCAAATTTCTAGAAAAAAAGGAAAATTTTTCTATTTATCCCAATTACTCCTAATGCAAATGAAAAAACAATGACAGTAATCATGAATATGGAATTGAACTTTGATGGAACGAGAGATCATGAAGTACGAATATGTTGACGAATTTTTGGTACCTCTTAAAGATCTTACTTCTTAAAGGTTAAATCAATCGAAACTGCAATCAGGAGAACGACGAAAAATGCGAAGTTGTACACGCTGGTTGTCTTTGGTGTTTGGAAAATTTAACTGTTAGCAGTCACTAACGTTATTGTTATTACTGTATATATATCCTACTCCTGTATATTTCTCCAAGAAGAACGCAAAAAGCAAAGTTATTCTGATTTGCTTTCGATTGAAAGAAACCTTTTGAGTCAACATTTGGACGTGAAATGTCCAACCTTTTTAACGTTTACACCTATTTCACATAGATGAAAACACTCCTCATATATTTTTAGTGAAGACAGTAGTTTTAGTTTCGTCGAAAATTGCAGAAATATTAAATATGTTTCCAAATAGCGAGACAATAGTGACGAAACATAATTGAAATTAATAGTTAAAATATATTCCATTACGAAGATGTTTTCCCTTCCACATGTAACTTTTAATTCTTCGTCATTAATCTTTTTTGTAGTACATTATAATTGACGACCGTTTTGATCACTAAAATAGATATATTTTAGAATGTTTGAAAAAATCATATACATTACGGTGTTGGATTTCAGAATTGGATATGTCATATATTATTTATCTAGTACCGTATATGGAAATCTTTAAACCGTCACCTCGGGAGATGTAACGCTTTTTGTCCACTTCCTTGTAGACAGAAATCACTGTGCATTGGGAAACAAGTTACAGATTTCATCTTAACAACGCTCGGTGGAGGCCACCCGTTCAGTTCAGGCATCGATAACGTTTCTCTCGCTGTCGGCAAGGTCGTGCTCTGGAACGTGGAAATCTAAAAGTGACAATGCGGTGGCACAGCCTAGCGCAGAAAGTGGACTTTGCGACTGGACAGACTGATACCGTGGGTGGCCGCTGGAGTTAATCAATTTCGTAGCTTCCTTCTACGAAATGAGTTACGCTCAGCGCGATGCGTCTTTGGGTCAAAGAAGTGAAATTATTGCAAATATGGAAATGAAGAAAATAATGAAAGCTATGACTAGATTAATGTGAGTGGCCAAGCAAGAAGCGAGATCACGAAGAGAACTCATGAAGAAACTCTTTCTTCTTTGATTCAACGACTTCTTAGGGGAGGGAATTCACAAAACAAAACTGTTTCCTGTACGGACTACTTGTCTTCCTTAGACTCTGGTCTACACTATCTGGAATTACAGGCTCCGTTAGTTGAGTATTTCTATTCGAAGGCGTGCAGAGAATTTGTTCATGTAAAATTATTAAAAAATTCCACTTGCATTTCCACTTAAGCGAAACTAATTAATTCTGAAAACGTGTAAAACTGATACAACTCAGTAGACAATATCTTGATAATCACAAAATGAAATGTCTTAAACATAAACAAATACAAAAATAAAACGAGAAAAACACTTATGCTTCAAGATCGCACACTGCTCAATCATCTCGTTTTCATCGATCCATGTTTAAACTCATTTTAATACATCGATGCGCATTATTAGACTCAGACCCAAAAAATTTAAATTTTGCTGAAAAACTAGAATTTCACGTCGGTTTATCGTTAAAAAAGGAGTTACTGGACCGTCGTTTCAAATCATCAAAGAAGTCTTATTTAGAGTACAATTCTATGGGAAAATCCTCAGGATTGTAATTACCATTCCTTTACGAAGGCAACCTTCAAATCATTAAAACTGAAAAAACATGTCTGGGAATCCGTTGGTGTCCTGTTTATTAAGAGGCAATGAAGAAATTCAGTCTCACAAAAATTTCCGAGGAACCCTTCCAAAAGTTTAAATTTAATATTTTCTGAAATTTACCCTAATGAATAGTGGGAGAAATCTGGAAGTTACCGTAGAACCCAAGAAGACTTTAAACATATTTCTAGCGTTGGTTGTTGATTAATCCATCACCACCATCATAAAGTCATATTCGAATGTTAAGTTACTTCATGTAAATACCGCACGTGTAGTTTTGCCGTTCAATGGCCTCGTAACATACTTCTGGAGGTTATTCGCGTTATAGGGAGCGAGAAAGCGTTACAGACTGCGCCTTTATCGGCTTCCGCGGACGCTTTCTCGTAATTACGCATTTGAGTTCGATAACTCACAACGCATAGGCATCTCATTAATCTAACCAAAAATTCAACCTTTTCCCCATTATTAAAAGCAAATTATGTAATGCCCTGAAAGTGCCAAAATTGAACAAAGAAAATGATTTCACGATTTGACAGAAGAGTGTCCTTATTGAATAATCCCCCTTAAGGTTAATTTTTTTAAAGATGCAACGTCCCCACGTGCAGTAGATCACGTCGAAACCGATTCGACATTTTTACGGCGCTCAGACGGGAATAACCGGAATCGTGATATAACGAGGAACGGAACCAGTCCCGCGCAAATTGGCTAAATGTAGAGCGGCGGCTGCGGGAGCAACACTCGCGCCACCGCTCGTCGTCTGGCATTCGCGAGTGGTAGCGGGAAGCGGCTGAAGCGAAGGAGGCGCGGCAACGCGACGCGCAGATCAGATCAGCTCCGGCGACCGATCATCAGAGGGAGCGGCGACAAGTCGCTCCTGGCGGGGCGTGATGCAATTGAACTCCCACGAGGGTCTTGCTATTCATAACTTTTATACAGTCGTTTTATTACGTCGTTTTTCTTTCGCACCTTTGATAGTAACTCTAAACACTGATTTTCGCATTACATACTTAATGATGCACCACAGTTATTTGTTCAGGTGAATCAGAACTTGATTGACTAATTAAGATGCTTGCCTTGAAATATTATTTCTTAGACGAACGGTTTTCCTTCACAGAATATTTATGGAATAATTGCTCTGTATTTTTCACGATTTAAATGGAGCTAAAAAGGTGGCGAAGATTTATGTCATTTCGTATACTGAAGTAGGACAAGTTGAACAATTCTTGTTTTTTACATTTGATCACAATCCATGTTTTGGGTTTTATTCTGACGTGTACTATATCAAGATAAACACCAAATAAAAACAAATATTATAAACAATGGCAATTACAAACATTTCAAACGGAAAACTAATTTTAAAAATTATAAAATAATAAAACAACAATACACGTACCTTTTCATTTCTTAAATAAAAGATAATTTTCCAAAAAGTTTGATTTTAATACAAAGAATCTTCTTTAGCACACAGCGACTGCATTTCTTCTTAAATATATTTTTGTTCTCGTTTAGTCAGCACTATTATAATCAGAAATCTTCGCCTTTGTACCAACACGAGGTCTTAAGTCAAAAGTAGCAAAAATACATCAAAGTAAATCTCAATAAGAATTAGCGTGTACGAACATTTTACTGAGAACTCGCCGCTTCCAGTTGCCGTGTTCCATCTTCATGCGAGACGGTTTCCGTGTGAGGCAATCTTCATGCGAGACGACTACATACGACCGACACAAGTACTCCGAAATTCATCTACTCAATTCCGAAAACGAAATTCATCAAAGTCTTGACAACTACAGCAGAAATCGCAATTAAGAGCTTTATTTTTCCCTCAACAGATCCGTTTCTGTTGAAACTTGTCAGTCATCTCACAGAAAAAGGGGTGATCGTAAGTGGTCGAGTACAGGCTTTTTTAACCGACTAGTGGCGGCGACTAGATATGAATGTCAGTGGCTAGAAGGCCAGCAAGACAAGGAACCAGTAATGCGTTTAGACACAGCAAAAGGCGAGGAATCTGTATTAGTTTGTGCAACTGGTGCACTGCTACAGTTCAAGGGCCTATCCCAATTGACACAAGAGTTGTCCTTCCTCAACCTTCAAAAAACAGTTTTTACCATTTTCTATTTAAGCTTGTTACTTATAAATGCTACATTTTTGGTGCTTAATATTCAAATTGTGGTTCGATCTTACACCCGCTTGGACGCCGAAACTAGAATATTCGGCTAAATGAAAATGTTTGCATAGTGTATGTTTTCTTGTAAGGAAAATAGCGCAATCAAAATGCGACAAACGATCTTTTGTAGGAATCGCGTACTACGATCTAGGCACGAGCTTGAGGAACGCGACAATGCGGACGTTGGCGTAGATTTCTGTTCACTGCCATAATACTTTCACTTCTAGCACAAAATCTAGTATCTTTTGAAGTTTACCCTAGTATAATGATACGAATCTAGAATAACAGTCTACGGTAACCATAACTTCTTAGACAACTGGACAAAAAAAACATCCTAGAGAATTTCTAAAAAAATATATTAGCAGGAAAAGTTATCGAAATGACCGTTTTCCGAGGAAGGTTTCGCATATTTAATTTTCTCAACGTGGGCATTTTTCTAACAAGATACGAATACACAAATCTCATATTCTACATTTTCAGAACGCACAAAAATCATAGAACTCTAAATTAAAATCTTAAGAAAAAAATTCGCCGTTTTCCCGGCGCACGATTACATAAGTTTCTCTTCTTACGAAGTATTCGCAAGGCGAGAAAATAAAAAGCACATGGGAGGGTAAATGCGGTCGCGACGTAGGGTCCATCCCAGAAAAACGAACCGTGTCAACACAGTTTCGAAGCCTGAGACATCTGCCTTTGAAATTTATTATTTGCTGTCCTTTCCGTCGATTGGTCGAGTCGATTGATCCGTTTGTCGTCTTGCAGCAGGCCCGGACCGCGCGGGCGGGTCGGGGTGGGGGCGGTGGGGACAGGTTACACAGAATCGTTTGAAGAAAGTGTAACCGCGCTCCAGTGACCGCGGACGTGAGGGGCGGCTACCTCAGCCTCCTCCCCCGGCCCCTCCCCCCCTCCCCCCCTTGCCGCCACCCCCTCCCCTCCACCTTTGTTACAGCTGTCGCAAGCTGCACCACAAGAAAGGTACTTGGCTCTGGAGACTTCTTGCATCTGGTCTATCCCTTGCGCAACGGCACCACCATTGTCTCTCTAGGTGAGAAGTAACCGATATTGTACCCAGGTGAGATGGGACAGCAGAAGAAGAACGTAAATAATGTGTAAAACAATGTCCAAGAAAATTCATTGGCCGTTGCCTCAGCTCTCTGGATCTGAAAATGTCAGGGTAAGAACCGTGAAATAGAAAGGGAAATGCATCTGTGGACACGGTGCAGCGGGGAATTCTTACGTAAATTACAGGAAACAATAAGCGGCAAATTCTTGGTCCTATTATTACCTGTATATCATTTAGCATCAGTAGATATTTTGTTCAATTAAAACTATTCTAACCTTGAGTAAGTTACTCTTTATGATGTATCACAACAAAAGTCGTATGACCCCGACGTGATTTGAACACGCAACCTTCTGATCTGGAGTCAGACGCGCTACCGTCGCGCCACGGAGTCTTGTTCACCAGGAAGATTATGGCAATTTACTGACATAAGGTGACTAATGAATGTAAAAGTTTTTCACTATAAAAGGTTTATAAATATATTATACTGTAAACTATCAATGAGAAATGACTGATTCAAAAAATTAGTTCAATATTCATTTCTTTCAAATGATATTTCAATTGAATTAATTAAATTAATGTTCAACCTTATTGCTCATATTTCCATAGCGATGACACGTGATTTTCCCAAGAAAAATGAACTTATTTACTGCTGAGCAAATATGCTTTAAAATGTTTTATTCTCTGTTTCCAAATCCCATGACCGTGCTTACAAATTATCCGTTCTGGTACTCATATAGAACTGACAGACGTATCACGTTACCCCGCTTAAAAGTACTTTTACAAAAAATGACGTCCATTGTCTATAAGACTCCGTGGCGCAACGGTAGCGCGTCTGACTCCAGATCAGAAGGTTGCGTGTTCAAATCACGTCGGGGTCAATTCAATTTTGACTCGAAAATCTACAAAAGTACTAAGAGCCAAACATACGACTGAAACTGCAAACGTACTCGTAAGAAGTAACTTATGACAGAACAGGAAAATGGCAGTATAGCTCTTTAGAACCCGATTTCCAAATTACTCCTTTCTGCATTTCGTAAGAGCTTAACATACTATTATTTATTTGCTTAAGTGCCTAAACATTCGGGAAATTCCTCTCGCCCCATTAAAGAATAAAAAACCTCAACCGCAAACGTCTCTTTAAAATTTGCGGTAAAACTTCTTACCGCGGAAGAACATTCACACAATGTATGCACGAGAGCCCGTATTTGCCCCGGTTTTTCCTCCCGCTCCCTCGCGAAAGCGCCGATCGGCTGCCGCACGGCCCGGCGCGGCGTGTCCTTGCCGACGCCGTTCTTCCCCGAACGAAAAGTTTCTCCGCATGTTGCCGATGTGCGATGGACGGTGAAATAAGGAAACCGGGGCGGGCTCCGCCCCTCATGATCCGCGCGCGAGGAGGAGAAGAAGAAGAAGAAGAAAGCTGCGGAATGGCACTTTCCGGTGGGCGGGCCGGTGGGCGGCGGGCCGGGTTGCAGGCGCACGCACTGATTTAAGACCGAAGACTGACAGCTCGCAGCCGCGGAGAAAGCGATCGGAGGAGCTACTTGCTGTCGGGTGGACGCGCTTAACAAGTGCCCCGGGAATGTCCGCCAGGAGGGCAATTACAGCGCGGATAATGATCTCAAGGTGCACGTTGAGTTCGGCGGTGCAATTGAAATGAGTTGCCTGAAGCCGACTTGACAGTTGGGCAGCCGACTTCTGCAATAAATTGGTGTAAAATGCTATCAAAACCTGTACGTGTAAGTAAAATGTATTACGTGAAGTGGTATCTACGTAATCGAGTGCGTGACCCGAAATTATCGTGAAAATATGCGAGGATGTTTGTAAAAGCATGATGCACAGAGCTGAAATAGAAAGTTAAAATGGTATTTAAATTGACAGTTATGAGTAAATCACTTTTATAATGCATATGAACAACGCATTTCATTAACTCTTTTCATTTTCATGAACATACTTAAATATTTCTGTAAGTTTACTTTACAAAATTAATAATAGTAATGAAAATAAGGTAAAATATTTTTGTATTATTAAATTACTTTAAGAATTTTACGTTTTTAGAAAAAGCTTAATATTATACTCGAATTTCTCTGTTATAGACTTTTCTGTGGGATGGTAACAAAGAACAAATAATATTTGAATTTATAATCCTTTGAGTTAATTAATAGCCTTAATTCAGCGCAAGCCTTATAAAAGACAACCGATCAAACTTAATTACAAAACGTATCATTTAAATTTCCTTCTAAATTGCCCCAAAAGCTATTATTCTTATGCTCAGTTACTGTAGAATGGCAGAAACATTCTGAACTACTTGACAGGCATTTCCAAATAAATGAATTTTTTATTGTCTACGAGATGGCGCGACAGACAGTGGTCAACGTAGCGATGAAATCGTACAGTTATCTTGGGAAAAGTGACAATGCTCGGAAAGATTATGAAAGTATGAGATATCATGATTACGGAAACATGATAATGGTTACGCAAGATAAAACGTATTTGACTCACTTTGAACGGGATACAAAATCTTTAACTATTTTTATAATTTCATTAATCTCTACATTATTTCTAGATCAAATTCGTACTTGTAACTCCAAATTGACAATAACAATCACAAGTGCAAAAGTTTCTGAAGCATTCCCGTTTAATCGAATAGAATAAAATTATTGTTCTAATTTCTTTAGCATGTCCCTCAATAAGTAAGACAAGAAGGAAGCGAAAAGTAATTATTTCATATTCTCAACTCTGCTAGGTGGGAATATTTAATTTTTCATAATCTTCTATCTCAACATACGTCAGTTGCTGTGGCGACCGACGACGATGTGCTAGTACTCAATAAATCAATGTTTCACAGATGTATTAAATCAACTTTAAAATCGAATGATCTCTAGTCACGAGCGTACCTAACGCGAGAGAGGGGGCAGCGGGACAACTGCCTTCCATGAAATTCTAACCTCTTTCCTATTAAATTGACGATAAGCTATACATTTACAACATTTTAGAAGTAGCTTTTCGAAAATAAATTCCAAAGCAACATTTATCTTTGCTGAAGCATGCACCCTTTGTAGTGTGAGAAGGTCATTCACAACATTGCTTGGGTTAGAAACCTGATTGAGATCAACAATGACAAATGAAAGGCTCAGTGGATAATGTTTATTGACTCTACCCAGTTTAACTGTATCAGAAAAAGAGGAAGAATATAACAATATTGAAGATACTTTTTTCAAAAAATCCTCCAAAATTTGCTATTAATTAAAATTTGCTAGTTAAATTATTTTGAAAAAGCTTTTTGTTTGTAATATTTAACACTATAAAAATAGAAAACGGTATGATTTTGATTCTTTATAGTGTTCATAATTTTCATTGTTCGAAAAAAATTAATTTTAATGTTATCAATTTTTAATATTTATTAATTTCATACATTTAAATGCATAATTTATTGTTATTATTCATTTACTGTATTCATAATTATTTTATTCCTCCTGAACTTCGTTAATAATATTAATTCTTATGCCTCTATTCTTCCGATGAAGATCCTACCTAAGCCCATGTCCATTGGGCAGTTCAAAAAAAACCTAAGTTTTTATGAGAACCAAAACTTACAGGATTCATAACTTGTGACACTTCTGGTTAATCTTACAACGAAGGATGAGCGCAGACGAGAAAGGTGAATGACTGTCGTAACCTTGTACCGCAGGAAAGAGATGTCAACCGGAACTGGCATAAAAACTAGCTCACCAGCTTCATTTTTGCGCTCGGCGTGCCATGAAGGTCGCGTGTGAGGCGGGGGTGTTCCCCAACGCACAATGCTTAGTTACCAAACATCTGTCACAGTAACTCTGGCTGAAAATTTGGCGCAGGAAAAGAAAGCGGCGAGGCGAGTCAGGGCGAGGCAATACGCGGGGGAGGGCTTGATATTTCGTGGAGCGGCACGCCAGTGACACTTGCACGCCGAAAGTGGTAGCTCGTGGATCGTTGCAGGATCCCTAAAAGTGAAAGAGAACTTCGCGAAAGTTTCAGTAAGAAGTTAAGGAACGTGACGTAACGATGAACACAGCAAGATACTGTCGTGATGCACCTGGTACTGAGCATCTGGCTCAAGCTACTTTTTTTTTGTGAGAGGTATTAAGGTAAATCCGACCACCAAGGATTCTGAGGCAAATTATGTATACAGCATTTTGTGGATGCCACGGCGATTTGCACGTCTGTTAACTCACAAAGAAATTGCCGTTCTCCGGAAGCATATGGTTGCAGAACATTATTTAATTTTGTTCTAATCGCTAACTAAGCGTTCACATCTAGTTTTTTTTGACCCCACTTGAACTGATACAAAGCAAAGCAAAGAATTCAATGCGGTTTGTATTACAAAAGGTCTGGCGAGAAACAATTCGTGGGTTGGGTAGGCCGGCCATTCTCAACCGGAACATTACCTCATCTCGCGAAACCGCCATGCACGGTCCACTGACTGCGGAACTGGTGCTCTCGCGCAAGCATCGACGGCGAATCTGTCGTTCTCACCGATTGAATGGCTCGCTCAATTCAAACGCGAACAAAGCACCGTTTGAACACTTGTGAACTACATGCCGAGTGGCAAGTAAACACGTGATGCGATGCAAATAGACAAACGGCTTTGTGATGTAACGCTCTGTGAGTTTGCTTTTTTTTTCGAATACATTCCCCCTAGTGATTGGTGGTTTCACAATTGGCGGTTTCACAATTTAATGCTAGTAAATGCGATTTTGCGGCTTTTCGTAGAACTCATAAACAAAGGTTTGAATATGCCTGCTCGATCCAGTACGAGTGACATGTTGATGCCGCTCAAGAAATTAAATATTTTGTAGTCGCGACAACACATTTACTGTCGATTTATTTCGGTGTTTTATATTCCATGTTATTGTTGAAAGTTATTGATGAAGCTTAGATTCCATTTTATGATCTATTACATTGATTCAGGAATTCCAAAAAACCATCATTCATACCCGCTGAACAAAACATTCACCTGCAAATATTACAATCGTTTTCATAGGGTCGCAAAGTTTTATGGAAGAAATCTAATAGCAAATAAGAACAAGGCAATGTTCTAGTTCTGGTATTTGCCTCAAATGTTTGATATCTGTGAATTGACTTCACAGTAGAAAATAATAATAAAATAATGCGTTTTTCTTGTATGTAATGCTAGTTCACTTTCATAATTATAATAGTACGCTATATAATTTGTAATTATAGAATTAATAATTATTTTTCCTTTATTATCAAAATACATTTGACACTTCCTGTTCCTGCTGTTGTGCCATACCCGATAATCACGCCCAGGAAGAAGAAATATTTGATATCTCACTGAACTGCTATTCAATAGTAAAATGCTTTAAAAGGCGCAAATACAAACACACAAAAGGAGCGCAGGCAGCCTTTCAAGTGGAGGAAGAGAGGCGGGCAATTAACGCAAGCGGCCTAGTCACGCCAGAGGGGCGCGGGCGCACCTGTGCGAGACCGGGGGGGTGGGGCGGTGCGGGGGGAGGGGTGGAGGAGGGGGGCGTCAAGGCGACGTCTGCGGCCGCGCCGGCGCTGCGGCGAGGCGGGCGCGACGCTGTGCGGTCGGTGCGACGCGGTGCAGCGCGGCGCCACGCTGCGACGGCGGCGGAGGCGGCAGGGGCGATGGTGGCGGCGGGGCTGGCGAAGGCGGTGACGACGGAGGCGGGAGCGGGGGCGGCAACAGCGGGGCCGCTGGCGACCGCAGGAACGGGGCCGGTGGCGGCTGTGATGGCGGCAGAGGCAGCGACTGCAGTGGGCGGTGATTGAAGTGACGGGACCGGTCGCGGCAGGGGCGACATTAGAATTCGCTGTGGTGGCGGGGACGGCAACGGTCAGGACGGAGGTTGCTGCGGGGATATGGATGGCAGGAGCGGCAGGGGGGAACGATTGAAATGGCAGAATCGGTAGCGGGTGCGGCGATAGTGGCGGCGTGGGTGGGGAGGCGGGTCGACAACGGCGGAATTGGCAGAGGTGGCAGGATGGCAGGAGTGGTAGGAATGGCAGGGGGCGGCCACTGAAGTGTCGGAGCCGATGTCGGCTGCGGCGGCGCCGCGGGTGGTGGTGGTAGGGGACGGAGGAGATGGGGCGGGGGCGGGGCTGCGGGTCGGCACGTGCGCTCGCGCAACTGGCGGCGACGGGCTTCGAAGGCGGCGGCGGCGGCACGAGATCCGGGCGCCCGCGGCGGCGTCGCGCCAGTTCGCGCAGCCAGGAAATGTTACGTTACTAGGCGGTGAACGCACAGGAAAGTGCTGAGCGGGAAACGAAAACGCTTCTTTTATGACCGAATGCCACACCCACAGCCAGAAAGAATTCGGGAATTGAAACATCCTTACAAAAAGCAAAATAATGTTTTCCTCCATCTTACAGTACGGCATGCATTAACTGGAAATTGATCCAATGATTTTCCTGAAAATTATTGCATACTCTTAATCTCTATAACGATTGATATAGTAAATAAGTTTTATTTGGTGAACACTCATGCCCTCACCTCGTTGTCCTTGTAACAATATGCAATAAAAATCAATTAAAAATATTTATCTAAATACAATATGATGAAAATTTAGACAACAGGGGGTTTGGTGTTTTCTTTCTGCGAACAAAGTTTAATAACCACAACAAACCTTTCAAATAACTCAAGATACTTTTTTTAATTGGACGATTCCTTACCTTTACAGTTTTTCTGACCACTGGTACTGTGATATTAAGCGATATGATCCTAACAAATAGTATGAGGAAAAGATGAAGAAATGTGCTCTGCGGTTGGATGCCGGATAGAAATCATTACAGACATGATAAGAAACATTACGAACGCGGAAGGTTGTAGAAACAGGCACAGATTTCCGCTATTATCGTAAAACAACTTAACATTCTCTTTTGTAAGTTTATTTTTTTGTGTAAATAAGTTTTTGTAAAATGGCGCTACCGAAATTATGATTGTACTGAGTTGACTCTCGCCATTTAATATTTCATAAATTGTTTCACGGGAAAAGTTTTCCACAGAAATTTCGTGTATCCCGGGACTTGTGACCTCGGCTTGAGAATCTCCGGCCAGACTATTTACTATTCATAGTTTTGGGGCCAATATTAGCGAGAAATTTAAAATATAAATATATTTGAACATTAAATGTCATAGCTTTTCCATAAACATAATAACTTCAATTAGCATTATATAATTTTTAATGTAATTTTTACGCCTCTGAAACTCATATTTTCTTTCCAATTACTGTATTAGATAATAGTAGAGAGGTTAAAGGCAACCTGTAACTAAATGTAATTTCAATAAATTACATTATTACTGTAGTTAAGTTGTGCTATATCGTAAATAAAATATATTTTTCATTTATAGATCAAATAAAAAACTACCAGTTCTTTATTTTAATTTTAACAGACGAATGAAAATCCAATCCATCATATTGTTTCGCCCGTAATCCTGCGCAATGGCATATAAAGGCGGCCACTTGAATATATGCGGGAGGGGTGTGTGGTATGTCCCTCGCATGTATCTTTTAGGCTAAGATTTGGTTTCCAGTTTCAAAAGCAGGAACCTTGCCTTCATCATGAAAGTCTGGTTGTGCCTGTTTCAATTTCCAATCAACGTTTTGCTTTTTAACTAAATATCTGTTCATTTTAAATTTACAACACTCGGCTCTCGAACCCGCTAAGCAGTGCAGGCATTCGCGACCTTCAGCATATTTCCAATTTTTGTGGAAGATACTTTTTCCCTCAAAAACTGTATTGACATGGCACAGCTTCATTAAACGTAAAATAAAATATGGACTTTTGTCACGGAAGCCTTCGGCTATCCTGTGTATTATCCTAATCTACCTGATTTGCCATCAAAAATCCCCGCACTGTTTTCTAAATGTTTCATTTACAATATTACGTTTTCTTGAAACATTGTCCAGTGCTGGGGGCTGTTCCTCTACAAATTTCATTGAGTTGATTGATTGGTGCACCCGGGCGCGTCAAGTGCTAAAATATAGTCCCGTAAATGTAGCGCATGTTTGTATCGCGGAGTATGACGGTGATCTTCCCTTGCTGGATAGCGAAATCCGGCGCTGATATATACGTCGGATTGCGGGGTTTTCCCAAATTAGGTATTTCCCACCAGCAGAGAACCGCCCCTGGGACAAGCTTTAACACTAAGCTGCCGACCGCTCTCCCGACTTGTGTGGTAGTTCAGTGCATGTAAGTGTAACAGTGTGTAAGTAAGGGGTAAGGATAGGATAAGGAAGGGGAAGGAAAGATCATGCGCGGTTCGTGCCCCGTTTGTTAGGGCACTGCTCCGGCACTTGCCTGGTGTTAATCAGAGAAATCACGGAAACTACCGATCACATCAGCCAGCAGCTAGACTTCTACAGACAACGACTGAATTCGACGTAGCTATCTAGATAGTGCCGAAAATTCTGCCACGCCTCGTCGGAACTCTAGAACCTCACGGTCAGAGGGACTGTAGTGATATCAATTGATGCCTAGAGCCGGTCCAAGTTTTATTGGGGAATCTAGGAAGCCCGGACCTCAAAGAATTGACGCCTATGGAGGCTTACATAGAAAAGTCACGTTATTACATTTCTAGTAATATATTCTGATGACCCGTGGGTTCGAAAGGGAAATGACTGAGCGATCGACGGAAAGTGAAGATGGCCGGCTGCGGTGCGTCACAGCCCAACGGGTTCTCGTAACGGCGGGGGGGGGGGGGCGGGGCGCGGCGGAGCGGGGCGGGGCGCCTCCTTGGCTTCGGTGGAGGAGCACGCTGCCCTGTCGCCCGTGACCCGCGCCCGTCTCCTGCCTCATGGTCTCGGTCAACGCGAGGGAATCGGGCCTCTTCGACACGCTGCGATGACTAGGCCCGCAAAATACTCGGCCCGCTCCTTTTTTTACCGAGAACGGACGATTCCTTCCGAAACGACGCCATTACGAAAAACAAACCGCGTTGCTGATCCAGTTTTATCGAGAGGTAGCTGTTGCAGACTGAATGGTCTTTTTGCGGATGCGTTTTATATTTTTTGTTAAATTACAATTTAATTCAAATAAACTAATTATTGACGTTGAACTGATAACATGAAATACTTAATATAGATCCATGAATCGTACTGCACTGAGTCCTTACCTGTAAGGAATAGTAGAAATTTGATGAATGTAAACCTTCCGTGAGCTTTGTGAAAATTCTAGAAAATAGATGCAAAAGACATTTGCAAAGGTATATTTGATTGATTAAATACCTCATTAAAGGAAAGATATAGGAATTTAAGACGATTTACTAACAACTCTTGAATTTTAACGTTTGACATTTCTTTGGTCTGTTTCTTTCGACTGTCGTTTGGCATTTATTTTGTCTTACACTGGAAGGATGTTAAGGGAATTCTTACTGAAATCACAGCAGTCGCAGCAGATGGATTCCAATTGCATTTCCACTTTTCCTGAGTCATTTTCCTATCATCTCCGAAAGGCACAGCTGGATTATATCTCATTCGAGTAGCAGGAAGAGCTCGCACAGATCCAAGTACTTTCATGATCGCCCCTTCGCTTTCATTTTTTGAAAAACATGAAAGATAAAAAGAACAAATATTCCTTTTAATGTTGTTCATTTTTATTACTTTGGTTTTGTAATGGTCAGTCAATGTAAAATAAGCTTGTTGTTTTGGAATAAAATAGTTTTTTTAATATATTAAAACTGATTTCTACGAATAATGTCGACTGTTCCAAGGAGGAGGAGCAAGGGGACCATGGTCTTCCTTCATAATTTACAGAATTAAAATAATTGAATTTTAGTTACAATAGGTACAAAGATCCGAAGGTTCAGCCATGTTAACATGTGTTTGACTTTTTCTTTCGACTGGTGTGAGACCTTGACTTATCTGGTGTGACATCTTGACTCATGAATGAAAAAAATGTTTCTTTCTTCCACACATGTACTATCAATTTCTGGAGACTGGTGGAAAGAAATACAAATATTCAAGGATTCATAGTATTTTTATGAAAGTGTATTCATATTTCGTTTTTACATTTCTTTGGAATGACGTACTTCATCAAATTTTTCACTAAACTCGAAGGGAGCCATTATTTCATCGGGTATAAAAGTTCCAAGACAACTGCCCTCATCTTCGTTTGTTTATAGACAAGTCGCATATGTAATATTCTAAGAAGTGTGAGTAAGCAATTTCAATGAACAATTTGTGGTTGTTGCAGGTCTTCAGACAAAGCCGCCATGCAGCGCTTCGTAGCCGCTGCCGCCCTACTGTTGGTGCTGGCACCGTTCCAGCCTACCCCTGTTCTAGGAGGTAGGTGAACTCATCCCCAAGAGAAACATACCAAGCTGTAAACACAAATAATTAATGCAGTGAAATGTATCTCTACCAAATATGATGTCAAGTGCTTGGGAGAATAATGGCAAATAATCATGAATGACACATTGCAACTTAAAACTAAAGCACTCATATTCATAATGCGATAAAATATACACAAGTGCCGTATAATATATTCTCCAGAACTGGGATTCATTGACAGGGATAAATTGACTGGGTACTTGATATTGGTTCTATGGTGAAATTGACTGAGTACTTGAAACACAAACAGATAAGATTACATAATAATAATAATAATAATAATAATAATAATAATAATAATAATAATAATAATAATAAAATTGCCTTTATTAGTGGCGAGGCTCAGGCCATTTGGCCTGCTCTTCCGCCTAACCACAAAAGCGCATCCTTAAAAATAATAGCGCATCCTTAAAAATTGTTCACATAGTACAGGAAGCATTGATCAAAAAGTGTGTAATACTGCATCAAAAATGGTCTGAAGTGACAATTATTAAATTTACTAAATAATATTTCTAGTCCTTTTTGACTTAACACATTTTTCTGCAAAAACAAGTACTAATCCATCCAGCAATTTTGCTTTTCAGTAAGTTTAATCTAAAAAATATATATTGTTTGTTAAATGGCTCTCCTTTAGAGAATATACCAATTCCATCTATTTTCTCGTGTTGAATGCGAGAATAAATCATTCTACAAATCGAGCCAATTTTAAAACTTTGACCCCGACGTGATTTGAACACGCAACCTTCTGATCTGGAGTCAGACGCGCTACCGTTGCGCCACGGAGTCGTACGAACTCTTGTTCTAGGTCTACCGTTATCAATACGCAATAAGAAAATCCATTTGTATACAATCGAAAAATGTAATAGATTATTTACAATCAACGAAGGGAAGGTTTGCAAAATAGCCCATACATAGAAGATACATAATTAAATGAAAAATACAAAACATTAAAGAGAATCTGGAACTATTAGAAAAGAGCTGGCCAGATCAATTTCGTCGAATATACTATCAGTCATCCATTACAAATGATACAACTTCCCGGACCTAATCAAGCATGACGTGTTGTTTAGCCATTGTCTTGTAAAAGCTTTGGCCTTGTCAACATCAAAGGACTATATCTTTCGTGTCAAAGAGCTATAGTCGTTCGTGTGGTTCGCTGGAGTAGCCACTCACAAATTGTCACGAAAACCATAGTCGGAATACAAATCTCGATAATTTTGTGTACTTTCTTATTACCTGTAAATCACAATGTGTTGTTCATCATTATAAAATAATTCACTAACAAATAAATCAGATACTCTTCTATATATCACCCTTGATTAACAAAAAATCGACTTCAAAAATTAGAATCTAAGTGCTTCAAAAGTTTGCAAAGTACGGGAGAACAGCATCTTCTGCTTAAACTTCTGATATCTATTTCTATTAGCTCATCTCTTGACGTACTAAATATCTGAACAGGACCGAGCCGAATACCTAAACATGATCAAAATGTAGGACTCATTTCACCATCAATTGCAATAATGGTATTGTTGTTACTTGTTTTGCTTATTCCTGACTTTTTCAGGTCCCGGTCACCACGGTGGCCACGGAGGCTTCGTGGTGCCGACGACCTATGGATACGGCATAGGAGGCGACTTTTCCAGCATCTTTGGGAACGGAGGGAATAAATTTGGAGCTCTCAGCTCATCGCTGGTCAGCCAACCCTCAGGAATCGGGTAGGTCCTCATGAAGTCGCTTCCCAACGCACAAGAAGCAAAGCGAAAACTAGTTTCAGAAAGAAAATATGTGAATATCATCCTTCGTTCAAGACTACTACTACTACTACTCACAAATGTTTTTTACACAGCCACAAGTAAAAGAGGTTCTTTCAGGGCATGTGTAGCGTCCAAAACTTCACTTTAGCATGTAGTTTCTTTATTACTAATGCTAAAAATGAGATGATACTCATGGGTTCACAATAATCTGTGAGTGATACACAGGAAACAAAATAATTTCGTTTTACCGCATTAGCTACTGCTAACCTCATTAAATAATTTGTATGCAAGACTTAAAGAAAATAAAACTCAGTAAGGCTGTATAAAAATACTGCATGGCATACGAGGTAAACGTGATTTTATTTTTCTCGTAGAAAAGTTTTATAGTAGCAAAATAAAACGTCACTATTACAAAATAAAAATAATTTTGAAGCTTTAGTATAGATAAAAATGATACCTAATCAGTCGCAGTCGTTAAGTCAACTGAGCTATTTGATTTAACTCGTATATCTCATGCAATATTAAATTTTCGGGTAGCTTTCAATATTTCAAGACGTTTTGCGTCTCTTGTAAAACTGTCCTTCTATGACAGTGCTCCGTTGGGAGCTACATTTTTCATTCGTCAAATTCCAAAGAATTTTTTTTCTAATTTGGCCACAATTTTCATTTTCCTTCGTTCATATTTGATCCTAGAAGTTCACTAGAGCTATATTGAAAGCCAGATTCGATTTCACAGAAAGTAAGTGACAATAAATTCCTCCACTTAGCTTTGAGTGCCAGAGGATTTTTGCTCTTTAATTAGAATGTAGTTAGGCAACAGTAGTTTCCCATCACTGGGTGCATTTTAATTCCCTAGCCGACAGGTGTTTGGAGTCACGAAAGGCCCAGCAGTTTAAATGAAAATCACTCTCTTTTCGAACCCTATGATGCATATAAGTACACTTGTTTCCAGAAAATGCGCTTATGATTACGACAACTGAAAAGTTAATTCAAATTTATTAATGTATATTTTATTGAAATTCGATGATCTTCTATATCTTTATCATCATTGTTTAAGTATAGCGGGAAGTTCTGGAGTAAATTTTAATGGAAAATCCAATATTTTCACAGTTAATACGTTAATATTTCCTTTGCAAGCAAGACTATCAGTGACAATGGTTGGTTCCTCATTACATCAGTAGCTATTTCTATTATCTTCCTATCTTCAGTAGCTAGTTTGCTAAGAATAGAAGTTCATATCTCTCGTTTGAAACGATGCAAAATAATACATCAAAGACATCTGAAGGTTATCACCTGTTGCCAGCTTCTCCGCACTTGCAGAGGTTCGCGCACCATTATAACGCGTTGCTAGCTGCAGAGGTCCCGCAGCGCAGGGGCTTCATAAGTGAGAAATAATATGCGGAATACTCAATTTGTTAAGTGAATACAGAACACACTTGAGCAGACCAAAAGTTCTTATTTCTATTTTACTGGTGCTACTGTTTCCTCTCTTTATTTTTCTCTTCTACTTCCTTTTTCTTCTTCTTCTTTATTTTTACCTTCTTATTCTTTCTCCCGTTGCCTCAGCTAATATTAAACCGGTTATTATACGGCGATTTTCGTAACTTTGTCTCTGACAGGAATCAGCTGTTGACGGTTTCATCCAATCGGGAGCTTAAACGTCACCATAGTGACGTCACTATCGCAAAATATAAGCTCCCGATTGGATGGCAGCGAAACAGCTGATTCCTGTCAGGGACAAAGTTCGCAGTATATGTGTGATGCCAATTGCAGGGGTCGCAACGAAATGACATAGAGTAACGCATGGACGTCAAGCGGGTTGCCTAAATGACAATTGGCAAACTGCAGCAATTCAAGGTGTGCGGGCTATATCGACTCGAAGTGCATTCAGAACTGATGCCATTTTTATCATGATTCCTGAAATGCCTGTATCTGCTTGTGAAGAAACTACACAAATGCTGAAAGGAGAATACAATAAAAATTAATAAAAATTATTTTTACTTTCCCCATGACATGAAATAAAACATAAATGTAGTAATTCGATTTATACAAGAATAAACTAATCAGCGTAGTACTAACGTAAGACGGCATTGCATTTTTTATTAAGATGAAAAATGAATATAAAACAATGATGTAAGTAATCACATCACATTATCAGTGATGTTTTCGGCGGAAAATACCTCAGCCTAGTGTCGGAGGAGGTGATTATATGGTTTGAGAAAGAAATATGGATAAAGAAAGAAATCGTAAAATAAGCCCACATTATTTTACTTATTTTTCATGAACAGATGAATTGCAAAACTTTGTTGAAGACAGCACAATGGCAGAAGTACGATATGTAAGACGTACAGTTGCGCTTTTTTTTATCTAGAGAACGTCGTGTTATTCTTTAAAGGTATGAATTCAGTTGGATCCCTCGCTAATCCTGATCAATCTAAACTTCGTGTTCAGAAATATTGATGAAGGCAGAAAAATAGAAGCAGATGTTCGACGCATCAGGGTACACGTTTAACTGAAGAGAAATTTTGGAATTACAGAGCCAACCGCCAACTATTGTTCTGGCATGCTTTGTGCAGTAAAGCAATACTTGGAAGGAAAAATCTCGATATGAATCAATTGTGAATGTAGTTTAATATAATCTGAGACTACACCGTTTTTAAATATGTAAGACATTTTAACTTTCATTTATTAGACATTGGTTATACAATTTAACTTTGAGAATAAGAATATTCTGTAGACAACTGAATCTAGGATACTTGGGTATCAGCCATTGAGGAATGGGTCTCGCACCTACTATTTGTAAAATAATTTACATCTAAAACAGTTTATATATTATATAAACCGTCTTCAACTGAGAATTCTTCTTTCAAAAATTTTGATACAGTTGAATAAGATATTTAAAATAATTTTGGAAGCATATTAGGTGATATTAGATTGTGCAAACAGAATCCAACATACCATTGACATAAAATGCATCTCAAAGTAATTCATCGCTTGCGTTTAATCTCATTCCGTTGGATTCATTTAGCGAAAATAAATAAATTAATAAGTATGTCACAAAGTAAATATTGTTCTCACGCCAATTTGTGCTATTTCTTTACAGTTTCGGAGATGTCTTCAAAGGTTCTCCGCTAAACGTCCTGGGTAGTTTTGGACAGCAACAATGCCCTCAAGTCCCCGGACCCTGCAATAACGGCAAATACCGAACATTCGACGGATCTTGCAATAACCTGCACAACCCAACATGGGGCATGGCCATGACAACATACAACCGCGTGAAGCCAGCCAAGTACGCTGATGGTGAGTAGTAAATATCGAGGAATATCGCGAAGAGTTTCTCGATTCCTCTTCCAAGGGTAACTCAAACCGAGGACAAGGAATTTCCTTTCCTCAAAGAACAATACGTCGTGGAAAAGAAAACGTGGCAGCTTTATTGCCAACTTGTTTTCTTACAAGGAATGCATGAGAAAGTAATAATATACGGAGACTGAACATTTAAGTTTTGTTATCTTGTTACTTAATGATTAGCCGCAATGAAAAAATAAATAAATGAATTGAATGATGATTCTGAGTATTTTCAGCATTTCGATTAGAGATTAATTAATTTTTGTCGAAACAAAAAATTAAAAAAGCCTCTGCTCATAAAAAGTGTAGTTCCTTACCTTTTTTCGAAAGAGTCCAATTATTTGTTTGAATGCAGGATCTACATTGATAGTGAAAGAGGAAAGGAATATAACAATTTATTATCAAACAAACTTTTTTAGTTTTTCTTCAAGTCAAATCAACTATTTCAGTTTTTGAAATGTTGTAGAAATATCAGATTCTGTTTCTTCAATATATTATTTCACTTTCGACTGGATGTTTTTGAACTTCGTGAATAAGCAGTATAAAAGAATTTACAACCAATGTGATGAAAGTGTTTAATAAGTTGTACGTTTATAAAACTGGGTATTTGACAACTTAATTTCAAAGTAAATCTTTAATGGATATAAGGAAGAAAAGAGTACATGACCCTTTAGATTACCTTCTTAATGGATCCATGTTCTGCCGAAGAAAATTTCGAACGCGACCGGTCGACTAATTCTGCCAAACAGTAGCACTCGAATCCTGCATTCGACTTCATCAGATATTCGCAGGGGCGGGATTTCGGATCCTTTATTGGGGGGGCAAATTTGGGCGCTGTTATAAATAACAAAATATGCGTTTACATGCTTTAAGTTAATTAATTGTGCTGCAATTATACACATTGTTTTCAATTTTGCTAATTATTATTGAATGTTATTAATTATATTAGTTGCACACAGCGGTGAGATTCCGCATTGTTACTTGAACGGTCTGAACTTTTAATTCAACGATACATTTTTCTCATTGAAATGTTTCTCAACAAATATTGCTTACAAGCATGTCTAGACCAAAACATACTTAAAATAATGGCAGAATGCTTGTGGAGCTTAGGAAACTGTAAAAAGCAGTAAAACAGAAAAATGTTTTATTAAAAATGAAGTAGATCTTCCTGGTGTTGGAATTGGTCTTTCAATTCTGTATCATTTTGAAGATCCAATATTTTCAAATGTAAATCGTGATTTACGCTGTCAACATTGAAAATGGTAAAGCAAAAGTTTGTTATCTGACTCCGTATCAGAAATTTCATGAAATCTATTTTCAAAATATACGTTTATCAGGTTACTTGTACTCAAATCATTTTGTATTATCTCCTGTTTTTTTAATTGTTCGTCCTATTTATTTTTAAAAATTATCGGACTATTATTACGAGAGCATCTTGCTTCCTTTTACCATGACACATTTTGTATTGACGTCTTGCATAAAACGGAACTACCTCTCAACGCCCCCCCTCTTCAGCAGGAATCGCTCGCTCAGGCTGCTGATGCCCCCATCCGCTCCGGCTTTTGCCGACGGCCCTTTGCTCTCGACTCGTCTTTTTGATGAATCCTGATTTACACTATAGTACAAAAGGCGTTTAATAAAAGTAAATACAGTAAAATCTGTCTAAACCGGAAACGATTGGGACAAAAAAATTCCGGTTTAGGGAGGTTTCGGTTTTAGGCAGGATTGTCCGTTTATAACACTTTTTATGTTGATATTTCCGTCCTGAAACTAGTAACATAGATTTTATTATAATTATAAAACGTATACTAACATAAAACTCATTTATGGAAGAAATCACCAATAAACGAATATTAAAAATAATAATTTTTGACAATTAGGTGAAAGAAATATTTCATGACTTGTTTATTTAAATAATGTTACTTTTTTTAACATCAATCGAAGAGTTTTTGCATTTTAGGTTTCTCTCTTACTAACACCTTTTCAGTTGTTTTCCTAAGTTGAAAAATTTTAATATGTAGAGTTTAAGTTTTTTCAATAATTGTCAAACTGGTTGTGAAACTCATAAAAGCGCATCACCTCACTGGCCAGTGGCTGCACCCCAACTTCTCGCAGACTCTTTCAGCGCACAATGCGTCACAGCCCAGAGTACTACACTGCAATTTTTCTAACTCTGCCTCTCAAGCATCTATGGCAACGATGGATTATCACACGGCATTTCGCGTCTTTCCCGGTCTGCCGCTAGAAGTCGAATGATCGCAAGCGCTGCTTGATACGGTCGCGATTATGCGATATCTAACGGCACGACTGAGAAAGACGCGAAATATCGTGACATATTTCATCGTGAAGACGGGCCTTGAGAGACAAAGTTAGAAAAATCGAGGTATAGGTCTATCTGACACCCTCGCATGGCCTCGAGCAATTCGGCTCTCGTCTAGGGGTTACGATTGACGCGAGGCAGGGAGACGCGTAAATTGAAGCCATGCCCTTACACCTACCCACGCTTAGAGTCGGGAGAGAGGGAATTCTCCGACGGCTTACGCCGTGAGAGACAGATGACCTCAAGGTCGAATTCTACGATTACAGCGGGAGCCCATTTCCTTCACTGGGCGGCCACGTGTGAAACACATAACATGAACAGAGATATTGAAACACACTTGCAGATGCATTTATTCCAATGAAACTATCTCCCGTCTCTCTGCGAAACTGCATTAAATTAACAGAACTTCCGTTTTATGAAGGTATTTTTCGCCTTGCAGGTCATGAAAATCCGTTCCGTTTCCGCGTTGGGCAGATTCCGTTTTATGTCGTGTACAAATGCCATTAAACTTCACGAGCCGGAGAAATGTTCCGGTTAAGGCAGGTTTCCGGCTTGTACAGGTTCCGGTTTCGACAGATTTTACTGTATAGTCCATTTTAATAAACGAAAAGATGTTAAGCGAGAGAACAAATGGCTATCTTACAAGACGCCGTACCATTCAGCCCATTCACTAAGTTCATGTGCACAAATAAAGTTACAGGAAGTAAATCAATTCAAGCGAAAACAATGTTATCAGAATATTATCGGAAATATTATGTTGGTATTGTCTTGGCCCAATTCACTTTTCTTTCGAAAGAGAAATATACAAAAATAACTTACTTCGACCCACTTCTAGACAAAAACCTGTAATAGCGATCTCGCACCAAAGGATGGCGGGTTCGACTCCCGCCTCGGACATGGTTGCATTTCTATTTGTCCTTTCACCCCCTATCATCACCATATCATTTCATCTTCACAGATACCATAACGTCATAGTTAACAAATAACAAAAAACAGACATGCAATTCCATGAAATCCCGCGGTCTAATTGTTAGAATCGAATAAAGATACAAAATTATTAATGTCAAATTTTGTGTGACGGTACACTTAAACTTTACTCATTAATACATTTTTTGACAAAACATATGTAAAAATTTTGCTTTCACTATTTTGCTCTTGTTTCTGAATAAAATAATTACATGAATGTAGCAATTTTTCACATGTTAGGTATAAAATTGAATATTGAAATTAAATTATTTGAGGAATGTGACGATCAAATTATTTTCTTTACAAATAATGATCAGTGTTAAGTATTAGAATTAAATGATTGAAGTATTTGAATTGTAATTAAAATTTACAGTTTTAATGACATACAAATTGCGTGCATTGAAGTACATAAATATTAGCTACGCAATGCTAAATCGACGAGATAATGATATTCTGGAAAGTGGACAAAACTGTCAGTTTGCCGAACTTTACCATACACGAACTTTAACGATTCATAGCAATAACAAACCTTTTTTTTAATTATCGTAGTAAAAGTTGCTCTGTTGTCCAAAAAGAATCAAATAACATTTTTGTTATAAAAACCTTTTTGTTATAATAATACAACCGACATTAGATTAAAACAACAGATTCCCATTTATAACAACAGAGAAGGGAAGTTATCAGTGACCTAGCGTGATCATCATTTTTCCTGGGTAGGCTGCAAAGCAGATTAACGTATTATTTGACACTTCTCTGTCGTCATTAACGAAGAGATGTTATTCTCTCGATTACCCAGGGGATACTAGGATAACGTGAGTCAATGGCCACCGAAGTTTCCTATTGTGCTATAACTTCTAGGAGAACAAAGTATCTATGAGATTGTCTGGCAAAGTCACATTTCCTTTAGTAAACAAACACTTGTATTATTCATCAGCCATTGATTAAATTCTAATTTGAACTAAACGCGATGAACTAACATTAATTTCTCACCTGTCAGATACAAGAGCTGAAATCTTCTTACTTTCTTGATCCGGTTCGTTTCACTATAATAAAAGCTCGTGCGTTCACCAGTACTGCAAGAACTCAACTGAGCTCTTATTCTTATGACGTCGTAGAAATGTCATCTTACCCTTTACCGAAAGCCCTCTGACTGAGGACCAGGACAGTGGTCCGCATTCATGTTGGACAAACATTTATTTCATGGCCCGCAAAAACAATTTAAAAATGAGAGAACCAAATGGGTGGACAACAGGCTTATTATAATTAACGATTGATTTATTTTGCTCTCTTTTGTCCCTGTCACTCGCAGCTGTCGTTAAGACATTTTTAATTTTATTATTAATAATAGAGTATTTATATTGGTCTATAAGCAAAATATTAAGAATCAACTTTCCACACCATTTACAAGACATTTCTCTCCACAAGTGTGAATTAAACGAATTACTTGAGAATTGTACCGATTATAATGAATCGTACCCCAAGCTGCCCACTGTTTCCTGACACACCTTTCAGCGCCTGTGAGGTTGGTCATTCCTATAAGCTGGGCTGATTTATGTGGTGTGTGTGTGAGTGAGTGTCGGGGCGTGAGAAAGCCCGCCACTGACCCCACTGATCTACAGTGCCGAAAGGACACGCACTGTGGATGCGTTGAGGGCTCCCAAAGAACAGAGACTTCGTTCTCTCTTTCGCGTAAGTTCGAAACTGAGTAGGAAGTACAAGATGTCAAACCTACCATGATTTTACGCATGAAACTGTTTAATTTCTATGTAAATAACATTTAAAAGTAAAATATAATGGAAGGATGTTTTTTTAATAAGGGATATTCACAGTAACGCTGATCATTATCCCGCGCGTTTTATAATATTGAACTAAAGTTTGCCAATTTATTTATGCAGTATGGTATTATCTTCGATAAATAAAATTATTATTTCCTTAATTATTATTAAAATTATTCTGAAAATACAAAAAAAAGTAAATCTTTTTTAACATAAACTTGAATGCAATGTCTAAATATATTTTTTAAAATATGTCCCAACATTGGGGGGGCAGTTGCCCCCCCTTGCCCCCCCCGAATCCCGCCTCTGGATATTCGTGTTCAAATAATTACTTGTAGGCTACATGTAACGAAATCGAACAATGAGATATGTTTGATGAGACATGAGAGATGTGCTTGTTAAACAAATATTACATTTCTATTGCAATATGAAAGATTAATTTTCGATATAAACTATCAACATCACTTCGAATTCTTACGTAGTTTCCTGCTGTAATTTCGGAGAAATTAATCAGATGCCTTTCCGGGCTTTTTGTTTATAAACTAAGAAACAAGTTTGTCAATTTCCTTGTTGAATGGCCCAGTTAGACCGAATAATTTAGGACATTGTGATGAAGTATTTACAGTCTTGAGAGGTTGAAAAAATACTGATGTTTAATGGATATATTTTATTCAGTAATACTTCTCTTTGATGACATGTCGACAGGAATATACGGATTACATAATTGTTTGTAAATAGTAATTAATTGAAATAAATGATTGATGAAAAATGTTCTTACCAAATGCTCAAAAACACAGTAATCGTAATATACCAGTATGTCACCAGTAGTTAAATCGTTATAAAATCGTGAAATAAAACGCTTGAAAAGGGGATGCGTAACGCACTCGAAACGTCGTGTCATGAAAAAGAACTATTATTTAATAAAACATTAGAAACATTAGTTTGTTTTCAACCCCACAACACCATATAATTTTTTTACAATAGTTAATTTAATCAGAATAATTCTAATGAAAATCTCTCTAATATAATCACAATAATTCTTGGATTTGTCGAACATTACCTGTACCGAATCATTGAAGTTCATTTTGATAGGTCTATAGCGTTCGCCAGAGTGCGCTCAGCGCAGTGCGAACGTGCCTGCGCTCTTGTGATTGTTTCAAATAATTCACTGACTTTTCTCTAGAACGAAAATTCGGTCGAATATGGATCCACTCTAACAATATCCATTGTGAGCACATCGGGTAAACTTGAATCCTGTTCTGTACAGTGGCTCGCAAAAGTATTCGACTTCTGAGCGCGGAGAAATGTGGGTAAAATGCGAATAAAACTTACTGAATATAAATAAATAGTATATTATTTCAAATTATTATAAAAATACTTTGTTTTAAATTATGCATCATTTCAATGTTAAAAGTAAGGAACTGGGCATCGTTGAAAAAAAATGTGGTCTTGCAAAAGTATTCGCTCAATTAAGAAAAGCAAAAATAATTATTACAAACTTGCGCTTAAAACCAAGTTAGATATGTTTTTTCTGCAATAGCACGTTGCATGCGTTTTGGCAGCGTGTCTATTTAATTTTTCTTTCGCTTGGTTCAATTTTTTTCCATTTACTTACCAGGACTTTCTTCGAATCAGGTTTCCTTTTCATTTGTATTTCGTTGTATTAGATTTTATCTTTTTGACATACATGCTTAATTGCATTAAGATCTGAACTTTGCGCAGGGGAATGAATTACCTTAGGATAGTTACAGAAGAGCCAAAATCAATCCTAGAGACACATGTTTTTAGGGTCATAGAACTTAACGGAGTCAAGAATGCTCATATTAATATTATTCTTAGATTGCTCTTCAGAATTTGGAAATACTGGTCTTTGTTCATGTCGGTACGCTTATCTTTCATATAATACAGCTTTCCCAATTCTTTTGAAGATAGGCATACCTGTAATCACACTATGAAACCAGGAACCGACTCAGTGGGTATAGAATGGAAACTAGGAGCGAATTCAGATCGTATATTGCGAGGGGATTTCAGGTCGGACCTCCAGTAAAATATATTTTTGAAATATTTTTTATTGTTACCTTGATATTAGTACAAGACAAAATTCTTAAACAAATATAAGAGTATATTCTTAATGGAAATACTTAGGATCTGATGGGATGTATAAGGTAATTGCTTTGAATACATTGAGTAAAATTAAACAAACGTTGTGACGTTCGGGGCGAGGGGTTTGGCCTCCCGTGAACCCGGTACTGGCGAGTATCGCCAAAAGGAATCGGGTGCGAAGGAAGGCGCGAGGCGCTGTAAACGGTAACGAGTGTTTCGGGAGGTCTCCCACGCCATTGGCCTCGCGGGTGTGAAGTGGGCCAGCTGAGCTGAGCGCCGTGTTGCAGGTATCCAGGTGCCGCCCAACTCCGTGACGGGCAAGCAGCTGCCGCCCGCGCGCCTCGTCAGCCACGTGCTCTTCCCGGACGCCGAAATCAACGACCCCAAGTGGACGCTGGCCGCCATGCAGTGGGGGCAGATCATCACTCACGACATGTCGATGGCGGCCGGCACCACGCAAGCCAGTGAGTTTCATCAAGGAGCGATAAATCGCCGGTGCACGAGAAAAATTACACCTCTAAAAAATCGTCCCTTTAAATCATCTTCAAATTTCTCATAAAAATATTCACTATTTTAGTATTAAATAATACTATTTTACTAGTAAAAATTTCAAGAAGAAAGTTCACTCGATAGCTGTTGTAAAGAGTAAATCTTTCATTTTTGGGCGTGGGGTAAATGACCCCGCTCCAGATAAAACCGTTCTCACTCCAAAATGACAATTTTTGAGATGTCACTTTTCTTGAGCACACGATATTTGAAACTCTCAAATTCTATTATCATCTGCGAAGTCTCAGGTTCAAGTATGAGCCCAAGAAACTTTTTGGTCGTGGCGGTAGATTAGTGAAAAAGGTACAAGACGTGATCCAGGAGAACCAAATTTGATCCTTGGTAGGGGTGGTTAATGCTTAAAATTTGATTTGCTATAACATATAGGAATACTTCTCACCTATGACAAGGGGCACCTATCATCGTTCTGTAATATTTTCTAAAAAATTATATGACGAATATTAACACTTTTAATAAATTATTTAGTTTCTTTTGAGATAAATGCATTAATATCTTACTACTCACACCAAATAAACATTTCGTGACGTAAATTAAACAACTGTCAAGAATACGAGTATTCTCCTAAAACAGAAGAAATTTACTGATTTTCATTGATCCCAAAATGTTGTCGTCTTGAAAATTAATAATGCAAAAAAGTTAACATATTTTCTTTATCAGCTTGAGCCCATCACTACATATTCAGATCCATTCATTCGTCAACTTCATACATGTTCTAGTATATTATTCATTAACCTTTATGACTCCGGTGGATTATTGAATGCATTCGATATGTTCAAATCGTAACACAAACCGAACTTCGAGCACTTTCCTTGTGAATTTCTCTGCGTTCTCTCTAGAAACGTATTCTAACGACATTCAGAGATAGCATTTCACGAAGAGGCTTAGACGTAAGGCATTGAATTAAGAATTTCTTTGAATTTGCTCCAAGCTGAATTAACATTTATTGACCGTTCTTCTGAGAAAAATAATAAAATAAAAGCCAGGAAACTTCGTGACATATTCACAAAATCAGTGTTTTGGAAATTGATTTTGGTACAAGCAATTAAATATTTATCTGAAGTATCATAACTTGGCGATGACTTTTACTGTCCTTCCTATTAATGGAGTTTTTTAAAGTTTCTATTGATAGTCTGTCATAACTGTATTAACAAAATTATTAAAAAACAAAAAAGACTTAGTGGTGGAATAAAACAACTTTCCTAATTTTTATTTACTGAATTCTAAACTTTAACCTGATTGTGTATAATAAATGGACCTTTTTCTCAATGCAGGTTTTTTGAACAGCTTTGTTTCGATTTCTGGAATGACTCCACTTGTCGGAGATTACTATTAGAGAAAATCAGATTGTTTTTCTATGCAGAAAACCCCTGAGTGATAAAACGAATTGCTGTTCCGCAGAGGCTCACGCCACTCGCTGCTGCACGGCCGATGGGACCGTCGCAATTCCCAAGCAATACGCTGCCCCTTCATGCTTCCCGATTATCATCGGCCCACATGACCCAGTCTACAGCAAAGTCGGCCAGCAGTGCATGAACTTCGTACGTACAACCACAGACATCTCATCGGGCTGCGCGAACAACTTCAAGCCAGCCGAACAAGTAAGTTCCGTCGAATTAACTTATTTTTTTTCTTCTATTAAGTTGTTTTTTTTTCTTCACAAAATACTGGGATAAGGATCTTGACAAAACATTTTGAACCAAATTTGCTTGAACTGAGGAAAACATTTTTAAAAATGAAATAAAATTCTAAACTGATTCATCAACTTCAAATCATTTCGCAAAATGAAACACGAGCTATTCACTTCGCATAGAATTTTCATAATTTTCTCGTATTATCTCGGCGTTTCTCTGATTGGTTTCCATAAAACAATAATTAGCATTCACATTTGTACTTCAGACTGAAATTTGTAATATTGAAAGTATATAGCAGTTGCCATTTCCTGAGATAAAACATTCACTACACTCTCGGGATTAAGGCCGTGGCCGTTGACATGCCCGGAAACATCAATCAAACAAACAAGCTAGGGGATAGCCGGCCCGTTGGCCGAGATCGCTAAAGCAGAAGTGTAGTAGCGATCTCGGACCGAAGGGTAGCGGATTCGAGTCCCGCCTCGCGTTTGGTTGTATGTGTTCGTCCTTTCACCCCCTATCATCACCATCTCGTTTCATCCCCACAGATACTATATCGTTAAAATCCAATGGACACTAATGACCTAGATGGAGAAAAAATATATCTCCGAAACGTTGTGAAACTCCAACTCTTCAATATTGTATTAAATATATTTAATTATATGATTGTCTTTAATTAATGGAACTTGATATAATTTAATGACCTAGAAGTTGATGCGACCTTAAATAACAAAAAGAAAGAAAAAAAAGCTATAGGTATTGGTGTTGAATTCCGTGTCGTGTGTGTGCGCAGTTAACTGCGGTGACCCATTACCTGGACGCATCGCTGGTGTACGGGTCGACGGCGCAGGCCGCCGCGCAGCTGCGAGAGGGCCGCAAGGGCCGTCTCATCACGGAGATCCGCCACGGCAAGATCTACCCGCCGTCCGCGCCCAACAAAACCGCCGCCTGCGACCACTTGGCCGAGGACGAGCCGTGCTACCTCGCCGGTAAGTCGTAAAGATCATCCTAGCGAGCGATATTTTCAACTTGGTATGTACCAAGTACAAAAAAGAAAAACAAATACTGATTTTTACTTTCAGAGATTAAATTAAGATAATGAAGCAAGCATGTAATAGATTTTGGAATCATGTAGGATCATATTGTTTACATATGTTACATTAACAGGAAGATTAGTTACGAAATTGTATTACTGGACTTTTGAACTAATTGTTTTGAAGATTAAATATTAGTTAATGAGGACCGGTGAGTAAATATATTTTACATCTGTGTTTATATCCACTCATATGTATAATAACCTGAGGAAATATCGCGAATTATTCTCTTTTATAAGGAACCGTGGACACAAAATCCCGTAAATGTATTAAATCTGGGTAAGGAATTACTATCTAAGGGTGCATCAAACAAATTTAAGATGAAAACCATGGACGTGTGCAATGTATAGCACATTTGGATTATCAGGCGCACATGCAACCCGCTTATCACATTACGCCGCAACATACGTTACCGTAGTGCGTAACTCGAGACGATTTTTCCTAGTGCCTTAAACTGTTCTTTTTTGTGACTCCGCAAGAGACAGGAGTTGTTTTCTGGAGTGTAATCTACAAAATCAGAACTTCTTGGACATACAGTCAAATTTTTTTCATGGTTCCGTTATTCGGTAGTAAGTCGGGTTGCCAGAAACGTTGAAAATTGGGTGCCAGTGAAGCTATTTTCACTTTTAAAAGAATGATTTTAATATTTCTGTATTATTTAAACATTTTTGGAGATAGCAATTTTTTCCGAAAAATCTTTGGGGGCCCTTCGGTAACATTTTTTTAGGTTTTCATTATTCTGGTTTGCATCATGTTTATTCTTATATGCAGTATACACTGAACACTTACGGTCTAGCTTACAAACTAGATTGGGGCAACATGTGGGGAGAACATATAGGCGTATGCTTCCGCGGCTCAAGTCCATGACTTGGCTGTCCGGGTGACGCCGCGTGGTTGGCAGAGAGGCCGGCCTTTCGCCTGACATGTCGCAGGCTCCCTCAAGGCAGTGAGACTCGTCATGGCAGTGATTAATTAACATTCAAATTAAGCACCGAGCAAGACAAACATAATTTATACCGGAAATTGCCGAAACTGATAATGAATTAATATTACTTTCGCCTCCGTTCAGAACATTTTTAGGGCAATTTTCCAACATCTATTCTTTTACCTAGGCCTTGTTAATGTGTTCAAATGCCGTTAAATTCAATATTCATTTAGGAGAATTCATATTTGTTCGATTAACAACCTCAAAGGGCCGTGAGGAAATTAACTCAATAAGTATTTCAAAAAAATCGTTGTGGAGAGTAATGCAATAATATGAATGTTCGGTCACTTTTTCAGCATGTGTCTTTTGAGGCATGAAACCGAGATAGGATTCCCTGAGTGTCAGCAAATGGCAAACTCAAAATACGGAAACGTGTCATTAACTTGAGTTGACACATGATTTTGTTTCTCCATTCAACCTGCGGACATCCGACTGTAATACATAAAAATATGCAAAAATTTGGCGAGAATCTCTGGAAGCGTTTATTGTTTACTCATTTAGTCCGTCGTGTTCTATTACCTGGGAACGAAAATGTCTTGTTTTCAAATGTTGCTAAGCGGTCTTTCTTTAGTACCTTTTATTCATCTAAGTAACCTTTAATAAAGGCAGGGGTAGGTATTTTGGAGCTCAAGAAAACATGCGAAGATTATATTTCTCCTCCAATTGTCACATACAGATTTAAAGTATTTTTTGGCGATAGAGTGAGCAATGAAGTAAATTATTCAATCTTTTTTCCAGGTGACCAACGTGTGAATCAGAACACCCAGCTGACAGTTCTTCAAATTATCCTGTTGCGTGAACACAACCGAGTAGCCAATGCTTTGGCTCACATCAACCCACACTGGGACGATGAAACATTGTACCAGGAAGCGCGCCGAATCGTTATCGCTGAACACCAGCACATCTCTTACTACGAGTGGCTTCCCATCTTTCTTGGTAAATGCTCTTCTGTTTGTTTGTTTTTACATATAATTCTTTTCAACTTTCAGACAAAAAGGTCACATGGAAAGGTGTTTTTCTTATGTTGTGCAAAAACGTTGTTGTGATATAATACAAAACAGAAACAGATCTTTCGGGACAAGAAATATTAAGAATATTAAATTCTGTTTTCTTACAATTGTTTTCCAGGCTGGGAGAACACCAGACGCCATGGACTTACATACGGTACTCACGGTTATACCAACGACTACGATCCTCATGTTGATCCCAGCGTTCTGAATGGTCACGCTACGGCTGCTTTCCGATATTTCCATTCAGCTATCCAAGGATTCCTCAAGTAAGAGCGCTGATTTCTTCTCGTAAGGGAAAGGAACTTACAAAACATTCCAAAATGATCATTGGTATTTTTTTTAGATTGGTTGGAGAACACCGAGAAAGTTATGAAGCACTGCGTCTCAGTGATCACTTTAACCGGCCCGAAGTTATTGAAAAAGGTGACAACATGGATAGGTTGATTCGAGGTTTGGCAACCCAGCCGCAACAAGCAGTTGACCAGTACTTCACGAGTGAAGTAGGTTTTCTTCCCCTTGTTAATGCAGAGTATTTATAACTCGATACTTGATTATATTATGTCGATGTTTTCTTTCCAACAGATCACGAAGTTCCTTTTCCGAAACGGCAGGCCTTTTGGTCAAGATTTACGAGCTATTGACATTCAACGTGGTCGAGATCATGGCCTCGCTTCATACAACGACTATCGACATTTCTGTGGTCTTCCGAGGGCCCGCAGTTTCGAGGATTTTGGAGATTACATCAGCAGAGAGGTAGTTTATTTTCAGCATTTTCCCGTAAGACCCATCGGCAACTGGTACCCAGATTATTTACGAGCACTCAACGCAAATAATTCACTTGTTTCGAACTAGCAATACCCGCTCGCTGGGATCAACGAATTGAATAAACTTTAACTCTTGAAAAGTAGTGGGTGTTGAATCTGCACTTCCCAGAGTTTACTCATTACTGAGAGAACATTTTAATATTCACAACTAGCTTCTGGTGATCAGCTTCTCAGTAGATCTAGTTTAACCTTTTTCGGGTGTTTTACTGTTAATTATATTCAAATCTGAGTTCTTGATCGGAAAATACCCCCCCGCCCAAATGGGCACTGTCCTGAATAGACTCCCTTCTGAGTATCACCGCACACCGATAGGCGACAAATAAAATGAAATGATAAAATAAGTTGAACCATGCTTTTCCTAGTAAGTCTAAAACATGAAAATGTCTCTGTCTTGGAGTTATCTGCGAAACACCGTTACTTTCATTAAATGATTTTATTTATACAGATTCCATTTCCAGAATTTTTTCGAGCATCGTTAATGCCAACCGGCCGCACCTCTCCTCACTCTCCCAAAAACGTGCAGATTCATACGAGGTTGCAACGGTTGGGGCAGCAAAGAATTCATTCGGTACCATTGACAATGTGACGTAGGGTTCCTAAAGTCGAACAGGAACTTTATAAACACTGATTTCTGAGCATAATTATTGATAATTTAGAATTGAGACTTAAGCAGCAGCACCATTCGTAAAATATTTAAGCAATAAATGTTAAAAGTGGGCGAAATTAGAATACTAACATTTTTTATATTTTAAAATTTAACTTACCATGAGGAGTTTGAGGAAGTTCTATCAGTTGATTGCCACTTAAATAGTGTCCTAATTTTTACTCATGTTTTTTTTTTTTCGACGGTACTGTATTTTATGTGTCCTTGTCCAGGCTCTTCTCCCTTCTTGTTCTCTTCATACAGTGTAAATACTAAAGTGGATGTTCCAAAACTTGTGAACCGTGAAAACTATTGCCCCTGAATTTTTCTCGAACATCCGAGAAAAAACGTTGCGGAGTACGCGGTTCCAAAATATTCGACTCAAATTCCACTACACCCCCAAACGTTATTAAAAACAATGCAACCTGCAATACGTCTAGGCGACGAAATAGTTCATGGACCAGACATTAAAAAGGTCGGTTAAAATGTCGGTGTCCTGGGTCGGTCAAACAGCAACCAAATTTACCTTTTAAGAACACTTCTGTTTGACGTTTTTGTATTCTGTAACTACTTGTTTCAGTTAAGATATGCTAAAAGATACAGGCCTTCAAGCGCATATTAAAAAGAAAACCATTGTAAAAGCACAATCACTAAATTTAGTTGTAATCAAATAATGCACTTTAAATCAAAGTAGAAAATTTGTTCCATTGCACATTATTTTTTCAATATGCAGAAACAAACAATTTTTTTCCTTAACCTTTATTATAAATTAAATATGCCACAACGTCTTGTCTTTACTTTTCTTCTTTGTCAGTTCAGCTAATTTTATATATGATTAAGAGCCCCATTATTATCTCATATTTTGTTTCACTGATTTATTTAGTATTTGCTATAATTTTTTTGACTTATTTCAGAATGTGGCAAGGCTTGCCAAACTCTATGCTCATCCAGATGATGTTGATTTCACTGTTGGAGGATCCTTAGAAGCTCATGTGGAAGGAACCCTATCTGGACCCACTTTCTTGTGTGTATTAGTAGAACAGTTTTATCGCACTAGAGTGGGTGACAGATACTTCTATGAAAATGGAGAAAAGCATCACTCTTTCTCCTTGGGTAAGTATTTGATGATATTTTTGTAAAAATTAGTGCAGCAAGTGTCAATGATTAAATTGTTTACCACAAAAATTTAATCATTATCATTATATAATTATAAAAACACCAATGTAATTAACAATCTTTGTGATTGTAGAACAACTCAATGAAATCAGGAAGGCCAGTATATCAAGATTATTTTGCGACAATGGTGATGAAATATATTCCATGCAACCAAAAGGTTTTAAGAAGTTATCGCCTGGGTAAGATCTCTTTGATAATGTTGAACAAGTTAGCAATTGCAACAAAATATTTGCCTGATTTGAAACTAATTATTCAACTTTTTTCCACAGCAATCAAATTGTTCCTTGTCATGACTACGATTCCATTCCTGTGGTCAACTTGGAATTATGGAGAGATTCTCACACACATCATTTTGATTACAAGAAATAGAAAATTAATGAAATTTTGTATGGACTTCTTTTGACTACTATGTGCTAATTGAGAGATGCAAATTACGAGTGATGAAGAAACTTGATGGCCAAAATGCTCCTTAATACAGATGTTGTTAATTGAGAAAAATAAATTAAGTTAATGTTTTAGTATTATTAGTACTTTAGTTGACAGACTAGACTTATTTATAAATAGACTTATGAAAACTCATTCCAGTTACTCTGTGAATGTGTTACACCTTTTTATAAACTTATTTTTAAACATTCTTTTGTTATTGTTTTTTAAGAACATTAAAAGTTCTAAGTTGTCCTTTAAATGCATAAGAACTATGTTGTTATTTATATTATTGACTGAATAAAGTAATAATTCAAAAAAAAACCTTGTGTCCACTTTATGTTTCTTAGATCCTAAAATAAAAAAATGATGTTTACTGAATAAATATTTACATATATAATACTCGTCAAGCATACACATCATTTACAAAAAAGTTAAAAATATAAAAAATGTAACAAACAATGCATATTACAAATACATGACAAATACACATACAGAGATTCTTGACATAATAAAAACTTCATTTATATTATAAACAAGTAAATTCAATGTGCACATTAACCAGTGTGCAAGAATACTACAAAAGCTTAACTTCGACAATTTATAATCATTCAAAATTGCCTGAGTAAAAGGCACCAATAAAAGGCATTAAACATTTTGTTCATAATAATTTGCACATTACCCTCTTATCTGGTAGAAAATGAAACCTGTGCAAAGGCATCATAGAATATATGTGTTAAATAAAATCAATTGTTTAAATCACTGTATTTCGTGCATTCTGTGCATTAGGAAAGTATCTTTCAACACTCCCAAAGAAGCTCACAAATTTCTCTTGAAGAACTCGTAAATAAGAGGATCGTGAGGTTGAAATTGACAATCTCTCAAGAAATGGTCTTCTAAACAATCGATGAGCTTCATTTTTCTGATCTTCAGTTACTGCTCTATCATCCAGATGTATCAGATTAGGAAACCATGATATGACAAACAACCTATACAACAAGTACTGTATAAGTGACAGTGTAAATTACATTCAACACATTGTTAAAATAATATAACAAAAAATTCAGAATATTACCATGCTTGTTTATTGCCTATAGTTCAATTTATAAATGCAACTAAGAAAGACAACACTATTCACTGTTCATTTTCTGGTGCAATTTTTTCTCAGTTCCGTTTATATAAAGCCCATGAAATATTATTTTAAACCTACCTGTATTGTAGGTATTCATAAAAAGTACCTCCATTTAAATAACTGGGAGCTGCAGCATTGCCCATCAGACTTAAGTATTTTAAATTTGGTACACTATTATTCAAGTTACGAATAAAAGGAAAAAGATCTTCAATTTTATTGTGATTTAACCAAAGCAATTTGAGAGTTGGCAGGCATGGAAATTGCACATTTGAATCAACTTCATTATGGTCCAGTATTAACGAAGATAAATTTTCAAAGTGACAAAGAAAATCCAAGCATCTGAAACATTAATGCATTATGTTGTTATTTAATAAAAAGCAATTACTGTTAAAAGCTAAACGTAAAATAAAAAACTGAAGGGGGCAATCGTACTACAGATACAAGGTTTTGCTAGGCAGTAAAACAAATACCAAAAAAAAAAATCTCATAATTAAAGAATAATCCAAAGGTTATCCAAATAAAGTTTTGATTATTGTCTCAGCTTTCAGATTCTTCTGAACATAACTTGGTTTTGTGATGTGGTGGCACACATCCAACCAACTTATTAAAAGGAACGTTATAATTATCAAGACATAGGTAAGTAGTTCCGGGTAATACCATTTTGAAACATTCAATTAAAAAATAAAATATTACTCACCTGAACTTGTTATGACTCAAGTCAAGTATACGGACAAAACTTCCAAAATTGTATACCAGATTCTGTGGCATCTCTTCCAAATTCTCATATGCTAAAGTTAATCTCTGATCCTCTGCTGTCAAATACGAATCATCGTCATCCGTCCGCTGATCAATAAAAACTAATTTTCCCAAAGACGTCATTATGGTCGTATTATTATTAATCGTAATTTGGATTGAAGTAAGCGGCAAGATAATTGTGTAATTTTTAGCGCATACAAATTCATAAAATTGAAAAGGCTTCAACTGTAATAGCACATAATTTCAAATCTGAAAGTATGAAATAGCAAATTGATGATTCTTTGTGATTTTCATATTGCATTCAAACACTAACAACACGATACAGTACGATAATCAGCTGACTTGTCATACCAGCTGACAGCGCCGGACAGCGCTGAGCGCTGAAGTACTGCAGCCTGCAGAGATGTTGAAACTAACACTTGCAGTTTACACTGCAACAATTTTGTGTAGCAAAAGTTTAGTCCCGATGCAAATTTATTTATTTACCCAAAATAATATATTTTTCAAACTATTACTGGAATTAAAAATATGTAAAACAATTAGAGCTAGACCAAAAGTAACCCGAACGAAGAGAATTAGATCTTCTATAATTATATATTTATTTCAAGTTAAGAAAATTATTTTGAAGCTATGAAAAATAACAAGGATGTCGTGGGAATTGCAACTTTTAATATTTTCCCAAAGAATATTGTAACACTATTCAAAAGAAGTACATATCAACAAGGCAGTGATCTTGACCGATGACGAAGTGCTGCGCATGCGCAGTTGAAGGGGCGTAGGAGGTAGCAGCCATATTGTGACATTTTCTTGGTTCAGTAAATTATTCGTTCAGTGTATTTAGATATATCTGAAGCATCCTGTGATTAAGTTGGGGAAGAACTGTATTATATATTTCGTCATAATAAATCAAGCAACTACGATAGGTTTTTTCGCAATCGATTCCGTTTGTATCGTAGATATTGATTTTTCCACCCAGAGGAGGGTGTAAATTCCAACTAAAAGATGGGCACCCGAGATGATGAATACGACTATTTGTTCAAAGGTATTGAATTTTTTCATCCTACGCCTAAAATGCTGTGTGTTAAAGTGTTGTTAAATGCTACTGTGTACCTCGAATTTGTGATACTATTTCTGTCGCCTTTTGCATTCTTGTGAAGTTCATTAACACAATGGTTTGACGTTTCAAGTATGATGTGTCATTCATCCGCTCTACTGACAGATTTCAATGCAGCTTTTGTCGGCTTCACAATTATTCAGAGTTAATCTAGTCAAGATATTTTTCAGTTATTTGATGTCAAGCTTTAGTGTATTTCTTAAGAGTTCAATGACAGTTTATGAAGGACAGTTGTGATTTTTCTATGCATTGTCTCTTTATTGGAGTATAGTTGATATTGGACACAATACTTCATCGTCCATTCACGCAAATACTTGTTTTTAAACCTTAATTCTTTTGTCTTGTTGCAGTGGTGCTCATAGGAGATTCTGGAGTTGGTAAGAGTAATCTTCTTTCTCGATTTACAAGAAATGAATTCAATTTAGAGTCAAAGTCGACTATTGGTGTGGAATTCGCCACTAGAAGTATACAGGTACAGGTTTTGTGGTACAAATTCAGTTCATTTCAGTAGAATATTTTCCAACAGCATGTTTGAATGTGTACTAACCTTGTTGTAGGTTGATGGAAAAACGATTAAAGCTCAGATTTGGGATACTGCTGGTCAAGAGCGTTACAGAGCTATTACTTCTGCGTATGTATTTAAAATTGTGTTATGTGAATACTTAAAATCAGTTAAGAAGGTCTTTATTTTGGTCCAATTAGAGAAGCCATGTATGTCACTTGTAAGGCTTCACAAATTGCTAGCATACATATTACAATTTTGTTGTTGATTTTAAAAAGTAAGATTATTTTCTGTGTGTAAGGATTTGAATTGAGTGTTCATGTGACATTTTTGCAGGTATTACAGAGGAGCTGTTGGGGCACTCCTAGTTTATGACATTGCGAAGCATCTGACTTATGAGAATGTGGAGAGATGGCTGAGAGAGTTGCGGGACCATGCAGATCAGAATATAGTGATCATGCTTGTGGGCAATAAATCAGATTTGAGGCATTTGCGTGCGGTTCCAACTGACGAGGCAAAGGCATTTGCAGAACGAAATGGGCTTTCATTTATTGAGACATCAGCATTAGATTCCACCAATGTGGAGACAGCCTTCCAGAATATACTTACTGGTAAGTTTTTAAAACATTGTTATGTATTGAAAGTTATTTTTAACGTACATACAATTATTAAAAATTGATAACTTACAAAATTAGAGGTTAATATTTTTACATACTTACAAATTTTATTCCACATTTTGTTTGTGTGATGCATGACTTCTCAAAAGTAATAGTTGTGATGAATAGGAGATTGATTTTCATTTTTCTGAATAATAGTAATATTTATTAATGAAATAAGGTGTAGGTTAAAGAGTATGTACCTTTACTAAAATAATTTATAAGCAAACATTGCACATTGGGCATGATGTCTTTCTCAGTGGTTCGTGTTAGCTGAACCCTAGTGTTCGTTGATAGATTGGTAATACTCTATTACTATTATTATAATATAATGTTATTAATCTCCATTCCCCTAGAATGTTGTTCTCTAGTAGTAGCAGAAATCCTATTCCTGATTTCAATCATTAGTCATTTGTTGCTTATTCCTTCATGCATTATTAGCATATTTTATTGCATGGATGCAGAAGTTCTTTGTAATGATACACATGCTTCCCCGTGCAATCTCTCTATTCTTCTTGAACTTATACAATGTTTTCCTTCTTGAGAAAGTAACATGCAATATTAGACTTGCTAAAATTTTTAAACATTTTTTTGGAGTTTGCTTGAAACATTGGTAATCATGTAGCAACAAAAATGCCTAGAAATCGAATGCACGGTTCAGTAATTACATAGGAGGTTAGGGAGGATTGCCACCTTTAGAACTGTGAAATTAAGGACATTTTTTCAAAAGAGTCTAAAAAGGAGGGACATTATCAGAAATAATTTATACATGATTTTCAGCTAATAATAATAATAATAATAATAATAATAATAATAATAATAAGACAATAATATATTTGCTTTCTAAATAAATTTCCCTTTAAGGGATATTTGGTCAGGCAAATTGCCCCTAAACTTTTTTTTCTTAAATGTGTTTGAAATTCAGTCTTGCTGCTCTCAAAATTTCAGACTCAGTTTTGATAATTGTGTGAAATTCTTTGCATATCAAGTTCTTGTTTATTGGTATCATAAATTCAATATTTACTAATGACACTGAATTCAGATTTCTAGTATCAGTCCCTTTGTTGAGATTATTACGTGAATGCAGTAATTATGATATGCTAGGTTGAATGAATTTAGAATATACAGACAACCAATCTTGAAAATGTAATACCTGCCTATACTTTTCTATGATTTATAGGACAATTGGCTTTTAATATGGGGAAGTAATTAGGCCACCCAAGTTGAGGTCACATACTTCTAAAATTTGATGATATAATTTGCTAGCTTTTGATGATGTTACCCCAATATGCTCTGTTATTGGGTGGGAGAGGATGAAAGTAGTATCTTCTAATATTGAATAGGAAACAGATTTTAGTGTTGCTGAAAACAGAACAAAAAAATAACGTGATGGGAAGAAGAGAGAGAGGAGTTATGTTTAATAATTTGGAAGTAGAGGAATTCACATTAAATTTTTATACGTCTGTATGGTTCATAAGAACAGTTTTAGAAAACATGGTGTTTGAATACCTTGAAGAAGAAAAGAGATTTTCAATCTTAGTTAAAAATTAGTTCTGACATGAGTTTTAAGCTCATTCAGGGTGTGTGTTTTGAAAGAAGGAAAATTAAATAGTTGTCTGTTTACTTTGTCATATCTGTTTAGGAGTAGTAAATACTGTTCAATCAATTTTATACTTTCTATTTTGCATTCATTATGAACATGTTATTCTTGCTTTCTCCCTTTTGTTCATATGGTCTTCGTTTGATACAAATGTAAAAATAATGTAACTCTGTAATAGATTGTGGTTCATTAAATTGACATAAGGAAAGTTTGTTGTATGTACGACGTAAAACCATCCATATTAAACAGTCTTTCTTCAGTTCAATTTCTATTTATTCCACTAATATGCACCAAGATTTTAGAGGCCCTAATTAAAATGAGTATGGAGTAAAGAGCAAACCATATTTTTCCCCTTTTTATTGCAAGCTTTATTTTCACATTGCAGATTTTGTTTTTTAATTTTTCAAACTTTTAGACGAAACGTTTAGACAATTTTTGAAATTGAAATACTTCTGCTCCTTGTAGAAATTAAAGTGGCTTTCTTTGATTTTGTGTAAAAATGCTTAACCAATTTTATTTTCAGCTTTTCCTTTTATCTTGACTTCCTATTCTTATCCTGTCTGTGTCCAGTTTTGTTTTGTGAAAATTTTTCTAAGTTCTTTTCTTTTTTTTTTCCTACCCTTTGGGCAGAAATCTATCGGATCGTTTCTCAGAAGCAAATCCGTGACCCCCCAGAAGGGGACACAATTCGACCGCAAAATGTGGAGCCAATTGATGTGAAGCCGACGGTGAACACGGACAGTGTCCGCAAGCAGTGTTGCCAGTGACTGACGCACGTACAGGTTCTGTACATCTTGTAGCAACCCTAACTCAGCTCAGGAGCATGGCTTTCAATGGACATGATGAAATGGTGGATTCAGTTTGTGTAATTGGTGTGACATGTGGATAACAGAAAGATGCATCTTTAGTTCATGTATTCTACACAATACATATTCCCAATTTCTGTAGGCTTAAAGTTTACCAAAGTTGTTGCTGTGTATACAGTTGTTTTTGAATATAGTATCTGTTTTCACATGCAGATGTATTGTTTCAAGTGCCACTAATTCATTCTTATCGGGGTTGTTATGTCCATTGAAATTATAAAAAAGAATTTTTTTTTTCAAAAACCTCTTGGGTTCATCTTAAATATTGTCTTACCTCGTGTATGAATTCAAAGGCATTCGTTAAATCTTTCAATTCTATTGATTTTGTTTGACCCATTTTGCATGCAATATTATTTGTAAAATATTTCATAAAAATACTAGAGTTCTCCTTGCATGAATTTTCTTTATTTTCTGAAGCATGCAAATGTGTATCAGAGTAAAACTGATCAGTCATATGTTAAAGTGTAACTGCATTTAGGATGTTAAAATGTGATTAATTAATAGTCTTTTATATAGAACTATTCCTATTCTGCCATTGTAGTGATTCCTAGTTGTAGTTAATTGGTTGCATTATATTATGTGAAAGTGGTATCTAGATTGTGTTACTCATATCAGTGTAAAAATGTGATACTTAGATAAGCATTTTAACCACCATTTTGGCATGCTACTGGGATGAATCTGTATTAATTTGAATATAAATATATTGAGTTGTCTGGAGCAGAAGTGCAGTATTTATATTTGCTGTTGAGACAACAGCTGGTTTGTTGTCTAAACATCCCTAGATCTCTAGTTCATGGGTGTCATGAATAGTAGCATTCCTCTTATTTATGGAATATATGAGGTGTGTGTATTATTAGGAGGTATTTGAGACCAATCGGGTAGAGAAAGGCAGACTCCTTATCCTCTGACTAAATGTAATTGATATAACATCAGTGTTGTTGAATAATAATGTGACTGAATTCCATCACTTGTTTGAATGATCTGTAAGTTTTAAGGTATTTGTGTATGATCTTATCTTGTTCTCATTCCTGGAATGGTTTCATTGTAAAATACTGAAAATTGTAATTAAATGGTTTTGCTATTCTTTGTTTAATACACACAATTTTGGAGCCTACATTATATTTTTCATTTAATTGAATTAATTAATTTTTTTAGCGGTTCAGTTATTCATAATAGTTTCCAATAAGATTTTTGATAATGTTTGAGAAAGATTGTGCCATTGTTTAGAATGCAGGAGAGTTTATTTAGGAACACACTGGGAACCTGGTGCCAATAATGTAAATATTGATACATCAATGACTTTGGATTTCTTTCATGCAGAAATCTACCGCATCGTGTCTCAGAAGCAGATTCCGGACAGCCCAGATGAAGACACGCCGTCCGGCAACATGAAACCCATCCATGTGGAACCCACAGACGAGAGTAGTGCAGCCAAGAAGGCTTGCTGTACACCTTAAACAGCAAACCAACCTGCAGTAATTCAAATATTTGACAGGACTTGGGGGACTGTTCTGGAAGTGATATGTTTAACGAGAACAGATTATCACTGTGGAAGATAGTTTGGAAGGAACTGTCATGTTGCTGTGGAAACATAAAAGGGGTAGGGGTGAGGATGTACTAAAAAGTACATCTAGGGTTTTCAGTAATAATTACAATTCAAGTAATATAGCAAGCTATCACCGGTTATTCTTTGTGTTATTATAACATGACAAATACATAAGGGAGAAAATGTGACCGGCCTTCTCTGTTAACTGCTCTACTGATGGTTTCATCTGTTGATGATTCAACTTGTAGTATGACACATTCCTTGCATCTCTGTTGTTGTTAGGTGAAAGCATTTGTAAGCAGCAACAATTATGCCTATGGAAGGTTTAATTTATTTTTATGCACCCAAATACTGTTAAAGTCATTGGTTAATTAGTTATTTCCTTGTAGAATAATACATGAAGACTTCATTTTTCAAATAATGGTTACTCCAGTGTGTTTAAATTTGAATTTCTGGTTGTTCAATTAGGTAAGTTGATTTGTACAGAGGATTATTGAGATTTTTTTGCTGTGTGATCTTTACTGTAGTTAACACTGCTGAGATATATATGATGAAGTGTACCATGCCATAATATTTTACACTGAACAATTCTGTTGATAAGGGGAATTGTGGATGTATAATAAACTAGGCACTTAAAATTGATGTTTATAATGCAATGATGTAAGTGAAAGAACGAGTACCATTTCTTGCATTGGTATTTTTTAAGCTTCTGTTTTGAGATGTGACTTAGAGTACTTGCAGCATTGTTTTGTAGGTATTTAAATTTTGCCTGGTGCTGTGTTTGAAGAAAGCCTTTCACTATGTTAAAAAGCTCAGTGCACGCAGCCCAGATAATAGAGCAATGTTGGGTTTGTATTTTTGTTATTGTATTCGCTTGAATGAAAGTTAAAAGTGGAACAAGCAGGACACAACATTGCTTGTGACATGAGCTTTATATGCTATCACATTGTGCTGTGGATTATGCCATGGTTGTCCTTTATTTTTTTCAAATGTTACTGCTGATATAAAGGACTCCTTATGTTGTACATTCAGATTATGGTCCTAATAAATTCACTTATTCAGTATGTGTTGGGTGATCAAGACTTTGCTATCAATCTTTAAAATAGAGAAAGGTAGAAGTAGCTTAGATCCATTTTTCAGTTAGAAATGGAATTGATTTTCTTTATATAATATATATATTAGATGAGTTAAAGGTGAAGAGACTGAATAGTGAAAAATTTCAATTTCACTTGTTAGATCTTAATAATCCACTAATTTAAATATTTGAATGCTTGGGATTTTGCTTTTAATACCTACTACAAATTGCTTGTAGGAGTCACTCAGTTGGATGAGGTCAATTACATTGATGGGTACTGATTTTAAAAGCCGGAGTTTGAGACTGAGTATTTCACTGAATTTCAAATAAAAGTGTATATTGCAATTTTTGCATTTTTCTATTTTAAACTAAGCATGCCTTTTATATTAGTGTCATACATATGGGCCCAGATGTAAGTTATAGATTAATAAGATAACATTCTCATTATAAAATTAGAAGCTTGTGGAACAGGATTGTTATTGTTGGGATATATTATTAACACCTTCTGCAGTCTAGATAAGAAATTTTGAATAAGGCAATTGTGAGTCTTCTATTTGAGAATTTACTTGTCTGCTTGTAAACGTTGATATGAAATTGATGATTTTTCGTTCTTCGTCTGTGTGAGAAATTTAGGTTTACATTTCTGTTGGTTAGTCAATTGATACAACGAAAATCTATTGCACCTTATCAGTTTGCATTGGATGTAAAATTTTGATTTTATAGTTGGCCTTATTTAATTGAATAGAGTTTTCTTTAAAGTACAGTTTTTAAGTTGTCTTGAACTACGAATTTAAATTACATGGGCACCCTCCCAAAAAATGTTGTCAGATCGAAAGACTTCATGTTTATCTCTGTATATTGACCTGTTGAATCTGAATCTGAAGCCAGAATTGCACCACCACCCTTCTGTTTTTTAATTGCGAAAATCCTCTGTGAAATTGTATTATTTTGTTTTTGAGGGAGTTGTAAGACCCAAAGACTTCATACACTTCATACGCACTGAATCCAAATCTGAAACCAGAATTGCACCATCATCCTCAAGATTTTTTAAATCCCGAAAAAAAACAATGTGAAATTGTATTTTTTGTTTTCAGGGGTTGTTACCAGACCCAAAAACTTGACACATGTTTCTCTACATATATCGACATTCTGAATCTAAATGTGAAGCCAGAATTGTGCCATCACCATCCAGGTGTGTGTTGTTGTTTGTTTGTTTTTTTACCACAGTGAAATTGTAAATTTCACGGTGGTTTTTCACGATTAATAAAACAAGAGCTGGAAGGTGGTGGTGCAATTCTGGATTCGTATTTAGTACGTTGACCTACGTACAAGTGTCAAGTTTTGGGTCTGACTACTTTAGATTCTTTAGAGTATAATGCTACAAGACACCTTAATCTAGTATTTGCATGTTTTTTGTTTGTTTTTTACGAAGGAAAAAAAAAACAACAAAAAACTGGAGGGTCGTGGCACAATTGTGGCTTTGGATTCAGTGCATCAACATAGAGAAACACGTGTAAAGTCTGGGTCTTGCAACAGCCCCCAAAGACAAAAAAATACAATTTCAAAGTGGGTTTTCATGAAAAAAACAAACAAAAACAAACAAACCAACTGGGAGGTGGTGATGCAAATCTGGCTTCAGATTGGGATTCGGCGTGTCAACATACGTAGAGAAACATGTCAAGTTTTGGGTCTGACATCTTTTTTTATTATATATGCCTGTGTTATCTTTTGAGGAAAGGTGAGGGGAGAGAAAAACATTATCAAAACAGAGTTGCATTGTCTCATATTGATTATATACTGAAAATGCTAATAATTCAGATTTATTTTATGATTAATTTACTGTTAAAAACAAAACTTAATGTGCAATCATAACTGAAAATGGGAGCGAAAACAGCAAAAACATGTTTATCTCCATGTGTTAAAATAAAATGCCCAAACAAGCACGTGCACAGTACCTAGGGGAGGTATATGATACTAGTATAATAAGTCTCAACATGGAAAGGTTATAATTCTGAATTTAGTGTTCTTTAATCAAATAGGTATCCACGTGACTGATAGATGATTTATCAACTTTATATTTGCATATGAAATCTTAGAAAGAAAAAATCTTAAGGTTATTTTCACAAGAAATTCCGCAGATAGTTGATGGCTTCAGGGACAGGTGTGTGCAATCTGAAAATATTAGAGTGTGAAGGTTTTTGAATTATTACATAATGATTTTGAAATATATATTACAATTACTGTGTGAAGTTTTGAGAGCTATTGAAGGTTGAGGCTGTGATCAGAAAACAACTGAATCTAACTTCTAACTGACATTAGCCTTTCCCCTTTTTACCTTCTCGCTACCGCTTAGGCAGTAGAGGGAACGTTATGTAATACGGGAAAAAGCTGCGAATTTTCGACAAATATCGGATTGCCGGGCACTGGTAAAGAAAAAGTGGTTAAATAAGTTGCTAAATTTAGAAAAAAATCCTTTTAACATGTGTAGCCAGAGTCCATGTTTTGTGGATCTTTGATATCGGAAAATCGATTGACGGCAAAACGTCTGTCAACCCGTGTGAATAACGCTAGCGGCTAAACCGATCATCCTATTTTCTCCAAAATTAATATTCCCCAATTGATTTGGTTGATGTGGCGTCCCCTTGAATTTGAAGCCAACATTTTAATTTTTTTTTGGGGGGGGGTACTTAAAATCCCTGGGACTTCCAAAATTTTTAAAAAAATTGCTCCAACGTTTTCGATTAAACTTTGTTATTGGATAGTGGGAAGGACGTTTAAGAGAACTGTGCAGGTCTCATGTTCGTTGAAAACCCTGAATTTTCTAAAGTGGCAAAAGTGCGAAACTTTTTCTGGCGTTTTCCTACAACTAAAACATTAAAAATAGAGATTTTTCCGTTAATGAAATATGTTCCTTAAAGATTTTGAAATAAGGTCATGAACAATTTTCGAGAATTTATTTTTCGCCTAATTTGGCGTAAAATATAGGCAATTTTGTTTAAATAATGTTCTCAAAAACGGCATCAACAAATTTGATTACATTTTGACATCAGAGAGGATATAGGACGCTCAAGAGAATAGTTCAGGTCTCATGTTCGTTGAAACTTCGGGTTTTTGAAAACTGCAAAAATTTTTTTTGCATCTTTCTACAACTACAATTATGAAGATAAACATTTTCTTCTTAATGAAGTATATTTAGTGGTAATGGGAGGTAAGGAGGAATGAGAGGGAAATGTATTTAATGATAATGGAAGTATATTTGTTCATAAAAAAGATTTTCAAATAATTTATGTGAAATTTTTGGAAATATATTTTTTCCAAAATTTTGTGTCAAACGCAATTTTTTCTTATAAATGGCACTAAATTGTTTGATTAAATTTGGACCTTACTTAGTGTAAATGACACTCCACAGGATGGTACAGGTCTCATGCTCGTTGAAATGCCTGATGTTTCGAAAATTTAAAACACTAAAAAGTTTTGGAGTCTTCCTATAACTACAATTGTGAAAATACATTTTTTTGAAATGAAATGTTTTCATGAAAAATAGATCTTCAAATAAGGCCGTGTTGAATTTTTTCGAAAATGAGTGGGTTTTTTTTTTTTTTTTTGTATAATTTGGCGTCAAACATTGTCGCCTGCTTCGAATTTCCTGCGTTTTGTGAACGTTATGGAAGTGATTCCAGGCAGTTGGGTGCTACGTAAATTAGAATTTGTGTATCATTTCACATTTCTTTGTTCGTTTCTTACGTTCAATTGATTGATGTTTCCGGGCGCGTCAAGTACTTAGGTCATTAGTCGCGTAAGTGTAGTGCGTGTTTTTTCTTGGGAGGTGGTGGTGATCTGGCGCCGATCTACCGTCGACTAGTGGGGTTTCCCCCCCTCAACCAGGTATATCCCACCAACGGGGCACTACCCCTGCCGGGACAAGCTCTAAGCTCCCGTCTGGTCTCCCGGCATATGTGGTAGTGTAGTGCATGTGAGTGTGTGTAAGGGGAGAGGAATGAAAGATCGTGCGCGGTCCGTTTGTTAGGGTACTGCTCCGGCATTCGCATGGTGTTGATCGGAGAAACCACGGAAAAAAAACAAACGATCAGAGCAGCCAGCCGCTAGAATTCTCCTCCAGACAGCGACTGAATTCAACCTAGCTGACAAGCTAGTGTCGAAAATCCTGCCGCCGTCGGGACTCGAACCTACGACCTCCCGGTCAGAGGGACTGCAGTGGCATCAGGTTGATGCACTGAGCCTTCTCTCTACTTACGTTCGAGCTTTTGTTATTCGTTCACAAATGATCTTTGAGAAATTATTTAAAACCTACTTGAGATTTATGAAAGAAAAATTGTTAGCATTAAGAAAATATCAGATTGGAATGCTGCAATGTCATTCCGCGCTGCGAGACAGCAACTGAATTTCTGTGCATTACCTCTCATTGTTGTGTCATTATTTAGCTGTATGAAAAGCTGTCAAATTTGTGTGATTTTTACGTGAAAATATTTAATTTTCGCAACAAATATTCTTGTATTTGTAATGAGTTTTACAAAGAACGATTAACATGTGGTTGATTCGGAGAGAATTTGAGATATAAATAATATTACATAACCATTACGAAAGGCGAGAAAATACGTGCTGTTTTAGATCCACTAGTTCTTTTAGAGCTATCTTTGAAGGGATATATACAAGGGATCTTGGTACTTGGATCTTGCAATTGTGAAATGATGAAATATTGTTAATGTGGTTACGTCGTAATGTGTTGTGCCATACCCCATCACAAGGTGAAAACGATTGTTTTGGCTGGAATTTTACAAACGGCTCAAAAGTTTAATTCGAAGTAATTGCTGCTGTCAGCTAAATCTGGGTGGGCCTTAGATTTTATTATTGTGAGAATGCCCTTAGCGTTGTTGTGGAAGAGGAGATATGAGACATAGGGTATAGGTGTGGCAATGCTTTGCATAATAATGACCGTAATTATCCAAATATATTTTTCCCTAAATTTCTTGTTCGAAAAAAACGCGGGGTCCTTTTGTATTTGTAGATCAGGCCTTGTTGGTTAGGATTTATATTTTTAAATTCCTTTTTCATGCCAAGAAGAAAATCAAATTTTGAAGCAAGTATAAGCTGCAAAGGCAATTGATACCACGCCTATCTACAATACCTAATTATATTCGCCGACGTATTGTTTACATCCACATCGAATATGCCGGACGATTCATAATTCATGTAGTTTTGAATACGCCGGTAAAGAGAAAACCTCAAATGATTGACATTGTAGTAAGTGGAAAGCAACATGAAAATGAAAAGAAAGAAAAAAAATCGTTGCCGAAATATTGTTATATGATGCCGACGAGGCCGCGCGAACTTCAATGCCCAGGAAGTGCGAATCTGCTTTTTGCAAGACAAGGAAAAAAAAATTGCTTTCTTCATACAACTCCAGAGACAGAATGATAAAAAAATTCTTAGGAATAACTTATCCAACGTGGAAGCTTGCGACCCTCCCGCGTTTCGAAACGAGTTCTCAACTCGTTCTCGAAAACATTAAACGATGCAAATTTCTCAAGTACATTCTGTTGAAGAATCAGAGGCCAGGAAGAAGAGCGCGACAGAAAGGAAATCTTGTGATTCAAAAGAGAATGTTCTTATATGCCCAAGAACTTTCAGCTGGGGGTGGAGGGATGCTAGGCCAAAAAGAATGAATCGTTGATATATTTGAAGGTGGTGAGAAAAATTATTTTTTAAGACTTCCACTCGTGAACCTATAAACTGCTATAGACTTTGCAAACTTATTAATCTTTCTTCATTATTTGTATTCATTTTCCCTCCCTGGTAATCTTTGGCTTCCTTGATATTCTATATATAATTTGTATAGAATGGCTATGATGTATAAAATAGTTTGTAGAGATATGTTAAGCACAATATGCTGTAACTTAGGTACAGCACAGTAGAGGGTTATATGTGGGAATTTGGATCAAAGTTAATATTAATAAACCAAAAAAATGATTTAAGAATTGAAAGTATGCTTTTAGTGAGCTTAAGTCAGTAGGCACAGTGAATTAATGGTCACGTCAAATTTACCTTATTTTCAGAGCTCAACTTTGTAAGTTTGCACAGTTGTGTAAAATCAGGATTTTGTAATAAATCAATGAAATGTAGTAAATTGTACCTCAATGTTAGAAACTCACTATTAGCTGATATAATTATAGTTATCAATAGATCCCGAAAGTTTGGCAACATGCCCGGTTGTTATTACGATTTTAAGTCTTTTAGCAATAATAATCACAAAAATGTCCTTTAAAGATTTTCATTTTGCCTGTTAAAAAAAATAACATTTTCGCTAATTCCAGGATTCAAAAGAGCCCACAATAGCATTTCTTAGAGATTACATTGTGAAAGAAACAAATTCGCAGACATCATACCGACATTTAGTGAAATAATAATTTGCAGTACTGAAACTGAACTGAAAAATAATATTTCTGGCAGGTGGAACATGCAAAACAAATCTGGTTGTCACGTGCAATGAAGATTACAAAATTTATTTTCCTTCCGTGTAAGTGCTGATTTAAATTTTTAGAGTTAGAAAAAAAATGTATTAATTTTTACTTTAAACTTTTGAGTTAAAAATGAATTACTTTAATTTTACATTAATTCCATTTAGTAATTTTTCTTGGTTTACAGGCCGTTTTGCTCTCCTACTTTAGCCAGAAAAATGCCCTTTGCCTTCCTATTTTAGGTAAAATAAATGCGTGAACTTTTGAGCTCTGGTCATCAGTAATAAGATGAATTAAACACGTGTTCTGAAAGTAGGGTAATTTGTCTTAATCCCTTGTTCACTGCACAAACTGTTATTTGAATCGAAATGTTTCACTAATCGTAACTTCCATGAACATGTCAGGTGTGGTGTTATTAAAATGCAGGTTTCGTTTTAAGATTCGATGCGTAAAATTTCCTCCCTTGTACTCCATGTGACCCGAACAAATGTGGCCAGTAGGAGTAAATTTATCTGCTTTGAAAAATGTTTGTCAAAACAAAAGATCGTGGTTTTCACGTTGATACTGGGTTAGTTGTAAATGTTGGCCTTGACAGAATTTGTATCATGGCTTCCGAAAATTTGTGCGTGAAAACAAGAAGGCTACATATCTTACGTGATTTGCTTACTTTTATTGTGGAAAAAATGCCGTTATGACGTTAATTTTTTGTTACCAACGGTGTTTAATCGGTGAGTTACTTTTGTAGATCATTTTCTTCACAAATGTGTGAATTCGTAAAGAAAAACTTAGTGTGAATTTGAAGGAAGTACAGTGCGTTTAGCCTGGTTAAGGAATGAAACTTATAAGTGATTCTTCGTAGTATATTTTGTAACATATCTTCACTCCTTCTCTCCTTTTGTCAGGTCAGATGTCTCCAGTTGGGGATGAAGCTAAGAAAGAACAGAAACACCATACAAGTGTGGAAATTGAAAGTTTCAAGAACTTAAATCAAAAATCTATGCGACGTTACATCTTCTAGACTTGGGTGTCTCGTAGCATTGATCTTGCTATGTCTAGCAAATGGGAACCGCAACATCGACAGTAAACGTCGCTTTTTGATAAATTGAATACAAATTTGACACCAGAAATGCACAGTGTAACATAAAATGCACTGTGCACTTCGGCATTTCAAACGAGTGCCTTCCTTGAATTGTTTATGTAGTACGACAAAATTAGAATCTCTTGTAGGCCTCCGACTTGCTCATCAATACAGAATAAATCCGTTTCGAGCTTCATGGATCCATGACCAATCGAAGATCAGATTAGCGGAATGCTTACCTGGAAAATTAAATGTTTTGCGTCCTTGGTATCGGGATGCCGGTTTCACTTGTAGGCCATTCCATGTTACCAATCCTTCCCGAACAAATCCTGTGACGCTGTGGTTGGTTTCAAATGCCGTGACTATTGGAGTGGCTATTATTGGACACCAAATTCTCTTAGTTCGTCGTGGAAGAATATCGGGAGGAGACGTGCTCGAATCCAAACTAATGAGATTCGTAGGTATAACTTTCCTCACACTTACAGTAATCATGCTGTTTTATTACTTAACACATATTGAAACGGCGCCCATCACCAAACGAAGAAGATTTATGGCGTTTTCCAACGAGGAAATGGTACATATGACGGCATTTGAAACACGTTTAATAGACATGGAATTCAGCAAATATTATTTGAGTGCAACAGATCCGACATTTAAAAGAGTCAAACGTGTTGTTCATAAAATTCTGGCGGCAAATGATGACGTAAAGGAAATTAGAACCCGTCAGTGGAACCTTGTTGTAATCGATTTACCAGATGTAAGAAATGCATTTATTTTACCCAATGGTAACATGTATGTTTTTACAGGTATCCTCAAACTTTGTCGTAATGACGACGAAATCGGCTTCGTTGTAGCCCACGAACTTTGCCACGCAGTTCTGGAACATTTAGCTGAACAGATGAGTCATATGTATGTGGGGGAGTTTTTGTTTTTACTGCCGGTATTTTTAATATGGTCTGCTCTGCCAACTCTTGCGGCTCTTGCAGCTCATGTTCTAGCTCGAAGTTGCGCGGACGCGATGTTCAATCTACCATTCAGTCGCTTCTCTGAAGTGGAAGCTGATATTATTGGGATACAGCTAGCCTCCAAAGCGTGTTTCGATCCACGTCTTGCTTTGCAATTTTGGAAGAAAATGATGCTTACTACTGAAGATGGTCTACCTTGGCGGTACAGGTTCGAGTGGCTTTCTACTCATCCCAGTTACGGGACGAGAGCTCGCTATTTGGAAAGAGTAATACCAATAGCAATGCAAGTGAGAAGAGAGTACAATTGTCCCCCCTTGACCGATGTCTTGAAAACGGAAGACACTGAATTTGTAATTGACAGGTTGAAAGGAAGATGAGTATTGGGAGTGCCAGTGAAGAATTAGGAGCATTATTTGCTATAATAAATATATTTTTACATTTTATTTTGAATAAAATGTTAATCTTGATAGTGAGAGTTTTAATGTGCAGTTGCGTTTGAAGGCCGGGTATTTTGCACTGTTGAAAAAAAGATGAATATTAACAGAATTTTTAATACTTTATCTGAAATATTTCCGAAGCGAAATAAAACGGTGGGCGTTATAATTAAGACTTACAATTTTGGATTATACGATTCTGGAAGTCGTGCGAAGGACACATGAACTGGAGAGAATGCACAGAGTTCGGTACCCGATCTCACTCGACTAATTATTTTCAAGAGTGAGTATTCGTCGCACCATTCAGTAACCCATTGAAGTAGAGATTAGCACGACTACACCACTCATGAAATAGTATTTAACCACCAATGATGTTTAAAAATACATCGCTTTGTATTTTTATACTTATGTCCAAATTAGAGCGGTGTATCTAAATAAAAAATACCAATTTTTCTTCCACTTCCCTCTACTGGTCAATCACCGCTTGCAATACATCAGTCGTACGACGCGGTGTGCTCTGAAAACGCGAATTTCATTAATGTTCTCTTTGGTGCATTCTGACTCTTAATCGGAGGTGATTTCAGTCGTGGAATCGAATTATTAAATACCGCTCATGTATCGGAACTGTTCATTTGAATTCAAAAACACACTGGTTTGAGAGGGCGCCGCCTGGGGTTAGGCAATTCACTGCTCGCGAGTGTCGAGGGAGCTGCCTTGTCAGGCGTCTATATTTCAATTTCCTGTTTTGTCTGGTGATCGTACATTTTTCTTACGCCGTTGAACAGAAAATGATAGTACGATGCCCTCTCCCACCTGCAACACTTTTGTAGTTAATTTCAAAGATATACATGCGCAAACAAAAACGTGATATATTTACATAGTTATTCGACATTTGCGGAATTATATTTCATATCTAATTAAGTAAAATTTGTTTGTGAGTAAATGTGTTGAAACATGTTTTCAACCATGCGTCTAATAAACAACTTGGCTGTTTACTTTGTGAGAAGACGCCATTTTTGCTCGTCCCTTGTTGTAATACCAACCTCGTGGATTGCAAAAGTAAAGTATGGATTGTTTTAGTCAACGTATCAGAAGTAGTGTTTTTTGTAAGCACTTTCAACGAATATCCGCGAGCGGAATGGCGGGGAATTTGTAAGGCGATTAGACGCTTCGCTAAGGGCCTCCTTTTATAACGAGACACCGACCTTCGGCGTATAGTGCAGTCGATAAGTCATTTTGCTCTGCGAAAGGTGAGGTAGAAGATTTTTTGTCTTGCTTTTATTGTTATTTCAACGTGGAAAATGTAGGGTTTTCTTACTGATAACAATAAAAACAAAATAAAGAAAGTAAAATCTTCTACCTCACCTTTTGCAAGGTGGTGGATCCCCATTGACTGCATTACCAAGCGTTTACTAAAAGCATTCTTGATGTCCTTGATCACCCTTAACCTATTCAACGTGTAATTGATATTGAACGTTGTTAGGCAAAAGTAATTTTTGACAACACCACTCTAAACATATCTTCGTCTCCCACAATTTTTACTTAGCTCACCAAATTCATTGCCATTTTACGTGGTGTTGGTGTACACCATTGTATGTCGTGTATGCAGTTGGTTGCCTTTGTGCGCAGTTGGGTTTATACTTTAATCATCATACAATTGGCAAAACGACTTGTGATAACTTACAGTTGATACAACAGCCATCATGTTTAAGTAAGTAAACAGGAGCCATGTTTCCTGATGTACTAAAATTCTTATAGGCTCTTCAGAATGGCCCATTCGGTATTAACAATACAGGTGTGCTCGGTGCGTTTCCGAAATAGAATTGTACATCCGGCCATCTGCATCAAATCGATTCTCTGCAATTTTGTTTAATCAACACAATTTAGAAGTTTTAATCAACTTATATTATGGTTTGACTGTCTCTCTTTGATGAGGATTTTCGTTGTTTTCCATGCTCTGTAGATGAAATGCGGAGACCGTCTCTTCTTTTTCTGGGAAACTATAGTTTTTACTTTTCCGTATTCTTACGTATATACGGAGTAATATACGTAGTATAGGGAAAGTTATGTAATACTGCGGAAAATCAATTTCGAAATTTTAACGGAAATACACATTTTGGGGTCCCCTGATACAGAAAAAGTGTTTTTTTTTGTTGTTGTTGTTGTTTTCAAAACGTCCGTCCGTCCGTCCGTCTGTGAACAACACTAACGCTAAAACCGTATATGCAATTTCTTCCAAAATGGATATTCCCCTGTCAATTTGCCTCCACTCGAGGCGCCGCGATTTTGAAAAATTTGCGGGTACTTTAAATGAAGCCTCCGAACATTTTCAAAATTTTCTCAAAAACGGCCCCAAATTTTTCCTTTAAATGTCTTGTAAGGATAAAGTAAAATACACTTGTAAAGGTGGCATAGGTCTCATTTTCACAGTCAACTCTGAATTTTCGAAAATTACAAAAGTTTAAATTGTTTTCGGCGTCTTCCTTCAACTACAAAATTGAAGATAGAGATTTTTCCTCCAAATACAATTTGTTCTCCAAAGTGAGTTCTTTGTTTCAGGTCATGTACATTTTTTTGAAAATTTTAGTAGTCTTCGTGCAATATTGCGTGCAATTTGTGCAATTAAAAAAAATACAAAACAAGTTTTTCTCAAAAACGGCTCCAAATATTTTATTTCAACTTTTGGTAGGGATAGTGCTAAATGTACTCTATGAAATGACATAATTGCCATAGTGCTCTATCGTTTCGTTTTTTTCAAAAATTACAAAAATGTATTTTTGTTTGACTTGTTTCCCACGTCCGGTAATATTTAGATGAGTGGCGATTTGTTCACATTATTAATGAGTGCATGTCCTTTAAATAATGTCAAGTAAAGTTTCTCGAGAACTCAACCGTTTTTTGTGAAAACTAGCTCAAAATTCCTCACTTTCAGAAACGCTCAAATGCCATTTTCTCATAAATATCTCCAAATTTTTTCTTCAAACTTTTGAAAGGGATGGTGCTAATTGCACTCTTTTGTATGACGCAAAGTTCAATTTGAGGTATTTTTTTGTTTTTGCAAAAATTACATAAATGTAATTCCTTTTTTGAAAGATCCCTCACACTTTTAATATGCACATTTCCAGCAATTTGTAAACACTAATGTATTTTTGAGTGTAAGTTCTTCAAATGACTTCAAATATAGTTTTTCGAAAACTCAAAAGCTTTCTGTGAAAAAGAGTTTCAAATTTCGCATTTTCAGTAGCGCTTAAATGCCATTTTTTTAAAAGTGGCTCAAAATTTTTCAAAGAAAATTGCTATTTAGGACGAGTTTTTACTGTTGTTTAATATTTTAAAATTAATATTTCCGTTCTACCATTAGGAAAACGAAAACGTAAGAAAATGCGAAAGAAATGTAGTTTGGGCGCGATAGATGGCAGCTGGCACGAAAATGTGGCAATTCCGAATAGCTAGCCCTGACTTAAGGAAATAGAAAACTAATACGGGAAAGTCTGTGCCATTCTGTAGCACCACTAGTTCTCTTCTCCCTTCAAATATAATTAATCATTAGCTTCATAACGTTATTACTGTTCACTATGTTATATAAATAAATAGAATTAACTTTATTTGCACCTTTTTTTAAATTAGAGAAATCCATCTATTCGTCACTCTACTTGCACACGTTAACCAAGTTTTCGTACGCAGGTCAGGTATCCGTTACTAGTTTATTAACATGGCCAAAGTTGTAAACAATGTGAGAAAGTGCTAACTGTTGTAACACCACCAATTTATGAATTCGATTTATTTACGTTAAAAACAGAGAAATTCGGGAAAAAATGGCATAATGCTCAAATAATAAGTTCGTATATTTAATAATAATAATTGCAAATTTGGTATGTACCCGTGATTTAAAAATTCCCACAATCATTCTTATTTTACCGTTACGTTTTCTTCTCAAGTGTAGACACAAATACTTCGAGTAGACTAGTTGTAATAGGAGTGGCGGTTGGTGCCCCAAGAAACTAGGGGTTGCAGCTGCATGGAATGACGGGAATATAACTTCCAAAATTCAGAACACGAATATATACCGCAATAAAACGTAAGCAATTCATGTGAATGAATTAAAAACTAAGTTAAGGAATATATATTCGTGTTATTTTGTTTATTTAATTGTAATAGTCATATGTAAGCTTTGATGAACCTGGGACTAATTTTTAAAAACGACTAAGTCATGCTAGTTGGCCAGATAATGTTCGCCACTTAACCAGCTTTTAATATCATTGACAATTTTTTAATTAAAATATTGTTTGTTTATGATGTGGTTTCAAAAAACCTGGACAATAGATTTTTGAAAAATACCTCAAATAGTGTCGAAACGTCAAAAAAGAAGTAAATTGCTAAAAAAATATTACAGTCTGTTTTATTAAGGTCAAAAACCAATAATAATTAAATAAAACTAAATTAAACAAGTCTGTATTCAAACATTACTTACATAATCTGCGTCGCATGCGTAATCTGTGTCGAGTATGTTCTCCTGCGAACATGGCTCTTGCTTTCCAGTCAGTGGGCACACGAGTGTATTAGTTCTGTGTTGAGACAATTTGAACCGGAAATAGTTTTCGTACATCTCAAAAATGAACTAGTTTTCGAAAATACGGTGATCGCACTCCGCCTGCACTTATTCATTGCGGTGATCGCACTTCGTAACAAACACTTGTTTGGACTCGTTTTACACTATTCATTTTATGATCTTAGTTGTTATTGCTGCTATTACATGCGCACGATTTCTTGAGTCCTAGAATACTTACCCGCACTCTTTTGCCAACGTTAGTTGAATTAAGAATAATTGATAGCATTGAGCGTTGTAGACCAAATCTGATAACCAAAAATGTTCTCTCCCATATAATATAAACTATTTTTCATCGAAAAACGAACTACAAATTTGATATAAAATTCCTTTCGCCAAAATAACCAAACTCCCCATTCCTCTCTCAACTAGCGAAGCGAGGGCTCAAGAAAACCTGCGCGATAACCTAATACTATACTGCGATTTTTGTAGGAGGAGCTCTCAAGATAACTCAAATCCCATCTTCGCGATGGAATATGTCACGGCATTTCGTATCATTCACAGTCGTTCCGCTAGATTTCGCACGATCGCGACCGTATGAAGCAGTGCTTGCGATCATGCGACTTCTACCGGCAAGACCGAGAAAAGACGCGAAATGCCGTGACATATTCCATCGCGAAGGTGGGATTTGAGTGGCCTTGAGAGCTCTTCCTAGAAAAATCGCAGTATAGTGATGATAATGAAATAAAATTATTGAATTTAGACATCCTCAATAGGGCGTGAACCGAAAGGAATTTTCAGTAAATTTTGCATTGTATTCATTGTCAGAAAAATAAAACATTCATGCAGAAAACTGTCAATCTTACGAACGTCGATTACCGGCAGCAACAGCAACATAAAAAACAACACTTAAATAACAAAATATCCATCACACACTTTTTGTACCCACTGCACACAAAGAAACTCCCGAAATGATGGGGAAACGTCGGCGGAAGAATAGAGCGTGCGTAAGGAAGAGAGAAGGGGGATTTCTTCCACAACAGCCAACTTTACACAAAACAAACTGCACTCTTCAGACGAACGTTTTTAATAAAAAAATCTTACTTAGAATGAAATGAATTTCGCCAAATAGAGATAAATAATGAATTAAATGTTGGCAGGCATTGATTAAACTTGTGTACTGTCAATAACACGTGAAATTCATTAAATGACCTTGCAGCGAGTCAGACGAAGACAGAATATTGGGATTCCCCTGAGACTCCCTCCGTCGCCGCGCAGATCTAGACAGCGCCTCTTTGGTTGCCCAACCTAAAGACACATGTTTCACGTGTTAAATCGAAGGGCCGAAGAGAAAATGCTGTAAACCCAGTTAACACAGGCAAGATCCAAGAGCGTGGTGCAATTCGTGGCATGGCACCAGACACCGGAGAGAGCGCCGGTTGGACGCTCTTTGGTTTCAGTACGATTTGATATACATCGATATTGCTGCAATATCTTGAATATTGAATATCATCAAAAGGAAATTGTATATTCTTAAGGTATTATGAAATCTTATTCGATTATCTGAGGGTTGTGCAACCGTGCAACCTAAGAACTAGCCGCCATTAAATAATAGTTGTAATAGAGGCATGTAGAAGACATGTCAACATTCTCGAAATGTTATTTTTTGGTGTAATGGAATCTTCTAAATAGCTCTGGGCAATTGTCTCAAATACTCTGTTAGTATCGTTTCGTTTGCAGAATTCACACTCTTATTTGCCATCCAACTCTCAAATGCACTCTGTCTATTAATATTTCTATTATGCACGTAGAAATAGATAACTAAGTAGCCTATAGCATTGTGAGAGGTGTCAGTGGTTTTGTTAGATATCCAGGAAGGAATAACAATGAAACAGTTTCAATTCTTTTCTGAAAAATGCAAATATTTGATTGTGTTATCCTGCGTTTTCTCATACTCCGCCTGTGGACTGAATTCTCAAACTCAGTGTGTCACTATTTAGGAGACATCTGACGTCATACAACAATAAGTTTCCAAAGAAGAGACCGCCTACCATTCGAATTTGCTATTCATGTGTGGCGTTATAGAACATCATGCTTGATGTTTTTGTTGCGTAGAGAACTGTTGTGCTGTTTCCGAATGTATTATACAATGTTACTGCTGCATCCCTGTTTTGTAAAAATAAGTTAGGATCGTGTATAATGAAATACATGTTATAAGATAGTATTTTGTTTGTTGATCTTGATCAGCGTGTGAGCTACTTTTTGGAAAACCATTTTGTGTTTTGTTCAGCAGCAGTTTTTGCTTTTTATATACTTCCCGAGATTTTACTGGAAACAAACTGTTTGTAGGTTTTTGATAATTTCCCCAGTAACTTCACAGAATTTTCCATTTTGTATGAACAAACCTCTCCTACTATGAGTAATGGTTAATGAGATACGCATACTAATTTGATTATCTGGTGACATATCATAACTGACGATTATAGTTCTTTTCACTTTTGTTGCAAGACAAATTTAAAGATCTTTCGAATTTTTGTTTAGTTCAGCAACGAACTAGTAAACCATAAAGTCTTGTTCGCACCACGGGCGTTACTTGATGTTTCTGTCCCGAGGGGGACGTCCAACCTCTTGGGCATGAGTTTGTCGGTTTTGGAAGTCGTCCTCGGGACATCATCCACTTTTCACCCTAGACACGTAAATTACTATTTCGCTAGGATGAATCTATTTTACTCCGTTTGTAACCTTTAACTACAAGGGAAATTCGAAGTTTAAATTACATGATTGATTATTTAAAATGCAGGAATACGAATATTTTCTTTTGCATGATTTCCCTTTAACTCTCCCTGTATTGCATCTGTACATACGTTTTATACGTTTTATTGCGTAAGTTTGTACGTTTTAAAACTTGACACTGAATATGAATAAGAATTATTTATAGATCTTTCTAATCATGTTTCGTGGAATTAAAATTATGGTATTTACCATCTTAAGAAATTAAAAGCATTCAAGAACATATTTCTTTGAAATGACACGTACATTTTAATGTTCGGAAGATGAGATTCTTGCCGCCTGTGTGTGTTTATAAAGAAGTCGTGTTGGAGGGCGATTTCACACTCGCCACCGCAACGGAGAATATCGCGTGTGCTGCCTGAAACCGCATTGCCGGTTCTGAACATAGTTGCTGTAATGGGGATCCATACCAAACAAATACAACTGGTAATACTACAGAATAGCATACTAGTTAGTACGTCGTTAATTTTATATTCCTTTGCTTTTTTACTTTCTCGTATACGTACGTATATAGGGAGTAAAATTCGTCTGTCTGTCAATCCGTCCGTCCGTTCGTCTGTGAACATTTCTAGGGCTAAACCATGCGTAGGAGTTTTTCGGAATTGAAGTGATCTCTGTTCATCTGGCTTGAGTTACAAACTCAGCAAACTTGCATTACAAACTCAATATATCTCATTGGTCTAATGTAATTTACTTGTAAATTTGCAACTTGAAGTTCATGTTATATAGCCAAAAAATTGCTAATCATGGCCAGCTTTCACAATCAAGGTTCTTCACATTGAACACAGTCCTCGAAAAATAATAAACCAAGAATATTGTCAACATGTTGGCAGAGTTTAAAGAGCTCAGCAACTTGTTTTATTGAGTCCTCGTTCATTAAAATACAAATTATCACAGAGGCTGGAGATGACAACAAAATTTTGTTTTTGTTACATCTACCAACGAGAATATTTGCAGTCTATTTGCGTAATTAACATTTACAAAAAGAAGACTATAAAAATTATTCTCTTAACATTTTTTGTATATTTATACCATTAGTTCACGTTCAGCAATCGTCAGTTTTACTGACCACTTCACTTCACAACACAAATAATATTTAAAAGTGAACGATAATTATGGCAGATATCACCTAGCAAACCTATTAATTTCTTTTTCTGTTATGTTTTATACGCAATTTTACTTTTACCAATAAGTATTTTCACCGTCGTTTCAAAGGATTTTTGCAATGAGGAAATGAAGTTCAACTTCTTTGGAAAAAAGTTAATATGATTGTTCTGTAGTCTACTTAAAAATGGAACTACACATGCACTTACGTGTTTTACCCATTTACTTATCTTAAGCCGAATATTGAGATAAGTGACGTATTCAGGAAGACATTCGCATTTTGTTTTCATCGGTTTAAACACGTGAGCAAATTAAATTAAAAATGACTTGTGATGATTTATCACAAGTAATACCACAAGCGTGTTAGAAATTTTCGATAAATTTCGGAGTCGCTTAGCACTGCGGAAATTTATCCGGAAATTTCCGATGCAGGAATTGTATTTAACAAGACTATTCCACGAATGAAATTACTTCTAAAAATGTTTCAGAATGCGCCAAATATTATGTTGTGTTCGCTGTCCAAGTGCACGCGACAGCGCTTCCCGCAATTGATGTATCGCACCTAGGGTTTGGCCAGCAAGGAGATGCTAAGAAAATGCGATATTTTTTTTAGGGATACACTAGATGTCCGATGTACAGTTCAACGCTATTGGTGTTAATTTCACCAGTGAAATAGTCATTGTTATATCCCTCTAAGATTTATTTTGGAAATGTTCTTGAATGATTCCATCAGCAGTCGATTTGTTTAGATGTGATTGAGGGAGAAATCGCTGAGTGTTTTGTGCTAGTTTTCTCGGATGTATTGCTTGCCTCTTCGTCTTTTTTTCGAGAATCTAGGACATTTCTATTAAGGAAGTACACCGTGCTTGAAAGAAAAAAAAACATTCAAAATAAAATTAAAAATCAACACAAAAACAAAAGTAGAGTAATTTGAAAGTCGGTAGTAATTTAAAATTTGAAAAGTCACAATACCAGAATATAACAGCTCCAGGAAACGCAAGACTTGCTCCTAAATAGTAGAAGGCACCAGGCATTGTGGATAATGTATATTGATAGAGTTTATTGTACATGGGGTTAACGATCAATGGGACAATTGCTTCGTTCATGCTGAGAATAGCTGTCACTTGCCCTGATAAAAGAGAATAGTGTTCGTCAGACAGCTGAGAAAATGTTTACAGTATCATAGTAATCCAAACCCATCAGATATATTTTACCATCCGTAATACATACCCATCTCTGAATTCGGCACCAGTTTCGAAACAATGGACTTGTGTACTGTAATTCCAGCTCCAAGCATCAGCTCAAGGAATGGAACTGCAACAGCAAACACAACTTATTTCCTGTTTCTCAGAGAGTTGTGAAATGCACTTAAAGACGGATAACTTTCTGAGGATAAATTTCTATTATTTATAAATGTTTCAGAATAAATGTCACAAACAATTGGCTCAGAGGCGGGTATAAGATCACTTTTCGCCAATGAACATATAGAGGATGTTTCATATAACGACGGACTTTTAGGATATTTCATATAACGATGTTTCTCTTGTGACATTTGTCTCTGATATGTAGGCAACTCATTAAGCATGGTATATGGCAGGTCACGTTCAGACACAGTCAAAGAGATTTCTGTATCATGCGCCTCGTGCTGGGAGGTCCTACGTTCGTGTCCCGGCAGTGGCAGGACTTTCGACACGAGCTGCATAGCTAGTGATGAGCAGCTGTCTGGAGGAGAATTCTAGCGGACGGCGACTCTGATCGGTAGTTTTCCGGGGTTTCTCTGATCAACACCAGGTGAATGCCAGAACAGTACCCTAACAAACTGGTCACGTACCGCGCACGATCTTTCCTTCCTCTTCCTTGTCCTATCCTCACCCCACACGTCCACACATTTATACAAACATCCACTACACTATCACACATGGCGGGAGCTTAGAGCTTATCACGGCTGGAGCAGTGCCTCGCAGCTGAGAGAAACGCGGATGGGGAGAATTCCGCTAGCCGACGATAGGTCGGCGCCGATCTCGCTATCTAGCGGGGGAAGATCACTTTCCCCTCTCGAGAAAATATGAACCTCCTTTACGGGACTAATGACCGTCGCAGTTGCACCCGAAATTACTAATCAATTAATCAATAAAATATATTTTTCCTACCGAACTCAATTGCATAAGTAGTTGCCCACTAATAAGAAGCAAATGTTGCAAGTGTAACTTCGATAACAAAATGTTCATTGGTAAAAAATTATCATCTTCCATCACCTACATGCCCTAGAAGTTCGTAACTTTCTGAGGAACTCTGGCTACGATGAACATCTTTCGCTTTATTAACAAAACTTAAAACATCCTGACTATACACCAAGAAAATAAATAGCAAAAAAGTAAGATGTTAAATTATTTCCTTATTTGCAAATATATTTTTAAAGACATACTAATAATAACTTGCTGACCCCATGTAATTACGGCAGAGCCATACAAAACTTACAAGAAAACACATGTACTAAAAAAAAATCGTAAATCCCTAAAATATTGTTTCTTGCTTTTCAGTATTTATTATCCAAGACTAATGAAATGAAGGAGGTTAACAAATTTTAGAACAAAACAATCACTATCATTTGTGTACACAGAGTTAAACATGTCTCTGAAAATGTAATTTATTTGTTTTGTATTTACCAAAATGTAAGTTAATATGTTACAGTGAACTGTAACAGGAAATCTTGCTCTCACTATAACTCGATCTCCCGATCAATAGTGCCATTCATAAAGTGAATGAAAAAGTATTGTAGCCCTAAACTTTTTGGCAGAACCACCGAGAGAAAATATGGGCTGCGTTAGAGAGAAAGGGGCCCTTATAAAATATTCTCCAGGCATGTTCAAGTACCTGTTCATATTATTATTTCTTAAATCGATTTTATTGATACATTTAGTTGAGACTTAGTACATCGTTGCGCTCGTCTGTTCTCAATGGCTCTAATTTGCTTTCCCGGATTCCTGTGTCTCAGAATGTGATATTATACGTATTGTGGCACGCACGTGACTTTTAATTTCGAAAATAAATTAACTTGCAAAATTGAGGAAGAAAAGCTGCAATAAAAATTAAATGAATTAAATAAATGTTCAAATTGTAATAAAATTGTGGGACTCGTTATGTTTCTTTGGCCCCCTTGAGGTCCGTGGGCACCTTTGAGGTTCATTGGCATCCGTAAGTTCCAAGGGCCCCCTTGAGATTAATGGGACGGGGGCAATCGCCCGGCTTTACCTGCTCTCCTAGGGCGAAGCCATAGGAAAACTTATAAATGAATTTATTATACATCATATATCGTTCAAGGGCGGAAACACTGACATATCTTCCATGAACGATATGTTTATTATAAGTGCATCTATCATTGAATATTTTTTACCCGTATTCAGATATGTTCATTATAATTTCAAATGAATGGTGATGTCATTCATTTTGCTAGTGATTGTAGCCAAATTCCAAAGGAAATTCGTATAATACTTATTAGGTGTGTAATTTAACAAGAACTTACCAATGTACATGGCCCATCCTGCGTTTACACACGAATACATTAAGTATGCGATTGTTTGGAAACTGCAGGCCATTACACCGATTTTTGAGTCTTCTAGTTGAAGCCAGTGACAGAAGATTGCCATTGACACCAGAGTTCCTAGACAAAAACAAAAAACGAAACAAACAGTACATTAGATACTGTAGGAATATTTGAGAACGAAATGAATCTGAAAATAAGTGACGAAGTCTTATGTTAACACTGAAACTTCACAAGAATTGCAGATTCAAGGAAATAAAACTCTTTGAAAAGAACTAGGAAAGTTATTTGTTGAATGTCATCAGCACGGAGTTATTAACATATGTCGGAGACACTCCGAAAAATCGATGAATTTTTTATACGCTTGGAGACATTTCAGTTATCTAGTTTTTGGCAAAAAACAAAAATCATTTTCCAAAAATACCTATTGAATGGGTGTGAAAGAGAGTATTAATTAGGCGTTTGTATAATGATTGCATTGACGAATCCATGATTTTAAATTGAAAGAAGAGCAACATTGTTTTAGAATTGGACGATTCTGCACGAATATTGGTTTTGTAAATAATCGAAATTCAATTCACTTTCTTTTCTCCTCAAATAAGAGAAAGATCTTATTTCACACAAAAGGAAACTATTCAAATGGATGAAGATGATAATACAATTTCTGATGATATAGTCATAACAAAAAATTGTTAATGTCATAAAAAATAATGGTCATGTATGTGGATTCGCAAACATCATCTGATCAACTGATATGACCCAAGTCTTTTTTTAAAAACGTCTTGTGTGTATGTGAATTTGTAAATATGATTTGGCCAAGTATGACACAAGTGTCTTTTTATTGTGTATACGTGAATTCGCAATCATCTGGTCAACTTTAAAGACTTTACTTTTTTAAAAACTGACTCTTGTCATACGAGTTGATGAGATGATGCTTGCAAGTTCACGTGTTCCTCACCAATGTTTTTTATAACAATGACAAATTTGTATAAAATGATGACTGATTTTTTATTAAGTGTTTTCAACAAATCTGGACCCTAGATTTTGAAAAACACTTCAACTAGGATCGAATCGTCCATCCAATAAATCGCTTTACAATATTTTTGTGTCATTTTAACAAGGTTAGAAAACCATAACTATTACACAAGATTACGGGTGTTAATAATCGTATTTTCCTTAAAACTGTGAAATGTAAATAGTAGAGGGAACACAATCGGACTTTATGGTACAATCCACCGAACATTGAAAAATAAAATGCGAAGAGAGATAATTATTGGAATTCTATAACTTAAATGCCCAACTCCAAATAATATATGGATATTAAATTTTTATTTTGAAAAGTAATGAAGAAAGTATACTAAGTTACAGAAATGAAATTGTGTAATGCTTTTAAAAGGTTTTCCAAATTAGATCATATTTGCAATTAGACAATAATGCTATATTTTTCATTGTTAAAAAAAAGAGATGAAAACAATCAGAGTGGATGCAACCTGTATCCTGTTGCAGATGAAAAGTAGTCAACGTAATGAATTATAGACCCAAAGGTGGAAGGGATTCTATGACGCTTATGTTAGGTGGAGGTGAGAAGAAGTGTAAAGTCACAACAAGAAGTTTGCCTGACTCACGAACTATAATCGATCCACAACGGAAATAGAAATCAATTTTAAAAAAAAAGTATAAATCATGTATTTAAAATATTAAACGTGACGTTAGCTTCAAACAAAATTCAGTAGTCACCGAGTTTTCTAGGTACCAATGAGAAGACCTCCACTGGTTATTCCTTACAATCTATTTACCTTAAAAAGCATATGATTTTCACATTTGCACATTTTTTAATGTTTTGTTTGATCCTTAGAAGCAAAGATTTTAAATCTGAGAACTCGAAGGAAACAACGCACACTGTGAAAACATTAAAATTTTGTGCTTGAAGAGCTACGAAAGTTATCCTATAAAAAGAGCTGTGACGAACAATAATTTATACATGCCAGTATTCATTTCTACATCAATCTCCCACACTTGTGAATTAAAATAATTAGAAGTTGGGGTCATATAACACCCCACAGGTACTCAGTGTGGCAAGTACGAATAATAATAAAAGTAACAACAATGTAAAACATTTGCATATCCAGTGTGTGTGTAGACAATAAATCAGGATAAGTTATTTTTTTCAGATTTTTTAAAGTATTGGAAGCTGGAAAAATTATTAGAGAAACCTGTTGTGGGGTCACCAGAGACCCCATGGTATTAGGAGGGTTAAGTTAACCAATCTCGCGTGCTCTTTTACTCTGTTCAAGTACTATAGTTTTGAATCGTAGTCAAATTCGATTCCTGTTTTCACATATATTCACAAAATCTTGTTTACACAATATGTTTACGATACATTCACAAAATATTATTTTATTGCATAAAAATTAATTTATTGTTAAGTATCTCAGACATTGTCAAGACATTGGAGAAAAGGCATTCGTAGTCGTAGCCATTATCATCACTTATCGCAGTTGTTAGTTCGAAGTTGCATAGGAGTATTTCCCGAATCGCAATTTCAATCCACTGTTGCGATCTCATAGCTATTTAGCTGATAATTTTTATAAATTATGATTGCCTATTCAAAGAATTGACTGCTTTGGAAACGAATAACGGAAGATCCGGGTTCGATTCCCGGTCGGGTCAATTCTTTGAACTGCTCAAACATCATATAAGTGCTCTCGCAGTTATGCGAGGTCGTGAGAGGCAAGATACCTCTTTTCTGATCCATATTTCACGCTACACGGCGTTCTTAGTCAAGTTTCAATAACATAAACATCACAATGGTTACATTTGCACATATTTACAAAATGTACATGTATTTGTATGTACTGTAATCGTGAGGTGCTAATCTTATGTAGTTTGTCGTATGGATCGACTAAAACACCTGACAAAATCTGATTTCAGGCAGAGCCCGGATAGCTCAGTCGGTAGAGCATCAGGCTTTTAACCTGAGGGTCCAGGGTTCGAGTCCCTGTTCGGGCGAGAATTTTACGGTAATATATCAGTCATATCTCGTTAATCAGAAGGTGAAACCACAAATGGAAAAGTCAATACGTTTAAATATATGCTACCACAAACTGTCATTTAGTACAAACCTCATGGTTGAGTAATACTCACCTAAGAGAACGATGGTCATCTTGAAACACGCGTAAACTCCATAGTCGAAAGGAGTCCATCCGAATTTCACTCTTACAAAGAGAAACAGCACCGAAGCTTCTCCTGAAATGACAAAAAATTGACTTCCGTGAGGTGCGGCGTGACGTGGCGCGGGGTCGCGCCTTGGCGCTGGGCCAGCACTTCCGCCGGCGCGTGAGCGCGGGGCGGGCAGCGGCGCCGCGCGGAGTCTAAAAGTAGGCTGCACAGTTGCTGCAACTCTCAAGGGCAGCTGTGGATCCCATTTACCGTTCCATTTTTCATAAATTTTAAGGCGGCTCCACACATTCGGCTTTCGCCGAGCAGCGAGCTACTGCTCGCCCCATCCCGAATGGCTGATGTGTTCGGCGAACGTTCGCTTCCTTTGATACCTCTAAAAGACCGGCACTCCGTGGGTAGGGCGAGCACAAAATGTTCGTTACTCGGTAAATAGTAAACAACTCATTCACACCACTTGTGATTCGGTAAATGGTGGCTCGCTACTCACCGAATAACGAATGTGTGGAGCCGCCTTTGGGCAATGAGACTGAGATGAACAGCTGATGTCAATAAAGAATTGGCAACACATTGTTTCTTTGTATTGTCTTGGATTATATGATATTTAATCTAATATTTAGTTTGTGGGTCTAATTGACACTGGACTTAATATTTCATAACATCTGTGAATCGATTTTATACAGAACTCTGCACTTACGAGTTCATGAATCCTTGTCTCAAAGAATTAGTGAGCGGTTAATAGTGGCAGCTCTTGGAGCGACTAGATTACGTTCACTTGAAATCACAAGCAGTAAATAATAGACAACTCAGTCAGAGAAAATGTACGAAGCACGGTGTAAGACCAAAGTTTTGAGATTCATGAGTATCGTTCAATGAACTGATATTGCTTTCTCAATGCAAACTCGTAGTGTAACAATTTTTTACTTGCTAAAAAGTAATTACCAAAACATTGTACGTAGCCGAAATTAATTATCTCCCAAAGATAATTATAATTCATGTGATTAATCGCGATATAGAACTTGAATAAATCATACACATCTGTGTTCTGCTGTTAAATACCCGATAATCAATAAGTTTTGAAATAAAACTAGTAAAGCATATTAAACAGAATTACTAGACGCGTTTAGAGCGATTCAACGCAGACTATATTTTCGTTCAGAGGACTGATCTGATTGAAAACTTTGATATAAAGTGCAAGTAGAATATTGCTGAGATCTCCATTGGAAATTGTGTCTATAAAATGTAGAGTAAAATAAAAATGGCATTAGAACACACTTCAAAAATGAAACTAACATGTTTCTGAGATTTGTGAATCAAATATAAATCCTTACATTTATAAAAACAGTGCTGTAACAAATATGCAATTTTGCATTTTCTGACCTTTCTGCTCTGTAAAAACTTAAAATACAAACAATTCAAACTTCAAACAAAGGGATTAAAATTCAAAATCAATTGAAATTGAAAAACAAATAGCTTCGCGAGTTTAATTAGTTGACCTTTTTTGTGAAAAGTTCTAACTAATACTTCTCAACTAACAGCAAACTTCGGTATGTTTAAAAGCTACGTTGCATTCAGTACAGAACGTCCGTATACTTTCTTTTCTACAATTTTCCCGTTACACTTTCAGCTCAAACCGATCGGAAATTTGGGTCACTTGTCAATGGCAGGTCGACACGCAACAGAGAGTCATAGGGGTTTGGCTTTTAAAACACTTCCCCCTCTGAGGCAACTTGTACCACTAATAAATTGAGATGAATGAACCCTCATCCTCCACTTCCTGGGTTAAGTAAAAGTATCCTAAATTAAATATTGGGTCCCATTTTTCATATATTTTAATTCAATTATTCAAATTCAAATTTCAAATTTAATTCTGTCTATTTCTAGCTTTAATTTATGATTTGAAATTAATAATATACTAATTATAAACCGTTGTGGAAACCTCCTTTCCTTCTAAAAACGAACCTATTAGCTGCTGAATGCCCCATGATTTGCGAGGGAAGAGCGCGGAGCGAGTGACAATTGCGCGCGCCCGTGCGCCGTGACTTCTGGCGGCGCTCAGCGGGAGCCATGCGGGCACGCCACGCGCACGCGGCTAGGCAATCGATAGCCCTGCGACGGCGTGGCACGGCGCGCCCGCAGTAGGCCAAACGGCAGCGCACGCGCGGGCAGAGGAGCAACTTGATGTGGTTTCAGGCCCGCCCACAATAAAAACGACACGTAGACGTCAGCAGTGGTAACGGACGCGCGCGCAGCCTAGCGACTTGATGAGATTTAAGGGCCGTCCACAAAGAAAACGACACGTTAACGAAAGCAGTGGGCCAAATGGCAGCACACCCGCGCGAAGCGGATATACGTAATATGGTTTAAGGGCGGTCCGCAAAGAAAATTACATGTAGACTCCACAAAGAAAACGACACGTTAACGAAAGCAGTGGGCCAAATGGCAGCACACCCGCGCGAAGCGGATATACGTAATGTGGTTTAAGGGCGGTCCGCAAAGAAAATTACATGTAGACTCCACAAAGAAAACGACACGTTAACGAAAGCAGTGGGCCAAATGGCAGCGCACCCGCGCGAAGCGGATATACGTAATATGGTTTAAGGGCGGTCCGCAAAGAAAATTACATGTAGACGTCCACAAAAAAAACGACACGTTAACGAAAGCAGTGCTCCAAATGGCAGCGCACGCGCGCGAAGCGGATATACGTAATGTGGTTCAAGGACGGTCTGCAAAGATAATTTCATGTAGACGTCAGCAGTGGGCCAAACGGCACCGCACGTGCGCGCAGCGGAGTTAATTGATGTGGTTTAAGGGTCGTCCACAGAGAAAACGACACGTTAACGAAAGCAGTGGGCCAAATGGCAGCGCACCCGCGCGAAGCGGATATACGCAATATGGTTTAAGGGCGGTCCGCAAAGAAAATTACATGTAGACTCCACAAAGAAAACGACACGTTAACGAAAGCAGTGGGCCAAATGGCAGCGCACCCGCGCGAAGCGGATATACGTAATGTGGTTTAAGGGAGGTCCGCAAAGAAAATTACATGTAGACTCCACAAAGAAAACGACACGTTAACGAAAGCAGTGGGCCAAATGGCAGCGCACCCGCGCGAAGCGGATATACGTAATGTGGTTTAAGGGCGGTCCGCAAAGAAAATTACATGTAGACTCCACAAAGAAAACGACACGTTAACGAAAGCAGTGGGCCAAATGGCAGCGCACCCGCGCGAAGCGGATATACGTAATGTGGTTTAAGGGCGGTCCGCAAAGAAAATTACATGTAGACTCCACAAAGAAAACGACACGTAAACGAAAGCAGTGGGCCAAATGGCAGCGCACCCGCGCGAAGCGGATATACGTAATGTGGTTTAAGGGCGGTCCGCAAAGAAAATTACATGTAGACTCCACAAAGAAAACGACACGTTAACGAAAGCAGTGGGCCAAATGGCAGCACACCCGCGCGAAGCGGATATACGTAATGTGGTTTAAGGGCGGTCCGCAAAGAAAATTACATGTAGACGTCCACAAAGAAAACGACACGTTAACGAAAGCAGTGGGCCAAATGGCAGCGCATGCGCGCGAAGCGGATATACGTAATGTGGTTTAAGGGCGGTCCGCAAAGAAAATTACATGTAGACGTCCACAAAAAAAACGACACGTTAACGAAAGCAGTGCTCCAAATGGCAGCGCACGCGCGCGAAGCGGATATACGTAATATGGTTTAAGGGCGGTCCGCAAAGAAAATTACATGTAGACTCCACAAAGAAAACGACACGTTAACGAAAGCAGTGGGCCAAATGGCAGCGCACCCGCGCGAAGCGGATATACGTAATGTGGTTTAAGGGCGGTCCGCAAAGAAAATTACATGTAGACGTCCACAAAAAAAACGACACGTTAACGAAAGCAGTGCTCCAAATGGCAGCGCACGCGCGCGAAGCGGATATACGTAATGTGGTTCAAGGACGGTCTGCAAAGATAATTTCATGTAGACGTCAGCAGTGGGCCAAACGGCACCGCACGTGCGCGCAGCGGAGTTAATTGATGTGGTTTAAGGGTCGTCCAGAGAGAAAACGACACGTTAACGAAAGCAGTGGGCCAAATGGCAGCGCACCCGCGCGAAGCGGATATACGCAATATGGTTTAAGGGCGGTCCGCAAAGAAAATTACATGTAGACTCCACAAAGAAAACGACACGTTAACGAAAGCAGTGGGCCAAATGGCAGCGCACCCGCGCGAAGCGGATATACGTAATGTGGTTTAAGGGCGGTCCGCAAAGAAAATTACATGTAGACTCCACAAAGAAAACGACACGTTAACGAAAGCAGTGGGCCAAATGGCAGCGCACCCGCGCGAAGCGGATATACGTAATGTGGTTTAAGGGCGGTCCGCAAAGAAAATTACATGTAGACTCCACAAAGAAAACGACACGTTAACGAAAGCAGTGGGCCAAATGGCAGCGCACCCGCGCGAAGCGGATATACGTAATGTGGTTTAAGGGCGGTCCGCAAAGAAAATTACATGTAGACTCCACAAAGAAAACGACACGTTAACGAAAGCAGTGGGCCAAATGGCAGCGCACCCGCGCGAAGCGGATATACGTAATGTGGTTTAAGGGCGGTCCGCAAAGAAAATTACATGTAGACTCCACAAAGAAAACGACACGTTAACGAAAGCAGTGGGCCAAATGGCAGCACACCCGCGCGAAGCGGATATACGTAATGTGGTTTAAGGGCGGTCCGCAAAGAAAATTACATGTAGACGTCCACAAAGAAAACGACACGTTAACGAAAGCAGTGGGCCAAATGGCAGCGCACGCGCGCGAAGCGGATATACGTAATGTGGTTTAAGGGCGGTCCGCAAAGAAAATTACATGTAGACGTCCACAAAGAAAACGACACGTTAACGAAAGCAGTGGGCCAAATGGCAGCGCACGCGCCCGAAGCGGATATACGTAATGTGGTTTAAGGGCGGTCCGCAAAGAAAATTACATGTAGACGTCCACAAAGAAAACGACACGTTAACGAAAGCAGTGGGCCAAATGGCAGCGCACCCGCGCGAAGCGGATATACGTAATGTGGTTTAAGGGCGGTCCGCAAAGAAAATTACATGTAGACGTCCACAAAGAAAACGACACGTTAACGAAAGCAGTGCTCCAAATGGCAGCGCACGCGCGCGAAGCGGATATACGTAATGTGGTTCAAGGACGGTCTGCAAAGATAATTTCATGTAGACGTCAGCAGTGGGCCAAACGGCAGCGCACGTGCTCGCAGCGGAGTTAATTGATGTGGTTTAAGTGTCGTCCACAAAGAAAACGACACGTTAACGAAAGCATTGGGCCAAACGGCAGCACACGCGCGGGCAGAGGAGCAACTTGATGTGGTTTCTGGCCCGCCCACAATAAAAACGACACGTAGACGTCAGCAGTGGCAACGCACGCGCGCGCAGCGTAGCGACTTGATGAGATTTAAGGGCCGTCCACAAAGAAAACGACACGTTAACGAAAGCAGTGGGCCAAATGGCAGCACACCCGCGCGAAGCGGATATACGTAATATGGTTTAAGGGCGGTCCGCAAAGAAAATTACATGTAGACTCCACAAAGAAAACGACACGTTAACGAAAACAGTGGGCCAAATGGCAGCGCACCCGCGCGAAGCGGATATACGTGTTATATGGTTTAAGGGCGGTCCGCAAAGAAAATTACATGTAGACTCCACAAAGAAAACGACACGTTAACGAAAGCAGTGGGCCAAATGGCAGCGCACCCGCGCGAAGCGGATATACGTAATGTGGTTTTAGGGCGGTCCGCAAAGAAAATTACATGTAGACGTCCACAAAGAAAACGACACGTTAACGAAAGCAGTGGGCCAAATGGCAGCGCACCCGCGCGAATCGGATATACGTAATGTGGTTTAAGAGCGGTCCGCAAAGAAAATTACATGTAGACGTCAGGAGTGGGCCAAACGGCAGCGCCCGCGCCCGCAGCGGAGTTAATTGATGTGGTTTAAGGGCCGTACACAAAGAAAACGAACGCGAGGATATAAACGTGTATTTTTTATGTAAACATGGTGATTCATAGTGATAATCGATTGATTTATTTGTTTGTGTTTCCGGTCGCGTCAACGGCTATGGTCAATTGTTCCGCGTGCGTTTATAATGGGAATTGGATGTAATTTTATCCTACTGAATGACGAGATTCTGTACCGGCCTGCACGTTGGCTTACGGAGTGGAGTTTTCCCCAACCATATATCTGCCTCCAGCGAGACACCACCCCAGACGGGGCAAGCTCCCGACCGGCTACCCCACGTGTGATTGTGTAGTGCACGTCAGTGTGCGTGTAAGAAATGAGGATTTCAAGGAAGAGGAAAGGAAGATCGCGCGCTTCGTGGTCAGTGTGTTAGGGTATTTCCGGCATTCAAATGGGGTTGATCGGAGAAAGCACGGAAAACTACTGATCAGAGCAGCCGACCGCTACAATTCTTCTCTAGAGAGTGGTTGAATTCGACCTAGCAATCTGGCTAGTGTCGAACATCCTATCACCGTCTGGTCTCGAACCCTAAGATGTCCTGGTGAGAGGCACTGCAGTGACATCCCTTGATGCTCTGAGCCACCTAAACCGGTATTGATGACAGTCGACGTTCATGTAAACACAGCCATCCATAGCGAAAAAATAAATCTGTTGTAGCAAGGTGGAAATTCTGTTGTTTTAGTTGAGAACTGAAGGATATTTACTCCGCAACACAGAAATATATCCACTCGACACAGAAATTCGATGCAGAATCAAACGACGTTAAGTAAAATGGTCGCAATCATGCTTGGATGATAAATATTCCGTGTATCATATATGCCATAAATGATTCTGTTATGTGTTTCACGAGCAAAGACGATGAATAACAATTAATGCTCGTAAAAAGTGCATTCATTTCTGACTAACAAAAACGAAAGAAGTTCTCTGGATCTTGCTGTGGTGCGGTACACGACAGACTATTGTTCTCAGATCACGTTAACCTAAACGTGAAAGCTTGCAGGTTGCGAACATTCACGATTACTTTTTGTGTTTATGTTTACGTTCACGTTCGTTAATGTGAATGAATCCATTAAAAACATGGAACCGCGTTTTTGCTTTTATCTTACGTCTATGTTTACGTTTCATTGTGACTAACCGTTTACACTGCGTTTTTATAATACACATGAAATGTGTAACGTGTATAACACAAATAAATCAATGATCGCTCCTCGGCAATGACAATGGTGTAACTCAAAGATGCAGGATTGGAGAAATAACGAATAAAATTTTCGATGGTGCATCAGAAATGTCCTAAAATAAAATGGACAGAACAGTCTTATGGCAGGGAAATTCCGATTATGATACCTGTCGTTTTTTGTGCACGTGGGCGCACCTAACGTATTTAGCACTGAGGTTACTGAAAAGTTGCCTTCCTTTGAGATGTGCTACTGTTCTTCCGATGTGCTGTATAGTTTGCCTTTATTTCCTCATTTCTGTGCTGTGAATGCCCTTATTTCCTTGTGCGCTGTGAATGATTGTGTGACTATAAGCGTGTGGGCAAAGGGAGAGTGGGGGACTTAGATGGCGAAGATCCCTCGCAGTTAATGGATCGCTGGTTAGGGTACCATTTCGAACTTTCACTTATATTAATCGGAGGAACCAAGGAAAACCTCTGATCAGAGCAAACGGCCGCTAGAATTGTTTTCCAGAGTGGTTGAAACCCGTCTAGCTAAGCACATAGGGTCATAAGTCCCCCACCGAACCGCTAAGTTTATCTCAGAGTCACCATTACCACTGCCTTTGCAGCGACTCTGATCGAAAAGTCGTTGGGTTCCAGAACCGACGCTTGCGGTCGTCGTCGAGACGGTGGCAGGATTTTCGACACTAGCTAGACATCTAAGTCGAATTCAGCCGGTGTTTGGAGAATTCTAGCGATCGGCTGCTCTGATCGGTAGTTTTCCGTGGTTTATGTGATCAAGAACAAGTGAATGCCGGAGCAGAACCATAAGAAACGGGTCACGGACCGCTCGCGATCTTTCCTTCCTCTTCCTTGCCCTATCCTCACCCCTTACACTCACACACATGCACTACACTACCACACACGCCGGGAAACCGGTATGGAGCTTAGAGCTTGTTCCGGTTGGAGCGTTGCTGTTTTTTGGGAGATTCCTGATGGAAGAAAATTCCCGCAAGAAATGTCTGCGCTAGAACTGACGTTTCAGCGGGTAAGGAAACCGCCACCTTCCGGAATAAATCACTCATTACACTAAAGTGTCCAATGTCCACTGCAGTTGTCGTGCTCGGAAACATGAAACAATCAGTATCCGAAAACGTTCTCACTTTGTTATTTGTGATTGATTGATTAATGATTCCAACGCGCCAACTAGTAAGGTCATTAGTCCCGTAAGTGTAGTGCGTGGTTCCCTCTTGGGAGGTGGCGGTGATCTCTCGTTAGATGGCGAGATCCGACGCCGACCTTCCTGTCGACTAACGGGATTTTCCCCAACGAGGTATCTCCCATCAAGGAGACACCGCTCCAGCCGGGACATTCACACTTTGGGGTCCCGTGCAACTCTATCTGCTTCTTGTTGGCTTTAGGTCGCAGTAGTGCATCGTCTCGCTGCTCCTTCGGAAGGGTCGCGTGCAGGTCTCGGCGAGGCCACGGCCCGCGCGTCCATAACCGCTTGCGCGTTCACCGCCCACGGCATCCATTTGCTAATTGATGCGCTCGGACAAAATGAGACTCTGGAACTTTTTCAACTCTCGATATTGTGGCGGTGATCGTGCTTGCGTGGTTAGTTTCATAGCATGCATTGAGATTCATTTTACATTTACAATTGATGTGTTACAGATGCATGTGTTTACACGTTCGGATTTAGCTTTCCGTATGATTCCTGTTAGATAAAAATGGGGGAATCACGATTTGACGCATGCGATGAATGCGCACATTTACAATAAATTTGAATCCTATGTTGTTAGAAGAATTTTGTTCATCGTTGCCGAAAACCTAAATCGGCCAAACTACAACATACTGTTGAACCAATTAATTTATTACCAAATAACTTCAAATAAAGTATTTTGAAATTTCAAAACTTTTGTGTGAAAATGAGTATCAAATTTCGCAGCGCTAAAACGCCATTTTCTTTAAAAGGACACATAATTTTTAAAAGAAAATTGCCATTTAGGACTATGTTTTTGTATTCTTTAATATTCTAAAATTAATATTTCCTTTCTACCAATAGGAAACCGAAAAATTAAGAAAATGACAAAAAAATTTACTTTTCGCGGTAATAGATGGTAGCTGGCAAGAAAGAGTACGTGGCAGTTCCGAATAGCTAGCGAAGACTCAAGGAAATAGAAAACTAATACGGGAAACTCTGTGCCATTCTGTAGCACCAATTTTTACTAGTAAATTAATATAACATACTACAAAGCAAATGAAATTATAAATTTAACGATAAATTAATAAATGCAATTGATTTTCGTTGAACCATTCGCAGAGGTGACAGATATCTTGGAGAGCCTAACCCAAATGTGTGGTGTTTCGCAAATTGTCAGGTAAAATAAACGTTTTATTACGGAAGACAACGGGAATCTATTTCTAAATTTCAGGGCAGTCAGGGCTCCCTATACGCATGCCTAAGAGAGCTGTGGCTGAGGTAAACAATTCACAGGTTGAACTAATAAAATTCAGGCTGATTGTATGCTACAGTTTTTTTTTCACGTATCTGCTTCGTAGAAAGAAAAGCCCTGGCTGATAACCATACACAAAATTTACAGTGAAACTGATATTTGACGATCGATCTGACTGATGTCGTAGTCTCTTGAATTCGAAACAGATATTTTAATTTTCGTCGGTACACAATGCTCCTACAATATTTTCAAAATTTTCTCCAGAATTGCTCAATGTTTTTTCTTTAAACGTTTTGCTCGGGTAAATCAATGTACATTTACAAAATGGCGCAAGTCGATTTTTCATGAAATTTCGAAAATTGTAAAAGAGAAGCATTTTTTGACTTCCTCTCACAACTACATTATTGAAGATAGTGAAATTTGATTGATGAAATCTGTTCTTAAAAATTATTTTTAAATAATGTCATCGATAATTGTTTCGAAAAAGTGAGTTGTTTTCCCTAATATTGTCTGAAATTGTTACAATTAAAAATATCTAGTGGCTTGCAGCAGTAAAAATGCCGCTGAACAAAACCACAAAAGGCTGTTTTTCAAAAAGTAGCGCACACACCGTGCAGGAAAAACAACAAATACAATGCTCTCGAATAACATTGCAATGAATTAAATATTTTAACAAAAACAGTTGGCAATACATTTAACAAAAATAATATATAACAGTTCTTTACAATGTTATGAAATGAACGATGAAATGGACCCGGATGTAGCCCTAAAAGTAATTGCAAAAGTGTAGGATGTAATATATAAATGTGGTCGTATTATTTCTCTAAAAGGGAAACTCTCTTTATAAAAAACAAGAAAGAAGAATTATGAGCTATTGTTGATGTAGTAACTTTAAAATAGTCTCTTTAAGTTTATTTAAATGAAAAGGACGCAGAGATGGTTTTAAACACCTAAGAAAATATTGATCAGGGTGGAGGCATGCGAGAAAAAAAAAAGAGGACTATCAAAAGGAACTCAAGAGTAGAAAATTTTTTACAATGTGATACTGAGATGCTGAATCTCCCGCAAATCATTAAGCATTTCTAGGCTTTACTTGTTACGAGAATGTGATCTTGGTGCAACTCGAAGAAAGCAGTTTGGTTCAGGACATAAAATTGGACGAAGGTTTCTTGGACTTAATCGTATCATTTAAGTTAAACGAATGGCATTAACGAAGATACTCGGAAAAAAGGCAAGAAGATCATAACAGAGCTACTGAATTTTTCAACGATGTGGAAATGAATATTAATCCGGAGTGGATGATACAGGAGGGCCGATGATGGATCGTAACTTTACATGTGATATGTGCGAAAAGCCCGCTTGCGGCTTATTTCAATGTGAATAGAAATGAAAATAGAAGTGAAAAAATATACTATTCTTTTAGAGTTGCGAGGTATTATAAGGTGTTACTGAATGATACACAAAGCTGCAAATAAAAAAACACAATGAGATAATGTTCTTATTAATTATTATATTCAAGTATTTTTGTTTCTGAATCAAAATATGGTTTCATATATCATCAGTGCATTATTTAATAACCGTCAACTATAATAAAAAATGTACACATAGATATTTCTTTCTTAGCTCAAAGCAATTTATTAACAAAACTTTAAAATATTTTTTGTAATTTCTTGTGAAACTACTGGAAAAATAAAAGTTGGTTATTGTATTATTACTATTATTATTGTTGTTATTGAAATTAAGTTTGGGAAATTATTGAATTGAACTGTGTTCGTGAATTGTGTAAAATTACGAAAAGAATTTAGGAACAAAGAATTCATAATTTACATTTTGATAAGAGTGATTTTATCTTAATAAAATATAAGTAGTTTGGATGCATAAGTAGTTTGGATGCAGAAATTGCATAAGGAGATATGGAGTTTGGATGCAGAAATTGCTTTCAACAAAGAAAATGTCAGGTTGAGAGGTCATGATGACTGATTTCAATTTCGCAGAAAATGTTCAGTTTCCTTTACGTACGGTTAAGCATCTCTCAAATTAGAGCTCATTTAAATTACCACATTAATGCTCTGAATCTGAGATTAAGATAATAACAGATTGAAGAATAAATACTTTCTTAAACAAGCAGTATTGTCCTTCTGCTTTTTTTGATGTTTTCTGCGATTCCGGGTGAGAGTCGCCCGAGACTTTCTACGCAGTGAAATTAAACTAAAAGGTGAAACCACGATTGAAACTGGAGATAATTGTTTGCGTAATCTATTTAAGTGATAAACCCAGAGAAGTTATAATATTAACGATAATATTTCCGGAGATTGTATGATTAGAAATTGCGATAGATATCTTATAATCAACTTTCATCGAACGTAATAAGCTTTTACAATGTGCTGTCAGACACATTTCCGGGTTTATAAAGATGTATTGTGTGATGCGTGTTAACTCTTAATCACCATGGTGCTATAAGAGTCACTGTGAGCGCCTGATTACACATTTTTTACGAACAAAAGAGCAATATTAATGGATTTGTAGCCAGTCAACTATCATAATACATCCTGACAACTCTACAAAAATATTACTTATCAAAAATGTAATATTGCAAAATGATTTATTTTCTATAAAAATTGGCGTACCTAGAGGGTCACGACATGAAAAAACAATTCAAATAAGGAAAGTTTAAGAAAGTACATACTATAAGTGTACTGTGAGATTTAGGCACAAGCTTCGAACAACATGAAAGAAATAAAATACAATAAATAACTTCATTACACTACAGTTGCAATGCAAGTTTTATGAGCTCCTGTCATGGTAACAAGTCACAATATTCATCAGAGATGATGTCATTGTCGCTAAAATTGCTTCCATTTCATCAGGTCATTGCAGAACAACTTCCTCGAAATCCGGGTTTTATAAACAAACCCATTTAGAAGTGTCTTATTCCAATTTCGAAAGATGGTGTGCCAAAAGTGACAAAAATGCCGGAGTGTGGTCACCGTGACCGTGAGTAACTATCATTGACGAAAATAAAAAATACGCATAGTAGCATCCGATGATCAAGCTAGATAGCCTCACAGTCACGTAGAGTGGTGCCCAGAGAAAATCCTTTACTCTTCGGATTACTTAAGACGAGTTCGAATTGAATGCGGTCATAGTGACCGCACTACGATGTTTAAAAGATATAATAAAAAGAACAAGTCAGAAATTTTTATTTAGTTCGTATGTTCATAATAAAGGAAGAACTTGGTGTTATTTTTGGTTAATATAAGAGAAGTTCTTAGTACGAAGGTTTTCAAATGAATGTATGTTGATTTAGTAATTTTGATTTGCTAATAACGGTCAGGTAATCGTGAGTGTGTATTTTTTAGGTGCCTTTTTAGAGTCGCTGGTCATTAACACCAAACGACTGCGAAAACATGCAGGGTGTTTGCGTTACACTCGACCTCTTGCCTCGCACTCTGGTTATTCCGAGCGGCGAGGCGCGGTCGTTCAACATACCGAGCAGTGGTCCGACGACGAAGGGGTTCGCGCAGAGCAGCATAATGAGGCTGCTTCGCTTGAAGCCGCTGCGGGGCTTGGTGACGACGCGCACCGCTTGCAGGAAGGTGGAGGGGTCGCAGAACTTGTTGGCCGGCGGCGCGCCGGCGGCGGTGGCGGCGGCGGCCGCCCCGTTGGCCGTCGGAGGCGGCGCTGTCGCCGCCGGCGCCGCCGCCTGAGCCCCGCCCCCCGCCCGCTTGGCGCCCGTCTCGCGGACGTAGAGGACGCCGTAGACCAGCGCCAGGGTGTTGACGAGGCCGCACGTCGCGAACAGCCCCACCAGGCCCAGGGTCTGGCTGAGCACGCCGCCCAGCGCCAGCCCGATGGGCGAGCCCAGGAAGCAGAAGGCCATCACCACCCCCAGGCGCGCCGTGCGCGTGCGGTGCGTGGTGACGTCGGCGATGTAGCCCATCACCCCGATGTTGAGCACGCCCTGCCCGCCCGACAGCCCGTACGGCAGCGACTCGGCCAGCGCCGTCAGCAGCGGCGGCCACTCCCAGAAGAAGGCGTTGAGCAGCAGGCTCACGTTGACGGAGATGCTGCCGACGAGCGGCAGCAGGATGAGCGGCTTGCGCCGGCCGCCGTGGTAGTCGCTCCACGAGCCGGCGAACGCCAGGCACAGCACGGGCAGCGAGTGCATGACGAAGGGCTTCCACGCGTTGATGTCCGCCACCACCCGCTGCGACTCCTCCTCCGTGGGGCACGTGGCGTTGGCCCAGGCCGGCGCGCTCTCGGGCCAGCACGCCTTGTACAGCAGCATGTTCTGCACGCCGAGAGCGGTGAGAGCGCTCGTGATGTAATACGCCGTCACGATCGGCTCCACGGTGATCAGTTGGCACGCCCGCAGCAGCCGCTTGGTGGGAGGGCGGGGCTCCGGACTCTGGGGAGTCGGGCGCTCCGGCTGTTTGCCGTTGGGCGCGGTGATGCTCTGCGGCTCATCCCCATGGTCGAAGCAGGGGTTGTCCGCCATAGTGACACTGCAAATGGACAGCAAGATACAAAAGATTAATTTGTTCCACAACCTATATATCCTTTGTATTCCAATAATATTTACGATTTATTTTATATTATATCATAATGAATACTTTTGGAAATACAGGTAAATTATTGCGTAGTATTTTATCAAAGTGTTTGCGAAGTAAACAAGGAAATATAGGACTCAGAACATATGGAGTTGCAAGTGCTATATGCCTTTTAAATGTTTGATAACGTGATCGAAAACAACAACCGATTTCATTTACTGTCTTCAATTTCTACACCATCACTTTTATTCGTTAATACTTCGAATTTCAAAACAAGTTTTTATGATTCGTGCATCACAGAACATCTCATTTCGAAGCACTCTCACTCGCCTACTTCACGTCTTCAGTTACACGCGAACTGTTACTTAAGAAATCTCCATCTCATGCACGAGGTGTAACAGTAACCTGTTCACTGTGAATATCAGTCGAAATCGCCCACAAGAATATCCCTTCTCTTCTTTAACTGGGCGCATGCGCCGTGAAGTTCCGTGGAAGGACCCAACACGAAAAAAGTTATTTCGAGAACTCGTATTCTAGATCCCGTCGTAAAAACCCGTGCACTCAATACGCCCGCCGGGGAACGAACTCGGAGCCTTCCTTGGTAGGAAACCTGTTCGCCGGCAGCGCCAGTCGGCTTCCGAGTGAATGACCGGTCGCAGCGCGGCATTGTTTGTGCGTGCATCGAGAAACGAGGATTCCGCGCCGCCGTCCATCCTCCCGCGCCGCGAGCGAGCGCCAATATCCTGACCTGGAGGCGGCGCGTCGACCCGTCCGTCCGTCGACGGACGTCGTCCCAATAAGGAAGACGACCGGGAACGCTGGGCCCGACCGGTCAAGAAGCCGCGTTGATTGCCGCCGGCCCGCCCGCCGATGCCAACAGCCACAATGCGCCTCAAAAACTCTCTTGGGCCGAAAACTCCTTTCACCCACGTGACGTAGCGCCGCGCCGACACCACCACTACCGCCGCCGCCGCCGTGTCCGCGCGAGCACTTTCACTAGCCCGCTATCGTGAGTGGGAGGCCTTTTTCCTCGCGTGCGTCGGGCGAGATGAGCGGCGAGGCGAGGCGCGGCGGCGGCGCGGCCGAGGCGGGGCGAGGCAGCACCGAGACGCGCGGCGCGGGAATCGCGCGCGCCCCGCCGTCCGACCGGGACTTCGCGTGCTTGTTGACACAGATTCCCGTTTGTCTCGGCACGCTGCCGGGCGCCGGCCCGTCGCGGCGCTCGCCGAAGTACCGTGCGCGCTCGCCGGCGAATGCGGGCGCGCCGTCTGCGCTGAGTCATTGCATCGCCTGATGCCACTGCACTGTCTCTGACCGGGAGGTTCTGCGTTTCGAGTCTCGATGCTTGCATGATTTTCGACACTAGATACATTGCTAGGCCGAATTCAGCGCTTCAGGGTACTGCTTTGAAATTTGCCTCGTGTTGATTCGAGAAACCACGATAAACTGTCATCAGAGAAGCCGGTCGCGTCTTGACTTTTTGGGACCTGCTTCTCCAATCAACATGAGGCAAATTTTAAAGCAGTACCCTAACACACGGGCCATCGGCCGCACGCGATTTTTCCTTCCTGTTCCTTGTCCTGTCCCCACCCCTTACTTACACTTACACATACATGCATTACATTACCACACATGTCGGGAGGCCAATCGGTAACTACTTAGAGCCTACCTCGGCTGGGGCAGTGCTCCGCTGATGGGAGATACATGAAAGCGGAACACCCCTCAAGCCGACGTGTGGTCGGCGTCGGATCTCACCATCCAGCGGAGAAAAAACGCCGCCATCTCCCGTGATAAAAATGCACTAAACTTACAGGAACGAAGACTAGTTGCCGCAGTAGAAGACTAGCAGACGAGAAGCAGATAAAGACTAGCAGAAGTCGAAGACTGGCAGTAGCAGCGAACGCGCCCGGAAGCACGAAATAATCAATGAATGAGGCGAGCGCGGGCGCGGGCGCGCGCGGCGGCAGGTGGCGTGTCCGCGGCGTGCGAGGGAGAGCGATCCACTCGCCGCCGCCGCCGCCGTGCGAGGATCGCGCCGCGTGCCCGCTAGGAATGCGATGCCATGACCCGGCAAATTATCAGGTGAGGCGAAAGATGCGTGGGTTGACGTGGAGGGGCGGTCGCTCGAGCGCGCGCGCGCGCGCGGGGAGACTGCGGGAGCAACGGGGGCTTTGACTCACGTGCACTCGTCACTGGTTGGAGGGTTTTACATACCTGTTGGTGATGCAGTAGCAAACAGCTGCATCATTCTGAGTCGCGGAAGATATATAGCTGGTTTCGGCGTTCTTCATGCACGGCGCATGTTTTGAAAGCGTTCCTGGATGTGACGGATTCTCCTTATCTCACGGTGTTTATTCACTTTGGTTTCGAAATTTCGCAATAACTATTTATATTCTTCTTCTAGTGGTTTATATACTGCGTTCAATTGTTTATAAACACCTTGCTCAATGATTAACAGTAGAGCGTCGAGAACATTTGATGTAATTTACATATTTCACTTGCTGAACTTCAGACGCCGTCAACGAGTCCCAGGCGTGATAGCAGCGTTTGGGCCCTGTCGAATGCCTTCCAGATTAAACATTCATGTCGTCTCTCTCGCTCGATCTCTGGAAACGAGATAAGGGAACTGCGCGCCTTCAGCGGAAGTGCGTTCAGGAAGCATTCCGCTACATTGGATCTGGCGTTTCGCTCATTTTCAAGGTCAGATCTCCAAAAGGAGTGTATAAAAAATGAAGACCTTGTAAATGGTCTCGCTGTTTTTGTTACATCACGTACACTTACATATTTATAATAATACAAATATACTTCTAACACATTTTAATGTTTTAAATGAAAATTACATTTTTATTCTACCACTGAAATTTCAGGCAAGGGAATTTTAAGACAAGGGAAATAAGTGAACCAACAGAAAACATGTTGATAGTACAGCAGTAAAAACTGATTAAAACATAGTGAACTAATGTTGTGTAATGAAGATAAACACTTCTGCATATCTTGAACTATCTTCTCTCAGCTGTCGTATTTCTGAAGGAAGTCTTGATCCACTGTGAATTTTATAGCGTTGATCATAATAATAATAATAATAATAATAATAATAATAATAATAATAATAGTTATTGGGCATCAACTGTAAGTGGAACCTGAAAACTAAAACAGACACCATTATATTGTTATAGGCGTCCTAGGATAAATACAAAGGAGTTTGATGATAAATCTTGAAAACTGTACGGGATGCTGTAGTCATTACCACTACCAGGAGCGTGATGGTGCACATACTTTAGAAATAACTGTAGAAGGAACAATATCACCAACGACGCTTGTCAGGAAACGGTTTGCATCCACCAGCACGTTTTCTTATCAACCGTCCAATAAGAACTGATGCTACGTATCAGAGAAGAAAGCCTTCTTTTATATTGAATTTAGTATACATTTTTTATCTTTTAATGCCTAATAGTTCTACTATTCATAAGATATTTTTTATCATTTTTTTAATTTTTTATGTGAAAAGATTTTTTTCGTCTCATTTTTCTTCATATTTATTGCAATGCTCCTTTACTTTTCTAATATTGACTAATTATACCGTTAACATTTTTGTTTTTGAATATTATTGGATCAATTTCATTTACATTCGTGGGTTCTGACATACAACTTTCCTTACCTGTTGTATATGTACGAGTAATTCTGTACATAATCACGATCACTGGAATTTCTCCGCAAGATAAAACTCACTGTCGAATTGATGGCAACTGTAATGAATTCTCAGCCTTTTATCTTTTAGAAAACAATAACAATTAACATTTATTATCGCTAAATTTACAATATGCGAGATATCATTACTTGAATTGAAATTTTCTTTGATTATGGATTGTACCGTACGGTTTTTGATATACAAAGTTCGTAAGCTTACGATGTTTCTCGAATGGGTCTTCTCGGCTGAAAATCTTCTTGGATGGTTTCCCGTGCAGTCCAAGTGACGTCTCCTATGGTCCGTCTAAATTTTGAAGGCTTTTGATATCTCTATTCCATTGATTTCTTGAACACTTCGACATATTGCATCGCGACGCGACTGGCCCTAATTTCGGTTCCGTGTGGAACCCTATGAGCGACTACTATGATCATCCACCGATGTTATTAATATTCCTTTACCCAGCTACGAAGCTACTCTATCTAAACCCTTCGGTAATACGAATTCTATTTAAATCAAACCCCTGAAATGAATTCACCCAAAAACACACAATTCCCCGTTAAGATTTTGAATAATGTTTTGAACTTGAAAAATACTACGTTGGTTTAAAAGCATGAAACTTCAAAACGTCGCTTCAAAGTCATTGCTCATTCAATGATTTTTATGACAAAAATGTTGTGGGGTCTTTTGGTATATCACATTGTAAATAATGTTTTCCGGTACGTAAACAAATCTTTTGTTGATGAGTCGAATTTTATTTCACTATTAAAATTAAGAGATAATCCATCTCTACCCTTATTTACAAAAAATTGGACAATTTGTAAATAGATAAATTGAATAATTTTTAATTAATTGTTCAGAATGTTGTAGAATGAACCGTTGTTATCATAAAGTAACGAACAAAAATTGTAATTTTAGATCATTTTTTTTCCGTTTTAAGAATTTATTTTGTTTTATTATCTCAAAAAATCTTAAGGAAATTTAATACTTTTATTAATTTTCATTTCCTGATCCAAAGTTTCAAAATATATTACAATAACACTGAATACCCAGTTACTAGTTTAATTTGTACCTTATGGCGGCGGGTTCATCGTTGAAAATTAGTGTCATGCAATTGTGTAATAAAAATACATTTTAAACATTATACAGTGGCCTGGCTGGTCTATCCTCGGTAACAAACAGATACATGAAAAAGTATCGATAACAAAATACTTTTTTGAGAAATGTGTTTCGAAACATAATTAAATTTAACTATCGTCAGTCTTAAGAATTATTACCTAAGGATTCACGTTTTACCGTAAAAGTAGTATAGTATTCCAAAGCCTTTAACGTGCCTTACCCCCAATAAAATACTTGATAAAAAACTCCACAAAATGCGTTTTAGGTGCTAAATCCACCTTCCACATTATTTTTTTTATAATTCGCTTAGAAAGTTCTGGAAGGGATCCCCCCAAAATTGTCAGTTCCCTACCATAGACAAAGAATCATCGAATAGCACAGTTGCCCCAAATTGTGGTCTGAAAGAGGCGTAACCGTGAGTGTCTTACAGTCGGACGTACGCTAGTGACCCGATTGATACATGAGCTGCTGAGAGGTAGAGTGGTACAAGTCATTTACCTTTAATTTTACAGGACAGTACTTTTTTCTATTTGTTGCGTCGTTTGATTCTGTTTTGGCTCTCCGTACAACGCTGCTGTGAAGCGGGCACTATGAAAGTTAGTCGTATGACAATTTGTCTGAGGATGTCACCCAGTATTATCCAAATATGGAATAAGTCAAAATCGGGATTTTAGAGACTTCTTCCATGCTACCTCTCAGAAGCTCATATATTATATTTATTAACTTGTCAAAAGAAACACTTTTTGGCTAACTTCCATTTCAGGTGGTAGTGACAGAATATTGTCAGGTGATACGTACCCGTCCGTAACGAATAAAATCTCACAATTCTATTATTAAAATATTTTGTATCTATTTATTAATTTAGGAGGAGGGCATTGATAGAATGCGTGTAGTGAAGTATTTTTTTTATATTAATGAAGACGATCTAATAAATACATTAAAGATGGTCATAAAAATAGGCAGCTGTATAAAAAAAATCTGGTGGAAATTTAAAAATATACTAGTGAAATGACAATAATATCGTTTTGTAGATTCATTTCCTTAATCATTGCTTATAAATAGTCATCAAAGCCAAATGCAAAACTAAAAAAATAATTTCAATGTTTGTTTGTACTTGGCGAATCGGCCCGTGTACGGGCCATGGCCTACCAGAAGCGTCTCGGCCTCGCGGCCATGGGTTAGGGGGTACGTGTAGTTAGAACGAAGACATCCCCACACCGTTTTGGTCTTGAGCTGAGCAATGATTCACTGAATTTTCACTGAATGATTCAGTGAATTTTCTCATCGTCACACAGCAACATACGGGAACACTGCAAGGAAAACACACACTAGAATCTTGCACGACCGGGAATCGAATCCGGGGTCGCGTCAAATTTCAATGTAGTATTATTAAATAAATTGGAATTACTGGAATACTTAAGAAATACTAAAAGAATTTGAAAACATTGAATTTCATTCATTAAAAACCTGCTTTGGTGGCTGAAGCATTAATTGATCTCACTGCAGTGCCTCTGACCGGGAGGTCCTAGGGTCCCGACGGTGGCAGGATTTTTGACACTAGCTACATAACTAGGCCAAATTCAGCCCCTGTGTGGAATATTCCAGCGACTGGCTGCTCTGATCGGGTTTTCCGTGGTTTGTTCGATCAACACTAGGCAAATACCGGAGGAGAATCGTAAAAACAGACCATAGACCGCACGCGATCTTTCCTTCCTCTTACTTATCCTATCCTCTCCCTTTACATATATTTAAACTTTCATGCACTGTACTCTTGCCGGGAGAACAGTGGGAAGGTTTGAGCTTCTCCCGGGTGGGACGGTGCACCGTTGGTGGGAGATACCTGATTCGGGAAAACTCCTCTAGCCAACGTACGTCGGCACTAAATCACGCCGTCCAGCGAGGGATGATTACAGCCACATCCGGAGATAAAAATATGTGCTACACTTACGGGATTTAATGTATCACATGTTGACGCGCCCGGAATCACTAGTAACTCAATCAATCAAATATGCATTAAAAACCCATAACATTGGCTTAACATTATGAACTAATTGCTTTGTGTCTCCGCCACCGTCAGGTCGCTTGCAAACGCTGTCTCCCCGCCATACGAGTTAACATGTAAGCAATGTCGGTTTCCGAGAAAGCCTCCGAGCAAAACGACCTGCAGGACGTGAATAAAAAAGCGACCGAATGCCATAGCGCAGACCAGTGAGAGTGCGTCCTTCATCGGGCGCGGCGTGTTGCCTACCCGCGGCGGCGCGGGGCGGGCGCCCGCAAGCAAAAGAAGCTGAGGCTACTCACTCCGGAAGGCGCTGTGGCCGCCGCCGCCGACGAGGAGGAGGCCGCGGCGCCGTGCCAGGGATGCGCCGGGACTGGAACCGCGCTCGCCGAGCACTGCCCCGCGCCAGGACGCCCGCGGAGGCGGCGGTGGCGGCGGCGGCGCTGGCGGCGGCGGTGGCGGCATCGGCCGCGGAGGGGACGCGCCGCGCCGCGCCGCGGGGAGCGGAGGCTGTCGGCGTGGAGCGGAGCGGAGCGGCGCAGCGGGCAGTGCGCCTGTCGACCGGACGGCCGCGCCGCGCAGCGCCGCGCCCCGCCGCGCCTCGCCGAGCCGCGCCGCGCCGCGCGGACAAAGGCGCTCCCCAGGGCGCGCTGGTGGTGGTGATGGCGGTGGTGGTGCGAGGGCGGTGGAGGATTTGGCGGTGGTGGCGGCGGCGATGGAAGCCGAGGTAGCGATGGCGGCCGTGGAGGCGGTTTCAGCGGCAGTGGCGATGGTGGCGGGGGTGGCGACAGTGGCGGTGGCGATGCCAGTAGTTGCGGCGGCGGGGGTGCGTTGGCGGTGGCGGTTTTGGCGGAGGTGGTGGTGGTGGCGGCGGCGGCGGCGGAGGCGGCGGAGGCGGCGGTGCAGGCGGTGGTGACGGCAGTGGCGATGTCGATGGCGGCGATGGCAGCAGTGGTAGTGGCGGGGATAGTGTGGCAGCGGCGGTGGCGGTTGTGTCGACGGTGTCGGGAATGGCAGCAGTGGCAGGGGCGGTGAAGGTGGTGACGGCAGTGGCGGCAGCGGCGTTGTCGGCGGTGGCGGCGCGGTGCCAGTGGTGGCCGCTGTCTCACCTGTAGCGGCGGTGATGGCGGTGGTGGGGTGGCGGTGAGGCGACGGTGGTGGCGGTGGAGGCAGTACTGAGGACAGTGGCGATCACCCTGGCCTCGGCTACTCCTACCTGATGCAGCCGCCCCAGGCCCAGGCACCATTCTCTAGGTTGACGTGAACACTGCATGCACAAACCCTTCTCTTCTATTTATTGTGTTTTAAAAGATTCTTATGGATACTTTATTTTCTCCCTTTCATTGTTGGGGGCACTTTGGTTTGCCCATGTAACAAAAGATTTTAAGAATATTTTTACCTGAACGTTTCAAAGTCTAGTTTTAATGTATGATAAATGTCATTTCACTCTTTAGAGCCTCTCTATTGTTCTCTTCTAATTATCTCCGATTATAGATGCCTCATGGATTTTGGAAGAGGTGCCGTTCTCTTGATACGTTTTTTCCTTCAAAGGTATTTCTGGTATCAATGACATGCTTTGAATGTGAAATATTCAATGTAATTGGCGTAAAGATATCAATACAAGTGTTGAGAAAATATAGTAGACGTGAGAAAGGCACACTTCCCTTCGGAAATAGTTATTATTTTTTCTTTACCTAATTTATGCTCTTTTCTTTTGATAAAGAATGAAAATAAAAAAGAATTTAAAAAACATGTTCTTGATTCAAATATTGATGTACCAAGGTGCACCAAACAGTGTGGCCGAACAAGTTTACACAATGGAGATTCGGTGGACCGTCATGTCGGTATATTGAATGAAAAGAACTGGCGAGTCTGTACATTTCTAATTCTTTACTGATAACTTAATGTAAAAAAAACAATGTTATAATTATAATAATTTTATTTCCTTGCAAGTGGACTGTTGTCTGGTGGCAAATTACAAATGCAATAATCTTATAACAATATTCTAAATATAATACAATAGTAAAACTATCTGATTATAATAATAACAATAATAATGTTAATAATACAATACTTAATAAAACAAGAGTGCTCCAAGTTTTGATACAATTAGTAATGATGAAAGTAAATAATATATTACAAATAATACGATAGTTATTTATGCATCTAGGAAGCTAAGTAGATGCTTCCTCCTCGAGGGCGACCCCGAAAACCGAGGGCCACTGGCCCGATTCGGAACTCGCCTGAGGGGCAAAACATGTAGTAATTAAGGCCTGTTGTGCATACAAAACTTTATAGCTTACTAGCTCGTTGCTGAATCAGACGAGAATTCAAAACATTTTATAATTTTTCTTGGGTATAAATGAAAAGAACTGTAATCGTTATTTGTCAATATGACGACAGATAAAAAACAGCGTGTATCTATGAACTGATTAGTTCGTACAAAATTAAAGAATGTTCTGAAGTTACAGAGGAAATTCTCAAAACAAAAACTAACAAAGCTACGGAAGGTGGTTTCCAGTAAAATCTCGAAAAATAAATTATTATAGAGTATTTGAAAGTTACATGGAAAATAACCGTGTGAATTGCGCTGATGAAGCAGTACTTTTAAGTTATTTACCTCAATTGCCGAAAGCTATTTAGAATATTTCATGACAAAAAAATTATATTTGGAGAATATTAGCCAATGTGCCTTATACATCTTATTACTACAAGTAGTACTACTACTCCAGAAGCACACATGTTCCTAAAAGAAGGTGATACGTAATAGTGAAATATGAGAGACTGGTGGAATTTACAAATTGACGAGAACATTACAAAATTGCAATTTTCATATAAATTAGGCAAAATAAGACTTATAACAAGTTATTTTACTTATTTGAGAATATTTATTGTATTTGCTTGCATGTTAACTTTGAATAAATCGAATTCGTTAAAAATAAAAAACGTTTGCATGTGTTGAATTGGTATTAGAGAGGACCATAAAGAATTTAAAAGGCTCTAAGGCGTAAAGAATTAGAAAGAACCGCAAGGGTATTGTTAATACCATTACGTGTTTTCTTTTAGGTCGATAAACACACAGCAACGAACCAGCAAACCACAAAATAATGTACTATAATTACTAACACTATACTTCTGCCAATACTCGTGGCAGTATACTTTTACAATATTGCCAAAGACAAATTAATTATTTATATTTTTAAATATTACTTTTAAACATTATCTCTATCAAAAAATTAGTTATTTAAATTATTTTAAAATTTAGTTAAAGAGGATTGTTGAAAGAGTTCTGCATGTACGCTATTCCAATCTCGTATCGTTCTATTTACAAATGAAAACTTTCCTACTGCTTTGTTCGTTGCTTTTTCTCCTGAATTTTATATTTGTGGTCATTTTTGCCAGTGTACGATTCTTTTTCTAGCCTACTTCAAATTTCATCCCTAGCTTTGCCTTTCCGCAAATATACTCTATGCTTTGCCAGCTATCTTTGCTTCCTTCGCCTTGCCTCTAATGTTTCCCATCCAAGAATAGATTTAATGTTCGTAGTTTTAATGTTTTTGCCTACAACAAACTTAGCCGCTCGTTTCTGAACGCGTTCAATGCTCTGTATTTCCCCAGTTCTATACGGGTTCCAACAGCTGGCGGCATATTCAAGTAAAGGTTTGACCAATAACGTTTATGCTAAATCTATGGACTTCTTGTTTCTTCCTTTTAAATTTCTCATTACAAAGTGAAGACTTCGTCAAGCTTTATTTAATGCTGAATTCACTTGTTCTTTCCAAGGTAACTTGCTATTTAAAATGATTCCCAGGTATCTGCAACTATCTGTACATGAAATTACCTGATCCCCAAGAAAATAGTTGCATTTTGGTGTAGATAGTTTACGAGTAAATGTTATAGATTTACTTTTAGAACCATTAATTTTCATACGATTATCGTGTGTGCATTTTACAAGAGTGTCGATATCATCTTGAAGAGTATGTTGATCTTTCTCTTCATTTACTTTTCTGAAGAGAATGCAATCATCTGCAAAGAGTTTGACCTGGGATTTAATATTTTCTGAAATGTCGTTCATGAAGGCTGTGGCATTGGCCGTATCACACTGCTCTGCGCCACGCCAGATGTTATAATTGTAACTCTTCAGTACGTGTTACCTACCCTAACAAACTGTGTGCGGCCTTGAATAAATTCTTAATCCAATTTACTACTGCTTTATCAATACCTGATGATGCTACTTTCTTTAAGAGTATATCGTGCGGAATAAGGTCAAAGACGTTTGCGAAGCCAATAACGATTGCGTCTATTCTGTCACCCCTATTCATTGAATCAGAGATTTCTTGTACTAATGCATTGTACAAACTTATACTTAAGAAAAGTTTAATAGTATTTAATTTATTTAATATATTTTAATAAAATCTTGAATATTTTACCCTAAATACGCTTTTCGGCGAATCTCACATATCTACAAATAGCTTTCTATGTTCATTGCTGCCATATGAAGGCATCAACCCTTTAGTTCACAAGTTAGCAATTTCATTTTGCTTGTATTCCATCGGAAATGATTCATGCAAACGACGATATCTTTTTTCACAAATGGAAATAAAAAAAGTATACTTATTCGAGACGTTACGAAATATTTTTAGGAAATTTATGGAATATTTTTAGGAAGATAATTTTGTGGAATTTTTTTGACATTAGTTTTTACTATTATTCCGTCACAAAGGGATGATATTTGATCCTTCGGAAACCAAAGAATAAAACCATCGCAGGGTAATAAACCTTCAAAGGAGTTTACGAAGCCCTGTCAAATTATTCTATACGGTTAGATTTCGAGACACAGGATTCTGAAATTCGTGGACACTCCTGATGTTCAACATCAACATCCTCAGAGTATTCAACGTCAAATAACTTAAATTCTAGTCTTCTAAACTACTATTAACTATTATTATACAGAATTATTTCTTAAGCAGTAATCTCAGGCATACTGGACACCAATACGACTAAGATAATGAGAAAACTGCATTGGCAAATAATAGTACTCTTCAGGATCATTTAATGTCGTATATATTCTGAATACTGGCGCCTACTTAGGAGCTGAATATTAGAAAGGTACCAATTTTGAAAAAAAAACAGTAATCTTCCATGTAACAGCTGTCAAGAAGTGATTATTTCCAGCAATTTAACTTTCTAGCGTAACCGGAAATAATGTTTTTCTATCCAAACAATCACATTTTCTCAGGAGGGTACTAGCACTGAAGAATCCTACTAAACTACTCCGCTCCCCCATTCTGTGAATAGATTATAGAATATCTCACTCGTGCTGATAGGCGGAAGAGCAGCACTTATCGCCCGAACGCTGCTATATATAAATAAAAGTTATTATTATTATTATTATTATTATTATTATTATTATTATTATTATTATTCCCTCTACATCACGATTAAAGATGTTATGAGTCGGCTGAATACAAAATCTACTCCAGGTAGCAACTAACTACCTAAGGAGGAAATCTAGGGACTGCCGGTGCCTCCACAATACTTTACGCAAAATGTGAGTTGTTCCAAATAAAGAAATTTCTTGCACTTCCCAGTTTTTTGAATGACCTGGAAGTTTAGCCAAGTTGTTACATAAATTTTGAGGAACAAATCCCAGAGCTCCGAGAACAATCGGGACGACCTCTGCTTTTACACCCCACATTCAGCTGATCTCGATTTCCAAACTCTTCTATTTAAAACGTTTCTCTGCCTCCTTGGTTACGACGTTTTGATCACAAGGCACAGCAACATTTACAAGTAGACAGGATTTTTTCTTCAAATCCCGGATAATAATATCCGGTTTGTTTGCTGCTATCGTGTGATTCGTTTGAATTTGTTGGTCGTACAACATTTTTTAGAGTTCAACAGATGTTTTCGGTTTTGGTGGGTGTTCGTATCACTTGGGGAAAATGTTTGGAACTTCGAGGGCGATACAGATCTGCCAGTGGAGGTAACTACACACCCTGTCCTGTCTTTTCAAGTATTCGGTCTTTGCTAGAATTGGACAAGCTGAGACGATATGATCAATGGTTTCTACTTGTTCCTGGCAAATGCGGCATTTATCATCTTTATTATTATTATTATTATTATTATTATTATTGTTATTATTATTATCGTTATTGTCGTTGTCAAAAACTACAAAACATTCTGAGGAGCGTTAAGTCGGTTTGGCCTAGCAGGCGCGGTTTATGCGAGGAAAGAAAATCTCTGTTAACGTAGTATAAAATCTCTCAATTCATTTATACCTTCTGGCGCGCATAGCTCTAGGAAAAGGCATGAAGAGACTAATCTCCCCATACCCGTCCCTTTAATTAGAAAGTGTAAACAGGACTACGATGACTACGGGCCTCCGAGGCACCATTTGATCGTGAGCGGGGGAGAAGTGCTGTTATTGCGCGCTTTCGCTTTCATAATTGCTATTGTGAAGAGAAGAATAGCAAGGGATACTTCTTTACACTAAATAGTTTTCAATTTCCGTCTTGCTGTCGTATTTGTAGCTTTATCCTTGGATTTTTGGCTGCCATGTTACAACTCAATTTGTCATTAATTTCCCACCGGAGCAGATACATTTACTGTTTTTTGTTGTTGTTTTTTAGTGTACGGTCTAACACTAGGCAGTTTGTATGACATTACACCTTTGCAATATATTTTTCTTTAGAATGTCTCTCTGTTAAACATATATATTGATACTACACTTTAGTTGACATCAGCTTAATTGGCAATTCACGAGAATCCATAGATTCATGTTAAGCAAATCATTTTCTCCAACTCCTGAAAAAAAAAACATTTACTATCAACCGTTATGGTGGAACTGATGTCATATTGTGTCTACACGGTTGTGCGTAACGACTCATCACAGTGTGTATATTACCAAAATGATCAAGCCTATATTAAAATCATCTAAATCTTGCAGTGAAGGAATTTGGAGAAGGTGCGTATACTTTGAGAAATAGCATACAAGTGGAAATAGAATCTGTATATGTAGAGTGCTACCATATTTTAAACTTTGTGATGACACTTGCAAAGAATTATACAATTTTCAGACAAAATTCAAAAACCAAGTAATGATAATGAAAAATAAGTCCCCGACATTATATTTATGAAATGTTTAGTGCTCGTATACGGAAGTAACACTAATGCTCTTTTAAGTCAATATGATTAAAATGTAACAGATTAAATAAAAACAGTTCAGTATAATGTAATATTTATTTTGGAGTTTATTTATTGAGAATTCATGCCTCATCATCTTTTACTTTCTCGCTACGGAGTAGGGTAGAACGAAAAACTCTTATTCAGTGGCGTAGCGTGACTCGCACGTTTGGGGATGCTCAACAATAACACACAAAATATCACTATCAACTACTTCGTCTCACAGGCGAACGCAATTCATAGAAGATACACTGGAACTACTTCCACGATCTCAATTGCTTACAACTGTGTAGGCGCTTCCCACAAAATCCTCACAGCAGTCAGGGCTGCCGATGTCTTGAAAGCAAATTATACAATGGCTCAGCTTTAATTCTTATACGCGAATGGCAATGAGATCACTCGTTAATTTATACATTGCAGACTAAAATTATATGTAATCTGTTTGAAGGATAATTCAATTTCTTGGATATTAATTATGAAATAGTAGACGGGCACTATTTCTACAGTTTGTGCCCATGACCAAGTTGTGACTCCCGAGTGAGAGAGAGAGAGAGATAATTTACTGACCGCCTGAAGTGTGCTGCCCTCTCGTGCACAAACGAGCAGCTTCTTTCCGCAATAGATGCTAGCGTAAAGCAGCCGAGTTTCTCTGGGCCAGGGGCGACGAGGGGAGAGGGAAACCTCGTGATCTGCGCATGCGTCATTGCTCGTCGCAATCTGGCGGCAGACGCTAGAAGCATTTTAGCTTCCAAGCAACACAGGCCAGCTTCAACAACCCGCCGAATTCAATCATAGGAAATCAAATTAGAATGAATACAAAACGTGTTTCGCCCAACGGACCACTTGTAAGATTATGAATTCAGTATTTAGAGTTCTTCATTAATATTATATACGGGGATGCTCAGCGTCTTAGCGTCCCTTGACGCTACGCCACTGCTCTTATTACAGATCCGTGGTAACGAAAAAGTGGATAAATCCACTTGCTAAATTTAGAAAAAAAAATCCTCTAACACGAGGTGTAGCCAGAAGGTGTAGTGTGTTTTGTGGGTCCTTGAAACCGAAAAAGTAAATGACGGCAAAACGTCTGTCTGTCCGCTTGAACAGCGTTAGTGACTAAACCATTCAGCCGATTTTCTCCTAAGTTAATATTCCCCAATCGACCTGTCTGGTGTCACGGCCCTTGAATTTGAAACCGATATTTTAATTTTGGGGAGTACTTTATAAGAAGACCCTGGGACATTTTCCAAATTTTCAAAACAATTACTTCATCGTTTTTGACAAAATTTTCTTGTTAGATAGTGCGAAGGACGATCAAGAGATTGATGCAGGTCTCATGTTCATTGAAAACTCTGATTTTTCGTAACTTGCAAAAGTTCAAACATTTTTCGGAATAACTAAAATATTAAAGATAGAGATTTATTCACCTAATAAAATCTGTTCCTTAAAGATATATTTTGAAATACCAATTACTTCCTCGCCTTTATTTTCACGCAAAATTACGCGAAAAATACTAAAATTTTAGCAAAATTGAACGTGATCCTATTGGACATGTACTCTCTTCTTACGTACGCGTTCTAAATTTACACAAAAATCGGTAAATATAAGAGCGACCATATTAATGAATTTGGAATAGCAAGCCTGACTGAAATTTTAGAAATTCGTTGCAAATGTTCAGTCTTGAAAAGAAATAGAAAAACCTTTCATGTGGAAATTAAGAAATATAAATGCGGGCGGTGCGGGTTGAAACTAGGTCATATATACACGAAATTTTAACAAACATACTACTTCCTCTCTACATCATTTTCTGATGTTCGGACGACTCGAGGACGACTCAAGGACGATTCGACTGGTCCAGAGTTCGATGTGGAATTGTTTATTCTTGCGTAGATTCTTCATTGGGATTGCCTCAAGTGTCGAACACATTCAATGAGATGTCCGTTCCTTGACGCCTCCCAACTGTTCTTAACATTTCTCTTACTTACGTTTACTGATTTGTTTTCTAGTCGACAAAGTTCACTGCCTTCGAGACACCTTGACCAATTTTCTTTCATGATTATCTGTTCTCTGCGATGTATTATGGTACGTAATGAAGGAACAAGTATAATAAGGAATAATTAGACTGTCTAAAGCTGTATGGTTTTGCGCAAAATGTTTTATTAAATAAATATGTGTATCGAACAAAATCATATCTATATTTGTTCATTTTTTAAGAAATAGTTATTTAAAGCTACCGACTCATTAAAAAACGTTTCTAATTGGATTCTTTCTTAATGAAATGTTAACACAAATACAGCAATATATATATGAAAGATTTTGCATGTATTGTAATTGGCATGTTCTGGGAAAGAGTAAGTACCGTCATATAGGATCTATAATGTTATGTACTTGGCATGACAGCTCGTGAACGGGCTCAGGCCTACCGGCGACGTCCCTGCTTCGTGACCATGGATTAAGAGGCACGTGTGGTTAGCATCCCGCGCCATATTCCGGTTTTCTGAACCTGAGAAGTGAATTTTCTCTTCATCACACAGCAACATATACTGAGACATAGCAAGGAAAACGCACACTGTATTCTTGCCTTGACTGGGAATCGAACTCGGGGTCGCGTGGTTGAAAGCGAGCACGCCGACCAAGCGCTAGACACGAGGCGCCGTAGGTAGAAGACTTATGAGTCACAATCCTGACAGAATTTTTGTACGAACTTGTAAGTTCTACAAATTGTCATTCATTACTTTCCTGTATACGTCCGTATACACGGTGTAATATACGTGGGGTATAGAAAGTTATGTAATGCTGCGGAAATCGATTGCAAGGTTTCAACGGAAATACAGGTTTGGAGGGGTTCCCTGATATCTAAATAGTGCTGTTTTTTCAAAACTATTGTCTGTCCATCTGTGAACATCACTAGCGCCTAAACCATTTGTAGGTCGTTTTTTCAAAATTGGTATTCCTCGGTCGATCTGTCTCAACTCGAAGCGCTGAGATTTTGAAAAACATTTTGAAACTTTGAGACTACTTTACACAGAGCACCTAGAACATTTTCAAAATCTATTCAAAAATGGGTGCAATTTTTTTCTTCAAATTTTTTGAAAAAATAGATTAAAATATTTGATATAAATAGCATAGGTTCTTTTTCACTGTTAACCCTGAATTTTCGAAAATTGTAAAAGTGAATTATTTTCGACATATTCCTCCAACTACAAAATTAAAGATAGAGATTTTCGCCTCCAGTACTTTTTCTCCATGGTTAGTTCTTTCATTAAGGCCATATAAATTGTTTTGAAACTTTTAGTAGTTTTCCCTCAATATTGCGTGCAATATTTGTAATATTGAAAAAATAACAAAAACAAGATTTTTTAAAAATTGTCTCCAAATGATTTCTTTAAATTGTTGGTATGGATAGTGCTAAATGTACTCTACAAGATGACATAAACGACATATTGCTCTATTCTTGTGTTTTTTTAAATTACGAAAATACTATTTTTACTTTCCAGTATACGTACGTATACACGGAGTAATATACGTAGTATAGGGAAAGTTATGTAACGCTGCGCGAGAAAATGGCGAATTTTCGGCAAAAAAAATTCATTGCCGGGCCGTGAAAACGAAAAAGTGGATAAAAACAGTTGCTAAATTAAGGGGAAAAAACCTAACATGTGGGGTAGCCAGCCACCCTGTTTTATAGGTCCTTGATACCGAAAAATCAATTGAAAGGAAAACGTCCGTCTGTCCGTCTGTCCGTCTGTCCGTCCGTCTGTCTACCCGTCTGAACACTGCTAGCACCTAAACCCTACGTACGATTTCTTCCAAAATGTATATTCCCCGGTCGACATGGTTCCAGTCGCAGCTTTGAGATTTTAAAAAAGATTCTGTAAAATTTGGGGGTATTCTACATGAAGCCCCCGGACATTTTCTAAATTTTCTCAAACACGGCTCCAAATTTTTTCTTTAAATTTCTTGTAAGAATAGAGTAAAATACACTTATTAAGGTGATATAGGTCAGATTTTCACGGATAACTCTGAATTTTCGAAAATTGCAAAATGTTTTCGGCGTCTTTGTGGAACTACAAAATTGAAGATAGAGATTTTTCTTTTAATTAAAATTTCTTGTCCAAAGTGAGTTCTTTCATTAAGATCATGCACATTTTTTTGAAAAGTTTGGTAGTTTTCGCGCAATATTGCGTACAATATGTGCAATTTCAAATAATTACAAAAAAAAAAGATTTTTTCAAAAACGGCTCCAAATTTTTTCTTCAAACTTTTGGTAGGTATATAGTGCCTAATGCATTTTATAACATGACAAAAACGCCATATTACTCTATTCTTTTGTTTTTTCAAAAACATGCAAAATGTATTTTTTTACTTGTCTCTCACGTCGTTAAAATTTACGTTAGCCTTTATTTGTTGACATTATTATATTAAGAAGTACATGAGCTTTAAATAATGTTAAGTAAAGTTTCTCGAAAACAACCGTTTTCTGTGAAAAGTAGCTCAAAATTCCGCATTTTCAGAAACGCTCAAACGCCATTTTCTCATATATGGCTGCAAATTTTTTCTTCAAACTTTTGTAACGGATAGTGCTAATTTAATTCTTTAATATGACATAAAGTATATTTTGAGTTATTTTTTTGTTTCTTCAAAAATTATACAAATGTAATTTTTTTAAGATCTCTCACATCTTTAATATGCACATTACCAGCAATTTGTAAACATTATTATATTTGTGAGTGTAAGTGCTTCAAATAAAATAAAGTATTTTGAAAACTCAAAACTTTTCTGTGAAAATGAGCTTCAAACTTCGCATTTTTAGTAGCGTTAAAACGCAATTTTCTTTAAAATGGCGCAAAATTTTTAAAAGAAAATTGCCATTTAGGACTAGGTTTTTGTGATCATTAATATTCTAAAATTAATATTTCCATTCTGTCAATAGGAAACCGAAAAATTAAGAAAATGGCAAAAAAATTTGCTTTTGGCGGTGATAGATAGCAGATGGCAAGAAAGAGTGGCAATTCGGAATAGCTTGCGAAGACCCAAGGAAATAGAAAACTAATAAGGGAAAGTCTGTGCCATTCTTTAGCACCACTAGATTTGACTTGTCTCTCACGTCGTTAATATGTACACTAGCGGAGTTTTGTTCATATTATTGCATTTATGAGTAAATGTGCTTTAAATGATGTGAAACAGTTCCCGTCAGGGGGGAGTTTTTGATTTCTTTAATATTTAATTCATAGAAAAATATTTTTATCCTTCCTTGCCTTACTTTGAGCAGCCAATGAAACAGCCCCGATTTTCTTACTTCAGTAATATTTATAGAACCATAGATAAATAATACGGCTCCTTCCGTTTCAGTACTAATTTTAATATTTAATTACTTATAACTGCACGAGCAGGTGACCCACCATCCTGAAATACTAGAGAAAATTTATAAGACCATGGGGTGCGAAGTTGCCTATACAGGATACGGTATTTATCCTCATTGCAGGATATTACTACGTGGCAATAAAAACACGAGAATTTTAATCTCAAAGACACCATCAATTGGCATGTTGATTAATTCATTCGTTTCGATGAAATCTTTGTTGCTTCTTACAAATAACATCGTTACCAAACATATGCAATTAAATACCTTTGACATAGCAATAAACATTTGAATACAAAACATAAAATATTTATCTCCACACACACTAAACATTCAAATACCCATTCATACTGCGCGCATTCCTTTAAACGAGGCCATTTTATAATTACAATTATTTTGAATAGTTATTAATTAGTTAGTAATTTAATAGTTATTAATTTTATGGTTCTTTAAAACACACAACGTTACAAAAAGCGCCTTCTCATAAAAACTGCGCCGCAAGTCAATCGAAAGCAAATCATAACAATTCCCTTTTCGAAGTTCGGGAACGTTGGGCAGCACATCACCAATTACATCCACATCGTTTTTCCAAAGGTCCCATAGATCTGGAACTCCGCCATTCCATTCACAATAATAGTTCGACATCTCATCTCGACGTCCTCTCGACACACTCGAGTCCCGATGCGTTCTCTACCAAAATTATTTATCATCTGAACGTCTAACTTCCTGCAATCGCCAGGAAAACGTGGGAAACAACACGTTGTCTCATTCGTCTTTTGTCCTCAGCATTGTTCTGTGATGAAAATTGCGTTTTCTATCTTATTCTGTTATATATTTATGTACGGCTCTTAAATAAATTATCGGTGATGTTTATCTGAGTGTCTCGCTTCCTAAAAAGATTCAGAACTGTCTTTATTGAATTATTTTGCCTTGATTTGCCCTCTTACTTACATGATGTATGACCATTCACTTGGCTACTGACGTCACTTAATTTTATTACAATGTTCTAAATTTTGCACTATCCTAACATTTATTGTTCATGGCACATCACAATAAATAAAATGCGTTTATTTATTTGTTGTTGCTTGCTCGGACTTTACGAAATTATGCGATGTTCACGTAATAGCATAAAAAGTTCCTACGCCTCTGCGCCGTCGCTTGTCATTATGACAATACCATTATTTTTCATTATGAAAAATATTCATAAGTATGATTTTTTCTAATGTCCTATGTCACTTGTCACTTGTCACTATGTCACAGATGTGCGCATAGTGCTAATTGCACAGTTCAAGAGACATAAATTTCATATTTCTGTATTCTTTTGTTTTTTCAAAAATTACACAAATGTAATTTATTTGAAATATCTCTCATGCCATTAATATGCATATTTCCAGCGATTTGCGTACACTTGCTTTTGTGAACAGAAGTGCTTGCTTCAAATGACTTCCAATGAATTTTTTCGAAAATTCAAAACTTTTCTGTGAAAAAGAGCTTCAAATTTCTCATTTACAGTAACGCTTAATCACCATTTTCTTAAAAACGGTTCCTGACAGGGAGGCCCTAGTTTCGAGTCCCGAAGGTGGCAGAATTTTCGACACTAGCTTGACACCTACACTGAATTCAGTCGCTGTCTGGAGGAGAATTCTAGCTTTATTCTAGAACAATAAATGTCATACTATCAACATAGTTCTTTATTTACCGGTTGTCCTTACAACATGTATTATCTGACTCATCCGTATTCTGTATGCAATTATTAACGAGCTACGGAACACTGCCTTGATGCCATTATGTTCAAATAAAACCGGGGACTTTCTGGCTTATCTCAATAAATTATGGGGAATTAGCTTTTAAAATATTTAAAATTATTTATATAATAAAATTTAAATGTAAAATATTAAGTTTACAATTTTAACGTCATGTACGTTTTTTTAGGAAGTATAAGTAAGTTTTGTGAACTTTTCAGTATAATGATGAAACATTTTGTTTTCCGGCATTTCAACAGAAATTGGCGGTAATTTTAAAAAAATTTCTTGACATGCTTTCTTCGAGTGCTTTCCTCATTGAAAATTATGAACGTTTGGCAATTTAAAATGCTCGAAAATTGAACATTCTAATTTTTTGCGCTTGCTGAAGAGAGACTTTAACGAGACAGTTGAAGAGGTGATTGTATACAATTTTCAATATTACAATACGAATATTATGTATCCGTTGTAGATAAAATAAGAAGACTCAATCAAATCAAATTAGTAAAAAGAAGAAAATTAATACTATTTACTTTTAAGAAAATCTTAAGAAAGTATTAAGAAAGTCTGCTGTTACAGAGCTTTTGGAAACAGGCCTATTACTCGTAGTAGTTTTCATGGGATTGTTACTGCAGCTGATTTCATTTGGTCTCAATACGAATATGGAATCGTCCCGACTCAGCACCTGGAGTTTTGGTTGATCCCGACTGTACGGTACACATGCTGTCATGGCCTTCTTAATACGTTCGTAAGTATCGTAGCAATAGGTGATTTTGTCCCCGCCGCATTATAATGCCTAATTACTTTCAAAGGTAAGTTTTCTCGTTTCGCTCGCCCGGATCCAAGTCACAGCGAGGCTCGGGCCTTCAGCCCTCGCGTTCACAATAAACAACCTTGAGTCTATCCATCGCATAATTACCAATTCACTTTTATAAGAAATCGCTTCAGTAAGCACACTATAAGAAAGCCTCTAGTATTCAAACTGCGCAGTGAACGATACTTACGAACGTATGCAGGAGGCCGTGACAGCGTATGTACCGTACAGCAGGGATCAGCCGAAGTTTTATAGAATTGACAATACAATGTTTTTTGCTGTATGTAACGCAATTTTGGATTATTTATTTATTCATTCAATTTCTTTTGCGTTAACAATCAGTTGAAAATGGGTGACGTTCTATGAGGAGAAGTGCAATCTGTGCACGGTGGTGTTCGGTTTCTTGTGCTCTGTATCACAGCTCTATTATACATATTGAGCTGAATTGTGGATACAGATAGCATAGAGGGTTTTTTTGGCAAGAATTGGTACAAAAATATTCCTCCAGAATAGGAAAAAATATTCACAATGGCATTTCAACTACAGATTTCGGCTATTATCGAGTTTCATGCCCTTCATGACGGAATTGACTTATTGCCGCGATAACATAGAGAATGATATTTTGAATAACTACTTTGCCCACTGAGCTGAAGAAAACGTGCACAGTTAGTGAATACATTTGTGCACTTATATCCAGAAGTGAAACAAGGGAGCATTTGTTCAAAGGATCAAGGAAACTAGACGAAAAACCTACTCGAGATGGGGTAATTGAGCCATAAGGTGAGATGCAATACTTGTTACGGACATTTTGAGTCTTTCAGAATTATACCGTACAAATGATAATATAAACATTGTTGAAATGAATAGTTTTCTTTTTGATGCCCAGTATACTATTTAATTGTATATAAACATTTATGCAGTAGAAACTTGCTACATCTACTTGTGTATTGATATTAATCGTTTATTATCATCAGGAAATGTGTCTTAAAATAATGTACTAATGGGGTGTGCTAAAAATGTAATGAGATAATGTAATGTAATTCTTAAAATTCACAGTTGCGCTCTGACCACCGTGGTAGCCAGACGCTCCGTCCGCTCCAGGACGTGCGTGCGTTCACTGACTCGGTGGTTGTTAGTCTCATGTGAAAGTGGTAGAAGTGGAGTTATTGTGAAATGAAGTGAAGTGATATTGTACTCAATTAAGTGAAAAGTGTTTTTGTGATCACCATGGAGCCCTCTCAAGTCCATCGAACTTCAGGAAACCAGAACAGTAAGACTTCTATTAATTAAGCTACAATTACTATGTAATCTCTTTGCCATGAAAATGTTATTATCGTAGACTCAGCAAATAGTGCACCAATTGTAGAATTCATTGAAAAATTACCTTCTGAAGTTCACCCCTCTCATATTAAGTTTACTTCGAGAATATCGAAAAGTGTGTGAATATCTGTATAGAAAGGAAATTGCAGATCTAGTTCACAATCATAACAACATCGTTGTGTCTAATCATGTTTTCTCAAAAATACCATTAATTTCTAGGAACAAAAATAATTCAATCAAATGTTTGCCCAAGAATCTCACACCAAGTAACTGAAGAAAAATATTAACATTCGGTGATAGAACTGTAGTACCGTTAACCTTCCTTCTTGTGGGAAGTGGGTGTGGGAAGTGGGTGTGTGTGTCTCTCTCCCCAACTTGAGCCACATCCTCAGTTTCCGCCGCTAAACATTTCTTTCGCCGGATGCTGAACATAAATTACCTGAATCATTTCAAATGTTTATACCGTGTGGCCCACCTAAGATGTTCCCTTCAATTTTCTCCTGAACCGTTGCAGATACTGAGATGTGGTTTTCACTCAAACTACTATATGCAAGGGGCACATATGGTCATGCATAATATTATTCTATTGCACTTTTTATTGCAGAGATATTGACCCGACATCGATTTTTTAAATGGAACCCTATTGATTTTTTAGCTCATTATAACAAACGTGAAGAGACGAGTTCATAAATATGCATATCGACATGTTACATAACAAAATTTTGAGAAATTAAAGAGTTTTAAAGACGCACTTCGACTGCTGGTTTTCGTAATCTGAACGGGAAATTCCGGTACTTTCCACAAGCGATTAGGCGAATGAAAATTCTTGCCTGAACCTTGTCCTTGCCCCCGTCTAACTAGCACTCCTACCTGCAAGCCGATTGCGAGAAACCAAGTTACCTCAAAGGAAAACTGAATGGACGTTGACCTTTCCTGCAACCCGGTTAGATTAAAGCGACCGTTATCTACTGTAAGCTCGATTACAGAATGGAATAGCAACCAATCAGATAGCTCCTAGAACTTCTAGACCAGGCACGTCAAACCGCGCCCGCACGAGCTGGGGAGCCCGGCGCTCGTACGGACACGGGCAACTTCCCCTCACTCCGCTCTCATTTCCCCTCCAAATCCAGAAAGGGGTGTACACGCGCCAGTTAAAGTTGCGCGGGGCTACGAATAGTGGCTTTATACGAAAACATGCTTGCCAGATTTGTTCTATTAAATAGTTGAATATTGTATTATTTATATTTTTCAGTGCTTATTATTATAATTTCATGTTTATGTTTTTACTAAATTCTCCCTTATATAAACATCTTTGCTATATGACAGGAATATATTTAAAGGTCGAATTCTTTTCTTGGTTTCGTTTTATGTTGTGTTACTAAATCATTCAGTTATTTATTGTATTTAGCAATAATGTGAAATAAATCCACAAGTCTATAAATTAAAAATTCTTGCTTATGGACGGACAGCGCTTTAAAGTGGCAACAATATTTGTTTGTTAAACCATCTAACCTGAACGTAGAAAGTAAATGCTTTTGCGTCACTCCTAAGAAAAAGGATTACAAAATAAAGATTTTTTTATTCAATTTTTTAAAATGTTACTTTCAATTAAGGATTTGAAATCTGACTGATGTATTATTTCATTTTAACGAATCATTTCTTTGCTTCAAAGAGAAAATGGGATTTAACATAGTTAAACTTGGGAAAATAACTATCAAGTAACTTCTCCCCAACACTGTTATAGGCCATGTATCCAGTAACGCACTGCCCGCGTACTCTAGGAATCTTGTTACCTTGCCCGCGACTCTCACTGACTGTCCAAGACAGTTACTCGGAAACCTCTGACATGGTTGATAAAACTACTGGAGATAAAGAAAAAATAAAGAAACAGCTCTCCAAAAATAAACAATAAAATCAAGTATATAAAATCTATAAAACCTCTTTTGAAAATATTGATGATCAGTTGTGGACCAATACTATAATACTGTGGACCAATACTACTATATTACAATCTTAGAATCTTACGATGTTCAATTGCCACATACGTCTATACCAACTACTAAGTTTTTTTTGACAGAGTGCAAAATAACTACACTGTAACAATTGTCAGAACATAAACGGTTGATTTTTCAGCTTTAAAGCAATGTTAAGAGCTATTCTCCGAACCTTATCAAACGGTGATGTGAAAAATAGTTGTTCGATAATGAATAAAAAACATTAAACAGATATGAATGAAGAAACTTATGCTAGGGAACAAGATCTTCAATAACAGTGATCCACCCCTCCCCCTTCGTGCCATTCTTGCTTAAGATTTTATAAAATAAAATAATTCAGCTATTTACAATGGGCATTATACAATGAAATTGTAATGTGTTTTTGCAAGAAAAACTTTCAATAAGTTTCTCGGCAACAAAGTCAAACCGACAACCCTTCAATCATGCTCTTAATTTATCAAAGGTCTATGGATTGTAAATAAATAAATAAATAAATACGTGCATCAGTCTCAGTTATGTAAGCCCCCGAAATATTGATATTTTTTGGCAATTCATAGTATGTTAGTATTAATTGCATATAATCGTATAATTGTATAATATGCGTTACGATTAATAATGAATTTTACAACTTATGGCTGAGATGTGATTTTATTGACAGAAATTGCAGTATGTAATCTTACGTAACAGTTTCTAATGTCAGAAAGTACATGTTGTAATACTAATTTTGTAGATTCGTTCTCACAATAATTTTAGATGTATCTGACGAAGTATTCTATTATCTATTATACTGTTTCATATCTTTCGGTAAAAACAGTTTTATTACATATACCGTTTTGCAAGTTCAGAGTATCGAGTCTGTCGAATACACCATAACTCTTAGAAAGAATAGAGGAAACAATTTTCGTCTTAATTTTGCAAGAGTATCTGTGAAACTTATTACATTAGTACAAATATTCATGCGTGATAAATAAATCACAGAGGTAGGGGAAAATGTTTCAAAAGTCACTTACTATGCCTTTTATGAATCATCGTTATGTGCTGTGTATTTATACATTTAGTCATGAATTCTGGAAAAGGTGAGACGTTCTATTTATTATGTAACCGTTAGATAACAGGATCTATTACTCAGAGTGCAGACTAAAAGTGCTACAAAGAATATTATGTACGACCGTAGTCATAATCTAATAAAAGTTCATAAATAGTCTGAATAAAGATCTGTTATTTAATGTACTCATACTAATATTACATCACATCTTCGTTTAGATTATAATAGTAAACAGATGGAAACATGCTAGCAACCTACGATCGAGATATATTACATGTATTTAAATTTCTTGAAAACTAAAAATAATTCGTACAAAATCTTAACAGCATATTACGTGCACCATGATTCCGCAATGTAGGAAGAAAACTGCATTTCGATATTTGGAAACATTAGAAGTTATGGGAGAGGCTCATAGTTGGTGGGACTCCTTTATTTATAGTATCAGTTTATGAAATTAAAAGTGAGCAAACATCTACAAGAAACTTTGTGTCTATGAGCTTTTGTTTCAAAACAAAATTTTGAAAAACGAAATTTTTTGTATTCCTTCCAGAGCCCTACTTTGTAAAAATGTTTTCTCAGAATTGTGTTGTTCATCTCGTTTGTAAAATTATCGCTATTACACCAACTATGCTTTACAAAATATATGTTCATAAACTCATATTTATAAAATTCTAACCACCAGAATAATTCTACTACAATTATAAGAGGTGTTCTTTTAATGCACGATGCACCGTTTACAAATACTTTATTTATTCGTTGCGTAATCAACTGAAATATGCTAGCTTGTCAGCTTTCAAACTTCCACTGATTATTTATTTCTGCCTAGTCTGAACTGTCTGTTGATTTTTGTCAGTAATCGTGAACCCCTGGGGTTTACCCATTTGCCTCTTCTTCTATTGTTTGAACGCTATCTGTGATACAGTAATTTTGGAAATGAAAATTAATGATACTATGAAGAATATAGACGAATTTTGGCTTTACAAAACCATCTAATATTCATTATGGGCAAAAATTCATTAGTTAGAGAAATGAGCGAACATTGGATATAACACGTAATGTAAAGCTATTACCCAAATTATTGTAGCACAGTCTCTTAGTTGTGTAGTTGTTTTAAATTTAATATTTAAAATATTCCCAGAGACCTTTTAGAAAACGCACTTGGAACCTTTGAGATATAGTGGTATTGTATAGATAGTTTGAGAACCAGCTGTTTGATTTTAGAAAACTAAATAAATTGCAGAAGGATTTTGTATTTATTTTTATTTCATATTTTATGTACAAATTGTATTTACACTTACAAGTAATATTTGAAAACAAAGCACTTTACAATTTTCACTCAAAGTTCTAATTATCACAAAAGAGTAAAAAAATGATTATCCATTCAAAAACATGGTTGAATAGAAAAAAACAAACGAAAAGCAAAGCAATTTTTTGCTTTGAATTGAGATATGAAAATCGCATGACTGAAAACATTTTTATATAGAGTACTTAATTAATGTTTTTGTTATTAAGTGACTCATTTAGTTAAATTAACAATCCTGTAAAATGACAGAAGAGAATGTATGTACGAACTAATCATTTCTCCTTACTTTTTGTCATGATCAACTTACAATAGAAATAGTCGTAGTAGTAGAAAGGAATAACAACTTGACGTCTAATAGACTTCTGAATTTCATTTAAAGATATGTAAAAATATAGTTTCCAGATTTTTTAGTCAATTGTGTGACCGCTAAAACAAATGTATGTACAACACGTGAAATTTATTTTTAATTATGTAACAATGAGTTTGCGGTTATATTTACACTACGGTGGGTGGTTGGTAACAATAAAAATATCTCTAATGGCAAAAAGAAATACAGCGAACTTACAATACATACATCAATTTTCAGAAAGCATTGTTTTAAGAGCAACAAAAGTATTGCATTGAAACTCTTCCTTTCCTGAAGCTCTTCTTATGGAAAGATCTTGAAGTTATTTGATATAGGTTATGTTCGTTCAAATGTATCAGCCGACGATTGTTTCGAATGAAAAATAACATACAATAAAAGCAAGTATTTGCTTCAGAAATTCGCACCTCTGCAAAACGTCGTAGGAAGCAACTTCTACGATTAGAATGCAAATGGCAAGAATTGCTCGTGTTTGTGTAGTATTACTGAAAGAAACACTGGCCCCTCTAAATAAATAAAACTTCCGAGCATACTAATATGCATCCTCGCGAGCTACACCCCAATCTAAAAATAAAAAAAAAGACAAGTTCCGTCTTATCACAGTTGTGTCCTTCAGACTTTTTCCTCGGCCGTCTGGAAGGCCTTGTTGACGGCGCCGCCGTTGGCCACCGCGGTGTCGAAGTCGGGCGGCGGGGTGACGGGCTCGTCGTCGCCGCTGGCGTCGAAGGCGGAGTTGACGACGCCGTCGGAGGGGGCCTTGGCGTCGGCCGCCCCCGTCCCCGCCTCCGCGCGCCCGTTGGCCACGGCGTCCGCGCCCTTCTGCGCCGACGCGGCTTCCGCTGCGCTGGCCTCCAGCGCCAGGCGCTTGTTCTCCTTCCGGTGCACCATGTACATCCACCTGAGGGGCACGCACAAAGCACGGGTTAATGCAGGCGGACGCTCAGGGAGAAAAAAAAGTCCTAACATTAAGAGATAAAATAAAGAATTTTAAAAAAGAATATCATTTGACTGTCAATAACAAGAGGAATCCATAATTTTTACCAAAGCACACCTTGATAATCATTTCATTCAATAAAGAAGTCAACTTCAAATTGTCTCTTAGATATTTGAACTAACTGTATAGGCGTGCACAATCTAAAACAATAGGAAGACATAAACTACATTTCTAGGCGCCTTTTCCAATGAACTTTTTTTAAAATTTATATGTCGTATTTTACTAGTAAATAAATAAAATCAATTACAAAGAGAATTACATTATATCTTTTATGACAACTATTAATAAATCCAAATGGTTATTACAGAGCTGTTTACAGTTCTGTCAGATCTGGAGAGTCTCGTCCCCAAATGTATAAAAATATTTTTTACTGGTTTGACAAAATAATTTAGATTATTGTGAACTAATTATTGTGATTAATAATTGTATGATATAATTTGAAAAATAATGTGTTATTTTTACATAAAACAATATTGGTTGCTAATGAACTCAGATGCTTTTAGGGCGGCCTAAAACAAACACAATTTTAAAAAATTCCCTGATGCTCAGCTTAAAAGGGAAAGGAAGTATTTACAGAAATAATTTTAAAAAATAGAAAATATCACGTACGGCCATGGAACTCCTTTGAAGATGATCAGAGGGTCCGTGGCCCTACCTGTGCCCGTCTGTTTAAACCTATGGTTAGCAGGGTTGCGCGATTCAGAAACTAAAGAAATCGTGGGGTTAGACGAAGAAACCCTCCAGACGCCTCCGTGTTTTCTCTTTGACCCCATGTGACAGGAAACGCTCTGGCTCATAGAACTTCACAGGGTATCGAAGTCAATTGCAAGTGAGTTGAGAGATGAAATCCCAATATGGATTAATGCTCCGAAAACAAACCTCAGAAAATCCAAACAGTCCAGAACCAATTCCTACGCTCAATAATTTACCCAGGTTCGTATCAAATAATCAATTACGTAATGAATTAATCCTCGAACCTCGAATGTCCTCGAATGTAACTTCTTCAAAATTCATCTCATCCAAAAGTCCGTTCTCATTCGACCTTTGTAAAAATCACTTTGATCCTACTCGCATTATAAACAAATATCCATTTCATACGTTCTGTAAAATATTTTAAGACATAGAAGAAAACATGAGTTACAGTCATGGTTTTCTAGACTTTTGTATTAGTGCAGGTTCGTCAACTACTAGCCCACCTGGGGAGCCTGAGTTACTACTAGCCCGCCTGGGAGCCGGGTGTTCCTACGGGCACGGACAACTTTCCCTGACTCCGCATTCATTTCCCCCTAAAATGCAGAGAGGGTGTACATGCTCAAGCTGAAGCGTTACGAAGCGGTAAAGAGTGGCTTCATAGGAAGAAATGTTGACCACATCTTTTTCTACCAAATAAACAAGAATTGTACCACTTATTACTATTTGATGTGTTTACTTTCTTACTAAATTCTCCCTTATAAAAACATCTTTGCTAAGGGACAATAATTTATATGAATGGCAAATTCTTTCTTTGTTTTCATTTTGTGTTGATTTATTAAATCATTTATTGTATTACTAGTTATTTATTGTATTAAACAACAATGTGGAATTAATTAACAAGTCTCTAAAATTTAACAATTCTCGCTTACGGATGGACAGCACTTTTAACAGACAATAACATTTGTTTATTAAACTTTCTAGCCTGAACGTAGAGCGTTCATGATTTTATATAACTCTTAAGTAAACAGGATTACAAAATAAAGGTACTTTTGTATACATTTTTTTACTCGCCTTACGAATACTTCGTAAGAAGAGAAAGTAATGTAATGGTGCGCCGGAAAACGGCGAATATTTTTAATTTTACTCTCAATTGCGAATCTGAAATCGGAGTGATGTATTATTTCATTTTAATGGATAATTTATTTGTCTTAAAGGGAGAATGGGAATTAATATAGCTAAATTTGGATCAATAACTATCAACTCACTTCCCGAAAAGATTGCCATGGATCATGTATCCAGTGATGTACCGCGACTCTACAGTTTTGTACAACCCTGACTTTTAAATCTCGCGCCAATTTCCCTGAACGTATTTCCCGCGAGCTCTAATAAGCTTATTACCTTGCCCGCGACCTCGACATGCCTATATTAGTGTGAGCTTAGGTAAAGTAATAACTGTTGTGCCATCTACACTGCAGCAAAACAACTTACTCGATCTCATTATTTATAAGAAACCAAAAATAATATAAATTTTCTATTTAGAACTAGACTTTAAACAAAAGTACATTTTTTCGTACTAAAGAATTATTTATATAATGTATTATGTATATGTTAATAATATATATATATATGTTAATAATATTTACTCCAAGTGAAAGTAAATATTTATATAATGAATATGAAAGATTTCAAGTAATAATTACAGTTAACCAATATACTGTGCAAAATATTATATGAAAGTGATTGAGATCGGTTTCAAATTTTATTTTTTGGCCGATTCCTGTTCTTTGGTGAAATAGCGATGGAGAAAGTTTTTCTTTTAAACTCTTTGTTTTCTCTAGGAACACTTGTATGGATGCTACCTGTTCAGTCAATATTTTTGACGCGGAAAGCCTTGAAGTGTGCCTGGTGATGCGCGCTGGATAAAATCTCCCGTAAAGAAAACATGTTATAGTAATATGTAATGTCGCTTCCATCATTGTTATTGGTTTACTTGCTCTCCTTACATTGCTGTCGCTGTGTAGAGGAAAGAGGTCATTATTCCATGACCCGCAGGGGCAAAGGTGGCTCAGGACATTACTGATGTCCCTTCAAGCCTCTGGCCAGGAGGTCCGAGGGTTCAAGATCCGACAGTGGCACAGTTTTTTACACTACTTAAGTAGCTAGGTCGAATTCAGCCACTGTCTGGAGGAGAATTCTAGCGGATGGGTGCTCTGATCGGTAGTTTCCGCGGTTTATTCGATCAGACGAATGCCGGAGTAGAAACGTAAAAACAGGCCACGGAGCACGCGCGATATTTCCTCCCCATTTCTTGTCCTGTCCTCTCCTCTTACACACACTTACACTTACACGCACTACTCTACCTCACATGCCGGCAGATCGGACGGGAGCTTAGAGGTCTTCCCGACTCGGGCAGTGCCACACTGGTGAGGGATATCTGGTTGAGGGAAACCCTGCTAACCGCTCTAGATCGGCGCCGGATCTTGCCAGCCAACGGGGGAAGCTCACCGCTACCTCCCGCTACTACACTTACGGGAATAATGGTCTTAGAAGTTGACGTGCCTGGTATCACTGATCAATCAATCGATCGATGATCGCAATACTTGATACACAAAACTCGCTCTCGTACCATTTCCCCAATTTAATCCAACATCCATTATTTGTTTTGAACTAACAGCAATAACTCTATACCAGTCATAATATCCGACCTACCTACTTACAAACGCATGAAGTAATCTGCCGGAAAACCCCATTAAAGTCATTAAAACTCAACAGAAAACGAGAAGTCTCGGGTGACCATTTAGTGCCTCCAGCCCAAAAAAACTAAACATCTTTACAAATTTCTCCAGAAAACCTTATAGCAGATTTCATTCAGACCCACTATAATAATCCCGTTCTTTTAGCCGCAGTACAAACTCTAACTACTAATTTAACATATTAAATTAATTTTTGTTACACGCGTATAATGGAATTTTACTTGATTGAAACATTTTTGAAGAATTCTTTGTGCAGATGCATAGGCACGATTTCTACCAAGGGTAGAAAAAAATGATGTAGTTGCTTTTGCATTTAAGAATGTACAACGAGCATTGTAGCAGAAAAGTTAAAAATGTTCGCCATTTCTCTATTGCACAATAACCTTGGAGCAAACTTGTTACTGGCTAAGATCTGAACAATGGCAAGAAAATCCCGTAGATACATTCACGCCTTTTACGGAGATCCTCCCATACATAAACACAAATGACGATGTATTAAAAAGTATAATGATAAGAATAAAATCCTCCAAAGCATTTTAAGTGCAATGTAAATCCTCAGTTTCGGGATGTAATAAGCTTCTTTATCTTCTTCATACTAGATACGTTTACAGCTACTAGCAAACAGTAGAAACAGCGTCTCTGGTAGAATTATTTTTTTGGCAGTGGTCCCGCCTGATGAGTGACATTCAAAGAGCTCTTCTTCCTTTCGAAGTTTGTTAATTTACAAAGATATATGCAAATTGTATATGACAAAGTATAACTCATGTGATTATTTTCTTTATATGTTTTAATTCACAGGTTCTGATTTTTGAAGTGATTTTTTATCATATTTGATAAAACTTCAAGTGCGCATGAAATAAGCTTAAAATAATGGTAAAATAGATACATAAAATCCCATTTTTTATAAAAATATAATGTGAAAATCAATGATGAAGAAATATAGAAAAAAACTAAATACATTTTAAGTAGACAAGAAACTACACGACCCTTATGTGGGAAAATTTTGATTTTCATAACATTAAAATTTGAAATCGTCGCAGTATGTTACTGACTACATCATCATAAGTCAAGTATGTTAGTCATGAAGAGACATAATGTATATCCCGCATCAGTATGTGAAGTTAAAGCGTCAGCAAAGTCCTTGAAGTTTGTAATAGAAAACTATTTCCATTCACATTCATCAAGAAATAATGAAACATTTCGAATTAAAATATTGTTTTGCTGTTGCTGGTATTGTATTCAAACATACAGACTAAAAAATATGTATATGAAACGTTAACTGAAATCAATCATAAGCACATTCTCGTAATCTATGGAATGTATGATATCTAATGCCAAAATTAAATACCCACTCGTGACTATTAAAAGAATTAGGAATCTCCTGCAGCGAACGTTCCTTGTGTAAAACACAAACCTCTGTCTTTACAGTGAGTCGTTACAGCTTAGTATCTTCCTCTGTACTTTACAACCCACGTGTGTGAATGACCTCGCTCAAGCGCTGCTATGCACGGCGCTATTGGTGCTAACAGCGCAGAGAACATAAGAAGTGTTCACATAAATGTTTAACAACTATAAAAGAATTTTCGTGCAAACGAGCATACACGAATACATTCAACAGAAATGTTTGCAGATGACTATTTTTCAGGGTTTTTGAAATTTCAAACATTAAAATTAACAAATTGTAATGATTATCGGGAGTTTTCAATTGTCGTTGTAACTATTGTGTCACGATTGTGAACAAGCCTCTAGATTAGCGAATTTTTTTAACAGCGCCAAGCAAGATGTAGACTACAATTAGCACCAAATACAGAGGATTTGCGCATGTGCAAACTCTTGCATTATGTAAGAAAAATAGACGAATACTATGTTCCATTATTTTGTTTTTTTTAAAGCGTACGATGTTTTTCTTAATAGAAGTAAAAGGTACGCAAGATTGCAACGACATGTTCAATCCTGGAAATGTATAGATATTACCACATTCTACTAGTACAAAGTGGAGCAACTTTCATTAACGTAATGTTCTAGAAAGAAATGAACAAACTACAGTCAGCACCTGAAACGTAATACAAATGTCTCAGGATGAATTTTACAGATTTCTCGAGCATCTAGAATGGTCAAAGATGATTACTGTTTGCCAGTGATATGTGGTGAAACCTCATCATGCACTGGTGTTTGCAGGAACACGAAATCGCTGTCGCATCAAAATGTATGTCTGACGAACACCGATGCGGGATAAGTTGCCTAAAAATCAGGGGCAAATTCCACCTGTAGCCTAGTATTCTGAGACTTCCCACCAAATGTTCGTCGGGAAAATGTGATCACCTGCGATCCCCTAACATGCCGTAGAAACTTGTAACATTTCTTCTGAGGCACCTGTATAATCACGTACTAGTTAACGGTTTACGCCAGTGATGTCAAGGTGGCGCGGCACCGTGCCACGCCACGAGCTTCTTTGCGCCACTAGCATCGGGAGAGGAAGCTATTAGCAACCCCGCCGTTTTACAATAGTGATGGCGTTGTCTCTTGCGAGGGTTATGAACTGCGTGGAAAGGCGATTTCGTCGTGGCACTCGTGCCACGGACTCCTACTCGTGGCATCGACCTTGATAACACTGCTAGTTCCACGCAGAGCAGAAATTCTCTTTTGAGATTTCGACGAAAACAATAGGGCGAAGAGCTATATAACGAATACACGGTGCCCCTGAGAAGGCTTCGCAGAAGGGGCGACTAGGAAGCAGTCCGTGGGAGGCGCCTGGGGCCGCGTGCGAATTTTTATGGGGTCTGGCGGGCGGCGCTGTCATCGACCGGGCCGCGCAGTGCCGCGCAGGGCCGCGCCGGGCGGGGGCCATGACCGCGTGGCCTCTTCGCCAGACGATGTTAAAACCTCCGCCGTGCGCACTCGCCGCTCTTCGGGTCGGCGGCGTGAGGCCTTGTTCGCAAAAGGCATTCGCACACTCCACGAGAGTCCGGTGCTCTTCTAACGCGGCTTCGTTAGGAGCTGAATTGCTTCGTTGATTACGGTTCTTTACCGTTACTCATGTTTCATGACACATTTCGGTCCTTCTTGTTCTTTTGAATGCATCGCATCTTTAATACAATTAAATGGGAAACAATCTTTTGACACTTCAATATTGGCTGAATTTTTTCCAACAAAATATGTTTTATTAAAGGTTGTACAGTAAATTATTACAGATTGTCAATTTGAAAGCTTTTTTTGACCACGAAACTTTACATTCCACCGAGCATTTTACAATCTATCTTATATAATTACGTCCTCAGTACGGTTTCTAAGCCTTACAACTCAGGAATGTCATACGTGAAAAACTAAGGTGAAAACTAAAGCATCAGCTGATTGTATAGAGACAAAGAAAATACTCAAATTGTGGAAGTTAATTTCATTTCTGGGATCGGAATTCACATGAGAGAGTCTGACCCTCGTCGCAGAATTCTATGATTAAAATGTCTCCAACATTTTGCATTATAAAGTATAAGAATTATATAAAATCAAGGCAAATTCTCCCTACACATGATAAACTTAAATAACGTTCATCACTTAAGCAGTCTGATCATTAAATTGAAAAATAGGTACCTGTGTACTGAAAAAATACCTTGTTGATTAAGATGAGCATTCACTTACTTCATTTATCATGAATGATGAAATGTATCAAACTACACCCTCAAATTCAAGGTGCTCCTACCGCTAATGTTTTAAAGCTATGTCCGTCAGAAAGTAGAACAAATAAACAATTTAATGCCGAGCCCGCAGAAGCCAAAAAACATCGTCTAATTTGATGTCGATTTTAAATTACAAACCAGATCACATCACAGGAGAGAATGTCAATCACAACTGAAATATGATATCTGGGACTTGCATACTTTTGCATTCTATTGTGGTAGCGTGAATAGCGAGGGGCGACATGTGTTGTGTTCAGACCGCTCCCGTTTTACATCTGGGTAGCTGGGTGTGAATCTTGGTTATTCTACGTGGACTTTGCTTCGGACAAAGCGGATTTGAGGCACATTTATTTTCGGTGTTCTCCCGTTTTTGCTGCATTCACACCGTAGCCATAATTAGTATTAATAAAGACGTACGGGGCCCAAAAGAAGAGAGAGGCAACCACATTTCGGTGCCCTTCTGTCCCCCTTCTTGGCAATTTTTCCATTAAACATTATTTAACAAATGGCATATTTTACTGGTAAATAAATAAAACAGAATCCTAGGAGAATGAAATAATTTTAATGATGCAATTAATAATTTGATTTTATGTTGAACCATTTATAAGATTACCACATGGTTTGAAAAATTCCAAATTCTTGCTTAAAAAAAGGGAAACAGAAATTGATCATATTTATGGAAATATGTTTTATTGCCTAGGGATGTGGAGGGGCCTTTTGGAAATGGGAACGGGGGCACGGCTCCCCTGGTCCTCCTTGTGCACATGCCTATGTGTATAACATTATCTCGTCTGATACCTTGCATCACTTTGGAATTCAGTTCGCGGTTTAACCCATTCAGCGCCATCTAGTAGCGAGCTGAAGTAACTCGACTGATGAACAGATGCCTAGGTTGATCTTAGTGCAAACAATCCATGATAAATAATACCGATAAAATGACCTTTCAATTAGACGCCAATTTAGTTGCCTAGAGGATGATTGTAAGAGATATTCGATGATTCGTTTCTGTACTCTTGTCTGTGGAATTGAATTTTAGGCTTAAAACAGAGCATATATCAAGGTACAGGCAACGAAACGTGCGCAGTCGAATTTTTTATCCCATTCCCTTCCCTCTTTTATCCCTATGAGCATATGTCGGGTTATCATTAATTTACACGAGATGCTTCGATGTTGATGTCTCTGGCAGTATAGACCGAGGCACCAATTTGTTATTTTATAGGAGTTATTCCTGACAATTTCCATTAATTTCATCAAATGTCATTTCACTCTTTTTTTCTAACTACCATTGCGTCCTTGATTCAAGATAATTACGATTTAGGAATAGACATTCCTATATCTCGTCGTATTTGTAACCATCTCTCTTTGCAGCGTTTCTTAAACCAATTGACTGAAATTAGGTAACTCAACTGCAGCAGCAAATATTCTACTGAACAAAACACGCCGACCGCCAGCCTATCAGAGTGACCCCTCCGCCAATTACGGCGCATCTGTCCCACCCCCCACCCGAGGCGGCCGGACAGTATATATTGCGATTTTCGTAACTTTGTCCCTGATAGAAATCAGCTGTTCACGGTTTCATCCAATCAGGAGTATGAACGTCACCATAGTGACGTCACTGTCGTGAAATACAAGCTCCTGATTGGATGGCAAGGAAACAGCTGATTCCTGCCAGGGACAAAGTTACGAAAATCGCAGTATAATACCGGACGCGCAACACCGCGGTGCCACTGGCCAGAGGAAAACATCAAGATGACAGGCGAAACGTCATCCTCTCAGCCAACAACGCGGCGTCACCCGGGCAGCCAAGAAGACAAGGACTCGAGCCGCGGAAGCCTGCATTTACACTAAATGGATTTCTGAAAAGTAGCAAACACACTGCTCAATGAACAAATTTTGTGTGTGTCAAACGCCGGTGCATAAAGTTGTCTACGAATCAGAACACATATCATATGTGTAAATTGTAAGAAATTTCTCAGCTCCTGTTCATCGACCAAATGTGACCATTTTCGACCAGCTCACACGTTGTAGAAGTTTGTAACATTTGTTGTGAGACAGCCGACGAAGGACTTGGTCGAGCTGGAGAGGAAAGTTCATTGCGCTCGTGGGGCGCGCGGGCGCAGTACTCACAAGAATATGAGGACGGCGGGCAGAGTGAGCGCGCCGCCCAGCAGGAAGAAGGCGCCGGGCAGCGTGTGGATGGTGGAGGTGTAGACGGCGCTGTACATGGGGCCGTACACCAGAGGCATCAGCGCCTCGCACACTCCGAACAGCGAGTTCACCTTGCCTGCGCACAGCAGTTACACGATGCGTAAATAAGTGTCACAATCAGTCGGCGAAACCAGAAATCCTTTTTATTTCACTTTATTTGGTTGTTCTATTTAAGTCCATTTGTCATGTTTTTTCAATGTTTAAGACAATTTGTTATGAATTCTGTAAAAGAAATGTTTATTATATTCCAAATTATCAGTAGATTATCCTTAGCTTTTATTGTCAAAACACACCATCAAAATGTCATTTTTATCACTTTATAGCTATCGAAGAAGGCGTTTCCCAATTAACCCGCAATACCCGATTTACTCGATTTTCCACTGTATTATGAAACAATGAAATGATACTCATTTCAACAAGTTTCATACAGCACGCTCAGTACGACTGATGATAACTATTGGAAGTTGACCTTAGTAATCATTTCTGCCTTTTTGTACTTTTGGCGCTATTAATACGCTATGACTTTCCCCCACACATTTTTCTATTTTATTCTGCCTGTATGGTTTACCATCACCTGCTCGGGGGTGGTGTCTGTAGAACGAAATATTTACAAGAACCATAATCAATAATCAATGACCTCTCAATACTTGGTTTGTAAACTTCTCCGTGATTTGTCTCTCACACGTTCTGTTACGAAGCTGTATCATTATTCAACGATAGGTAGCAATCTAATAAGAGCTACGGGACTAATCAAACAATTAGCTAATTCAAGCTACGGGATTAGCTAATTCAACAGGAGAGTTACGTAACAAGTACGTGAATCCCCTCGCGAAAATGTTGCGTGCCCTATTTTTTATCACACCGTTTTCGAAAAATGTTTCGCCCACGCTTCGCGATATTTCGAACATTATTAGTTAGAATGAAAAAAATATGTTTCGCGCATGGAAAAAACACGACAAAATATGTTTAGCGCTTGGCGTGTTAAATAACATATTTTTTAAAGTACAGGTGATCTTAGATGGCTCTAGGATTCAAATCCCTTGATGTACCCATTTTTTACACCCCTTCATCTACGTTACACATGAATATTTAATAATTTTGACAATTCGAACTTCGTTGTCTGAAAGTTGTCTACAAATTGAAAATATTATTTCCATTTCGAAATTTTGAGTTTTCATTATAAGATAATCTCGGCAGGAAAAATATCTTACAGTAACGTCAAGAAATACTTTCACTGTGACCACTACGCTACAAGAAAATCAATAAAAATGGTTATATTTTCACATGTTTATTTCTGGTATTAAATACTCTATAGTACATAATTTATTATGTATAATGATATATTTATATCATTACACACAATATATTTGTAATGTATTATACACATATTTTCTATGATATTTTTTGACAATAGTACACGCTATAAATTTGATGTATTACTTTCAAATTTCAATTATTGTGCATTTTAATTTTTTTATTATTCTTCAGATTAACACAAAAAACACTTTAAACTAGTTTGTGCATAAATACGAGTATTGAAAGAATTTCTTATTCTGTAACAATAATCAATAATTTATTCTTGATTTGGAAATTGTTTTCAAAACGTTTTGCTTTGTATTATTTATCATCCTGTTTTTATATCCAGAGCGCATAGTTCACCGTTTTTATTGAAAAAACAACCAGGCTTACCAAGTTCATCTGCTGGAACTAGCTTGGAAATTATTGACCTCATGGCGATGAATGATGTTCCGTTGAGAATTTCCACGATGGGCGCTGTAACAAAGAACAAGTAAAAATACAACAGTGTTTATGGGAAGAATTAATGACGTATTAATTCCGAAAAACGCCCTAGCGTGAAAATGAACTAGGCCCAGGCATGAGGGACACCGTTAGGTCGGACAATTGGCCCCAAATGCCAAATATTTACATCCAATTCCGAATAATTATGAATAATATAAAGCGTCAGAAATCCTTAATTTATTTTTCAAATAATTTATTGATATTATAAATGAATTATTTACATTGATAATAATTCCCCGTTGTTATCAATTATTTTTAATTCAACTAAGGTTGGAAAAAGCAGTGAGTGAAGATATCCCGCGGCTCAAGGAAACATGGGATATTATAACTGCTTACTCGCAGAGCCATCCGACTCTTGAAAGCTTATGGGAAATTCACAAAATTTCAAGAGATATGGTTCTACAATTTTAGCACATTATCGGAATTTTATAAATATTATATATACATACACAAATGCTTAAATACTTGTTTATGTTTTTACTTATTATTAAGTTGAAACGAAATGCTAGTAATTTATATAAACTTTAAATAGAGAGTTCCCTGATAAAGAAAGGAAGTGCATTAACTGTTCTTACCCAAATAAATCATCCAATCTGTGGTGGCGAAAGCGTACACGAAACAAGACAGAATCTTGCTCATGCAGGACATGACGCCAATGAGAGCGTCGTCAATTTTGAGCATGTGACTGAACACGCCCACCGACACCATGGTGCCTGCAAGAAACAAGGACATTCAGTAATGATACCCGCTGGCATAATATCGTTTCAGTCTTTATGCATTTATCTTCCGTTCACGCCTAACCTCTGGAGTTGGTGAAGATAAAAACAATGGAATTTACATAATGTTAAAAAGCATCACGCTACAGCGTTGCGTAACGCTGCAGCTCGTGTATAAGCGCGGATGTAACGTGACTGAATCTACAACACCACACTACTTGTTTATCTTACGGGTACATATTTGTTAATACGCAAGTATACTTACCAAGCAGGTTAGTGATCATACTATAAGTGGAAAAAATGCTGAAATCCACCTCGTTCCAGTTGAAACGGTACCGCGTGAAGAGGTACATAACTGCCATTTCACCTGTGACATGAAAATTCAATGTTAAACACAAAACATGGTTATGTAAGAAATTGTAATGCAGTGGCAAATAGCAAGAATAAGAAATACTACGCATAATGAAAGCCATTCCATTCAAGCAAAACAGGGCCGCCCTCATATCCAGATTGCATACGCAATACATAGCACTTTCAAATCAAGTTTTTCCATTAAAATAAGAGTGTCAAGAGAGAGCAAAAGAGAATGAGCGATGAAAAGGTCAAAAAACTACAACAATAGCATTTATCTATTTTTCTCACATGATAATGAGTTTCTTTCGCATGTAAAACTCTCACACAATACTTTGTTTAGGATACACCTGCTGCAACGTTCGCTGATCATGAAGGTTCATGGTCATCCTTCTTTCTCTTGAGATCAACGAAGGACAAAAGAGAGGTGAAAAAGGAGGAACGGTAGACGCATTCGAATCGCATATTATCGTTTAATGTGCAGTCACTGGCGGTACTTCATTACGAAAGCGGCCTCGCGGATGACGGATTCCTCACTCCTAGTTTTCTTGTGCAAGCTCCCAGCAATTAACTTCACAAGGCCCTTCAGAGCCCAGTGGGAAGAACTTTTACAGGCAAAAGCAAGTGAATGTTTCGGCACACCTAGTAAGTAATAAGAATAGAGACGTTCACGTAGTTAGTGGATAGATGTGGTATTAGTTTCATTTGATTTATTTTGTAGAAGAACAGTAAAAGCTATATGTGACGTATGAGGGAGAAGTACAGGATGCACATATTCTAGAATCTCTTCTCTAACTTTTAACCATAATTAGTTGAAAATGGAAATAAATTGTATTCTTAAACACCGATTTAATAGAAGCGACAGCAGTAGTGTCATTGTTTGTACAGATTAGAATTTGTAAATTAAGTTTGAATGTGCCAGCATGGCTTCTGCAACGGGGCTAGGTATTGTGCCAATTCTCCGTGATTTCGGTGAAACTGTCGAGTGAGGAAAACTTCGCTTCCCGCACACTAGAATACTTTATTATTATCAAGTGTTTTATATACTGTTTATTTAATCTATTAAATCTACTTAAGAAGCATTTTTGTTACAAACTTTAACTACAATATGCAGGGACGCGACAATAAATACTGAACACGAACATAGCCTTTATTTATATATTTATTTATAAGAGTAACCCATGTTTTTATCGCGGAAGTTGGAGGGACTTCCTCTACTGAATGGTGAGATACGGCGCCGACCTAGGGCGCGCTCCAGCCGGGAGAAGTTTTAAGCTCCAGACCGGGCTCACGGGACATGTAGCAGTACAGTGCATGTACGTGTGTGTGTGTGTAAATAAAGTGTGATATGGCGAGGAAGAGAAAGAAAAGATCGCGCGCGGTCCGTGGCGCGATTGTTAGAGTACTGCTCCGGCATTCTGTTGTTTTTTTAGGATAAACCATTGAAAACTACTGATCAGAGCAGCCGGCCGCTAGAATTCTTCTCCACGCAACGTCTAAACTCGACCTAGCTATCTACCTAGTACCATTGTCGGAATGAAAACCGTAGAACTTCCTGGTCAGTGTCGCTGCAGGGATATCGGTTATGCTGGTTTAAGGGATGTCAGTTTGTAAATTACTAGAAATGGGGGTTATGGATTAGTGACAAGGAAAGTCATCTGAACGTTGTAAAAGCAGGTCACCAGAACGTAAGTAGTTTTTACTGCATTTCGCACCAACAAATCGGCATTTTTCGAAATACTCTTTGATGTCAAGACCAGGGATGTACTGGTGCTGGATCCCCTTCCGATACTTCTTACAAGAGAAATCAAGGTTTTCCTTCTGCTTGAAGTACGAGTATTTTCGATGTTAAAACCGTTTTGTACAAAATCAAATCGTACTTTACTAGAAAAATTTACGAATGCACTTCTTGTTAAGACTAAATGTCTTAATTTTCGAGAGCACGTACTCGCAGAGAAAAGTAAGTTTAGAAACTTTTATTTATAAGTATGCGAGAAGCGTCTTCAAAATTTATTGCAACTTATCTTTATTTACCTTAGTCTTAATGAAATGACCGATTGCTTCAGAGAACATCGCTTTTTGCACGTGCTAGAAAAGCAAGAAGTGGGGAACATCGTGCGGGCAGATCGTGCTTCTGTCCCTTCACTTCCGTGTTATCTGTCAAGTGTTTGGCTGAAGCGCAGGCTGAAGTCGAAGGAGACTACACAAGGCCATTTAGAGACTTGCATAAAGAAGTATTTGCCTTGCGCAATCCAAGAAAGAAGGTAGGTCAGTGTGTTTGAGCATTCAGAGTTTCGCGTCTGGCTTTGAACATTATTTTCAACAAAATCCTTTCCCTTCTTCATATATTCATTTCAAATATAAAATGAGTACTTAATATCGGTTACTGTCTTATTTTTCTTCAGTGCACGTTTTTTCAGTTCTTTCAAAACATTTACTGATTTTTAGAAAGAAACAATAAAACAATTTACAGAGGAAACTTAGTGCACTTAGTAATTTTATTCTTTTCTGGGACTTAAATAATAGAGATGCAAAGTTTTGAACACGATCCTGAAAGCGCCCAGTGTCTATATGATTTTAAAGCATTTTCTTAGATTACTGTGTTTCTTTCGTGTGTTTTACTTCCAATTAAGACGTAGCCTTTCATAGTCGATGTCAGAGGCTGCTCGGAGATGCCTCGTCCTAGGGATAACTATCTTAGACAATACCAGCAACCACATCCACAAAATTTCCTGGACAACCAAGATTCAACTTCTTCCAGTTTATTGCACATGTAAAGTTATCACTTTTGTGTGGTTTGAAACATAATGGAGACAGGACGGAACTTCCAAACCGAAGTGATTGAGTTAAACAAGAACTCTGAATGAAAATAAGCAAAGCAAGGCAATATGTTGGCTAGTACACGGGTTTACCACTTCCGGGGTTTAGAGGAACTACTCCTTAGGTAGTTGTGCCCTAGTCTTCATCCATATGGATTGTTTCGACTATTTGGTAGCATTAGTTTTGATTATTTCGGGCCTGTCAACAAAGGTCATTATTTCCAGTATAAGTGTAGTGCATTTTTATCGCCGGATGTGGTGGTAATCTTCCCCCACTGAATGGCGAGATCCGGCGTCGACCTATCGTCCACATACGGGGAAAAATCAGTCAAACTCTTTCGTAGCGCTTGTGCCCCTACATGACCACCGCCGGTATTTAGCCGGTGATGGAAGGACCATAGCCGCGCCATGATAGCGCTTCACTGGGTCCCGTGGGAATATACGGTCCGCTAACTGATGACGCGAGCCCCACCCTCACTGTTCGAACGGGAGGCCAGGTACTCGGGAATGGCACCGTTCGAAAGTAACTGCATCTGCATCTAGTGCACGCTCCAACGCCGTTCGAACGGTCCAGGATCGACGGGACATCATGGGAAGGGTGATGCACGATAGGTGGTGCAACCTAACTTGCCAACGGCTGAGGTGGATCAGGGCATCAGTTGATGTCAAGGCAGTGCCTCTTTACGAGAGGCCATAGGGTTCGAGTCCTGACGGTGGCAGGATTTTCGATACTAGCTAGGTAGGTAGGTTGAATTCAGCATCTGTCTGGAGGAGAATTCTAGCGGTCGGATGCACTAATAATTTTCCATGGTTCATCCGATCAACATCAGGCGAATGGCGAAGCAGCACGCTAACAAATGGAACACGGACCGCGCGCGATCCTTCCTTCCTCTCCCTTGTTTTATCCTCACCCTTTATTTACACACACATTCTGAAAAGCACTATTCTACTAGAAATGTCGGGAGACCAGCCAGGAGTAAGAACTTGTCCCGGCTGGGGCGGTGCTCCACGGGTGGGAGATACCTGGGTGAGAAAAAAACCCACGAGACTCGTGTAAGTCGGCGCCGGATATCACCATCCAGCGGAGGAAGATCACCGCCACCTCCCGCAATAAAAACATTCCCTAAACCTAGCAAAACCCAACATGCCACAACACTCACGTAAACAACCATTCCAAAATGTGCGAAATAGGAACCCGCGGCTTTCCAAGCCGAATTCGCCACTGCACTCATTCCTTCGCCACCTCGACCTCCGGCTCGGTAAGAGCAAGCAAGTATTAACGAACGTAGGGAGTGGCTGAGGACCGCCGCGAGGGGTGGGGCGGGGCGCATCCGCCACGTGGAGCTGCCCCTAATTCCCGGGAGCGCCGCCCGGGGCCCCGGCGCGGAGGCCCCCGCTGCGCCTAATGGCTCCGAAGTGGGGCCCGCGGTCCGCCCCGCGTGCGTGCGAATCCTTGACCGCAGGCGGCGCCCCCCCCCCACCGCCCACGGCGGCGCCGCGCCGCATTGGGTCAAGGCGCGCGCGCGCTCTGTCTCTCGTCCTATCGCAATTCGCCGCCGCGCAGGGCCTGTGAGCGGTGGCGAAGTTTAGCGGCTTCGGTGATGTAACTGTTAGCGTATCGGGCTATTATAGCCAAGTTTGCGGGTTTCATGGAAGCCGTGGATTTTTAAACGTAATAAAATCCTTCCTATATCGTCGTTTGGAAGGAAAGCAAAACCGGCTGTCCCTTGTTGTTGATTTACTGCATGTAAAAGATCCTGAAGCCTAAATGAAGCCTCTGAACTTAATTTAAATTGCCTGTTTCATCGCCCGAGTGACCTTCTTTCTCTGCGAGATGGTGAAATGATTGTAGCGAAATTTGTGTGATCAAACAGAAGAGGAGGCCTAATGGCCTGAGTCTCGGCACGTAAAATAAGGCATTATTGAATTGAATGAAATTAAATTAAATGTGTAAAACTAGTGCTACAACAGCACGTATATTCTCGTATTATCGGTAACGTAATACTGACATTTCTAGCCCATTGGGACATTTCAGTCATCATTTCAAAAAAAATCCTAAACTAAACGGAGCGCTAGAGTTGAAAATATTGACAGTTTTATTTTTTCAGATTTCATTATTTTAATGAAAATGGCTCACTGAGGATACAGTGCTCTATTCTTACAAATAATAAAAACAAACAAACGTGTTTACTCAAGTTGGGTTTGGAACCCGAACATCGCATGTAAGTTTCGTAGATTATGTTTAAAAAAGCTTATCACACAACATATTGTTAGAAAATCGTTAATCTCTATAATAAAACATTTTATCTTTGATATTTATTTTGTGTTTCTCTCTACGTGCTACTTATTGATAGACGAAATGTCACACTATTCCCTTTAAGCACTGCACTGAAATCAAATGCTAGTCCACGCCATAAATAGTTCTAAAAGCTCGGAGTTCTTTACTGGCAACTACGGTTTTGCGCGTTTCGTATTTAAACGTATTCTGAAGGCTCCCGCAGACGCCTAGCTTTGACCGCTTGTGTTTGAGCGTTGCCTGTCCCCACCATAACGTTCGTCTGACTGCTCCACCTCTTCTCCGGCCCATCCAATACTTAGGATGGTCCTGGTGAGGATCGCTTTTGTCTTCGCGAGAGCGCATCGCTACCTGCCCAGTAACAGACTCTTCTCAGAACATTGGGGCTCGAGCACATACGTTTAGGATACGTGCAGTCGAGCATATCCTCGCAAAATAAGGCGTCAGGCGAAATAAGGCGACTCGATGAAGGCTTCCGCAATCAGGGTCGTGCGAATGAGTGCCCGGGTGGCGCGTCTAAGACTCTGGTGCCGACGTTTTGATCATTTATCATGGTCTTCGACAGGGTTGAAGAGCCTAAGGACATTGAATCTTGTTCCTTGGCTCTTCTCACCTGAAGAAGACCACGATAAATGGTAGTAACGACGACATCATGACCTTCGACACGGCGTCCAAGATCTTTCAAAATAAGGCGAACCAATTATATCCTCTCGAGGTGAGCTCAGAGACGCTCGTTTATCCGGATCGATAAAAAGGACGGGCAAAGGTGTCACGTACCCGGAACGCCTTTTAAAGCTATGCTTTTAGAAGAAGAAAAGGAAGAAGTTCCCTGCTTCACGGTCAGTTAAGAACTCGAGAGAAACCTGGCAATTAATGACACGCTAGTGACGCCAATTGTGAAACAGTCGTAGTGAAAATGGCGAAGAGACGCGTGTATTGCAATGGTAATGGAGGCTGTGACAGTATACTGTGAAAGATACCTGTTTACAGCCAACTGATTCCTACAAGCTGCATACAGGCAGTCAATGAAAACAACCCAAACACGTATTTAGTTTGCTGTAGCATCGTGAACGCGTATTACATAAGTGCACACTCGGTTCATTTAAACAGTTCAATTTAGTATTTATCTGTTTTCATCAAATAGGTTTGTTCCAACTTTGCTAAAGTTGTTGGGAGTTTTAGGTATTTTCTCATAGTAGTGTTTTTAGCGATAGAAGCTTCCATAGCAACGATGGTGGAAACATGCTTCATGACCTTCCCTTATCATAGCGCTACACCATGACATCCGCGTAACAAACAATAAAGGGGCCAAATTGTAAAAAAAAAACTCACGTGAGTTGGAAATGAACAATATGACTCTGTTCATGGACCGTTATAAGCGGATTTTACTCTCAGTAACTTTTTACCAATTTAGGGGCAACCTTCGTGGTGTACTCATCACCCTCCTCAGCCTTCTCATCTGTCTCTCTGTCTACAGACACTTTCGACCGACCAGAGGCGTACGCTCGGGGGGAGGGGGAAGGTGTGTGTATGCATGTGTGTGAAAGTTTTGGTCGCTAAGAGCGTGGGTTTCCGCGGCTGCAGTCAGTATTTGGCTGTCCGGAGACGCCGCGTCCAAGGCAAAGGTACCAACGTTTCGGCGACCTTCCTCAGGGCGTAATTAGGCGGCATCCGGATAGCCAACTACCCAAGCGGACTCAAACGTCACCCAGACAGCCAAGTACATTTTGAAAGACGCTATTTAGCCTTAAGTAATTAAATATTTATTTTCGTAAAAATACTAAATCCCTTAATATTAAAAATGACGCCGGCCTGGATGGCCAAGGTGTATGAGAGCGTGTATTAGCTCAGCGCTAATCGCTTCGCAGCTCCGGATAGCCAACTACCCAAGCGGACTCAAACGTCACCCAGACAGCCAAGTACATTTTGAAAGACGCTCTTTAGCCTTAAGTAATTAAATATTTATTTTCGTAAAAATACTAAATCCCTTAATATTAAAAATGACGCCGGCCTGGATGGCCAAGGTGTATGAGAGCGTGTATTAGCTCAGCGCTTTGGTCCGAAAGGTCGCGAGTTCGAGTCCTGTCTTGGACATGGCTGTTTGTCGTTTGTCTCTCGTGTATGTGTTGTCACGAAAGGTCTCACATTCTGCTGACCCCAAATTAGAGGAACCCGCAAGTGTGTTGGTGTCTAGTGTACGGTCGAATATGCATTCCATCGACCCATAAAGGGCAACTGGCTGTACAAACGACAAAGAACAAAAGTCCTAGAATATAAAAAATAACTTTAGAACGAATTAAAACACTATAAAATTTACAGTGAAGGTGAACGGATTCACACATTAGTATATCCGCGTAATGTTATCGTATCAATGATTCAGTAAGTATTACTGCCTTATTGTCTGGGAAGTTTGAATATCTTTGGTTTAATTGCACATTCTAAATGTACTAAATATATTTTCGATTATTTAAATTTTACTTTTGGCGTTTCTTGAAATTGTAAATCGACATTTGCAATGTACGAGTTTAGAATTAAGGAGTTAATTTCAGTTTAAAAAATTATAGAAATGTCACAGTGTGCGGACAAATTTGGGCAAAAACATGCAGAAATCTTCAAATCTATCATAAAAAGGAGACTTGAAGGAAAGGATTATTAACTCGATATCCACAAAGAAACCCCTTAAAATGCGTCAAAAAATTCCAAATTCTCCGAAAACCTAAAAATGCCACAATACCTTCGAAAGTACGCTAAAAATTGCACCCAAGTTAGAGTTGAATTCTCTCAAAATCGCCTAAGAATAAATTTATAAAAGTCAAAAATTGAAAATTGTATGAAAGAAAATTGTAAGTAGAATCTAGTAAGGGGTCCCAGAAATGTATACCTCCCCCTGGTTTTGGGCAGCGTCTGTCCATGCGACCGACCTAGTGTCTGTTACATAATAAATATCATTATAACAGACTACTGTGTCGGGCGACTCAATCGCCTGTAAGAGTAACTAACAGTTGCGGTTTGGAACTCCGTAGAAGAGTTTTTCACCTCCCAGTTGTGGTACCGAAAGCAGAGGTTCATGCAAATACGTCAATTCAGAATTGAGGGAAAATGACAAAATTTTTTCCATATTTAGTCAACGTTTCGATAAATAAAATGTTCAAGTTGTTCATAATACACTATTATGTATATGTGTAGTCTTAAATAAATTAAATTCTTCATCGTGTTAAAGATTTAAGATTAAATTAATTATACTACACCAAGCAAAAATTTCATTTGTTTTAATATTCATCCCTCATCCAGATCGGGGTGAAAAAAAATGAATGATGAACCGATTGGCCATCTTTCAACTTATTGGTTTTCGCTGATTTTGAAATGAAGATTAAGTTCCATGTTTTTAAAGGATCACTGAATTAGACGAGCATTCAGTCGCATGACAAACAATTTTGGCCTAATCTTCATTTATATCGCTGGTTTGGTATACTGCACTGGTGCGGATATAACGGGGTGGTGTAACGAGTTATTCGACCTATATTTGAACTAATATAACCCCCGAGTGTAATACATTGGAGTGTTTAAAGATGGAAGGTTACGCCTTGGAAATGTTCATAGATTCCAATTAATTATAATTGTTTCTCACCTCTTACAAAACCGAGCGAGAAAACAAACAACGTGTGTACAGAGAAACAGGAACACAACAATACTATGAACGGACTTTAAACATGGAGACGTTCTCAACTTGTGATGAATGCTCCGAGTCTCTTTGCGTAAATGACAAAGCACAATCGTACTCTGAGTTCCAGTGTCTTGCCATCAAACACAGCGTACACCGTGGCATTTGTCTACTCAACCAACCTTTCTGTCTTCTTGCAAGCTCGCCCGTTGGAACTCAACTAACTTCCTGAGTTTTTTAAATAAGGCAATAACATTCTAAAAGTAACATTACCGTGGCTTAAGCACTCCTTGTCGGCATTTGTGAACATGAAACGACATATTACGGTAGCACAAAAGAATAACGTGTTTGGTGTCTGGAACCTTTAAGCAGATAAAGGTCAAAATTATAGTAATTTATAGTTGTTTCCTAGTTAATTTTCAGCCACAATACCTTTCGCCGAAGGCCTTTCCGTTGCACTGCCAAAGCGCGGGTTTTGTGCGACCTCGTTGCAGTTTCGCGAGGACGCAATCCTACAGCGCGGGAGTTCTTCCTCATGCCAGACGCTATTTTAAGACGGATTGCCTTCGCCTGCGGTTCGCCCAGCGCTCTCCGCTTTCCAGTCCGAAGGCCCTCGGGGGAGGGGGGCGCGGGGCCCGCGCTGGGGGGAGATGCCGGGCGCGCTGTCTCGGAAGGAGTGCCTCAGGGACGGAGATTGTGACGGCTCGCCCTCAGGAATAAACTGTTATCTGTGGTCGTGTAGTGAAGCTGCGCCCCGTGAATCACTTCTTCGTCGGTCACCCTTGGTGAATTGCTTGGTACTATAATGATGTTTAGAAAGATTGACCACTGTTTGAGTGATTAAAATGCTTGTAGTTTTGTCTCATTGGCACCGGTTGAAATGGCTCATTGGCAGCAATGTTATTGCCACTGCAGAGTTGCTGATCGGGAGTCTCTAGGGTTCGACAGCCGACTGTGGCGGATTTTTGACATTAGCTACTTTGTTAGTTCGAACTCAACTTCTGTTTTGGGGAGAAGTCTAGCGAACGGATATTTTTATCAGTAGTTTTGCGAGATCACTGCCCAGACGAATGTTGGTGCAAAACCTTAACAAAGGACAACGCACCGCATGAGATCTTCCTGTCCTGATCCTCATCACCTTTTCTTCCCTTACACGCACTCCCACACATTAAATTACCAGCACTTCATTACCACATGTCGAGATCTTAACGCTTGTGTCTGCTGAGGTTGTGTCTTGCTGGAGATATTCTTAGAAGTAGGAATCCCATAAATGTCGGTACCGGATCTCACATACCAGAGAAAGATTATTGTAATTTCCCGTGAGATAACAAACACTACGCTTACGAGACGAACGATCTAAACGACCTAAGTATGTGAAGCGCTCGAAATAATTAAACACTTGCTGTCATTGACCGTAATGATGATTAGAAATATCCGTAAATCGTTTGAAAGATCGTAACTATTACCTGCACCGTCGCTAGTGAGACTCCGGAAAGAGACGGCAAGACCACGTATTTTCCCTTCTCAAGAAAGCAATGCTACACACTTACGCGAAGACTCCCGTAAGCCGTTTTCATGACAGGATCTTCATTTCCACTCATTGAGCTTCTTTGTCATTTTTATCTGTTCAATTCTCTGTATCTCCTTTTTTTGTTTACAACTACCTATTGAATTTTTTTAAACAAACGAAGAGTAAAACATACATATATTTTTTATACAAATGCTTAAACGGAAACAGCTTTCTGCCATTGAATTCAGTATATTCACGTTCTACATAAATGTACCAACGATGCACGATGCGTATTTGGTCGTAAATAAAATTATTAATTTTTATTAACGCGAATGAAAGACAGCCGCATTATCGTCTTCTGTTATCAGTGGGTTACAACAAGTAACAATGACCATCAGTTTGTAACGGATGCACAGTTTGCCAATTAGTATTGTTTATATCGCTAGCAAGAAAATAAATATAGATATAAAAATATAATAATTAAATAAAATATTTTTATATTCATAAAAATTAATGGGATCTTACATGCATTACTCTTCATTTCCACATCTTGTTAAACAAAGAAAAACATCTATTCTAACACACAATTTAAAATACATTTTAAATGATTACTAAAATATTAATTTTAAAACGTACAAAAAAGCTCGAAAATAAGAAACAAAGAAACATGGAATAATATAGCAATTTTAACTTACGTAGTATCAAACTGCGTAGCATCACATTACTTTTATGTTCACAAAGCGCAGTATACTGAGAGTGGACAACTACGTTCGCCGCCAAATTACATAAAAAATAATAATATTTTCAAAAAATTCAATATGACCTTATTTGAAGATGTTTTTGATGAACACATTTCATTAAGAAAAAAATGTATCTCCTTAATTGTAGTTGTAGGAAGACACCGAAAAATTGTGATTTTTTTCAATTTTCGAAAAATTAGGGTTTTTAACCAACATGAGACCTGCACCATTTTCTTAAAAGTCCTTTGAATATCCATAACAAAAATAACTCCGTCGTTTTTGAAAAAAAATTGTTTAAAAAACTAACAATTGCAATATTGGCAAACTAAAAATTGCCAATATTTGACGCAAAATTACGCGAAAAGTACTCAAATTTTGGAGACATTGTACCTGACCTTATTTCAAAATATGTCGTTAAGGAACATATTTTATTAAGAGAAAATTCTCTATATTTAATATTTGAGTTGTAGGAAGACGCCGAAACAATTTTGAATTTTTGCAATTTTTGAAAACTCAGTTTTCGACGGAAATGAGACCTGCGCTATTCTCTTAAACATTCTTTCCACTATCCAAAAACAATTTTTAATAAAAACATTTGAGCTATTTTCTTTAATTTGGAAAATGACCTAGGGGCTTCATGTAAAGTACTCCCAAAATATCGGTTTCAAATTCAAGGGGACGCGGTATCAGTGAGCTCGATTGAGGAATATTAATTTTGGAGAAAATCGGCTAAACAGTTTAGCCACTACGGTTTACAGACAAATATACAGACGGACGGTCAGACTTTTTCCCGTCAATCGATTTTTGGTTTCTATCCCCACAATCATGGATTCTGGGTAAATCGCTTGTTAGAGGATTTTTTTCTAAATATAGCAACTGGATTTATCGACATTTTCGTTACCAGGTCCCTGTAATTAGAGTTTTTCTGTCAAAAATTCGCCGTTTTTCGCACAGACTGACGAACTTTCTCTTTTACAATTTTTGAAAATTTACGGAGAGCTACGAAATTGCGGCGTTATTTGAGCGATCAGAGGAAAAAATTAATGGAAAATTTGGAGCAATTTTTGAGAAAATTTTGAAAATGTAGTTGCTTCATGTAAAATACTCCCAAAATCGAAATGTCTGATTAAAATTCAAGGTGCCGAGGCATCTATCAGATAGATCGGGGAATATCAATTTCGGTGTAAGTCCTGCTTACGGTTTAGCCGCTAGCCTTGTTCACAGATGGACGGACAGACAGACGTTTTGCCGTCAATCGATTTTCTGCATGAAGGACCCATCTAATGTGAATTCTGAATACACAACGCAATAGAGGAAGTAATTTATTACATATAAGAAGAAGATTTATTCACTTTTTCTTTCAGAGTCTGGGAAAGAGGGTTTTTCTACAGAGAATTCTCCATCCCCCCCGCAGCATTACAATAATGTCTGTATTGCAAAATTAGTAGGCGAGAAAGTAAAAGCAATTATTTAGCCGTTCATAAATCACTTCCAATTTTGTGTCGTTTCCTCCCTTAATTTCGTTCAGTATCTGATCTCGTACGTCTAGCTTATTCGTGACAGAGGCACTGTTGGTAAGCATTTACCACATGCACTCCGCAGAGGAATTCGAGTATTGTACTGTAAACATGCAAATTGTACGATAGCGTTATGGTATGGACTACTTTCCAGACCTTTTGACGCACGTGCTAGGGACATCCATTTCCTTGTTTATAACATTGAATAATTACAGTAAGAATGAATAATCATACTCTGCGGTGGATGTAATAACACCTAATTTATGTATCTAAGGCGTAAAGTAGTAGATAATTTTTCTCCGAAGTAGGAGTTAGTGTGATTCGAGTAATTTTTACCTTCTCACACTTACTAATGTAAGAAGAGAAAGTATTGTAATTCTGCGCCGGAAAACGGCGAATTTTTGACAAAAAACTCTTATTGCAGAGCCCTAGTGACGAAAAAGTGGATAAATCCAGTTGATAAATATAGAAAAAAATTCCTCTAACACGTGGTGTAGCCAGAATCCATGTTTAGTGCGTTCTTAATACCAAAAGATCGATTGATGGCAAAACGTCTGTCTGTGCACAACGCTAACGCATATACCGTTCAGTCAATTTCTCCAAAAGTGATATTCCCACACCGTTCTGGCTGATATCGCGGCCCCTGGAATTTGAAACCTATATTTTAATTTTGGAGGGTACTTTACATGAAGACCTTTGGACAGTTTCAAACATTTTTTACAAACTTAATTTTTTTAATTAAATTTTGTTATTGAATAATGCGAAGGACGTTTAAGAGAATGGTGCAGGTCTAATTTTCGTTGAAATCCCAGATTTTTCGAAAATTGCAAAACGAATTTAAAGCTACACAATTAAACATAGAGATTTTTGTCTCAGACAAAGCCCTTTGTATAAAATTTGTTTCTTACAATAGGTAATGTACAAAGGTTTGAAAAAACGAGTAGTTTTTGCGTAATTTGCGCTTGAAATTTACCCAATTTTTTTGACAAAACTCTCTCCAATTTTTTCTTTAAATTTTTTCACGTATGTGATAAGGAAGGGTTAAAAAGGCGCTAGCCCCATTTTCAGGAATTGCTCGTTTTTTTGATAATTGCAAAAAAATTCAAAATTACAAAATTGAAGTTAGATATTTTTGCCTCGGACAAAGTCTGTTAAACAAAATTAGCTCTTTAAAAAAGACCATGTTCAATTTTTTGTTAAAGTTAGTAGATTTTGCGCAACTTCTGTTTGAAATTAATGAAACATATATGGGCATCTCGACATACATAACGATCATTTTGTAATCTTGCGAGAAAGTATGTGCTGTTGTAGCTCCACTAGTTTGTATTTAACCCCTAGGCCTTGTATTTATTGTTTTCGTAGTTTTTAAGTCTAAAAATATAATTGTGTTGTTTGCTTAGTAACGGGCGTAAATATTTCAAAACCCACGCGCGGGCATAAAGAACCTGAATAGGTATTATGCATTTAACCGCAAAGGTATTATGCATTTTGTATAACGAGTTTCTTTCAGATGCTTGACACACACACACACACACACACACACACACACACACAGACACACACACTAATGAAGTAATAAATCTTCTTCTGTGTTTTTCTTCAAATTTTTGGAACGGATAGTACTAATTGCACTGTTTAACATGACGTAATTTGGGATATTTATTTGTTTTTTCAAAAATTACACAGATGTATTTTTTTTAAGATCTCTCTTACCATTAATATGCAACGTTTCTCACAATTTGCAAACACTATTGTATTTGTGAGTTAAAGTGCTTTAAAGTACATTATTTATAGTTTTTCGAAAACACAAAAGATTCCACAAAGAACTTCAAATTTCGCATTTACAGTAGGGCTTAAACCCCATTCTCTTAAAAACGGCTTCAAACTTTTCAAAGAAAATTACAATTTAGGACAGGGTTTCCTTGTTCTTAAATATTCTTAAAATAATATTTCCATTCTACTATTAAGAAACCGAATAATTAAGAAAATGTTAATAAACGAAATTTGGTTGGCGATAGATGGCAGCTGGCAAGAGTATGTGGCACGTCCGAATAGCTAGCCGGGACTAAAGGAAATAGAAAACTAATTCGGGAAAGTTTGTGCCAATCTGTTGCACTACTAGTTCTTTTAGTACTATAAATATAATTTACTCTCTTAGTTGCCCACCTGAGGCGCGAACACTCCGGGCGTCCGGCTCTCAGACAAGGCCATGGAGCATCCTGATCGCGCACGTGGTCACTGGCGCGCAAGGTTACTGACGGACTACATTGTCTTACATCCTTTCTCAAGAGACGTCAGGAAATCAAGACTGGTAATTTAATGAATATTTTCCTAAATTTGTAACGAATAATAGCAGAGGCCCCCCCTAGGATGTGAGGGGCGGGGGCTATATATATATATATATATATATATATATATATATATATATATTGAAACGCACCGCGCCTCTAAATAGAAACGCGATACATTTCAACTTAAACAACCAGAGAACATACAAACGGCGCGAGCATAACTAGGCAGCATGGCAACACGGAGGGGAAGGGGGGCGTCACGTGGAGCGCGAGACACGAGGGGAGGACAGCGAGAAGTCGGTTGAGAAGGGGAGACGAGCGGAAGCCACGCTAGCGGACGGAGGTGGTGCGCGAGCGGTGCGAGTTATTTGGGGAAAAGTACCCCTAAGTGCTGAATAACTTAATAGACTTGCTTAGTATTACATTTCGGACCGTTAAAGAAGTGTGATGTAGACCGAACAGCATTGGGAAGTCAACGGATAGAGTGTATGGTAAACCGAAGAGTGTGAAACCCGCCTGTAGCGTGAGCACATGCATCGCGAACGTAGGTTTTGGGGAAAGATAGAATGTGTAGTGCACAAGACAGTGACTGAACCAGTGATCATTTGTGAGACCGATCAAGCAGTGTCTGACGGGTTTTCAGTGTACAGGAACTTTCCATAATGAAACTGTATGATGACGCGTGAGGAGAACAAGAACACGTGGGTATAGGTTACCGATATTTCACCGGTGATTCAGAGAGTAATATAGTGTAACGTGTTTAGCATAATCAGTTACAACCCAAATCTGGAGTTCAGACTGTCAGGACAAGCATAAGTTAATTAGATGCACTAGTGTAGAATATACGCGTGGAGCAGCGTGAGGGGCGAACACTTGCCTACTCATCTCCGGCTGGGGGCCGAACGGCTCCGGGACCACGCGACGGGAGCCGAAGCCGCCGGCACCATCGGCGCCGGGCCCCAACGAAGCGACGTGACCCAGGTGGTAACAGGTATGATGCTAGCATTGAAGGTATTAAGTTTTGGTACCAAAACATAGTAATCATTGCGTAGGGGATCAGTGTTCGAAAGTGTAATAGTGATATCAGATGAATAAACATCAAACTGTCGTTGTATAATAAACTGTATGTATTTATTGTACCCCGAACATCCCAGGGTCCACATTCGCGAAAAAGATCCCGAGCCCTGCCTGAAACAAACAAATTTATTGTACCGTGCCACTTCACGGGTAAGTCACGATTGACCCCGAGCAGTCGGTCCGTTACAATATATATATATATATATATATATATATTTTTCCAGCAGACTTAATATTTTCTTATAAATAATTTTTCCTTTAGACTGTAGAAAATGTATTTTAATTTGTTGACTTATAGTTAAAATTTATGAAGTTAACAATTGATATATTGAGTGACTTTTGTATATATAGAAAATTATTAAAAGCAATATTTTTGTAATATGTATCATTAATTTCGGAGAGGGGTTCTGGGGTCACACGCGCTCCTCCTTTCTTAAGTGTGCAACAATTGTAGTGTGAAGTTATGATAGAAAATGTGGACAAGGTTCGGTAACCATGCCAATTAAAATAATATTAATATTTAATAATAATAATAATAATAATAATAGCAATAACAATAATACATCCTAAAATGATGTTTGACTTAAACACAAAAATATAATTTGTAACAATAGTATTAGCAATAAAAATAACTTTCTTCCTTTCAAATCTACAGCGCTGTACACACGTAAGATGGATCAATACCAAATCATTAATTGTTAAAAACATATCAAGTTAGGCAATATCTTCAATAAAACATCAAGACAATTAAAGAGAACAACAGAAAACACCGTCAAAGATGCAATCCTGTGTTCGCCGGAACATTTTGTCTTCTTGGTGCATTTTTTAATTTTATTTTATATTTTGTTTTTGTACGTTGGAGAGGTTATAATAAAGAATATAATGCAGCGCGGGCCATTACTGGTAATTCTTGGCATTAGTTGATACCGCGTCGGCCGGCGCGCGGGGCGAAGGGGGGGGCGCGGAGTGGAGGGGAAACCGGCTGGCAGCGTGGCGGGAATGACCCACCCGCCGCATAATGAAGGGTTTCGAGATTGCTTCGCGGCGCACAGTGTCCCGAAACCACATTTAATGCGCGCACTCCTGCAATGTTGTTTTTGGAATGTCTCAGCAATCACTTCAACCCGGAAAATGGTAAAACGTGTGACATTTCTAAGTAATACGAAAGGTGTTTGAAAGTGTCTGAGATAATGAGAAATGCACAATAATTTGTAATAATAATGTAAACATGCACCAATTTACGGGTAGAATTAAAATTAATACAAAACGTTTTATCTGTACGGGTTTCCTTTTAAGTTAATTAACGCAGACATGCATTTTTCTCTAAAGAATATATCTCGAACCTGAGCTTAAACAATTGCAATTGATAATTGTTGTGTTTTATGATTATAAGCAATAGATTCATCTTGACCAGCATTCTTTATTTTCTTTTGTTTCATTTCACTCTTTTTCGTCCATCGCACTCTAGCTCCCAAAAGAGCATTGGTGTAAGATCTCGCGGTTTCCTTCGCATCCTCACCATTAACACGACTCTTCTAGTCTTGCTTCCCGTTGAACTCAAAACAATGGAAAAAATTTCAGGAAAGAGGCTGTTAACCCACATGCCCAAATCTCAAGAACTGGAGAGATTAGTTCCAAAGGGGAGTCTGTAACACCTGTATACGAACCCTCTTGTTAGTTTTTCCTTCCGTTAGTCAACTGCTCTCGTTTTAACGCGTCCGAAATACACCATTCTCTGAATTATGTTAGATGTGGACCCCATCAGCTCTCACTACGGAGGGTGTCACAACGGAGATGTGACATGGAAAGAGAATAGCTTACTGATTTTGAAAACAAAATATTTAGTAAACAGAGGGAGGGCATAACTAGTATTTAGTGGTAATTGTCTATTGACGTTGATAATCCCTCCCAGGTGGTAATTAACCTTTCCATCCCCGATATCCTTGACAAGCATGTTCCCTACTTAATGTATTTTTCGCAATGCTTGTGTCATGTGAAACAGGTAACTGGCCTGATGCCACCATGTGTGATCTATCGGCAATATGAGGCATTACTCACGTGATTACCTTCCTAACCATTTTTTCATCAATGAACTTCTAAGCAGGGGTGTCTTTTTCATGGTTATTTTATATGCTGAAAGAATAAATTTATGGAACGGGATCTTTGGCTTCAAGGTCTCTTACTTTTTATAAGCACGTGAGTAATTTCAGATGTAAAGAATAGCACGTTCTTCACAATGAGAGAGACAAATGTTCCTCTATTTTTCTGATTTATTATTTAGTGTTTTCGCGTCAAATTGTATGGTCTCAAATTTTATATCCTGGAAGTTGGCAGTGTTCCCTCACTACTGGAAAATGAGATGCAGCATAGATATACAAGTCAGTGTGCAGGATTACCCTTCTCAAGTTATCTTCCCTAGCGGGGCATGCATCCATCCCAGCCGAGATACGTTCTAACCTACTGACTGGTCTTCTGACATGTGTGGTAATATATTTAGCCATTACATGTTCCGTAAACAGCAATTGCTCTCGGCGACGTTAGATCCTGGGGTTCCTAGTCGGTCACCCAACCAGGAACCCGCGATGTCTCGAATTCGCTTAACCTTCGTGACTTCACGTAGTTAACGAATTCGGTTGTCGATGCCGGTTTTGTGGTCGTGGCCTTTCAGTCGAACCATCCCAGCATTCGCCTGAATGACGAAGGGAAACCACGAAAACCCCGGTCAGGATGGCCGCACGGACATTGAATCCGGACCTCCCGAATGCGAAGTCAGCGCACTACGCACTGCGCCACTTTGCTCGGTGTATAAATGTATAGCATGTAAGTAAAAGTGGTTTGTGTAAGGCGAGAGGAAGGGGTAAGCTTGAAGAAAGAGAGATCGCTTAGAAACACTGCTCTGGCATTCGTTAAGTATTGACTGGAGAAACCATAGAAAATTTCCGATCAGAGCTGCCGACCGCTGGAATTTTCCTGCAGATAGTGTTAGAATTCGACCTAGCTACGAAGTTAGTTGAAAATTCGTCACCATCGGAACTCACATACTAGGACCTGTCGGACAGCGACACTGCAGAGGCAACCGCACTACTGTCACTAAGCAATTGTTGCTCATTTAGCTTATAAACGATCGTTACCGTCCGAATTTTGTTATTCTATTACATGCTTGTCATGGAGGTAAAAAATGTGAACGTAGTTTTAAGTATCATCGAATTGTTTGAATACAACCGACGAAAAATGCAAACTTCTCAATTGAAGGTATGAAAGAATGGGATGTAAATGGCGTGAGTCAGATGAGCGCGATTGTGCGCTGTCATTCAGACATAACCCAATGCTCTAAGCGATGTCGCTAGCCACATGATGCTATAAAATTGGAAAATTACTAAAAAAAAACATGTTCACGTGAATCCATGTCTGCAAAGTTGGGCACTACACATATGTTTATAGACAATATTTATAGGCACATCTGAATAACATGCTGGTGATGAATTTGCACATCTGAAATAATTCAGTGTGTATGTATTTCTATTTTAGGTCTGGTTCTTTTCGGTTCTCCTAGATGTTCCCTCTTCGGCTGCGACTACAGCTATCCAGGTGCGACCACTTTCATACAGAGCCTTTTCAAAATGCATCGCACCAATGCGGCTTGCGAGACCATTTCGATGTAAATACAATTTTTCGAACTAGGTGAAGCTTATGAACACGTCTGTGCTTTGTCCGATTGCGAGGAAGAGAGCCAGGCCCTGGTGGCATTGACAATGTGACCCGTATAGTCCAAATCTTCTGTCTACTTGACAGCAGTGTGTTGGGTAGAGCTATGTTGCCATTTACCCGGGTGGCACACGTAGTCGAGAGGTTGTCCTCGCATCAGATCACAACAAAAGCAGCAAAAGTAAGAAACGAGTCGCAATAAGAGCTCACAAAAGTGGACGACACAGGGTCGCAGTTACGCTGCACCGAACGATGCGACGGACTGAGGACGTAATGGCACTCTTCAAATTTTAGTTGCTTCACGCTGTTAGATTTCATTTTTTTCTTAATAAATATCGGCAACTCTGCAGTTACACCGTCAGAATTTGAAGCCTCTGATTGGATAACAGAACCCCCTCCTCCCTGTTAGATGCTACCTAAGTAGACAGAAATATTATTCGGGCAATAGGCATCTACGTCACAGTTCGGTTTCGCACAACGAATGGAAAGAAATTATGTGATCGTAGGGTAAAGCTTACGAAGTTCTTAACTAAATCTAACTACTCAAGAAATGTTGCCGTGCGACCACAGAATTATGGTGAAGGATAAATGCACATAAGTGATACATGAAGCACTGGGAACGTTTTTGGGACAATTATAATAAGGAATATAGGATGCCAGTGGCGTAGCGTCAGGGGACGCTGAGATGCTGAGCATCCCCGTATATAAGAACCTTAAATACTGTATTGATAATCTTACAAGTGATCTGTTGAGCGAAACACGTTTTGTATTAATTTAAAATTGATTTCCTATGATTGAATTTGGCGGGCTGTTGAAGCTGGCCTCTGATTGCTTGGAAGCTAAAATACTTCAGCGTCTGCCGCCAGATTGCGACGAGCAATGACGCATTCGCAGTTGGCGAGGTCCCCCTCTCCCCTCTTCACCCCTGGCCCAGAGAAACCCGACTGCTTTACGCTAGCGTCTACTGCGGAAAGAAGCTCGTTTGTGCACGAGAGCGCAGCACACTTCAGGCGTTCAGTAAATTATCTTTCTCTCTCTCACTCGGGAGTCCCCGCTTGGTCATGGGTACAAACTGTAGAAATAGTGCCTGACTACTATTTCTTAATTAATATCCAAGAAATTGTATTATCTCTTAAATAGATTACATATTATTTAAGTCTGCAATGTATAAATTAACAAATGGTCTTATTGCCATTCGCGTATGAGAATTAAAGCTGAGCCATTGTATAATTTGCTTTCAAGACATCGGCAGCCCTGACTGCTGTGAGGATTTTGTGGGAAGCGCCTACACCGTCGTAAGCAATCGAGATCGTGGAAGTAGTCCCAGTGTATCTGCCTTGTGTTGCGTTCGCCTGTTAGACGAAGTAGTTGATAGTGACATTTTGTGTGTTATTGTTGAGCATCCCCAAACGTGTGAGTCACGCTACGCCACTGTAGGATTCCTAGCAGATCCAAAAGTAACGGGAATTTGTTTCAAACGGAAGAGCCCCTTGGACCGACAAGACATGCCAGGATGCGATGGGGACGGTGATGCATGAAGGGTGGGAAATCATATCGTGCCACAACACAAGGACGAAAAGACCCACAATTCGCAGGATTCGAACATGCGACACCACGTACCGCTTCCTTCAGTACTACTGCCTTGCGGACCACGGGTGCGCTCTGTGTATATTGTGTATTCTGAACGGAACCATTTACTTTGCGGGCTCATTATAACCGCTTTATACTGATTCCTAGTTATCGGCTGAGTTTAGCTGAGCCAGCATTCCCGCTGCCTCTGCTGTGACTCTGACCGGGAGGTTCTAGATGTCGATACCCGGCGATGGCAAATTTTCGACATTAGTTATAAAATTAGGCCGAATTTATCCGTCGCTTTGAGAAGAATTCTAGCGACCGGCGTCTCTGATTGGTAGTTTTCCATGGTTTCTTCGATATATACCTGGGAAATACCAAATCAGTACCGTTGCAAAAGGGCAATCATTCCTTTCTCTTATTTGTCGCTTCTTCTCCTCTTACACATTCACACTTGCACGAACGTGCACTACACTAACTCACATGGAGGAAGCCAGTCGGGAGATTAGATTGACTCAGCTGGAGCGGTGTCTCGCTGGGGAGATATCCGGAGGCAGAAATCTCCGCAAGCAGACGTGTAGGTCGACGCCAGACCTCATCACCCAGCGGAGGAGGAACATCGCCACCTCCTGTTTTATAAACATTAGCTACACTTACGGGACTAAATATCCTACCATTTGATGTACCAAGTATTTCCCAACTGTCTTGTGAATGTACTTTATTATTTTTTTACTATAAAATAGATTTTATAAACATATTTCTTTACTTAAAATATAACAATTTTTTATAAGTATCACATTTTTGAGCCCCCTTCACATACGAGCTTTATTTGAACGCGTTTCGGCCCAGTGTGCTGTGCGCCGTTCCGCGCCGCGCTGCCGCAGTCTGCAGAGAGCGGGCGGCCTTGTCTTGAGGGCGGCGGCGGCGGGCGAGAAGCGCGAGGCCGGCATCGAACCGAAGACCCTGCGCACGCTTGCGCCGACGTTCGCGAGCGACAGGTTTCCTCGGCGTTGGCGAAAGCCTGCCATCTCACGGCGGCGATACAACGCTCGTGATTTACCCTGACATTTTGCGGCAGGATTTGTGTCAGCGAAGTGGAATTGGCGATAATATCTCCCTCACTTCAGATACGCAGCTTGTATTTTTTTTGTTAACTACCTTTTGCTCATGAAATTATCAAATGGTCCCTTGTATAGAAATGAATTGTAGTTGGGATGTAGCTAGGACAACTGGCTACAAAAACTGTGTTACAAAATATAAGTGCAAAGAGGATGCGGATTTTCATACACAATAAGTAAGATGATTTGAAATTACTGAGGGTACATGTAAGCAGAAGAATGTTAATGAAAAAGCAGAGTAAAAGTCTAGTAAAAAATATGTCCTAGAACCCCATTTTCATGTTTCTTGGCTCTGGTCGTCTGTCGTTCGCAATACAGTTTAAGGGGCAATATTTATAAGAAAGAGTTATCCTATTGTTCAAAGGCTGCAGTATTGGCACAACTCGAAGACTTTAAGATTATTAATACATTAACTTTTCCGAGGTTTCGTGAAACCACTGATTAAGAGACTGTGCCCTACTCTTCTCATCCATTTGAAATTTTTCCGAGTCTGGCCTAGTCATTGCCAATTGCCAGTCCCGCACTGTTACCGCCGCGAAATATCAGGCACAGCAGAACCTCTTTAACCCGTACATTCGGGTAACCCGGACCAGTTTTGGAAGAAAATGTTTATCGGGTCTAAATGAAGCTTTGATTTACAGACGATAAACCGCCATTCGCAGGAGGCATATTACTCGAATTCACTTGCCAGCAGTTGCGTTCATTGCCTTTATCCCACCTGTCAACTCACCCCATCCCTGCCCCAAGCCTCCAACGACGGGCCGCACGAAGAGGTAGAAGAGGGAGCGGAGAAACAGCCCTGGCGATGCCCTGGGCATTCGCAGGTCCATCGACTAGTTCGCACCGATTGAACGGAAATACATATTACAATGTGTTTTTAGGTGAAACTGTGCCAACAATAATTTTTAAACCGAGAAATGTGAAGTCGCAGTTTTCCGCGGCTTGAGTCTTGTGAATGTTCTTGGCTGTCCTGTTGACGCCGCGTCGAAGGCGGCGATGCTGACGTTTCAATCATCTTGACGTAACCTTCCGCCTTGAGGAAGCCAGCCCAGTCCTGAGGAATCGTTTTCCTCTCATTCTCTGGATAACCCAGATTTTCATTAACTCGGATCAGCCCCGGTCTCAGTTATTCCGGGTTAACGAGGTTCTACTGTACTTCGAAAGAGACTGTCTGAGTGTAACTCTCACATTCGTCCAGGGCATTCTCCAACGCAATCCGAACTGAACAGAAAAGAAGTGATATCAGAGGATGAACGACGTCTGGTAGATGTGACGCCCAACAAGCCATTAACACACAGGGAAACACCCAAGACCACGTTGAATACGAACCCCGAACGCGATTATAACGGAGTTCCCTAGTTACATGCAAGGAATTGTATGAGTGTTAATTGTGCTAATATGATTAAGTAAACGACGCTTCACAAGGTATGTACTTCTGTGTGTTCAAAGATAAATGTAGATTCAGACTTAGTATCTGTTTGGATATAGTGTAAGATTTTCAAATTTACATAGTTTTTTATTTTTATTATTTGTAATACTGATGAATATAAATATTAATTTATGATTTAATTTCTGTTTAGTATCCGTTCCGACAAATTTGCTCGCTTGTTGTGACTGTATGCAAAGTAGGAAGGGAAAGGAGAGGCGATGAGTTCTTAATTCCATTTTAGTTAACGTATGATAACGAACATTGTGTACTACCATTTTGGCGATGTGGGTTTACTTTGTGGAGGCTATTTGAAAGTGTGGGAATGATCGGACAGCTGAAGATCAGGTTGGCAATGCTGAAATCTGATTATTCGGACAAGTATAGTAGGACGCATGTTACTTTTAATATTGTATAAACCGGACATATAACACTTTTTAAATAATTGGATGAAAATTTAAATTTTAACAGAAGTATTTACATCAATCAGAAACTGATTACATTCAGTGGCATTTAATATATAAATATATCATTTACACAAGGAAAAAACTTCATATTATATTCTACTGAATGACTAGAATTGTATTCAAGTTTATGTTGCTATTTACAGAGACATATTTATTCCAGTTTTTAACGAGTTCTAAGAAATAAACACTCTAATTAATTTTATTGAATATCCAATACTCGGGGAGGGGGTGAAAAATGTACTTAAAAAAAAAAAATATGTTGGCGAATGCACACCTGTCATGTGACTCCGTGGCGCAACGGTAGCGCGTCTGACTCCAGATCAGAAGGTTGCGTGTTCGAATCACGTCGGGGTCAAACTTTTAGTTCCGTTTCGGTGGAGTTAGCACATATGTCTAAATTGAACGCTGGACAAATAGGGAAATTTAAATAAATATTAACCGTATTTTTTCTTGTTTGTTTAAATTCTTTAAATACACTTCAAAATTTTCACTACTCTCGCTATTGTCTGAGATCTATTTTCCTTTCAGTTGTGGGTTAATCAAGCAGAACGTGCAATTAACGTGTCCAAACACGCTATTGATTAGAATATTACATAAATGAATTCAAATTTCGAAGCTAAACACGTCATGACATCAAGATTCTTTGTAGTCAACAAAACTACTGAAAACTTCCTACTTAACATGAATTCTGAAGAATCTTCATTGCAAATATGTTTTCCTTTTTCCTACAACAGAATGCAAAGAATTGGAACCCAATTGTCTCGCTAGGGAAGATAAAACACAGTGTGAAAAAGACAAAACCAAGCTAAGAATAGGATGCCACCAAAAAATGGCGTGGAAAGTCGGTTCCACTCCAGCTGGCCGGCGCGGCGCGTGGAAATCGGCCCGGGACAGCGTGCCCTTGCCGCTGCATCAGGGTCGGCGCGGAGCGGCGCGGGCTGCCAGTCAGCGGGCGGAGCACGGCGAAGCGCGACGACTGCCCTGCGTCCTGCCGTCAATTGATCAGAGCCGCGGCGCGCGCCCACCCATTCGCCGGCCTGACGGCCGCTGGCCCGCTCGCTGCCCGGTTTTCTCGCCTGCCCGCCCGCTCGCTCGCTCGCTCGCATGCTTGTTCGCCCGTTCGCTTGCCCTCTCGCTTGCCGTCTGCTTGGCCTGCCCACCAGATCGTTCCCCTGCTCGCTCGTTTGCCCTCCTGTTCACCAATCTACCACCCTCTAGCCCGCCCAATAGCGCTTCCTCGCCCGGTAGCTTCCTCCACCCGCCCGCTCACTCGCCCACCCGCCAGCTCACTCGCCCGCCCGCCTGTCTGCTCACTCGCCCACCCGTCCGCCCGCTCCCTCGCTCACCATCCCACTTGCCTGCCCGCTTGCCCACCCGATTACTCGCCCGCCCACCCGCTTACCCGCTTACTCGCCCGCCCACTCGCCCGCCCACTCGTCCGCCCGCCCGCCCGCTCGCCCGCCTGCCCACACGCCCACTCACCCATCTGACCGCTCGTTCGCCCGCCCACCCACCCACCCGCTTACGTGCCCGCCCGCTCACTTCGCTCACTTGTCCGCTCACGTCGTCCATTTGCTTGCTGGCCCGCTCGCCCGCTTGCTGTCTGCATGCTCTCCCACCAGATTGTTTACCTGCGCGTTCGCACGCCTGCTTGTCCGTCTGGCCACCCATCCACCCTTCACCCACTCACCCGCCCACTGACTCGCCGGGTTCATCCCCTCATCCGTCCACCCTCTCACCCGCCCGCCCGCCTGCCTGACCCCTCGTCCATCCGTTTGCTACCCCGCCCCATTCGTATGTCCGCTCGCCCGCCCGCCTGCCCATTAGCTTTTCCCATCCGCTTGGCCGTCCGCTTGCTCGCCCGCCCTTTCGCTCGCCCGCCCGTTCGCTCGCTAGCTCGCTCGTCCGTTCGCTCGCCCGCCCGTTCGCTCTCCCGCCCGTTCGCTCGCCCGCCCGTTCGCTCGCCCGCCCGTTCGCTCGCCCGCCCGTTCGCTCGCCCGCCCGTTCGCTCGCCCGCCCGTTCGCTCGCCCGTTCGCTCGCCCACCCGTTCGCTCGCCCGCCCGTTCGCTCTCCCGCCCGTTCGCTCGCCCGCCCGTTCGCTCGCCCGCCCGTTCGCTCGCCCGCCCGTTCGCTCGCCCACCCGTTCGCTCGCCCGCCCGTTCGCTCGCCTGCCCGTTCGCTCGCCCGCCCGTTCGCTTGCTAGCTCGCTCGTCCGTTCGCTCGCCCGCCCGTTCGCTCGCCCACCCGTTCGCTCGCCCACCCGTTCGCTCGCTAGCTCGCCCGCCCGTTCGCTCACCCACCCGTTCGCTCGCCCGCCCGTTTGCTCGCCCGCCCTTTCGCTCACCCGCCCGTTCGCTCACCCGCCCGTTCGCTCGCCCGCCCGTTTGCTCGCCCGCCCGTTCGCTCGCGCGCTTTTTCGTCCGAATCCCCGCCGCTCGCCCACTCGTCCACCTGTCCTCTCGCCCGCCCACCGGCCACGTGATCGCCGGAGCACGTGAGCCGCAGCTTCCGTTTTCCGTCGCCACGGAAGCACGCTCGGCGGCGCCTGTCCGCGGCCGGTGCATCGCTGCATCGGGTCACGCCCCGCGGGCGCTAAACGCCCGTGGCCCGTCTTTATCGAGCGCATCCGTCATTGTTCGCAGCGCCCGCAAGGAATCCGCATCGGATCTGCTCGGGGGGAGTGGTAGCTGCGCTCGTCGGAGCGTGATCGGGTCTTGGAAATGCTGCGGATATAAAAAGGCAGATGAGTTTGGGAAATAAATGGCTGTAAAAATTATGCACGCCGTTTTACATACGTAATGCGTTGTTTGTGTCATATTGGTATTCAGATCTATGGAAATGGGAATTCATTTTCTTGGACAATCATTTTTTAAAGAAGTGGCTGAGGCACTGGATATTAAAAACATGTTTCAAACTAATCATTCTAATGACTCTACCTGAGAAATGATGAGCAAAACTTCTATGCCTCTAAAATTGCAGCATTAACTTGCGAAATATGAAAATATTTATGTAATTTTCATATTTTTTCTATTTGCAAGGTGCTTTGTCAAAAACCATTTTGTCAAAGCCTTGAGATGTTAGCCAACTTTCTCCATGCAATATCATTTGAGCACATTTATGATGCTTAGCAATTCTTTGATGAAATCCTAATGGTATTACGATGAAATTCCTTACTGAATACCTTAATGGTATTCAGTAAGGAAAGGAACAAGGCTGCATTCACAATAAAGTATCTATCTTCTAAGAATTTGCATATTGATGGACGTTTCATGATCTTAGACGTTTTTATTCATTTGCTTGTTATGCTCGAACAATTAGTGATGATTCACACCTGACAGGATAACTCGAATGGAAAGGGAAGCCAGCTTAGAGTCATTTATAATTCAGTAAGAAGTATGTTTCATTGTCATCTCTCAGAAAATTAAGTCCTTTTAACGGAATGACCGACACTTCTTTAATCGAGTGTTCTGAAAACCACTAAAATTTGTATTTTATAGTTTTTGGAAGGTTAAAGTTAACATCTACATGTTTCCTAGTAGAATATGATTAGAAGTTGTTCACGACATACAACCTTACAATACAATGGCAATACCTCGACAGTGTAGTTTCAGATTCATAGATTTCCTCTCGTTATTGATAATATTTCTCGCTGTATGGATCGCAGTTCTGGATTGACAAATTTACGTTGATGTATTAGCTTTAAATGAATTACTTTTCGCACCTCATGCTACGATTGGTAAAGAGTTTTAATAGTAAAGTTAAGATGGACAGAAATTGCAGTATTAAAATAATATTACGTAACCGTTATGAATATGAGAAAGTACTTGCAGCTGTAGTACCTCTAGCTTTATCTTTATTTACCTTGAATTTTATTTTTTTCGCAATGAAGGAATCATATTGACAATTCTTCCCCTTAGGACAAGATGGTAATCAATACTGGGAAAAGTTGGGAAATCCCGTTCAAATTTTGATTCTGCGGCGTTTCTTTTCCCTGACAATACAGTGTTCAATATTTTCTGAGGAATAACTTCATTCATCACAAAAAATAACTTCATCTTACTATTGCAGCGGTGTAGTTATTATTCCAAGAACTTCTCAGTGCACGCATAGAGAGGGTTAAATGACAGAATTGTTCTGTTCTAGTATTAACAGTGTTATTTTCAATGTTCCATTGTTTTGAGTTAAAGGGCAAAATTGAAGAGGTTAAGGAATGTGTCGTTTTCATATTTCCATTTGTTTTGTAGCGTTGCATATTAATTCGTTTTAAGATGCTTCTCTATTATACTTCCAAAAATTGGGGCCAAAAAAGGTGTTTATCCTATTGTAAAAGTATCCGAAACTCTCTGAACTACACTCTTCTGTGAATACTTTTCCTCCCTAAAAAAAGTGTTCCATGGAGAAACGTACTGATAGAAATAAGCTCTTCAGTTGCGGAGATTCTCAACGATGTTCCCGAGCAGGCCGCAGCGGCGCACTAGCAGCGGAGAAGGCCAGACCGGTGGCGAGGGCGGCCTCGGCGGCGGGAGCGAATCGCTATTTACGTAACCCGGGCTATTCAGCAGGCAGACAATGCGCTCATCGGATCCGCGTCGCCTGCCCGCCTTCTCCCCTCTCCCAGCCGGCGCCGCCGCCGCCGCCGCCGCCGCCGCCGCCGCCGCCGCCGCCGCCGCCTGCCTCATCTCCGCCACCGGAGCGTCTTACGCCGTTGCCATCTCACACGGGCACCGTGCGTTTGATTGATTGAATGAATATTTCATGCTTCCGGGTGTGGCATCTGCTATGGCCAGCAGACCTATAACTGTAGCGAATTCTATATAACAGAAAGTGGCGGTGTTCCTCCCCCCAGGAACATGAAATCCGACACCGACCTACGACTTGAAATCCCACCGACACGTTGGCTTGTTTTCCTAACTCAAGGTATCTGCATCAACGGAACAACACCTTATCCGGGACAAGCTCTAAGCCCCCAACTGTCTCCCGACAAGTGGAAGTGTGTGTGTGTGTGTGTGTATGTGTGTGTGTGTGTGTGTTTACGTGTGTGTTTACGTGTGTGTCTGTGTATAAGAGGAGAAAAGGGGACAAGATTTTGTGATTCGTTTGTTAGGCCCCGATTTTCGCCTGGGGTTGACAAGAGAAAACAAGGGAAACTACCGATCAGAGTCACCGGCCGCCATCTCTCCTATAGGCAGCGGCAAATAGAACCTAGCTATGTCAAAAGCCCACCTTCATGGAAACTCAAACCCTTGGGCTACCACTCAACGATAAGCTATCGCAGCCACTGGGTGTGGATATTGTGCAGCATTGAATGTAACTTGTAGATAATACTTCAAAGTGCACCACTCTTGTAGAACAGTAATAATATCACATTGTGAATAACTGACTACGATGACCATATTTCCGACCAATGGGTAATTCCACAAAGGTGAGACATTGATGACTATTGCTTTTTATTGTTTTTATATAAATAATTTTTCTTCAGAGGTCCAACAAACAAGAAATGAAAGAAAACCATTAGGATTGTGAAGATCTTTGGTATTATGTTCAAACTCCGTGAGTAGGAAAAAAATAGTACAATGGATCTCGTAAATCTACTCTCTAGAAACCGTCCAGAGAAACACGTTCTAGGAAAACGTACTGTGACTGTGCAAATGTACAATGAAATGCACGTTTTGGATTTATATGGAAGTTTTATAAAAAGGCGGTTGAAACTCTCATGAAAAATATATTTTATGTTTATGTTTCCTCTCAATAAAATAATTTTTGAAATATTATCTCAAACGCTTTACAGTCCATATGCGCTCACCTGACAAATGAACTGATAATTTGTACACTGTTATAAGAATTAAAATTTTGATGAAAAATTGATGCAGAAAATCAAGCTTTCGGAGAAACATAGTAGTTCATAATTTTCATAATGTTGCTCAGATCCTTTCAGAAGAATTATTTGCAATTAAAATACAAAAACCGAAGCTTTTGTTATAGTACATATATCGCGAAAGCTGAAAGACGTATTTAAATATTTGCAATTAAACACGGAAGTGATGTACAATGGATTGGGACACAATCACACTGTTGGATAGATAGTCTCCAATTCAAAAGTTAATTACCTAAATTTATAACTCAAATGATTTATTATTATTATTATTATTATTATTATTATTGTTTCTTTGCTTTTCACTTCTTTCAACACATGCATCTCGGTTACCATGAACAAGAGATACACGATTCATCTGTCGTAATCAGCACTGGATCAACCATCAAGGTTTAGGAACTTCCTCACGATGTTGCATGTGTCTAGTATAACAATCTTCTGCAGTTGGATGTATAGCCCCTTCTTCAGTTGTAGTTCAGCCAGGGATTCATATTATTATTATTATTATTATTATTATTATTATATTGAATAATTAATATAATAATATTGAAATTGGTATACAAATTGGTCAAAATTAAAATCAGTAAATTATATGCGTTTACATTAATTTTTTGACGAGACTGACAAACACCACTCGCAATGCATCCACCGCTATACGTCGCCTGCATACGCCCATTTGTCCTCCGCACGACCACCGCAACCCATTTCTTTGGCAGCCGCGTGGGTTTCATTAGAAGGTGCAAACACAGCAGTTTTGCTCCCAGAAAAAACTGCCCCTGGCGGTGCAGGACAAGCGGCTTTATGTAACGACTTCGCGACAGCTCCTGCGGCAGCACGGTCATTCCACCCATGCGACCGTCCTGAATGAGCTGCCGGCAGCAGCCCGCCGACGGCGACCCGCTCACCTTCAACCACGCGCTCTATAAGCCGCCACCGCCGCCTCCGCGACTCCATGTATCAAAGAGGAGATCGAATAGGGGCCTGGCGCCTTTCACTCACCTCGCCTGTTTCGGGCGTTGTTGCTACGCGCGATTGGGCGTGGGAGCGGAAAAAAAGGCAAAGAAAGCAAAAGGAATGTCAAGTAGTTTTAATAGATTATTAAATAGTTGGTAATTTTGTGGATACCCTTTTTAAGGAGAAATAATTACAAACTGTTATTGAACCATAATATGGAAAGAAGAAAAATATTTGGAAAATTAAGTCCGATGAAAAACATATGTTTATCGTACTCAGATATTGAACTACAACATTTGCAGATAGTTCCTTTCAGGAGAAGAATGGCTATAGTTATTTACATAACTAGTATAGAAAGTGGGTCTTTGGAATACAAATGAAATGTTGTTGGACGAGACGACGGAACGGAGTGCGGAAGTTTGAAATGGGTACTTTCCACGTACATTGTTTTTACACAAATTCATGGAAAATTACAAGTCTTGGAATCATTTTCAATATACCTGCCAGCTGCCATATTGATTCGTGTTGCCCCAGAGTTTTGTTTACTGTGCAGTAGAGTACTTAGTTGTTTTGTATAGCCTTGGCTTCTCAGCCGAATGAGTAACGCAAAGTAACACTTGTCAATTAATAATTAGACAAATTGAGTTTGATGAATGCTGATAAAATAATTCTCTGATGAAACCATTCGTATTTTTATTGCTCATTTTTTCTATAAAACGCATTGAATTTCAGTGTCATAGTCAAATATTTATAATTTTTGTGCATTTATTTGGGGGAGGACAGTGTAAGAACGATAATATCTATAGTTAAGGTAAAACTAGACTCAGGCAGAACTCGACGACAAAATATTTACTTGTTTATTTGCCTTATGGGCCCTTCTACCAATATTAAGTAATTCAATTACATAAAACTTGGATAAATATGTATTTGTATCTCATTGTTTTCTTATTTGTGGTATCGAAAAGTATATGTGTTTTTCATTTACTTTAAACTTAGTGTTAAAGTTGAAAAGATAATCAGAAGCTTTCAAATCATTTTCAGGGAACTTTATTTGCCTACACTAACAATCAGCTACCACTCCCAAGTGGCTGCGACTTAGAGCTTAAGGAAAGGGAGTGCTGCTAATACCTTTCTAGAGATTTCGAGAGGCTAGACAGGTTAACGACCTCACAAGCGTAGCGTGTCAACATCATTTCGCAAACTCCCAGTGGCACGTGGGTGCTTTTTTGCGTTGTGTAGCTGTAGGACTGATGACCTGTCGTTCCATTTGAAACCTGTTTTTCATGATTTGCAAGTGCAGAATTTTTTTTATTTTAACGGTACCCCCCGAAGAGAAGAAGACAATTATTTTACGCTTTGAGCCAGGTCGTGAACTTGCCAAGACATCTTTATAATAGATAACGTTTTCCGAATATTCAAAGTTTTAAAGAGAAGTGATTTCTGATACGTTGACTGAACACTCAAACATGTTTAACTGCGGCGTGGGTGCAGACCTGTTAAAATTTTACTTCTTTAGATGATTTTCCTCATGGTTATGCGTATAATTATTTTTATTGTATGAAACCACTTGATTTATCTCAATTTCACATGGTCACTTAGTAGAGTAATGACCAATGACATAATTGGTGCTCTAGGTGGAGGTTACATTTGGCTTTATGTTCTCCTTTTTCACTAGCAGATGATCAGTGGTGATATGCAATTGTCTTTCACGAGATAGGTGATGGTAGGGGTGATAATGCGAGGTAAACGATAAATAGAAACAAATGATTCTGCATGTTAACCCTCCGGCGGGCGCGTCCCATCATTTCTCACCAGCAAGCGCGTGCGGCACTCCGTGCTGCATTTACCAACTTCTATTTTCGAGTCAAAAGTTATTACTTTTGTAATTGAATATGAAGGAAATATTCTTTATTTATGTGTTTACACATTTTATTTCATAATAACTAACTAAATACCAAACGAAATAACAAAATTAATATGAGTCCGATCCATCACTCGCTCCCTCCGTGTATTGGTATGCGTTACATGAAGGGGAATGAATACGGTGCAAACGTGCCTTCTAACGTTCCTTCGGAAACAACACATTTAAAATTGAATTAGTAGTTGGTACTCCAAAATTTGTCACAAAACTCAATAAGAAAGCAGTAAGAATTCTAATGGATAAAATGTGCAAATATTATACTAACATGACAAAGCGCGTGCGGTACGGAGTGCCGCAACCGTTGCAGAGTTCGAATTACGAATGAATAACGATCGATCGGCAGTGTCTAAAATCGTTATTTGAGTGTCACCCGATTGAAAATATAATGATTGAAGAATAACTATGAGCTCATATGTGTGACACCAATTATTTACACGAAATCAACAAAAATGTAAGAATGCGGCACCGAGTGCCTTTACGTGCCCGCCGGGGGGTTAAGATGGTTCAGTTGTTACATGGAGTAAAATGAGTCGAGTCGCCAACCATGCCAAATCAAGCGACGAAAACTATCACGACTTTACTTGGACGGAGGTCTAAGTTCCTATGTCATCTATGCTGTCTAATGAATAGTGCATGGCATGGAATTTGCACATCCATGACCAAACATAAAACTTGTTTTTGTCGTGAATACACCTAAGTAGTTCTTCTGTTAACCTGCGAAGTTTGTCGTGCATTCACCTCATTTTTTTTCACTTCTTGTCACTGTTTTTGGAAAGAATGATCATTATTCTAAGGAGAGTCTGAAACCTAGTGAAAGTAATCTTGGTGATTTATTATCATAAATGACTTAGCATGCTTTTAATTCTTTAAAAAAGTTTTTGCTAATCTCGAATCATTCATTTTTTCAAATTGCTTTGCAAACCAAGTGAAAATATCTTTCCTTTAACGTTAACACATGCCTCATTACACGGTCAATTGCGAAGTAATGCAAAGTTTTCTAAGAAGTCACTCTTCTATTTTGACAAATAATGTAAGGGTTTTTGTGTCGTTTTCTTTGCTTTCTTTTCTGTTGTATAATGCATTGGCTGCTCGCATGGACGCTTGTTGAGCGGCCTGCAGTCTGGGCTTTTGTTGGTGCCAGGACAACTCCGAGAGGACGACGGAGGAAAAGGAGAGAAGCCTGGCACAAGGCAAAGGAGCACTTGAGGTGATCTCCCTCGCAGAATTGACTCCGTGCTGACGTCAGTGCAGGACCGGGCGACCGTGCGCGCAAAACAGCGACCCTGACCCAGCAACTTTATTGCAGTAGACGGAAATTTTCTGAATTAACAGAATTCATTCGGCAGAAAATAATTATAATATCGAGTGACTAAGAAGAATCTGTAATTTCAAAATGAAACTACAAAATGAAAGTGACAAGTTTCTGACACAGATAAGTTCTCAGTGAGACAAATGCTGGTAACAGATGGCATGCTGGTATAAAGGACCAGTACCTTACGCCTGGACTGACATCTCTATGCAGAAGGCATCACTTACGCTCTATCTCATGCTAATTGTGTCATTATTATAACATACTAAGAAATGATATACACTTACTAACAAATATTAGAGTATATATATTCCAAAAGAAAGTAAAATATTAAAAAATAATGTGCCTAAGTAAATTTTGTAGAATTTCTATTAACCGTGTTATTTATTCTCTTGAATTCACTTTTAGAAAGTCACATTCCACGTATGACAGTGTACATAAAAAGATGTAACCGATGACAAAGTATAATGACTCTACATTCAGATAAATACAATGTATATCAAAATAGTTTTAACATTATATTAAATCCATAACCCTAATCGTTATGCATTTTTTGTCAGATCGTGGACTACTTTCTTCATAAGCATTTACAATTCTAAGTGATAGATAAAACTTATAGATAGGTAAAGCTGATTGATAGGTAATGAAAATGCTACATGCAACATATGAATTTATTTAAATAACTCACATCATTCATAATTTCAGCGTTTCTGTAATATCGTTGTCTGAATCAAGGGCAACATCTCTCTACTTTTGTTTCCTCTAGCAGCCTTTTGTATTAATGTTCCTCCTCTATAATAAACAGCGTTATATTTGGTAGCATTTCTTATGAATAGACGTGAGGCTCGGTATTTCCTGACGCAGGGAAAGCCTCTTTTCATCTTTCCGTGTGTGATCGTTGTGGAATGCGCTTTAGATCGATTAGATCGAGCCAATCATTTCGCGACGAAGAATCCCCTCCACAATATTTGTTCTTTTACTGCGCATCACGGTCCGCCAGGTGAATGTTACGCAAGGAACCAAGACCAAATGTACGTTCCGACCACGGCCATGAAGAGGATTTTGCAGGGACGAGGCCAAGGATAACCTTAACGAAAGGTCTCTTAGAAGTGACATATAAATTGAATCTTCAAGAGACGATGATTACGCAATAGTGAAAATAAACAAAATAATCACAACCGATTGCAGAGTTCTCAGAACTTTTTAAAACTTTAAATTAATTATCTTCTGTCAGTTATTTCCCAAGTAATAAAAATTTAGTGCCATCACTACTTTACCACTAATTCTAATTTAATTTCAAAGAATGAAAAAACTGGATAACTTTATTTATCCTAAACATTCATAACACATAAAGAGAAAAGTTGCAGCAGAATAATGTGACACTTTGTCCTACCCTTCCCTTATGACAAAAACTTTAACAACGGGACAATGAAGTGCATACTACATTCTCCTATGAAAATAACTGTTCTGCTCATTGCAGCGTTAAATTTTACTCATACTAGGTACATTGAAATAGTTTATTGTGCGTAACTTTTGAATAACCGAAAAATTAATGTATTTTTCGGGTATGTGTAAGCGTTCCAAAAATTTGGAAAATCAACAAGAACTGACAAACCTCATAAATACTTCGAGCATTCCGAGAATGTTCGGTAGGTGTTTTTTATTGCCTTAAACATGTAATAGTAAAAGAAGAATGATGAGAGGTAATTACCCCATCAAGATAATGCAAGATCCCAATCTGCTCACGAGCTGTTTATTGTGTTCCTTCACACATCCGCCTGTTTCCACACATTCCACTCAAATGTTCATGGGTAATACAAAACAGACGCAGTTGAAAGGAAGAAGAGTGACCTAGGCCAATCCAGTGAGGCGTAACCGTCACGCCTGACGTGTGGGAACGAGAGCGCCTCCGGCCGCCCCCACGACCGCAGTGTGTTGCAGCGATGCAGAGCGCCAGGCGACAGCGCCGCCCGACGCACCGCTGCTCGCACCGGCTGCGTTGGCTCAGAGCAACCCCCGTTGCCACAGCAGCGACTCTGACCTAGATGCATGACAGTTCGAGTCACGGACGGAATTTGGACACTTGGTGAAGAGCTAGGTCTGGTTTCAGACGCTGACAGGAGGAGAATTCTAGCAGCCGACTGCTCTGCTCGATAGTTTTCTTTGTTTCTCCAACCATTAACAGACGAATACCAGTGTGGGATCCTAATTAAATGGCCACTGACCGCGCACGACTTATTATTACCCTTTGTTCTATCCTCGTCTCTTACTTATACACACACACACACACACACACACACACTTTTATCCACTACACTTCAGCACACGTCGGCCGAGCATTTAGAGTTCTTCATGGCTGCGGGAAGATGCGTGGAGGAGGAAACCCCGAAAGTGGACTTGTAGGTCGGCGCCGGAACTCATTTTCCATCTGGGATGGAATACCGCCATCTTCCGGTATATATAACATGCACAACACGTACGGAATTAATGACCACATTAGTTGATTCGCACGGAAACACCAAGCAATCAATAAATCAATCTGCGTTGCTCCCAATTTCCTTTTTTTTCGTCCAAATGTTTTTCTATTCAAGAAAAAATTAAGCGTGAAAATGCGAATTGGTTGAAACATTAAATTGGAAAGAAAATCTTACAAAGAAAGAATGATCTTCAGTTATATTTAGAGCTACTCTTCTTATTAAAGCAAAAGTACCCAGTGAATAGCATTCAGTTTCTAGCGTGATGTAGTACGGTACTTACACGCAATCGTTTATTCTTTAAATAAGGAAGTTAATTAATTATACATGTTATTATCATGTGATTTAACCAATGATAAGAGAGTTAAGCATATGAATACCATTATACTTCATGTAATTATGACTAATTTATAAATTGACATGATGTTAATTTATCCTCAAAAATATATATGCGGTTTTGAACGTTGAAATGTGTATATGTTGGGTTTACGACTTCTTGTTTACTAATGTTAATAACATGATTCAAGGACTTTAATTTATTTGATTTGCGCATAAATCATACAATGTTCAAAGTTAAGTAACGTAACTAAAAAACACCTATAGACGCTCTACCGTTTCCAAATTCTGGAGGCACACTTTTATTCATCTAGCGAACAAAGTATATTGTGATGCCAATTATCAAAATAAACGACACACGGATTGCCTCTCTTTTTTCTAAGAAACAGTGCTATTTCCGACGAGAATAAATTACGGGCATGATTTTGTACTCGTTTAATTTTTCATTATGCTTATTTTTATAATTTAAAAATCATAGTAATCTGAAAATTCTATCACCTTATTTTTCTCATTGTTTTTTCTGTTACGATATTCAATAAAACCACATCACAGCCTTTACTATACTGCCGTCTGAGACCATTACATTGCCAATCCATTCGGTAAATACTGGTAGTTTTAGTTCTTGAAAGAATAACTGCAACTTGCACTTTCCGCGAAGATGTTACCGGTTTATGCTCACATCCCAAGAATTCCTTATATAACAGGTTTATCCTGAAATTTACCATGGCCCTGAACACAAGATTCTAACACCGGAAGTACGAGTATCCGGTGTTAAGACATCAACCGAAACAAATTCTGTTCATTTATGACGATTACTTTGTTAATGAAACATTAATTGCAGCTTTGTGACAAATTCTAGGTGCCGAGAGCAAAAATAATTCAGAAAAATACAAAATATGTAAAATATATATAATGAAATATGAAAATATGATAAAATATATATTTGCTGTACATGTGATAAGTCATTTGTTGAAAAAGTTTTTCTCTAGAAACCAAACTAATAACTTAAAAGCGGAAATGATCTTAATGTGGTCCCATTATATTCCCGGAATGCTTACCAGAAGCTTTCCCTCAAATTCTTCGTCAAATTGATTATTGCTGAATAAAAGTGGTTCGGTTCTCCCTGTTACTCATCGATACCTAATTCGTTGAGGTTTGAAAGTAAACAGTAATATCTTATTTCAAGTCCGTCATTCCTCTAACAGAATATTTATCACAATAACCAATTGTTTTGACAAAATCCAATTAGTGTTCCGTTAATATAGAAATAAACTATTTTATACTGAAATCGCGTTTAAAGAAAGATTACCTCATTCATAAGCAATTCTCTATTTATTAAGCAAGTAGAATGTTCAGAATGTGCTTTTACACTACACATAAAACTTTCTGGGCCATAAACAAAAATTGAACACTTAAAGAACAAAAGTAATTGTCAGTCTGTCGGTTACGTTTGACATTTCAAATTGGGAATAGATTATTATCCTATAAATTGTCTATTTAACTATTTGAACCAAACATTTAACGAATAATCTGAAGGTATTTCATTAAAAATCATTTTACTACTGATCTCCATCAATCGCTCATAAGCGATCCTATTGAGAGTACTCAACCCCCGTGTTTAAACTTCTTATTAATAGTTTAATTTACTGATTCTAGACTCTCAATTGGCTCCGGGACAGTGTGTTAGCTTTCTATAAGACGGTCCGGGTTTCCATTTACTGGGTAAGATATCACTGAGGCAAATATGAAGCTGTTACTTTCTAATACAAATCGTCTCAGTTTCTATAACTGTGTGACAAAAGAAAAAGTTCAGGAAAACCAAGTAAGCTATGTACGGTGATGAGTGTACGTCAAGCTCGCAACATTCGTCACTTATTCCCAGGCATATGTAATAAATAAAAACAATACCTAGGTCTGAGAACACCCCTAGGTGACAATAATCGGACTAATTCACCCCTAAAATGCCAAATACCTCCAATTATGCCCATTTGTCGTGGAAAAATGTGCCTGGGCATTTATTTTGCAAATCAAAATAAAGCGTTTTATATTGAATATAAATAACGAATTGTGGGAGAGAAAGTGAGAATTATTGAGAAGCACCATTAGGCAGGAACAGCATCTACAGTTGTTTATTGTCAACTTTCATAACTTTCTCTGTGCAAAAACTAGTCTCAGCTGCACTAGACATGTAGTACTTAATAAATAACGTTTTTGTTTCTACTTTCTCATGTGCTCGAATCATTTTTCAGATTTTCCGCTTTTCATTAGATGTCTGTCAGTTTTCAAAAGTTTTGTTTGTTATATCTCTAAGGATTTGAGGATCCTATCATATACTATTGATGATCTTATGTATCTCTGTACCACAATATTTCATAAACTATATTCTAAAAATTTAATCAGTTACTAATTTACTTTTTAAAGTATATTTCTGTTACGTATTATACATAATACCTGCAGCTAATTTTTTTCTGGAAATATTGAAGGATTTTTCGATTCACGGACTCAGATTTGTTTTCTGTTTGACAAGTACTGAACTACAGCGGAATAAAAATATAAAAAAATGTCCCCTACTCGTTTTTAAGTATGTACGAAATATGTTTCGGAACAAGATTCATAAATTTTGAGACTCTCATTCCTTGCACCCCTCGCGTTTTACGAGACAAGTTTTTTGTTATAATTTCTTGTTTCCCTACGTACGATAAAAAGCTTTTACAACTGGAATGGTTTAGAAAAGCTTTGAAGATACTCAATAATAAAAACCATTTTCAGTATTTCTTTTGTCGTAAAAAAGCGATGATTCAGAATCACGGCACCAGCCGTTCGATAAGATACGATTGTCAATTACGATGGACGTTGGCTGCTATTAAAAGTCTTGTGAACACTATAATGACATTTAGTGTTCCCTGAATGTTTATTTTGCATGAGAAATTTCTTGTAGTACTCTTTATTTTTGTAAAATTTTAAAATAGAAATACAACCCTTATCGTAAAAAAATCTTTTGTTAAATCTTTTTGAGAATGTGTTATTTCTCAAAAAATCGTAGAAAATTTTTGTAAGAAATTGACATGCAAATACCCAATTGTTTTGCGTGGTAGTACCTTTGAAAGTTTTTAAAAGTCGTTTTTGAGTAAGTCAAAAATTGAAATTTCCCGCCAAATATTAACTAAAAACTCTTTTTATTATTGAGTGTTTGAAAAGCCACTCTCACACATTTACGTTGTTAAAACGTTTTTCGATTAGCAGAGAGCATTTGAGAGCATTTTCATGCAGTATTATTCCGCTATAGCCTTTCACACAACGATACACTTTCGTAGTATTACAAACATTTTTATAGACACACAAACCATCATTTGTTACATGTAAAAATATATTATAATTATCAGATGACTCAATTGAGTTACTATAAGAATTATGTCTAAAAATCTTTCCAATTTGAAACAAAAAATCAATTATTTTGATTTTTCTTCTACGTGCGTTGACGGGAACGCCAACAAAAATGTAAAGCCAAGAAAGTTCGAAGGAAACGAGAGACCCCGTCCGCAGGCCCTGGAAGCATGATGCCGAGTGGCGCCGGCGGGTCTCGAACTGGCGCCTCTGTCCAAGTCATTAGCAGCCCAGCAGTGGCTCCGCTTTCACCGCGCGGAATTTTCCGATAGCTTGACCTACTTGCAGAGTCGTTTGGCACTTCGCGTCTCCATGCTCGCCAGGTTAATTTGCCTGCATGGGAGGGGGGTATGCAACTGTGTCATGTGCTGTACAATATCAGATACGTACACCGTCAGTCGAATAAAAATACATTCACTACTTTCACTTGCTCAGATCAATTGATTGATTATTTTACTGCCTCTGCGTTGTAAAAGTTGCATTGAATCGGTGGATATAAGTTGAGTTACGGTCCTGGACTTGAAGGAGATGGTATTCGAAGAATAGTCATAATTATTGATAGCAACTGGGAGTTCAAATTTTCTACAGCGAAAGAAAATTGACTAAACATTTTATTTTTCTCTCATCTGTTTCTGAATTATTTATTCTCACAATGTTACATTGTCTACGCGTAAACCATCGCTCACATTCTAAACTCAGACATTATTATACAGAATTTCTATATATTTTCTATATGTAGTAATATATACTCGTAGTGTTTCCATGTACTGCATAATTTCTATTCATGATAAGATTCGGATATGCAGAGAAAGATCGAACTGAGAGGAAAAACTTAAGAATATAATTCAATAAGTGGGAATTGTTTAATTGTCATAATTGCATATGCTGAAAATAACTGATTTTAAAGGAATTATTAATGAGTGGATTACCAAATAAACCCTATCGTCAATAAAACATAGTATTTGTTGTGACTACAAAATGTCCTTGAAATAATCTTGGAATTATCAGTCAAAACATGGTATATTCATTTAAAAACAATCATTTTCAATTCCTTTTTAAAGTTCGGACATGCTATAGAATGCACTCAACCAAGCAAAAAAGTAAATAAATGTTCTGCGCAGAGTTACTCAAGCACCTGGGAAGGTTGGCTGTATTTGGTAACTCCTCATATGCCGTTACGAAAAGACCCGTACTCATAAACCGTTAATCTTTACTCTAGAAAGTTACAGAGGTTGGGAAAGAAAGATTTGCAAGAGTGAGATTTTTGTAAATATTGAGCATTCAGTTCTAGTACTGACGATTGCAATTGTTGTAGAACTTAGAAGAGAACAATGTACATATTTTTAATTTATTTTATTAAACTTTTCGACATGTACGTATGTCTAGCCTACAATCAGTCCGGTCGCCAGAAATATCACATTTTACAAAACTAGTTTCACTTTACTTCATCGTGTACGAAGGGTAGAGAGAGTTAGAAGTGTAATGCTGCAAAAAATCTAAGTCGACATTTTAATGGAAATACAGGTTTTGATGTCCCTGATACTGACCATTTTTTCGAAACGCCTGTCCGTTTGTCAGATGTCTGTCTCTCTATTTGTTCGTCCGTAAAAAGCATTAGCGCCAAAAACATACTCAGAATTTTCACCAAAATTGATATTCCGTGATCGACGTAGTTGATGGTACGCATCAATTTAAAACATATCTTTATTTTGCAGGTAATTAACAGGAAGTCCGTACAATATTGTCAAAATATCAGCAAACGTTGCTGCAATTGTTTCTTGGAATTTTTTGCTCAAATAGAGTAAAGTACGCTTATAAAAATATCCGAGGTCTGATTTTCAGTAAAATCTCTAAAATTTGGAGAATTTTAAAAGTTAAAAAAAATTGATGTCCTACAGCTACATTATTGATTATAATGTTTTTAATAGAATCTGTTCTTCAAAATTACCTCTTTTAACAAAGTCATGTACAATTTTTTTAATATGAGAAGTTTTTGCGTATTTTTGATTAACACCTTCTGAATTTTTCAAGGGCTGACTGAAGTGTTAGAAGGTTAGAAGGTACAATATTAGTTAACTATTATCAATTACACGAAATAATACATACGCCTCTAGTTTAATTTTAACGGGTGAAATAGATAGCGCCTAAATAAAATAAACAGCACGTAAATGGGGAATATAATTGTACATAGTATCTCGTATTATTTTTATACAAATGCAATGCGTACATGTACTATTTTAAATGGTATAATTGATGTAAAATATGAATTATTATATAAATAATACCAGTGCAGGTAGCGGCAATTGAAAACGCAACATCTTAGAGACAAGCGCACCGGTGATGGGTTTGATGTTAACCAGGTGCCAGACGTTTGCTTGATGCGATAGTTGGTGCGAGTTTGGGGCACCTTCCGGAATAGAATTCGTAGACGTCTGCTTTCTTTAGCTAATTTCAATAATTTCCCTATACGACGGGTCAAGAATCACTCGTGATCTTCCCTTGCAATGTATTATCTTTCCATCCTACACCCCTAGTTCGGACTGGGACGCTGTGGGAAAGTAGATCCTCCTCTGTCTCTCATAAACAGCATACGCCGGAGGGGATCAAAATCTAATAGTGAATGGAACAATGTTAATAAATAATAATAATAATAATAATGTAGATACGTAGATGGTAAGCGTTAAACAAAATTATAATAATAATAATAATAATAATAATAATGTAGATACGTAGATGGTAAGCGTTAAACAAAATTATAATAATAATAATAATAATAATAATAATTAATAATTGGAGGTGTTGATGGTACGAATAAATATATGTATTTGACCATATAGGATCAATAAAAATTGATTTCAGGAATTAAACTTTTTTAAAAAACATTTATTATTGGCTCAACGATTCGCACGCTTTGTACATGTACATGTCATCAGGAAGAATTTACATCAATTTCAATAATTAATAATAGGCTGGTGCCCTTGGCGCCGTCGATTGCGGCAGCTGTCGTCCGCGCTAAGAAGGCTGCAGGTTTGAATCCTACGTAGGCATGGACTTATTTGTAGTTGTCCCTCATCAAGTCTCATTATTCTACCACCTCCTAATTTATAACTTAAGGTTAACAACTTTGTTTAATCAATGGCTGCAGCCGAAAAGGCCGATCCTCATAATAAATAAAAACACGATCATCTCTGCGGGATGAGTATGACTGGACCTTGGAGGATAACGTGTAGCGTGGTCCTAGATGTCCGATAATTGCATTTAATAATAATAATAATAATAATAATAATAATAATAATAATAATAATAATAATAATCTACAGAAACACTCCCAGGATTTTTGTCGGGAAGGGGTGCTAGATTTCGTGTTCAACCAGCTTGATGTCTTCTTATAAAGAATTTTTCATATTGCCTGAATGCAAAATGTGTTTTTATTTGTTGACTTACATATAAATCCTTCCCATTGAATGCACCACCAATATTAAAAATTAAATGTACTGATACATATACATCATGAAATGATAACTTCCGGTGTCCTCATTTGCTATACTATGCGTTATAATGTTTTCTTGCTTTTGAAAATTCGTTCTATTGAAAATCTAAGATTGACCAATGTAATGAATGTCTAGTAGTCTTTTATAACCCAAAATCTAACGATACAAAAAAGGAATACATCTGTGCATAATCCTGCCGCCCCAATAGGAAACGGAAGTAATCTCTATGAGGAAATGAAAAGTTATTTTATAAACATTAAATATGAATTAGAAATGTCCGAATTTTAACATTTCTGAATATTCAGTTCTTTATATATTGTTCACCTTTAATGATATTTAGTACTACGGGATTAATAAATGTTGTTCTATTTTTTTGCACTCTTTAATCAACTATTTAAACCAAAAATCACATTATGTCAATTAATGTTATTCAAATAATGAAATTATAATGCATTTAATGTTCTTACATATTCCCGACTAAATATTCGACTATATTGGAAGGACGGGAGTATTGCACGCTTTGTGGTTTAAACATTTTTGTAGCCGTTAATTAGAATTAGTTGCAATAAAGCATTAAGTTAATTACTCACATTTTATATAAAACGTTACTTCATTTCATATGAACCGTGATAATTTATGCATTGATTTTGAATTTTTAAAGCTTTGTAAAATAAATAAATTAAAGTTTTCAAATTGTGTTCATTGCTAATGTTTGTCAGCTGGTGAGGTGTTTCCACAACGAAGTGAAGTTTGGAAAGGGTAAGATGATTATTGCAACTGAACCACCTGGTCCCTTGTTTGCACTTCAGGAGGAAAGAGGGCTTTATGGAAGTGTTTTTCTCCCATTTCATAGTTACAGAAGAGCATTAAGAACGCCAAGATGTGGCGCATCATTTCGTTCCAGAACATCATGACTCTCGTCATATCTCTCACTCGCCGATCTTTTGGAGGGTCAGAAACCAGTTCTCTCCCAGTGGCTGTGAAGCAACCCGCAACTGTAAACGTGTGTTCGACGCTCTTTGATTCTGTAGTAACTGGACGAGAAGGGATCACAGCATTTAAGTGGTAAAATACGTTAATACGACAAAGAGTTATGGAGAAACACAGTTCATCGCACTGCAGTATCACGAGTTAGCGCAAAATGAAGTGTCAATGCCAACAACTTTCTCTTGTTATGTAACTTGCGACTGGAAAATCGACGCCTCTTTCTTCTTCCTGCAGAGTACATTTATTGTGGGTCAATGTCCAGAGAGTTCTGATTCGAGACAAACAGGTTTCGAATTTACTGGTAAAAATATCTGACGTAAGATGATAATGTTTTCCACGAATTAAACTTCCTTAAACGGTTGGTCAAGCTTTGAATAAACCGGATCTTTATTTTGGTGGCTCATGAATAAGTTGTCATGAGATATATCATGAAATGTGGGAGATACATTTGCCAAATGCGCAAGGATGTAAAATGAAAGAGCAAGCTATCAAGGTCAAACCCTCCAGTGCACCTGCAGTCAAATATGAATATGTGATTCGACATTTAAGTTCATGGCCAATGAAGGAGAACATAAGATCGATTGTATAATTCCAAACAGATACGTTAAAGGAAAAAAAACATGCGTCACAGTATTCTGAACTACTTTGGTCCAGTCGATTAAAGGTTAATTACAATAAAAGAATTCAAATCAATATCTTCTATGAAAATATACAAATCGGTATTTAAGAAAATATTCAAATCGATAACTGCTAAGCGTTTTTAGACTTTGAAGAAATATAGTTTTTCAATAAGATAATGAATTAACGATAATAATATATTTCTACACGTGTCACAAAAGCAACAAAAATATCTTAAACCACACGATAAGTCTAATTTTTCCTTTCACTTAGATAATTTCATTAACTTAGAAGAAGAATGTATACTTTGGTAAGTAGTATCCACTCTTAATGAGTATATAGAAGATCTTAAGTAATAAATTATGTGTATCATATTGATAACATAGATAAACAAACACGCATTAATAAAGCGTCTTTGAATCATGCAGTTAAACAAACGTTATGTAAAATAACGAGCTTATTTTCATAACATTTTCATTCAGTGCAATGAAGTATGACGAACATGCTATAATGAAGTTCAAGAAAAGTTCATGAGACATAAAAAGCCAAGCGTCAGATAAGAACTGTACAAAGCGCTGAAGTTGCCAACAAATCATACTTCTCGTACTTACCATGCATAGGGCCGATGATAACCATACAGCAGACCATCAGCATTATAACTCGCATCTTTCGATTTCCTTTTCCTTCTTTAAAGACAACTTTGAATGTTTCTATCACATGATCAATATCAAAAAAGTCTCTTACTGTGGCACACGTCTGACCAGGGCGAGGTTTATTTGAAATAGGAGTCTGAGTTTTTTCTTCTTTTATATGGGACATGCCATAGTAGAAACTGATTATATACAATGTGGCTGATATGCTAAATATTCCATAGAAACCGATTTTGACGTAGAGCACTCCGCTGAGAGCCATTCCGATCGGTATCCCAAGTGACACAAAGAGATTGACGATGCCGATCCTCAGCGTTCGCATTTCCACCGTGGTGACGTCCCCGATGTAGCTGAACACCGCCATGAACATCGTGAACCAGCCTCCGGTGATAGCAGGAAAGATTGCTTCGCAAGCTCCAGCCACTTCCATTGGCAACTCGAAGAAAAAGTAAGTGCACAATATAAGTCCCATGCTCGTAAGAAATTCACCGATGATTGGCATCAACATAAGAGGTTTCCGCCTCCCATGCCGGTCGGACCAGGAGCCAAGGAACAGCATCATGACGGACGGGATTGCCGATTGGACGATGGTCTTCCACACCGTCATACCAGCCACGAGCTGCTGGACACTCGTTTCCTCTTCTGTGTAGTTGGCCGTTTCTCTGGCTGTCAACGCCTCGCACACTTTCGTCTCATAGCCGAGATTGACATAACAAGCCTTTTCCAAATTCAAATTCTGCGTGGCCAAACTCGCCAAGACACTAGGCATAATATAACAAGCGAGCATGGGTTCGACGGTAATGTTGTTGACGAAGTAGTCCCAGTGCTGGCGTATTTTGGTTTTGTCCCATGCCGACTTGCATTTGTCCCCCTTGGCCGCCTCGCCCTTGCCCGCCGCGGGCGTTGAAGTCTCCGCAGCCTCTCCCATGGCTGTCCACCGAGCGACTGCAGAGCGGCGCCGCGTTGGGTCGGCGGCGCGCCGCCGCCGCCGCCTGTGCCACCACCGCCGCTGCCTCCGCGCCGCCGCTGCCGCCGCCGCCGCCGCCCCGCCGCCGCCGCAGTCCCGGTTCGCCGCTCTCACGCACCAACCCCCTCCCTCTCGGCGGGCCGCTACGCACCGAGTAGCGTCCGAGGAGGTGCCTGCATCGATGTTTATCGCGTAGATCCTATCCTTAAAAGTGATTATGTCTGATAAGATAGAACATCGTTCTCCACCCGGTCGACGTTACGACTATTTCCGTCGATACTCGTCACGTGTAACCCATTTATGCCTAGTGTTTCGTTTTCGCAACAGTGCACGCTCATTGCATTGTTGACGTTATTCTACGATTGTGTTCTTGGAGTGAAGTTTTAATATGGTTCCAAGAACAGACTAATCTGTAATCAAACGGATGATTATAGAATGGTGCTTATAATTGCATTCTCCTTGTAGCAGTTTACGTGTGAATTTGGAGTTTTCATTCTGTGCGGAATTCTTTGCGACAATGTCCCGAAAACGGTAAATAAAATGGGAAATAATTGTTTAAATTCATTGAGTATACTGATATACTTTCATTATTAGTAGTGTTATTAATTGTTTATAACAATAATATGCCAACTATCAAACGAAGTTCACAAAATGTATTCAAACTTGGGTGTTTCGTTTTCGCAACACTAAGCAAATACGATATAAATTCAATACAGGATATCAGTTACACATTGAATACATTTTTTTTCTTTTTAGGATCCTTTTGACAAAAGAAATACTAAAATACTTACAAATATTGGAAGAAAATGAGTCGGAAATATTCACTGCTTCTCATAGTGCTAATGTTTACATGGCACCGCCAGATGTACGTGAGGATACAGATGAAGACAGTGGAGACGAAGAAAATGGTGGAACCTTTGACAACTTGAATTCGCATCAGTTGTCTGCAAACGCGGAACTTGTTTTGCAAGCGGAGGAAGAGATTTTCCGAATAGGTGATCAGATAGAGTCTAGTACTGATATAATCAAAAATACAGCGTCTGCAGAAATACAGCAACAGGGTCCACCCGGTCGACGTTACGACTATTTCCGTCGACACTCGTCACGTGTAATTTGGTGAATCCCACGAATTTCTTGTGCAGAACCTTTCACAAACAGCAATGTGTAATCTTCCCTCCCAGTATTTACGTTACGAAACTAAATATGGACTTAATACTACACGTTACAAGGGGTAAAAACTGCGGGAGTGTTTTTATGTTGAAGCCTGACAATTTATATAATGAATCCTGTAGGTGTTAAATTGATGTCCTAACTTCCTTTCGAACTTCCTTCCTAACTTCTTCCTAACGAAGCTTAGGAAAACATTACGTGTCAAATATATAATTAAGTTAATGCGACATTACGAAGAAATATCGACCTTGAAAAAGCCTACATCAAGTGCATAGAGTTCATTACGAAGCATATTTTTTTATTATACAATGGGAACATAATGATCTCAATCATTGATAAAAAATAAAACAAAAAGTACAAGCGGCAAATATTATTTATAAATTGATAATTATTTGTCTTGGCTATTACACTAAATGCTTTAGTGTTTCGAACTACGACTCCTTTGGAAACATAAAGTTGACTCTTGGAACGTCATGAGACACTGCCCACACGTACGCCTTCACAGAAGTTTTCATGAAGAGTAGTCTTATTACAAAATAAATGCATTACCTGATGGCTTTTCGCAGAACCTAGGTTGAAAAGTTTCTGCGAGAACTGTTTGTTTGGGTGTAGAACTTGCAATTTTATTCTAATGTGAGGAGACGAATAGGTGAAAGCACGGTAAAAGTCAGTGCATGGTAGTGCCATTAAAGGTACATTTTATGTCATAGATGTACCTTGGATAGTCTATTGATGTTTCATTACTACATTCAGTATGAAGTTGTCAAATAAGTTACACACAAATTCCGGCGAATGTTTTCCCAAGCAATTATGCATTTAATTTTCTTTAATTCTCAAGTTTTAAATTATTCAATATTTGTTAAATGTTTACAGCAACCTAATTGTTCAATACCTCAGACGCACTGTCTGAGGTATTGAACAACAGGATCCATGTGAGAAACCGTGTGAATCAGACGTGAAACATTTTGAAACACCATTGCCTTTAAGCCTAACGTCAGAGCATTAGATAATTGTATTAGTTTTGTTCATTGCTTATTCATTTTTTATCGTAAAAATTGAAAAAGAAACATTAAAATCATATTAAAATATTTCGTAAATGTTTTCATTTCAACGTCAAGGTTTCTTGATTTTCTGCGGATAGACCAACCAACATAGGAACAATCTGGAATACATACAGCGAAACACATTCAAATTAAGGTTGGAACGGAATATCCTTCACCAGGAATTACAAACACATTTTTACCGAGTTTTTCTCCCACTGTACCACCGATGCATGACCCCGCAACGCGATTAATCGTGACCCCAATCGGGTTTTTGCTTGTTATGGGGGCGGCGCAGCGCGGCTGTTCATGACAGTTGACTGCGTGCCGCGCGTCGCGGGGGCGCGTGACCGGAGGCGTCAACCGCGGAGCGGGCGCCCTCCGCCCCCCTTCCGCCCCCCGCCCCCTCCCCGCGTCACGCGCCCGGGGCAGCAGACGACAGAGGACAGGGCGGCGGGAAAGCGCGCCGCGCCAGCCTTCGCGGCCGCCTACACTCCACTTGGTTCCATGCTCGTGCGCTAATACCGTTCCGCTCTCGGGCCCAGCAGAATGGGCGCGGCGATATCGGCCGTTGTCGCTTTGTAAACGGCGTCGTGTTTGTTCTATTAGGCTTCGGAAGTGAGACTGGAGAGGGTCCACACCTGTTGCAGTCATACAGTTTTTCTGCATATTTGTTGGCGTCTAATTTAAACTAATAGAATAAAAAGCACTGACAATGAAAATGTTTTACAATTTACTCTTATCTTGTTGATTCGTTTTCGATTTATAGATTGTCTAATGATTCCGGGCATGCAAACGGATAAGACCACTATTCCCGTATGTGTAGTTCATGTTTATCGCTGGAAGATGCGGTGATCTTCCCCCACTGGCTGGCGAGATCCGGCGCCGACCTACGTCGGCTTGCGGGGGTTTTCCCCAACCAAGAATCTCCCATCAGTGTAGCACCGCCGCAGCCGGGACAAGCTCTAAGCTCCCGACTAGTCTCCCGTCATGTGTGGCAATTTAGAGCATGTAAGTGTGTGTATGTAAGTAAGAGGTGAAGATAGGATAAGAAAGAGCAAAGATCGTGCGCGGTCTGTGGCCCTTTTGTTAGGGTACTGTTCCCAAATTTCCCTGGTGTTGATTGGAGAAACCACGGAAAACCACCAATCAGAGCAGCCGGCTGCTAGAATTCTCCAAACAGTGACTGAATTCGACCCAGCTGCCAAGTTAGCTTGAGTTTTTTCGATGATTATCTATTCTTTCGGAACACAAGTCGGAACATAATGATTATAAGCTAATCGAAATCCAATGTATCCTTTTTTCATGTATTTACATGTATCCTTTTTACTTTTTAAGCGCTTAGTGAGAAATAATTATATGCTCGTTTAAGATTTGGCAAACACTTTTAAATAAATGGAAGGCCAAGACAATGAGGTGTCGTGATCCATTGTTCTTCTTGTGGCTATAAAATGAAAACTTACAATACTGATTGAGAAGAAAATTGTTCTGAATGAAAAGAGATACGGAAAAATTCAAAAGTGTGCTATCTCTATACTATCTCTCACTGTTCCATTCATATGTTCTTGCATAACCTCGTACTAAAATCCTGACTGGATTGGTTACAGAACATAGCACCTTATTTGCCGCATTCTATTTCTGACGACCTTACTTTCCTCCTCCTTTCTTTACGAGTGTCATGTGCCTCAGAACATATTATTCCGAATTTTTCTAACTTGAATTCTGTCTACTTCAAAAAAAACTATTTCCCTGAATATCTTTTGCAATGTTTGCATAATCATGTTATGTCTATCTCGTTTCATCGGCATAATAGCCAAGGGAGTCAGTGGAAACACATATTGCGTTTGGCAACAGGAGCTTCAAATGTTTTACACCCACATTGCGATTATTAACTCTAGGAAGAAATTTCTTCAAATAACCTCAAATAATGTGCATAATGTAATGAAGAATATTAATTTCAATTTTTTAATATCCCCAGAAAAGTAAATAATTTGAACTTTTTTCCAGTATGAAAAACCATATATAATATTTTTGTTCACATCCTCCTTACCTTTTATGAATATTTCCTCTCTTCAGAAACGATTAGAGCTCAACATTTACTTCAATTTCTATTCCTAATCGATCAAATCTGATTCATGTATGGGCGATGAGAATGAATTAGATAGTATAATTTCGCAAACTGAGACGATTTTTCAATTCCTTACTCTGCTAATGATGATTCTCTTTGACAGAGAACCTTGAATTTGGACCTGATGACTTCCTGAAAATCACAAGACCTGCGGAATAAAAAACATTTTCTGTCATGATTATATATTTGCAATTCATGAACATTAAAAGCGCTGGGAAAATGCCAATCATTTTCTCGTTTTTAATGCCGAGAAATTTTAACCAAATTTAAAAGATACATCCTCAGATAATAAGAATTTTTCCCTTTTTCCCAAGTTGATGAGAATTTTTAATTTGACGGTATTCGGGTGTCAAGTGTGTCAATAGACAATTGGAGGTGTGTTAGTGTTAAAAACGACAACAGATAACAAAAGAATAAACGGCCTTGAAAAATGTTTGCATTTTATGAATTCGCACCTTTGCAATTGGAATTTTTCGAATAGTGACTGCTTTCAGTAGTTAAAAAAAGTCTTGGAAAGCTCATATATCTGGGTTGGAGCGATGGATATGCATGCATAAATATCATTTCAGTAAGTATTATTTTTCATCTACACACTTTGATATTCAGTTTCAAAAGTGTTTGAAAGAATTTCTACGCCATACTAATTTTCTGTTGAGGGGATTACATAATTTTGTACATGAAACGAAAAACGAGAATGTGAAAACACACTTGAAGGCATGCGGTAATTGACATTCACGATATCTGGATTGAAACACTCAATCAGCCGCAGTGCGTGTTAGTTCTGAAAAGTGAGCAGATAAACCAGTGCATTTGCTTTTTCGCGAGCCTTGCACGCGAGTGCTTTGAAGAGCACCAGTCAAGGTCTTCTTAGAAACGCTGAAAAAAGTTAGCTTCACGAAGGACTGCGTTAAATAATAATACACATACGAATTTGTTATATATATATATATATATATATATATATAACAAATTCGTTCTGTAATATAAGAATAATATTAAATAAATGCAATTTTAATGCAGTTAACGTGATAGTAAAAACTGCACTTATTAAAATTTATGGATTGATTTGTGAGTCGTCTTTATTTTATTTGTCAGTTGCCTCATTCATCTACCCTACTCCTATGATGTTAACGACAATTGGATCATTATCTCTTGTTATTTATCCATTTCCTTTGAGATAGCTTCCATAATAGATGTTTTATTTTAAATCAACGCTCTTTTGAAGAAATACACACATAATTGAAAAAAATCAAATACATTACTCAGTTCTGCTATTATGATATAAATTTAAGTTAATATTGGAAAAGTCCTTTCATTTAATTATAGTGAGTTATAAGAATAAACTACGAGTACATTGCATTATTTTGTCACTTTATTTGGTGTTTCTTAGGTACTTTCTCGGATGCCTGTAGTTGTACGTAATATCGAAGTTAACACTCACGTGTCTGCCTTCATCTCCAAAGAGTCACGAACTGCATGGTTCTGTAAGTAAAGGTCGTGGAGACGTGCCACTAGCACGTCTTTTGTTCTCTTTTATCAACTATTCATGACTCTCTTCATCTTCAAAACAAAAATTTATGTTTGCTTCAAAATGGAATGAATTCCTCTGCGTCCAGCAAAGAAACAAAATCCGCGAGATGGGCTTTGTGGCAGTTTCCGGTCTGTGAAGGTAACAAATTTGCATTTCAGCAAACTTGTAAAAAAACATCATTCCATCATTAGTCCTGCAAGCTTGCAACTTGACACCGAACTGTAATTTTCTAAGATAATAGCCATTGTTAACATTCATGCTTACGAGACAGTTTTTTGAAATTTTGGTTTTATATTGTGAGTCACATTTTATATCACAGATGATTCTAAAAATTACACGACATATCTAAGTTGTATTTTATTTTATTTACTAAATGTGCTATTCAGTTCCTATCTGTACATTTATGTATTACGTGGTTAGACGGAAGAGCGGGCCTGATGCCCTGATTCTCGCCACATAAAGTCATTATTGTTATTGTTATTATTATTATTATTATTATTATTATTAATCTTATTATTATTATTATTACAATGAGCTGCAAAATACTATTTTTAAGAAGATTTCTTTACAGCACTGAAACAAGTATTTTACTACAATGTAAAAGTTAAAATGCGCATATTTTGTAATCAAGTACTTTTTACATTTTAATTTAATGGCAGTAACTTTTACTTCTATTAAAATTTATTCGAATTTTCGCTGATTAAATGACAAATGATCTTTGTAGAACGTGAAAGATTCTGAAGGATGTCTTGAGTAGTGCACATTGTAAACATGGGCAAATGAAAGTTTTTAATTCTCATTCATTGGCATTGTTCGGAGCTGGATGCAACAGATGTTTGTTTTCGTCCTGCACACTTGGAACCCAAATAATTACTCATCTATTATGTCAGAGAAATCTGCCACTTTTGCCTGATTGCATGCATACACGAACCATCCGTGTACGTGTTGGTGGCATTTTTTACTGTGTTCTTAAGTACTTGGAATGCAAGAGTTTCGTTCGTCTTTTTATAGAGAACGGTAATAAATTACGTATTAACCTCTTTTGCTTCATTACCTCTCACATTTTAAAACAACCCCTTTGGCTCCCAAAAACCTTGAGTTCAGTAATGAGACATGTATTCTACGGTAATGTGAAGTTAATGACTTTTTTTCAAACAAAATAACGTCAATGTTTTTAGAGTAAACATTAGTTAGTAATAGAGAGCTGTGAGCGAAAAGGGCGTGTGGCAAGAGTTTTACGTTGAGCGATATATCTAATTTAAAGTTACCTACTAATATACGCAAAGCAGATTATTTAATGAAAAAATACATGAGATATTTCGTATTGCCCATTAAGCAAACAAAATTTGCAATGGAAACGCCATTTCAGTTATTTTCTTCTAAAAATCTATGTCCACTATTGTTTAAATATATTTTGAGCCGTCTCTAACCCAATTTTACCAAAATATCGTGAATATGTCAATTTTGTCATCAATGTATTTGAGATATTAAATCTAATTTTCAAAATATAAAAGAATTCATATTCTTATTTCAACCAAAATATGGAATTAGATTAAATTGCCTATGGGCTAAACTTTCTATTACATACGTCCTAAAATAGAATCTTCAGTGAATTATTTTTACTTTCCCGTATACGTACGTATACACGGAGAGATATACGTAGTATAGCGAAAGTTGCGTAATGCTGCGCGAAAAAATGGCCAATTTTCGACGGAAAAAAATTAATTGCCGGGGCGTGAAAACGAATAAGTGGATAAAACCACTTGCTAAATTAAGAAAAAAAAATCCCCTAACACGTGGTGTAGCCAGAAACCCTGCTTTCTAGGTACTTGATACCGAAAACCCAATTGAAAGGAAAACGTCCGCCTGTCCGTCCGTCCGTCCGTCCGTCCGTCTGTCCGTCCGTCTGTCCGTCCGTCCGTCCGTCCGTCCGTCTGTCTGTCCGTCCGTCTGTCCGTCCGTCTGTCCGTCCGTCTGTCCGTCCGTCCGTCCGTCTGTCCGTCCGTCTGTCCGTCCGTCTGTCCGTCCGTCTGTCCGTCCGTCTGTCCGTCCGTCTGTCCGTCCGTTTGTCCGTCCGTCCGTCTGTGAACACTGCTAGCGCCTAAACCATACGTACGATTTCTTCCAAAATGGATATTGCCCGGTCGATCTGATTTTAGTCGAAGCTTTGAGATTTTGAAAAAGATTCTTCAAAATTTGGGGGTACTTTATATTAAGCCCCCGGGGATTGTCAAACTATTCTCAAAAACGGCTCCAAATTTTTTCTTTAAATTTCTTGTATGAATAGAGTAAAATACACTTTTTAACATGGTTTAACATGGTCCGATTTTCACGGATAACTCTGAATTTTCGAAAATTTTGAAAGTTTGAATTTTTTTCAGCGTCTTTCTTCAGCTACAAAATTGAGGACAGAGATTTTTTCTTCAAATAAAATTTGTTCTGCATATTGAGTTCTAAAGGTCATGTAAATGTTTCTCAAAATTTTAGTAGTTTTCCTGCAATATTGCGTGCAATATGTGCAACATTAAAAAATTACAAAAACAATATTTTCTCAAAAACGGCTCCAAATTTTTTCTTTAAACTTTTGGGAGGGATAGTGGTAAATTTACTCTATCAGATGACATAAAGGCATATTGGTCTATCGGTTGGTTTTTTCAAAAATTACAAAAATGTAAATTTGTTTACTTGTCTCTTACGTCGTTAATATTTACAGTATCGGCAATTTTTTCACATTATTATATTTACAAGTATATATGCTTTAAGTAATGTCAAGTAAAGTTTCTCGAAAACACTACTGTTTTCTGTGAAAAGTATCGCAAATTTTCGTATTTTCAGAAACGATCAGACGCCATTTTATCATATATTGTTGCATTTTTCTTCGAACTTTTGTTACGGATAGTGCTAATTACTTTCTTAAGTATAGCGTAAAGTTTATTATGAGTTATTTTTTTGTTTTTTCAAAAATTATACTAGTGTATATTTTTTAAAGATCTCTCACATCTTTAATATTCACATTACCAGCAATTTGTAAACATTATTATATATGTGAGTGTAAGTGCTTCAAATAACTTCCAATAAAGTATTTTGAAAACTCAAACATTTTCTGTGAAAATGAGCTTAAAAGTTTGCACTTTTAGTAGCGCTAAAACGCCATTTTCTCTTAAACGGCACATAATTTTTAAAAGAAAATTGCCATTTATGACTAAGTTTTTGTATTCTTTAATATTCTAATATTAATGTTTCCGTTCTACCAATAGGAAACCGAAAAATTAAGAAAATGACAAAAAAATGTACTTTTGGCGGTGATAAATGGTAGCTGGCAAGAAAGAGTATGTAGCAATTCCGAATAGCTAGCGAAGACCCAAGGAAATAGAAAACTATTACGGGAATGTCTTTGCCATTCTGTAGCCCCACTACTTTATTCATTTCAAGAATATGAGATTATTGGTTTAAAAAAAATGTAGTGTTTCTCATAAGCTAACTTAAACTTCTGTTGGCGTCATTCGAAAAAAATTAGTAAAGTTTTTTTGTTTTTCAATTTCGATCTATTGAATGATCGTGTGCAAATCACGGTCCTGCTCCTAAACAAATAATCTTCTGGAAAACGTACGCTACAATATTTGTGGGACTAATATTTTCCTCCACGAGTGTATGTCGTTATATTACATCAATTTCAGCATCACAGGAAGGGAATCTAAATTAAGCACTCAATGTAAGTTGATATCTATTAACCTATGCAAAGAAGATAAACTGAATTATGCTAAGAAAGTAATCTAACTCATAACGACAATAACAAAATATCCTAAAATTTTGAAAGTGGAAAGCCAACTTTCTGCCCCCCCCTATTGATGGCAATTTTTTTCAAAATATCGATACATCACAAAAAGGTTTTCGATGTTGATGAAAACTTTGACAAAATACATGCATGTTTAAAATACGAAACATTTCGATGTGAGAGTGTACAGGATAGAGACAGAACAAGAGAGAGAGAGATGGAGCAAGAGAGAGAGGAAAGAAAAAAGAGAGGAAAAAGAGAAAGGGGAAAAGAAAGAGGGGGAAGAGAGAGAAAGAGTGAGAGGAAAGAGAGAAAGAGTTGTATAAGGTCTGTCGGGTTCTACTAGTGAGATATATAACACGTCAGTATTACAGTTTATTCTCAAATTTGACTGTCATCTTAATTTTCGAATCAATGCTCAATGTAGTCATGGTACAAATTACAGTTTAACATTATTATCACGTACAAATAATAATGAATGTTAACATCACTGGAGAAAGGTTGCGAATAGCAAACGGTTTTGTGATGCCTGAGGATCGACTCCTATGGTAGTTGTCAATGGCTGTTGATTGTGAGCAATCCACAAGGAAAATAGATACTGGAAAGTTTATTTATAACGATTTTTTTTAAATATCAATGTTTCTCGACCAATATATCGATCTGAAGAGAACATCGAAAGCAAAACATATGTATTATAATGTAAATATGATTATAATATAATATGATTATAATATAAAATGATTAGAATATGATATAAAATATAAATATTTTATAATATCGATGTTTCCTGCTTGAAATTATCAATGACTTTTTACCATCCCTACACCCCACCATACACACAATCAAAGATAAAACTAATGCCGTGAAGAACATTACAAAAACCCCTTCTTGGTTCACGCGGACCTTCTACCCGGACGTTCGTCTGGAAGCGCTGTGCAATTACAAGAGAACGTCAGTTCGGGAAGGCCCCGCGAGGAGCGCCCGTGCGAGACGGCTTCGGGCAGCACGTGAGGTTCGCGCACCAGGAGAGCAGGCGGTTTTAACACACTGCACGTCACATCACGCTGGGCGTCACTAGACATTTTAGAAATATAAAAGTGACGTTAGAGGAACTTAAAACAGGTTACGTAATAATAAAATCTTCTCTCATTATAGGTTAAAATCACCACAAGTGGATAGTATTTTGTGAATATAGTGAATGTATTTTTTTCGTAGTTTTCTCAAAATTCTTGGCCTAGTACAACAAAACAAAACCTTCTAAATCCGTTATTAAAACTCAATGAACGTTTCCCGTTCCTCATTCTGAATATAATCATCGTCTAAAACTGACAAATTTTTATTTTGTTCAATTTCTTATTAATTTTGTTCCAAACACCAATTTTGTTTCAGATGTATCCCATTTGAAAATTGCAAAATTCTGTTAGTAATCAGATACTCGACACAGTAATTGACAATCGATATTGTACCCCTTGAAAATTTCTGAGGCCAAAAAGCTGAAAAAAAGTACTATTTAAAGTTACACTTTTGCAATCCCAATATTAATAAGATGTTTTCAGTATATTCTTTAAATATAAAATAAGGCAAGGTAAATTATCTTGATTCTAATTCTCGCCACCAGAAGACGTAATATCCACGTACTTTATGTTGAAACAAGTGCGAAACTTCTAATTCTTATTTTTCAGATTGTGTGTTTGAAGTGACCACTACTGGTACCGTTACCTTAATTCACTAAGAAAAAATGACTTCTGTATAAAAACCCATGGCCAAGAAACTCTATAGGAAGTGAGCTGATAGGGTATTACACCAGAGATCTGCACTAAATATTTAAGCTCAGAAATATGTTTGCAGATTATGAGGTACAGAGGGGCAACAAATTGCAACCCGCAACACGTTTCGATTAACAGCGACGCAGAGCTCGGAAATAATACGTCCTAGACACTTAAAACAGATTTTCGTTTTCCCTAAGGAATGCAAATTATGTTTTATCTCTCCTAATATTCTACACGAGGCCTTTTCGACTTTCTATTTCATTAATGGACTGTTCCCCCACTTCAGAAACGTGTAGTTCAGTTTAAAACTATTTACTTTATTAACACTAAAATTTACAAAATGCAAAAGTTTTGCCAACTACCAGTCCAACTACCTAGACTTTTTTTAATTAGTCGCGAAAAAGTTATATCAAAGCTCGCAGAATAGGCCTCCAATTACTTAAAACACACAATACTGAATCAAATTTTAGCTTAATTACATCGTATACATTAATATTTTTGTAATAATCTAGTGACTCCTAGGTTTTCACCTTTTTCATTTATGTTATTCAAATCTAGTAAAAACTAGAAAAACATACGCTGACTCAAAAACAGTAAATTCATTTCTCCAAAGCTAGCAATGTTTTTGGCGAAAATTGTGCTTTTTGAGGATTGAACTATCGGTCTGATATACAACGTATTAAAGATTTCAATCACACTCGTGGAAAAGCTTTTACGAACAAAATGACGCAGCATTTTGCGTATCATTATTTGACACTTTAAGACTTTTAAAATGCTCTCCCATCGAATTTCTCGAGGTCAGATAGGACCTCCACGTACTCATGTCGTGATATGTTGGCGCTTATTACAACTAAAAGAAGTGAGTTATATGTGTACACGTAAACAGGTGGTTTCTATAGTCTCTCATCGGCAGGACAGGAAAATAAGCCGACGAGTTGTGAGCCGAGTCAATTAACCAACTGAGAGATTAAAAGCACTTACAGTCTCTGAATATATTTTTGTTCAATTGCCACGTCGCAATAATCGAAAGTAACAATAACATATAACAATATTTTAAAAGTAGTGGTATCATCCATCATATTGCATGGTTGCTTATGCATGCAAAATAAACTGAAAGTATTGAAGACTACTTGCGAAGCGATTGGAAGTTCATTTGATATTCATGAAAATATGGATGAAAAGTTTTGTTATGAAATATAAAAGGAAGTTGAACTTACGAAACAGCTTGTAGTTTTACCGTAGGTGGAAAAATTTGCTTCTTGTTGTCACTGCTAATATATTAATCTTCATTACTACAAGTACATGAAAGTTACTTGAATAAATAATACTTTGAACTCATATTGGGGTTTATTGTTCTTCAGTTTCCTAACAAGACAACGATTCAACGATTTCTTAAATCTAAACACAAGTCACTATGCTCATTTTAACTTGCACTGCTACCATTTTTAACTCTCTAGTTTAACTTACTACCATTTTAACTCACTAGGTTAACTCTTTCTAGTTTTAACTGCCATACAAATAAATCGTTGTTTAGCAACATGACATCAAGAGGTAAATTAATAATTGTCATCAGCGCCAGATTAAGCTTGACGTAGGCCCTAGGCATAATTTTTTCGTAGGCTTCAAAAAAAATTGTAGAACCGTATTAAACAGTAATTATTATACATTTTAGAATTAAAAAACGAAAAAAAACATTATAATTATACCATATTCTAATTATAGACCTATACATTGTATTGTAATGTATAAATTACTGAAGTTTTTTAAAGATTAAAAATCGATAACATTGTATATATGTGATTTATATATTTTTTGTCCTCAAATTTTTAACATATTTTTATCAGAAGGTCCATTCGTAGGCCCGTCATGTTCATAGACTGTAGACACTGTGTCTAACGTGTCTACTGGTTCATTCCTCCCTGATTGTCAGACAAAATTATATTAAATAAGAAAAAATCGATTGCTGGTTCAAAAAATTAATTGTGTTACTTCTTCCAGTTGCTTACATACACTTGAGTAATGTGGTGGATTGGTACGACCGTGACAGTTTTGATGTATATTCATGAAAGAGTTTAATGTTGAGATTTTATAACACGCATAAGAAAGAATGGTTGCCTCAAGAAACTCATAATTACAATTCTGTCCCAAAATTCGTACTTCAATAGAACTATCTTAATGGAATGTTCACTAGAAATGCCATCTTCCCTTGGATCCACGATGCATCATGTAGACCTGGAGTGCTTGTTGGTTGCACTGACAGAAGTGTACGATCTTACATTCTTGTTAAATAGATACGATGAGAGTGACTCCTGCTCTCAGATCTCCAGAAGAAGTGCGTACGAAGGAGAACTAATTGATCATTTTGATCCAACTTCAGGGTCATTTAGATATTTTCAAATTATGTAGACTCCTTCTGGGCAATCAGTATTGTAGCGGTAAATCCACTAGCTTTCTACATTTGTATCCCAGTCACAGTTGCAATGTGTAATGAACCAAGTGGATTCGTGGTATGTTTACTGTCGACTGTTTGGATTCCCCTTCTAACACCCTCAATTATTCCTTCTTCGCGATTCTGTCAGTTCAGTCATTTTATCCGATAAAGAAAACTAGTGGTGCTACAGAATGGCACAGACTTTCCCGTATTAGTTTTCTATTTCCTTGGGTATTCGCTAGCTATTTGGAATTGCCACATACTCTTTCTTGCCAGCTACCATCTATCACCTCCAAAAGTACATTTTTTTTGTCATTATCGGTTTCCTATTGGTAGAACGGAAATATTAATTTTAGAATATTAAAGAACACAAAAACCTAGTCCTAAATGGCAATTTTCTTTTAAAAATTATGTGCCGTTTTAAACAAAATTGCGTTTCAGCATTACTAAAAATGCGAAATTTGAAGCTCATTTTCACTGAAAATTTTGAGTTTTCAAAATACTTCATTTGAAGTTATTTGAAGCACTTACACTCACAAATATAATTATCTTTACAAATTGCTGGTAATGTGCATATTAAAGATGTGAGAGATCTTTCAAAAAAATTACATGTTTATAATTTTTGAAAAAACAAAAAAAATAACTCAAAAGAAACTTTACGTCATATTAGAAAGTGTAATTATCACTATCTGTTAGAAAAGTTTCAAGAAAAAATTTGCAGCCATATATGAGAAAATAGCGTTTGAGCATTTCTGAAAATGCCGACATTTGAGCTACTTTTCACAGAAAACGGTTGTGTTTTCGAGAAACTTTACTTGACATTATTTAAAGCACATGTACTCGTAAATATAATAATGTGAAAAAATCGCCGATAATGTAAATATTAACGACGTGAGAGACAAGTAAAAAAATTTACATTTTTGTAATTTTTGAGAAAACAAACCGATAGAGCAATATGGCGTATATGTCATCTGATAGAGTACATTTACCACTATCCCTACCAAAAGTTTAAAGAAAAAATTTGGAGCCTTTTTTGAGAAAATCTAGTTTTTGTAATTTTTTAATATTGCACAATTTGCACGCAATATTGTGCGACAACTACTAAAATGTTGAAAAACATTTACATGACCTTAATAAAAGAACTCACGTTGGACAACAAATTTTATTTAAAAGAGAAATCTCTATCTTCAATTTCCAGAAAGACGCCGAAAAGATTTTAAACTTTTGCAATTTTCGAAAATTCAGAGTTATCCGTGAAAATTGGACATATGCCACCTTAATCCGTGTATTTTATTCTATTTTTGCAAGAAATTTAAAGAAAAAAATTGGAGCTGTTTTTGAGAAAATTTTGAAAATATCGGGGGGGAGGGTTTCATGTAAAGTACCCCTAAATTTTTCAGAATCTTTTTCAAAATCTCAAAGCTTCGACTAAAGCCAGATCGACTGGGGAATATCCATTTTGGAAGAAATCGTACGTATGGTTTAGGCAGTGTTCACAGACGGACAGACGGACGGGCAGACGGACGTTTTCCTTTTAATTGGTTTTTCGGTATCAAGGACCCACAAAACAGGCTATACCACGTGTTAGTGGAATTTTTTTCTTAGTTAAGCAACTGGTTTTATCCACTTTTTCGTTATCACGGCCGGGTACCGTTCGGGCATTCACTTGGTATTGAAGGGGAAACCACGGAAAACTATCAATCAGAGCAGCCGGTTGCTAGAATACTCATTCAGGCAGCGCCTGTAATCAATATTGCCATAAAGCTACACTGTGATTTTCGTAACTGTGTCCCTGACAGGAATCGGCGTTTGACTGTTTCATCCAAGCCGGAACTTGAACGTCACCATAGTGACGTCACTGTCGCGAAATATAAGCTCCCGATTGGATGGCAGCGAAACAGCTGATTCCCCTCAGGGGCAAAGTTACAAAAATCGCAGTATAATGTCGAAAATTCTGACCCCGGTTGGACTCGTACCCTAGGACCTCCCGGTCAGAGGCACAGCAGTAATATCAATTGATGCCCCGGCCACCAAGCCGCTCGTTTGTTTGGAGGGCTTGAAAAGCGCGTTCTTTCCCCACAAGTGAAGCAACGCGCTCCCTGGGGCTAAGACCCATCTGCCATTGCGTCCCCCCACCCTGCGGCCCCGCACCTTCAATTGCCCGCTCCGCACCGCACCGCGCCGCGCCGCGCCGCATCGGCCGCTGGGCCACCGGCCTTGGCGCGGGCCAATTGAAGGCGGTAATAACAGCAGCCGCCCGCGCAGCCCGCGCCGCCCGCTCCGCCCGCGCCGCAGCGGTTATGTCACCGCGACACCTTTCGACACTCCGCGCCCGTCACTCGCGTCAGCAGCCGGCGAGCGCTACCGAGAGCGCGCCACCCTGGCCCAGTGGACGAGCTATTGCAGCTGGGCGCGGATCCAAACGTTGCCTAAGCACAAGACACCTTTACAGCCACTAACGCGTTTTGGTGGAAAAGCTTCGTTTCAATGGCTGTTTCTTACGGGAGGGAAGGCAGGAACGCTACTTGCTCACTTTATTTTTTAAAATTAAATTATTTATTGTCCCATTAAGAAGGTCATTAGTGACATATTTTCTTCTTCTCAATGTAATTATAAAAAATATAATGTTTTTTTTTAATATTTAAGGGGAAGTCTATACTTTTTAGTTGATAGCTATGAGGAAATTTACTCCGATCGAGTTTCAAAAAAACGCGTGATTTTAACGCGCGAAAACTTTTTAATCGCTGTGAGGAAGAACTGTCAGCCTTTCTTCCTCTCGTGTCAATCGACCCTATCTCACAGCGCACCTGCGGCCAGAAGGGGAAGCGTTTTTGCTGGATCTGTACGGATAAGGGATAATCTCCTCCTCCCTTTAACTGCCTTCTGCAGGCATCTCATTCAACTACAATTCGGGAGGTGGGAGATATTACCCACCACCAAGGGCAATGAGAGACAGGATGCGTCAGAACGCGGGGAGAGCTGCTGGTGCACCGTGTAATTCCACAACAGGGAATGGCGCAAGCCTATGTGAACGGGCAAACCGAAACGATACGTTGTTGTAATACCAGCACAAGTGAACTAATGTAATTAAAATTGCTGTTTCATTTCAAGTAGTTTATACATCTGGATTCTTTGAATTTTCTAATCTTAAGAATCCGTCCCACTTTATCTGATATTTTTGTAAATTAAAGTTTGTATTGTAGAAATATTCAAATATAATTTTATTTCAAGTAACACCCTGTTTTATTTTCATGAAATAATGTTACAAGTTATTAGCAATAAGTATAAAACATGACAACGTGTATTTAAAATATCGGTGGAAAAGTATCGGCCACAAAAATTACTTTTTTCCATTTGTTTACCCACCTATCAGCACTCAGCTCCTACTTCCTGTAATCTTCGTTCCAATAAAACATTGATATGAACAGAGTATCACGTAAATAATGTGAGCGTTGTTCTTTTTTGAGTGAAAGTGAAATCCCTGCATTAAAAGAAGGAATATACGTACATGCTAATGCATCGTTAGTAAAAATTTCAATGAAAAATTAACATCTGTGTTAAGTGCAGTTTTTCCATTGCAAATCACGAATCACATGGGCAAAAGAAGCACAGGGTTTAAAAAATAAATACATTGTTTATTTATTTAATCATTACATTCATATTGAACTGCGTTTTCCCAAATACCCCAGAAGAAATATCAGTACGCTAATGAATAGAAAGGGGTGATCAGTTTTATAGTGTGTTTATGTTTTGAATATTGATATTTTTAATGAGTTCTGCCCACTGATTAATGAATATCACATACAGATTATTTAGTCATCTGGAAGAAAGCTACACAAATGAATAACTAAATCAAAGTGGGATAAAATATAGATCAACTTCAGGAAGTTGATTTATTTAGGTGATGTTGCTAGGTTACTTTCGAATACAGATACTGAAGTACATTTCTCTACCATCCTACAACAGTTGTTTCAAGCAAATCAAGTCTAATATAATAATCTCAGGAAGAAAAATAATAACTAAGGCTTTTTTCAACTTGAACGAGATACAATGAAGTATGATATATGAAGAATCAATCATATATTTTCGCAATACTGTTTATATCTTGAATATAATGAGTGATAATTAATGTGACGTGCCCGGAATTCAGAATATAACAGTAACAAATACGATTAATTGTGCAATGGAGTACATATAGAGTTACTTATGGTGTTTAAAGTGGAAATTTCACAAACCTGTTACTCCTCCCATTTACAGATGACTGTACTCAGAGTGATATCTCTATTTCACTGAAATATGTGAACAGGGGGCAAGATTTTAACTTTTTACCAACTTGAAGTTGATATTTAATTCTCATGATAATATAATGTCTGTTCAGATGCGTCACTTTGAAGTATTGAGATTTTACTTGCAACTTTAATTTTTTAAATACAGCATCTTCTTTCACCGCAATAAAATAAAATGTTTGCGGGTCACTGCTACCGTTTATCCGCCTTCTTTAAAGCTGCTTAAAAACTGGTTCCTATGAGCTGAGAAATCGATTCAGGAGTACATCGTTAGAAACATTTGTAAAATTATAGAATTATTCATCTATTCAGACACAGGATATGTTACAAGACCTTTTTGATAATATTCACTTAAGTCATCTGGGCTATTTTAACACGATGGTTTTGTTCGTTTCTCAAGGGATGGAGATAAGGATTGTTGTATTTAAGTGTCTAAGAGATCCAGTAGCCCATAATAGAAATGCAATCAGAATTTCATTTCTGCGTCAATTTTCGTGGTTACATTTTTTTAGAATGTTCGTTGAAAATAATCACTGTCACGTGGAGTTTTCGTAACCATATTTAGTCACGTTCTTGTGTCGCCAACAGTTATTTCAGCTGACTTAAGCAAGAAAATTGAGACACGTGTAAGCATATTGTGACCAAGTATATCAACATACAGCCACAATATGTATCTATGGAATCCCATATATATTTGAAAGGAGAACCTTGAGAACTGATATGAGAGTCTTATCTCTTCCAAATACGGCCTATCGTAAATCAGATTTATGTATATAATATTGCTCTACTTCCTCTGTGAACCTTGACCACACCAAAAAAGAGTGTGCTTTATTTTTCATGCGCACATGCGACTATTTGTTGAAATGTGCTTCTGCACAAATTACAAAGCTCAGTTTATGTTTAGTATTAAATGACACATTCTGCGATAAAATAAATTAAAAACTTATTTTATTACATTTACAATTATAAGTACTAAATTAATTAAATAAACGCTTTCTTTTTTTAATTGAATCGTTATGTCGAAAAAATTGAAGTGAATCTGTCATTGAGAAATCATTAGAAGTCATTGAGTTACTACATTAGAAGGCCCATCATCAACAAGGAAAATATTCGTCATATTTTCTGGTTGGACAAGGAAGTTTAAATGTTTTTCAGGTGAACAGTTACATAAACATGGAGACATTTGAGAGCTATGTGCTTTAACTTCGTGAAGGAAGTTGTGATAGCAGACTAAATGGCAGCAACAAACGTTTTCCTTATTTATGGATTGAAAATTGTTTTTAAGAAGGAAATGTCACATTGTGAACTTCAGACCAACAATCTACCAATTACTATGACGTCTACTTACTCAGGTGACAATCTGGTATCAGGCCCTTAATGAAAACATAATTTTCGCCATGAATAACAATTGAAACGAAACACCTTAACAAAGACAGAAGGTTTAAAAAATATATTTCAAACATGCGGTGTCCAACTATAATTTTCAATTGGAGCTATTTATTTAAAATTTTGTCTCAAGAAGATCCATTTATCACTCATTTATTAGTGTTTTTTATATTTTTTTAAAAAAATTAATTTGGAATTACAATTGTATAGTACCTACCCTTAGATCATTTCGAACAATTTGACCTTACATTTTAAATTTCGTTAAAACAGAAGCAGAAGAAAGTGAAAAATTAGGTTTCATTCCTTGTTGCATCTGAAATCTACAACACTGCAAATAGCAGACTTATTGATATCGGGTAAATAATCATACGAGCCATTTAAAACTCGGCAATGGTCCACTCCACGTGTCGTCAAACAAGCAGTCTTAGCAGTGACTTCAGCGAGCGCTACGTCTATGATCATTATCATTATCTAACACGTGCCTTATGGTCGTTCGCCGTAACCAGGAGGCAAGGCAAGGCGGCTCCCACGATATCGCCTTCCGCCAGCCGCATTGTTCTGCTTTACGGCCCGCCGCCCGTGCGTCGCTTTTTTCCGCGCGTCGCCGGCTCCCGAGGCCTCGCGGCGCCGCGGTTGCAGCCGAGGGCCACCGCCGCCCCTCCCGCGCTCAGGGCATGCTTTCGATTTTTGTAGTTTCGTTTTCTTGTTTTAAAAGACACAAGCATCGATATCGATACAACATCAAAACTACTGAACGTCAGAACCATCGCTTTTTCGCGCGCGTCGCCGGAGCCCGAGGCCTCACGGCACCCGACGGCCACCGCCGCCCCTTCTGCGCTCGTGGCACGCTTTCGATTTTTACAGTTTTGTTTCTTCTGTTTTAAAAGACACAAACATCGGTAGAGATGGTTCTGATGTTGGTATTGATACCAAACATCGTATCGGTTCAAGTATAGCAACATCTCTGGTCGCCCAACGCCCGCCCATCCGTGCGCTCGGCCCCTTCACTGGGAATATTGCGTGCTCTTGCTGCACCAATCATTTGCAACCGGCCGCCTTGAGATGCCTGCGCACGCGACCCTCTCGGAGAACGCGATCGGAACGCAGTGAGGAGCGGTCTAACTGGTGACGGGTAGGAAATACGGAGCAGTGACCACAGATATTTTAACACGGAACAAAAGTATATGGAATAGTTCAGATCATCTCAGATTAAATTTTTTTTGTTTGCCTTTTCGAAACCTCCAAAATCTTTCTGCTGTTTAAATAACCATTATATTGAAAATACTATTAAAATCTGGCACATTCACAATTCACACCTTCTCCATTGGCGCCAGTGAAGACAGTTCTACTTGCTAAAGTTATAAAATTAGTTTTATAGGAGTGGTTGACCTTGGCACAAAACCTGACAAAACAAAACTAACACTTCCTTCGTATCTGGTGCTTTCTATACTATCTTTTTCTCCGTGTATATAGCTTACCCTCGTCATTCACATACATGTATATTTATAGGAAAGACAGACAATTATATACAACATAAAATTGTAACAAATTAAATAACAAAATAAGACATGAAAAATCTCCTTGAAACGACTACAAGCAAGTAGGTGAAAATGAAATCAAAAAGATACAAATATGACAAAATTTGAAAATTCATGAGAAATATGACCATTATATGAAAATTTGACGGGAAATGACTAAAGGGTACAAAAGAGCCAAAACATGACTTCATAGACACATGAAAATTGTATAATATTAGTCATTTAGTCATAAAAAACTGCTTATCTTACATTTTCCATGGAAATAACGCAGAGAAAATATATAGGGCATGTCATAAATATCCGCAACCTAGTCGCAGCAGAGTAGAACGTGAAGAGCATAAGGAATTTAAACTTCGTGTTGGAAGCATGGTGGGCATACGGGAAAAAAAACCGCAGCTAATGTGAACACCTCTACTTTCAGTGATATTGTGCAGCAGATAAAGGAACTTGTCGCGGCTTTTTACGACCAAATTTCACGCGCATTCACGTATCTGACTCAAGTGCTGGGAGGCCAATGGCCAAAAAAATGCCGTGATATTTTCTGTCTTCCACCGCGTAATATTGCTGGCAGTAGAGGTGATAGTAGACATGTATAGACGCTTTTCGTAAAACGTTAATCTCATCCTTACCATCTTCCTAGAAGAGAGAAAAGCATAGTGTATTGAGGGCGGCAACGGCGCGACATTTTGTAAAACATCCGCCGAAAAAAATCTAAAAAAAACTGGAAGTTTTAACGTATTATCGTTAAGATTTAATTAGACACCAAACTGTATTCCCACATCTTAAAGAGTTGTGGCACTAGTGGTGCCTCGTGTCTGTTTCTTAAGAGGAAATAAATTAATTGCATTAACTACTTTAAACGAAATATGCAACAAATTAGATTACATGCGTCGACTTGCGATAGGAAAAGAGAGAATGAAATTTCAGTTTGGATTTCCCGTGGCTTCCGTCAGCTCACATTGTAAGATTACACCGGCCTGCTCCGCCTCTCTACCACTTCTAACTCTTGCTTGCCGGAATGACACATGACTCACCGCCCAGGGCGTTTTCGTCTGTTTGAAAACAAAGCCAATAGATGGCACTTAAAGGGGCGAGTTCCTCCTTTTCTTCAAAATAGCTCAATTAAAAAGTTTCCTTTTGGCGCTGAGAGATGTGGATAATTAACACAAGAGGGAAGGAGAGGCTGGGAGGTGATCCACAGAGCTGTTACAATTGATGTCTACGATTTTGACATACTTTAAAATCTCAGGTGATTAGAAAGTCGATCAAAATAAATTTTCTCATGGCTATCAACTTAAAAACATACATCTCACACAAACATCACAGCAAATATTTTATTTTGCAATTACATCCAGAAGAATAAGGTATGTGAGGAGAACTTTCCTCCCTTCCATCCCTTGAGAAACCGTCACAGATGCATCAAATCACGAAAAGGTAAATGGAAGGAATCGGTAACTACAACGATTGCAAATGGAACGAGTTTCTTGCCCAGAATATGTTAAGAGATATAAGAGCACTCTTTAAAGAAGATTTAGGGAGATTCTTAGGAAATATAGTCTGTTAGATAATAGTAATTTTGGAATAGGAAAATAGCAGCGATAATTAAAGGGTATCAGAGTCTACAGTGGCTAGTAAATAAATGTGTATAAGTGTGTCCGTTTCACCTTTATTAATTAGTTTCGAAGTTATCCTCAAAAGATTTTTCTCTCCATAAAATATGGTCTATTTTCTGCGATTGGTATGTGATAAACAGAAACTCTGGATTGTAAACAGAATCTGGTAATTTTGGTACTGTAGTGTTTTCCCCTTCCTTACAAGCCTTAGCCACTTGTCAAACTGTAAAACGCATTTTATAACGATATGTATGTATGTATGAATGTTAGTCATGTATGTATTTTAAAAAGTAAAAGAAATACCTCCCTTTCTTTTGCATTTCATCTTCAAATTGATCTGCACATAAAAATACGATGAGATTCCAATTTTCTTTTAAATCTCAGGATTTCCAAAAATTACCAAATTTGATCTTTTACTTTCTCTTATACGGAGTAATATATGTAGTACAGAGAAACGTAATGCTGCGCCAAAACACGATTTTTCGACAGAAAAACGCGTATTGTGGGGCTCTTATAAAGAAAAAGGAGATAAAAACCGCTTCTAATGTGTAGTAAATTACTCCCTCTAAGACGTTATGTAGTCAGATTTCAGAAATTATAAGACCTTGATACGGAAAAAGTGTTGTTTTTTTCAAAACGTCCGTCCTTCTCCCCGTTCGTCCATCTATCTTCCATACGATGTTTTCCAAAACGGATATTCCCCGGCCAATCTGGGTCGGCTCAAAGTGCTGCGATTTTGTAAAACATTCTTACAATTTGGTAAAAAAACTTTACATGAAAGACCTGGGACATTTTCAAAATTTTCTTGAAAAGGTTCTAAATTTTTTCTTTAAATTTATCGTAAGAATAAATTAAAATACACTGATAAAGGTGACATTGGTCCTATTTTCATTGTTAACTTTGAATTTCCGAAAATTGAAAAAGTTTGAATTTTTTTCGGCGTCTTCAAAATTCAAGATAGAGATGTTTCCTTCAAATGAGATTTTTTCTCTATATTTTCTTTCAATAAGATCATGTACATTTTTTTGAAAGTTTTAGTAGTTTTCGCACAATATTGATGTAATATGGGCAATTTTTAAAAAAATTACAAAAATCAGATTTTCTCAGAACCGGCTCCAAATTTTTTCTTTAAAAGTTTGGTCGGGGTACTGCTAAATATAACCTAAGATGGCATTAAGCCAATTTTGCTCTGTTCTTTTGTTTTGTCAGAAATTACAGAAATGTAATTTTTTGATTTTTCTCTCATGTCGTTAAGCAACGATTTGTTTGCATTATTGCATTTGCATTGTGCTTTAAATGATATTTTATAAAGTTTTCATGCAAACTCAAAAATTTTCTGTGAGAACAAGGTCAAAATGATGCATTTTCAGAAAACTCAAACATTATTTTCTCAAAAACTCTCCAGATTTGTTATACAATCTCTTCGTAGAGATAGTGCTCATTGCACTGTTTAAGATGCCATAAAATTCATTTTATTGTGTTCTTTTTTTTTTCAAAAATTATACAAATGCATTTTTTATATCTCTCTCACACCATTAATACGCACATTTCCAGCAATTTGTATACATTATTGCATTTGTGAGCAGAAATGCTTCAAATTACTTCATATGAAGTTTTTCCAAAACACAAATGATTACTATGAAAAAGAACTTCAAATTTTTCATTTACACTGGAGCTTTAACGATTTTTTCTTGAAAATGGCTCCAAATTTTTCAACGAAAATTTCCATATATGACGAGGTTTTACTTTTATTTAATATTTTAAAAGCAATACTTCGAATATACCATTAGAAAATCGAAAAATTGAGAAAACTTCAAAAAAATGTATTTTGGGCGACGAGAGGTGGCAGCTGGCAAGAAAATGGAGCAATACCGGAGGGCTAGCCCACAGCAAGAAAATTAGATATCTTTACTACGAGAAAGTTTGAGACATTCTGTAGCACCATTTGTTTCAAACCTCTCTTTGTTGTAGGTTTGTCTTATTCAATTTGCAAAAATTGTTCTTAAATGATTTGATGTACGGTTTTTAATATTTTAATAGATTTTGCAAACTTTTGAATTTAATCGTGTCAGTTTTCAAAACAATTTCAACACGAGTTTAATGTTCCCGATCTATATGATTTTATGTCATGGCCACTTGAATGGGTATTTTGATTTTGGGGGTACTTTACATGAAGCCTTAACGTTTTCAAAGTTTTCTCTATAGGTTCCAATTTTTTCTTTAAATTTTGCCTCTGATAGAGCAAAACACGACCCAAAACGGTGTAGGTTGCATTTTTGTTGCACTCCCTGCATTTTGGAAGATGGCAAAACTTGAAACATTTTCGACGTCTTTCTATAACTATAATAACGAAGATATAGATTGTTCTTACTGAAATCTATTTATTAAAACCAAATCTTCAGAAAGATTATGTTTAATTTTTCGAAAATAAGAGTAGTTTTGCGTAATTTTGCGTTAAAAGTAGTCACTTTTGAAACATTTTTAACAACTATTTTGTGAAAAATTGTCTCCAATTTTTTTCTTTTATATATTTTCCTCGAATGTAACAAAGGACAGTAAAGAGGGTGTTGATGACCCATTCTCGGTCATCTCTCTGTATTTTCCAAAATTGCAAAAAGAACATTGCAAAAGTACAAAATGAACGGTAGAGGTATTAGCTGAAATGTGTTCTAAAACATCAGTTTGTTGAAAATGATCATGTGTTTTTCAAAAATATGAGTAGTTTGGAATCATTTTGTAAATTTACGAAAATGCAAACTCCAATTTTTCACCCTTAGTTTGCCAAAATCATTCAGGAGTTATTTAGTTGATTAACTAGTCATTATAGTTCGATTAGTTAATTACTATAATAATATATTTTGTTATGTATGAAAAGTAATTTAATATAATATTTCATATGGCGTCATTAAATGGGAGTGCTACCACACGAAATTTTCGAAATTTTCAGAATAACTTCTCAAGTTTAGTCGGCGTAGTAGATCGGATAGAAATAGGATAAGGAGGTTTTATTTACTCATTATTAACGTTAAAATGTCTCTACGTTTAATAAAATCGTACATTTAATTATATTAAAGCCAGGAAGAATAGCATACATATAAATAGAATATGTAATATATATATAAGCATAATATGGACATTACGTGATGATACCATTGGTACGTAATATATATTCATTTATAAGGCGATATATCGGATGGCCTTCAGTACTGAATGTTTAATTAACATGTGAAATAATCCTTGCTTGTCTGTATAATGTTCTGCGAATATTGTAACGGATGAGATTTATTCATTTACGTTTCTTTTGTGGAAGTAAGAAAAGGCTACTGTTTTTGGCTATCGAAATAACTGCAGATATATACCGCGGGTGCTTCGTTTGAACTTGTTTGGACTTCGGGTGACGACTGAAGGAGGGCAGAAATTGCAATATTAAAATATTACTTAATCGTTTCCAATAATGTGAGAAAGTATGTGCTGTTGAACCACCTCTAGTTTTATTCATAGATTTTGGGTGACATAATTGTCTCTCCAAATCAGCTTATTCAAAGTGAGTTGGTTTTCCTTGTTCTCTGCATGCCTCACGTAACCTGTTTGAAATGGATGGCAAGCATTGGCGTCATAGATCTTCTAGGAATACATACACTAAACTCGCTGATCCGGTCCCCAATCTGGTCCCTAAATAATCTCTAAGTTCCATTTATTTCTCTTTCCTCTTCTCTTCCATGTACCATGTCGCTATTATGTGTAATGTAAATGTTTTAAATGACCACACACATTATGAACTCTGTGAAATACAGACACAAACATATGGAAAAGGACCTCACTGATATTACAGTGATGTTTAGTTAAGTTGTCATAAGATCATCGAATGGAGAGAATAATAAGTGTACCTGCGTACTTGCATTAGAGTAAAATGTGCATGTTTTCATTAATTTTATTCTTTCGTTAACATAGCAATTTTCACTTTTTCGTATACGTACGTATATACGAATACGTAATAATACACGTAGTATAGAGAAGGATAAGTAATGCTACGGAAAATCGAGACCGAGATTTCAAAGAAAATACTCCTTTTGGGATCCCCTTTTACCGAAAAAGTTGCCTCCCTGTCCGTCACTCCACCCGTCTGTCGTCCATCTGTGAATAACACTAGCGTCTAAACTATTTGCAGGATATTTTCCTAAATGAATAATCTTGGTCGATGTGGCCCAAATGGATGCTCTGCGATTTTGAAAAGTATTCTTTAAATTTTTTAGGCACTTTACATGAAACCCCTTGCATATTTTCACAATTTTCTCAAAAATGATTCCAAATTCTTCTTTGAACGTTTCGTAAGAATATAGCGAGAAATACACTTATAAAGATCGCTAGGGTCCGATGTATGCAGACGATACTCAATTAATTTATTCCTTTCACCCATCTAATCTTTCATTGGCTGTTGATTGCTTAAATGTGGATCTTGGTAATATTCATAAATGGTCTATGGAGAATGGATTAATTTTAAATCCTAATAAATCTGTGTATCTCTTTTTAGGCCCTACAAATCGCCTAAGAAATGCAAATACGGATAATTTTCAGCTGTTAATTGATGGTAATTCAATTGGTCATGTTGATCTTGCTAAAAATCTTGGTTTATGGATGGACAGTGGATGGAACTTTGATCATCATGTGTTAATCAAATGTAGAGCAGCATATTTGAGATTAAGATCCCTATATCAATATCGCAACCAATTAACACAGTCAACCAAGCTAATGTTGTGCAATACTCTCATACTGTCGTTATTTAATTACAGTGATATTGTTTATAGCCCTGCACTATCTCAAAGAAATTTTGCTAGAGTTCAGTCTATTCAGAATGCGTGTTTGAGGTTCTGTTTCAATGTTCGGAAATACGAGCATATATCACCATTCATGGATAAATCAGACTGGTTGACCATGAGACAGAGATGGATATTTCACCTATGTTTACTGGTACACTCTGTGCTCTCCTCTAATTCTCCCAGTTATCTTCGGGATCGGCTTAAACTTTTTTCACAATCAAATGAGTCTGCTTCACGTACTACCCGATTTGCCAATTTCCTACTTGTTATTCCCGTTCATCGTACTACCAAATTCGAGGCATCCTTTAGCTATCTTGGTCCACACTTCTACAATTTAATCCCTCATGAGCTTAAAACCCTTCCCTACAAATCATTCTGTGAAAAACTTTGTAAATTTATTAAACTTAATTTTTAATCTTTCTTCAGTGTTTTTTGATGTATTATGTTAAATTTTCTGTAACCTTCTTGATGTATATGTTTAGCATTACTTCAGTGTTTCCTGTTATGTTATATTGCCTCATATTATCTGCTATACACTTACAATTATATTTTACTTATGTAACTTTTTCAATTTCTAATTCTCATGTACTTACATTTATGCTTTTTTTCAACTTATTCTTATTCTCTTTTGATTTTATGTTTATGATCTGTATTTTTCTTGTGGTTAGTCTGAAAAGCAGTAATTTAATTACTGAGACTCGCCGTTGTACTTTTTTGGGCAATAAAGTATTATTATTATTATTATTATTATTATTATTATTATTATTATTATTATTATTATTTTTTTTACTGTTAACTCTGAATTTTCAAAATTGCGAAAGTATGAAGTTTTTCGGCGTCTAACGGTTGCCACGGCCGTGAGTTGCCTTCGATCGTAAATATAATTTTTCTGCATGTGCTGATAATTTTGTATGATTTTTAAAAAAAATTTGCCCCAATGATTTTAAAAAAAATTGAGATAATTACAATTTCTGTTTGGACCTGAAATTCATTGTTTTGACATGTTTAATTCCTAATAGCACAGTTAGATCCCACCCCTATAAGCCTCTTCAAGAGAATAAGTCAGAGGAAGAGACAGAAAATCATTGGGGAAACAGAATATTTTGTGAAGGTATTGGTCGCTCTAATCTACCTGAAGTAAAATGCTCTGACATTCTTGCTGCCTCGAGTGGTGCCCAAAGAGTGGCATCCCAAAGCAAACAAAATGCTGGCGATGATGTTGGTTTCTGATATTCTTCCGAATATAGTACCCTGCAAACATTCGTATGGAATATTGTCCGCATGGGCTAGCACGATTACACTTATTTGAAATACCAGGGAATTTTACTCGCCCCAAAGCAGGCACCTGCCATTGTCACATTCTTCGGGTTGCGCTTAGGCACCATTAGATGCCACCGCTTCGGGTTACACCGTAACCTCTACCCACTTGAGCATGGATGATGCCGCCCTTCCACCTCAGAGCTACCAACTATTCAGATCGGTACCGGAATCCATTTGCACCACTCGTTAGGTCCCGGGGAAAGTCCTTTCACAATTTCCCGTGAATAGAGGGCAACTGCCACGACGAAGCTAAGGGCCCAAACTGGGGGCCACCTGGACTAAGGGCGGGTCGGAGCCGCCAACCCATCTCATCACACTCAGCTTAGCGTTCACGACGTAACGCCGGGAGTTGGGAAATGAGGCGGGATAATTTAATTCTTCGTCAAGTCTTCTGTATTTGAGTCTACTATATAAGTGCGCAGCCGCAATCCCGGGACATTCACTTACAATCATATCTGGGTGGATATATCTCTTTTTTCAAATGATTACTAATCCCAGTCATGAATATTCCTCCATTATTTTTTCTAAGGCAGTGGCTTCCAGCCTATAGCTTGCATATAGGTTGTGCCCTGAAAGCTAGTCAAAACTCCAAGGCAGAAGTCTACACAAAGTAAAATTACCATCGAATGCAGAATACTCATTAATTGAACTGTGATATGACCAAAAGTTTTTCTAAATAATAGTATCAGTGATCCTGTAGTGAATATATGTTTGACAAGAATACCCAGCAATTGCTGGACTTTTCTGAGATAAATTTGATGGGTTCCTTGATCTCTTATCTGTGTTAATGCTCTTTCTCAAATTTAGATTCTTTTATTAAGTACATAAACAAACTAAATATAGAAAATGACTGGAAATATACCGGGAGCCAGCAAGCAAATCCACTTATGATAAGCTCAAAGCTAAAAGGTTTTAAAAGTTAGCCAATGTTTTGAGGAACAGGGAAACGCAAGTATGGCCGTCTGAAGGTGTTGGCGTTGCGCTGCGTCATTTTTTGAATGTGTCGAAAAAACTATACCATTTGGAGAATGAGTACACAACTAATTCTAGTTGTGTATTATTCGTTGAATAGCCAATGTGCGAAGGAGTTATATGCCATACCGATGGTGCATCTCAAACTCTACGCCATATTGAATTCAGAGTCTCATTTTTTTAAATGTTCTCTTGTATTACGAGCTCAAAGCTAATGTTTTACTCTAATGGATTAAAATTATTTTTCTTTGCCGATTATGACCACGCATACCTTTTCGGAAAAAAATCCCAATAAATTTTCGAAAAATCAGACATTTCAACGAACATGAGACCTGCACCATTCTCTTTAAAACAAATATTTATTTCTTAATCTAATATATACATTTCAGTTGCCGTTTGGCTTAATCTAAATTCTATCATTCTATCATTCATTATTGCTATATGACTGCTTTCTACACTACAGCTACTATTTACAATATGTACATTGCTGATTACATAGCGTCCTTTACGCTATTCAAGGATCAAAAGTTAATCAAAATAATTGTGCCGTTTTTAAGAAAAAATGATTTAAAGAAAATAAAAATTGTCTCAGATACAAAATTTTGCAAAAATCACTCATATTTTTTGAACAATTGTGCATGGCATTTATTTTTTTATGAATACATTTCATTAAGAAACTAGTGGTGCTACAGAATGGCACAAACTTTCCCGTATTAGTTTTATATTTCCTTGGGGCTTCCCTAGCGATTTGGAATTGCTACATATTCTTTCTTGCCAGCTGCCATCTATCACCGCCAAAAGTACATTTTTTGTCATTTTCTTAATTTTTCGGTTTCCTATTGGTAGAACGGAAATATTCATTTTAGAATATTAAAGAACACAAAAACCTACTCATAAATGGCAATTTTCTTTTAAAAATTATGTGCCGTCTTAAAAAAAACTGCGATTTTGCGCTACTAAAAATGCGAAATTTGAAGCTCATTTTCAAAGAAAATTTTTGAGTTTTCAAAATACTTTATTTAAAGTTACTTGAAGCACATACACTCACAAATATCATAATATTCACAAATTGCTAGTATTGTGCTTATTAAAGATGTGAGAGATCTTTCAAAAAAATTACATTTGTATAATTTTTGAAAAAACAAAAACATAACTCAACAAAAACTTTACGTCATATTAAAGAGTATAATTATCACTACCTGTTACAAAAGTTTCAAGAAAAAATTTGCAGCCAAATATGAAAAAATGTCGTTTGAACGTTTCTGAAAATGCAAAATTTTGAGCTACTTTTCTCAGAAACCGGTTGTGTTTTCGAGAAACATTACTAAACACTATTTAAAGCTAATGCACTCCCTAATATAATAATGTCAACAAATCAAGGCTAGTGAGAGACAAGTCAAAAAATTACATTTTTCCAATTTTTGAAAAAAGAAAAGAATAGAGCTACATGGCGTTTTTGTCATCTCATAAAATACATTAGGCACTATACCTAACAAAAATTAAAGAAAAAATTTGGAGCCATTTTTGAAAAAACCTTTTTTTTGTAATTATTTGAAATTGCACATATTTTACGCAATATTGCGCGAAAACTACCAATCTTTTCAAAACAATGTGGATGACCTTAATGAAAGAACTCACTTTGGACAACAAATTTCATTTAAAAGAAAAATCTCTATCTTCAATTTTGTAGTTCCAGAAAGACGCCGAAAAAATTTAAACTTTTGCAATTTTCGAAAATATAGAGTTATCGTTGAAAAGAGGACCTATGCCACCTTAATAAGTGTATTTTATTCTATTCTTACAAGAAATTTAAAGAAAAAAATTGGAGCCGTTTTTGAGAAAATTTTGAAAATGTCCGGTGGCCATCATGTAAAGTACCCCCAAATTTTACAGAATATTTTTCAAAATCTCAAAGCTTCAAATAGAACCAGATCGACCGGGGAATATCCATTTTGGAAGAAATCGTACATATGGTTTAGGCGCTAGCAGTGTTCACTGGTGGACAGACGGACGGGCAGACGGACGTTTTCCTTTTAATTGGTTTTTCGGTATCAAGGACCTAGAAAACAGGGTTTCTGGCTACACCACGTGTTAGGGGATTTTTTTCTTGCGACTGGTTTTATCCACTTTTTCGTTATCACGGCCCGGCAATGAATTTTTTCCGCCAAAAATTGACCATTTTTTCGCGCAGCATTACGTAACTTTCCTTATACTACGTATATCACTCCGTGAATACGTACGTATACGGGAAAGTCAAAATGTATCTTGATAATATTGTAGTAGTAAGAAGACGTCGAAAAAATTTTGAATTTTTTCAATTTTCGAAAATCAGGGTTTTTAACGAACATGAAACCTGCAGCATTTTCTTAATCGCCCTTTTAACCAATAACAAAGTTTAATCAAAACGTTGGAACCTTGTTTTTTAATTTGAAAAATGTCCCGTGTAAAGTACCCCCCAAAATTAAAGTATCCGTTTTATATCCAAGAGGCCCCGACAACAATCGGATCATTTGTGGAATATCAGTTTTGGAGAAAATCGGTTGAAGGGTTTAGCCGCTAGCGTTGCGCACAGATGGACAGACAAACGTTTTGCCGTCAATCGATTTTTTTGCATTCAAGGACCCACGAAACGTGGATTCTGACTATACCACGAGTTGTTTCTAAATTTAGCAACAGAATTTATCCACTTTTTTGTTACCAGGGTCCTGTAATAAGAGATTTTCTGCCAGAAGTTCCTCAGTTTTTCGCCCAGTATTACATTGACTTCTCTCGAGAGAAAGTAAAATGGTTGGAAGCCGTTACTACGCAATTCTATAAATATTTTATAAAGATTTGCACCGCTTTTTAAACAAATAGATGTTGTGATGGGCTTTGGTGGTGTAGCGGTTAGCGCACACAACTCTTGTATGCAATTTCGCGCGAACAAATGCAGTCGATGGCGTGGATTTTTAAAAGCGAAAACCTTTCGAACACCTTTCTTCGGAGGAGATGTAAAGCCGGTTGTTCCATATTCATCGAATGATACGTTCTTTTGATAGCAGATGGTGAAAGGAGCGTAGATGAGTTTCGTCGTCAGGCAGAAGAGCAGGCCTGAAAACACGAGCATCGACACATAAATTAAAGCATCATTGAAACTGAATTATTGTCGGGATTCAAGGTGTGTTCTCCTCTTTCTTGTCGTTTAAGCGATCCTATGCTACGTCTCCAAACGAATCTTGACGCGATGCTTTGCCCGGTCATTTGCCCAGCGTCTTCGAGCGAACTGCATAGTCAGGCGGAAGAGTAGGCCTGACGCCCTTAGCATCGCCACGTACATTAAAGCATCAGTAGCGCACCCGTGCGAGAACTGTCGCTTATTAAACTGCACCCCCTTCCCTTTCTTTCCATTTCCATATTCAGACGGAATGTTGTTAACGAAACGTGTTAATTTGTTTAAAAAATGTATAAAGTTAACTTCCGATCTATTTATAGAATCGTCTCCTGTATTATTTCAGTAGTTTATCTTTGAGTTCCAGCTCTCACACGCAACCAATCGTTATGAATGAGGGCTCTAAAGAAAGAGAATTTCACGGAGACTTGAGGAATTTCATTTTGACTTTAAAAATATGGATGATTTCTTTTAAAAAACGCATCGAAATATTCATGTAAAATGCAACCCGCATCGCATGTCAACCTACATCGGCAAATGACTCATAAACAAAGCATTTTAGAGCCTTATAAAGTAAAATTTTGAGGCCAAAGAAGCGATTTCCACTCCATAATCTACAAGGTGAGACATTCTCCGATCCATTCAATTACCTTTTCGGTTCCACGCTTCAATACTATCGATGCCATCTCAATATTTCAGCCCTTCCTGCTGGTAGCAATTTTTGTGGCGAAACGCTTAGAAGGCTTAGATTCGACAATCTTTATTTACGCTTTCGGAATTGCTTTTCTTGAGGTACGCAAGGACGCAGGAAATAATTCAATACTTTTTAGTATACAAATAATTTATCAATTTTCTCACCCCAGCAAGCTGGCACCCTGACTCTCCAAAACCCACTCGTTTCTTCTTAACAAATCAAGGAAAGTTAAATAATATTGCAATGAGTAGGTCTGTTCTTGCCCGATCCGGTATTTTCGCACTACTTTACATGGCTTTCTCAAGAGTAAAAACCTTTTCTATTATTTGACTATCAAGGAAAGCGAAAAGCTAACTCTCAAGGAAGATTGAAACATTTCTTCAAATGTTGTTTTTAAAGAAGTATGAATTGTTCCAAGAACATCTCTCTATAATGTTGAATAAACTTTAGTTGAAAATTTGTTTCAAACATCAATTGCATTGTTATTTTGTTCGATATTCTGTAAGTACATTAGTAGTTCCTCTCATTTATTGAAAGGATAGACAAATGGATAGGGAAAGGGTGGGGTTTAACATGCGAGAGTTCTCGCATGGGTACGCTAGTATGAAATAAAAAGAAAAACAATGAAATTCACTGGAACAATTCACTACACTTCCTTAGAAACAGCATGTGAAATAATTAAACAGTCTTCCTTGACAGATTTTCGCTTCCCTTGATAACCACGTAGATTTTTCTGATAGTTTGTACTCGTGTGAAAGCTATGTAAAGTTGGCCATGCGAAAATACTACTCTACTCTTTAGAATATTATTAAATTTTATTATCAAATTGAGAGGAACACCTGTGCAATTCAGTCCCCTAGAATATCAAGAAATTAGTTTAATTTCACTTACAGTTGCAAATTCTGCACGTCTCCGAATAGGTGGGGTTGTATCGAGAATCTCCGGACCAAGAAAATGTAATAAAATGTCCCAGAAGCTCTCATTCTATAGATTATGGTGCGAATAATGTTTCTGTGAGGCCTTTGGACCCAAAATTATAAATTTTTTGCTTCCAGAGCGCTTTGTTTAGGAGTTATTAAACTAAATATATGTTTAAACCTCTGCCAGAGTGTTGCAAGTTGCATTTGACATGAATATTGAGATGCCTTCTTTTCACCAAATCCTTCATATTTTTAAAGTCAAAGTGCAATTCGTCATGTCTCCGTAAAATTCTTCTTGGGAGACCTCATTTATAAAGATTTGTGGCATGTGAGAGCCACAAAATGCATCTACTGAAATAATACAAGAGAGGATTTTATGTAATATAAACAAAAAACATGAGGTGATGAAGCAGCATCTGGACTATCGTATGATGTAACAATTGTAATTTCGTCTTTGTTATCTAATAAATATTTAATACAAATTCCATCTAACATGAATGAACCAATGCAATCTGATTCCTGCAATGTTTTGCATTTTTCCTTCAGGAAATCGCTTGCCTTGTCATGATCCATTCCACTTCCATTCGGTGCGCTGGGATGTTATCGTTCACCGGAAAGGAATCGTTTTATTAAATTGTTTTTATTAGCAAACCTAAAAAGATAATCTTCACTGTTCAGAATCGTCCATTCTTTGCAAATATTATTTCTTCCTTCGTTTTCCGACGAAGAACCTCAAAATATGTAAAAGCTTTCTCTGTCAATTATAGTTTGACTTAGTTCACGGCCTCCTGCGTCAAGGCTTGTGATAGAGGTGGTATTGGGAATTTCGGTGAGCGCCGTACCAGAAAAATGTAATAGAATGTCTAGTAATATCTCTTTTTGAAGATCCTAATGCGAGAAACAATTCTTTGAGGCATTCCGCCTCAAAATTTCAAGTTTTAAAGCCCTAAAATGCATTTAGAAGTTATTTAACTATATGCATTTTGACAATGGGGTCATGTGCTGCGGATTGCATTTAAAACGAAAATTTAGTAGCGTTTTTCAACAAATCCTTCACATTTTGAAAGTCAAGGTGCAATTCGTCACGTCTCCGGGAAATTCTGTTTCTTTTGATACCTCATTCGTAACGATTGGTTGCGTGTGAGAGCCGCAACGGAAAGGTATACTACTGAAATAATACAGGAGACGATTGAAATTAAATTAATGTTGGGAATCAAGGTGTGAAGTTAAGGTATTTCCCTCTTCCTTGTCATTCAAGTCTATCTAAGTACCCCAAGTATCCTACGTTACGTCAGCAACCACATCCGCCGCCGGGTCGTTTGCCCAGCGTCTTCGCCCCAGCGGTGCACTGCGCGCCGCGGCGCCTGCGGAGGCACACGCGGCGGCGGGCGGCGCTCCCTTCCTCAGCGCAGGTGAGAGGAGACCGCCTCTCCCTTCACTCCCCCTGTCGTCAATCGTTCGCCAAGGCTCTAGTAGGGGTCGTCGTGTTGCTTCAGCACGCGCTCCGCTCCGCCCTCGCCACCCTCCACCTCGCTCTGCATTGGAAAGGATTGGAGTTCACGATTCGATAGGGCTTCCCCGCTCAATTACACACGCGGCGGCTGGGAACACCAAAGCTTTTTCCTTGCAGCGAAATGAGTTAAGATAATGTTTGATCACTGTTGACTTTTACTAGCAAAACTGCGGGGAGGAAAATAAATTTTGTGTTTTTAATTTTTTTTTAAATGTTAGTGTTGTTTATGGGAGGTCCGTTTTTAGAACACTGGCTTTTCAAATTGTGTGTGTATATATATATATATATATATATATATATATATATGTAAATATATATATATATATATATATATATATATATATATTTACAACGTTTCGTACATATAATACTATAATGGTAATTTAGTTTTTAACCTTCTATTCATTAACATATCGCCGAACTTATACATAATTACAGTTCATATAAGTAACCGTTTAAGTACATTTAATAACCGAAGTATATACAAAAAAGATTTTTGGGTTTGTAGTCAACTTTTGTCAATTATTGCAACATTAGGAGGAACATCTTAGTCCAAAAGTCCGTTGGAACGCTGCTTACTTCTGAGAATACCTACTTCAGTTTAAGTGTTGGCTGAATTTTTTAACTTTCCTGTTATGGCGTAAATATATCTGCCCGTTAACTGAAAACGCACGGCGGGTTATAAGCATATTTTAAGCATCTCAAACGTCCGTGTGAAAAATGAATGTTCTCTTGGTGTTTCGTATTTTGCGAAGATGGAAATGAAATAAGCAAGCAACGGAGTAACGACCGCATGCGAATTCAAGGCCTTTTTTGCAAAATCATGATATAATGTGGACAGAAAACTCCATTGGATACTTTTTATTGAAAAATCATTAATTTTATGTAAGTTAGTAATGCTCAATTGTTCATTCCTTAATTAGAAGACGTAATTCTGCGAGTTACATAACGAAAAATGAAAGGAGGATGTAGAAGTACGCCGAGCAAATGTAGAGGAAACTTTCCGGGTACATACGAATATTGCTTATTATGCGTTCATTGAAAAACATTCTTCTTTACACGTACGGACGGCCAATCTAATTGTATCATACTAGCTAAAATTAAAATATATCTCAAGAATATGACTGCCTGAGAAGGTTGAGATCATCAACTAATGTCATTGCTGAGCCTAGTTCTAGGATTCTGGGGCGGTGGTTCTAGGGTTCGAGTCCCGGCGGTGGCATTTTCGTCACTAGCTACACAGTTATGTCGAAATTAGCCTCTATCTGAAGAAGAGTTTTAGCGACAGGCTGCTCTGAACAGTAGTGATTTCTCCAATCAACACCAGGAGAGAGCCGAAGCAGTACCTTAACAAAAGAGCCACGTTCCAAGATCAATCTTTCTTTCCTCTGATTTTTCCTGTCAACTCTTACTTACACACCCACACACACACACACACGTACATGCACTACACTACCACATATGTAGGGACACAATATTCAGAAGTATATATTAGACAACGTGATGTTTATTAATAATAAAGTATAATTAATTATTTTAAGTCAATGTACATTTTTGTTTAAAATAGTTTCAAAATAAATAAATAAATAAATGTATTTATGGCGAGGCTCAGGCTATTTAACCTGCTCTTCTGCCTAACCACTAACATGATTACTACCACATTGTGATACATGATAACCACAAAATAACGTGATTACTACTTGGCAAAATGTATCCTCAATGTGGAATTGAAGCCCTTTTTCGTAAGTTTACAATTTCTTAAAAATGTACTTTGAGTTCAATCTAAAAGTTGAAATTTTTACTCATGTTTGATGCCACAGGGATCTAGAATGTGTGCAATTTTCAGATTTTTATCTATTTCCCCAACAGAGATATTACAGTTGAAGATTTGAAAAAAATCCAAAATTCCAATTTTTAAGAGAATGTAATTTTTAGGTGGTACGTTATTTACGAATAATATTTTACAAAACGTAACTGTAGTGTTAGAACAGACAAATTTAAGGCTGCGATTCTATTCTTCCTTTGAGAAATTATTCTCTGTAAATAAAATTCGGTTCATTCGTGATCCACAGATTTCGTTGCAAATATTTCCCGAATAAAAACATAGAAGGTAGATAAATAATATTTCGATTTGTAAGCCAGGGTATATGGAATCCAATAACGTTTTATTCTAAAATGCTAGTGCAACCCAGAGATGAGTGATTTAGAAAATATTACATAATTAAAAACACGAAAAATGGCGCACCGCTTAAAACAAAAATGAATTTGTAAACTAGATACAATAAAATATTAAAGATGCTTTTGAACAGCCAAAACAAGGAAATTTAAGTACAAAATATGAATTGTTTTCGAGATGGTCGAGAGACCAATTGATTAAATTCTGAGCAATTTAAAATGGATTGACCTTTGGGGAAAGACTTACGTTCAACTTAACATTACCCAAGAAGCATGTAACATAGGTGTGTCAAAATCGCGTATTTACATATTTATTTCTAGTGATGGTTTTCTAGAAGCAGTTAAACTGAGCCTTATGTATAATCTGACTTCGTTTAAATAAAGTTGTGAGTTTTACCTATTTCAACTTTTATTTTACGGAAACCTTATGGTTGAGGTACAAATCAATGATAAATATAAAATTTCTTAATATTTTTGTTACACTATTACTATTATCATTATCTTTTCTTTAAAGAAGCATGAGATGTTATGTGGGTCATTCACATACGACCACGGCCGGCGGAATTCATTTTTGTATCGGGGTCGGCCCACGGGGCTAATTATTGGTATTTCCTGTCGCGCACTACACGTTCTTTTTATCCTCTCCTATTGGCTGCGGAAATGGTGTCAGTTTCTGTGAACTGGAAAACGCAATTGAAACACTGTTGATGAATTCCCAATCTAGAGACAAAAAAGGCAAATTGTTTATTAAAGTGGATTAGTTTGTCGCAAGAAACCACAATTTTGTTGACAATTCTATAGATTTGTCAGGCAATTGTTGTGAATCTTAAATTCTTTTATCAATTTCGGCAATCTCAGATCATACGAGTATCTCAACAGTAAGCCACGCACAGTCACTCCTGGCTTTCTCTCTCCTTTTCTTACTCCCATCCCTAGTATCGGAGTGTTCGCTCAGCACCGTGCTCAAAGCAAGGAAATCGCGATTCTATACATTTCCAATTAGAATATTTGTTGTAATAAATAAGATAAGTGAGAGAATTGCTGGAGAGAAATTAGAGGATCGACCGTCTCTAGAGTGTTTCATGATCCCTGTTGGGAAAATATTAATATTTTGTTCCTTCCAGGACCACAATTAATCAATTAGGGGTGCCTCATCAGATTTTTCATACAGAACTTTTCAAATCAACCAAACAAGAAGAATTTGATTCTTATAAATATTTAGGGATATTTATTATTATTATTATTATTATTATTATTATTATTATTATTATTATTATTATTAAGTTTGAGAATATTTATTGCACCGATGAATTAGGCGTAAATTATAAAATAAATTAGAAAACAGAAAGGTGGCTTATATGTATGTTATTTATCTAATCCTTAGTAAACTAATGGTGCTACATACTTCCTCGCGATATTACAATATTATTATTATTATGTACGAAGGGACGCCTAAAAGTGTTTGATTAATTTCAAACAGAAATGACGCGAAAACTAACTTTTACAAAAAAAATGTACGTGACGTTTTTGACAAAGTAATGATTGTTTAAATGTGGCCAATTATGGCTGTCACCTAATCATCAGAATCAAACGATCATTATAAATGAATACTTCAAATACTGCAACTTGGGAAGTATAAATTAGTAAATTGTATACCTACTTCAGTGTATTATTAAATAGTTTGTTGATGAACAGGGTTTCTCACGAAATAAGTAATCTAATGAAAGGGCCATCTTGAATTGAATTTGTTGTTATCAAATCATGCCTTAATATCTAGAAAGTTAAAAATGTCTCTGCAATCAATTGTTCAGAACATGATAGATATATGAATTGGATAGACAAAAAAGATTCCGTACCCTTTATGAAAACTTAATAACTTTCTCAAAATATTTTCCGCGGTACGTAAAGTATGAAACATTTGGAAAAGAAGATCCACTGAACTTTTGGTTAAGTTCTTAGAATTAAAATGAATATTATCTTATATTTGTCTACACTACTATCTTGTCAAATGAAACAAATCTCCCTCACAGATAGAGCTGTGAAAGCTTCCTTCACAGTTCCCACTGCGAGTTTATCAGCTGTCTCTCCGCGCAATGAGGAAGAAGCCACGATGGGAAATCCTCTCGGTTAGAGCGGAGAAGTGAAAGAGAACAATGGCCGTGAACTTGACACTGGACCTGACCAAGCTCACCTTGAGGCGGCTGCACCAGCCGAGTCCGGCCAATCACCTTGCGCCGTGATGGCGCCAAAACGATAAGCCAATCACCTCCATCGCATTGTGGGCGCTACTCTTATATCCATATGTTACACATGACCTGTGACAGCAAGTACGTAAGCCGCATTATCCATTATACTGCCTCACTGTATGCTAGTAAATCAATTAGCATGTGCATGATAGAGCAACCAATTTGCTGAAGAAATTAGAAAATACTGCCAAACAAAGAGATTACAAATTTAATGCACCGCCACTAAGACACATTTCATACATTGTTGCACGTGTTATATCATAGAATAATTGACACATTGATGTTTCCGGGCACATCAACTGCTACGGTCAGTAGTTCCAATAGTGTAGTGCAGTGTTGTCAAGGTTGATGCCACGAGCGGTAGTCCGTCTCACGAGTGCCACGACGATATCGCCCCTCCACGCAGTTCATTACCCCGCCACCATAGACAACGCCATTCCTATTGTAAATCAGTGGGGTTACTAATAGTTTCCTTTCTCGACGATAGTTGCGCAGAGAAGCCCGTGTCTTGACACGGTGCCACAACCACCAGTGCCACTGCCACCAGTAGAAGACCTTGACACCACTGGTGTAATGTGTTATTTTTATTCTGTTGATGAGGTTTCTGCCCTACTGTAAGGCGAGATCCGGCGCGGCCCTGTGCGTCGGCCTTCGGGGTTTACCTTATTTACTTATCTTTCACTATTGGAGCACTGCCTCAGCCGGAACACGATCTAACCTGCCGACTGGTCTCCCAACATTTGTGGTCGTACAGTGCGTATAAATGTGTGTGTGTGTGTGTGTGTGTGTGTCTGTCTGTGTGTAAGGGGTAAGGATATGTCAAGAAAGAGGAAGGAAAGATCACGCACGGTCCATGGCCATTTGTTAGGATATTTTGGCATTCAGTTGGTATTGATCGGAGAAATCACAGTAAATCGCCAAGCAGAATATCTGACTGCTTGATTTCAACTCCAGGCAACGATTGAGTTCGACCTATCTAGGGGTCAATCCATTTTAAGCGGTCCAGAATTTAATAAATTGGTCGCTCGACCATCTCGAAAAAAATTCATATTTTGTACATAAATTTCCTTATATTTTGGCTGTTCAAAACCATCTTTAACTTTTTTTTATTGTACCTGGTTTACAAATGGCGGCCATTTTTGTTTCGCGCCGTGCGCCATTTTTCACGTTTGCAGACATTTACTCTTTCCTAAATTGCTCAACTCTCGGTTATTCTAGCATTCTAGAATAAAAAAAGCATTCGATTCAGCATACTTTGGCCTGCAAATTGAAATATTATTTACTTATTTTATACGTTTTTATTTGGGAAATATTTGCAAACAAATCTGTGGAACGCGAATGAACGAAATTCGATTTTCAGAGAGTAATTTTTCAAAGAAGGAATAGAATCTAAGCCTTAATTTTTTCTGTGCTTTTACACACAACAGTATAGTTACTTTTTGTAAAATATCATTGGTATATAACGTACCCCTTGGAAATTACATCCTCTTGAAAATTAGAATTTTGAATTTTTTCCCAATTTTGAACTGTAGTATCTCCGTTGGGGGACCAGATAAAAATCTGAAAATTGCACACATGCTAGACCGTTATCATACCAAAGTCAGTAAAAATTACAACTTTTAAATTTAACTCGAAGTATTTTTTTAAAAAATTGAAACTTACGAAAAAAGGCTTCATTTCACCATTGAGGATACATTGTGCCAAGTAGTAATCACATTATTTTGAAGCTATTTTGAACTAAAATCTACACTGATTTAAAATAATTAATTATACTTAATAATTAATATACTTAAAGTGGCCTAATATATAATTTGCAATATTACGTATACTTTACTCTGAAACAAACTTACAATTTAACATCTACGTCCGTAATTGAAAAATGGTTATCTTGATTTTGAAATCTGAACCGCTTAAAACAAAAAGTATTTATAAAATACAACAAATAAATAAATTCAGCGTTTTGTTTATGTTTTTGCGTTTAAATTTGCCATTTTACTTACTATTTCTGAAGGTTTCTGCAGAAATACGGACGGTCGCACCGTATTTCTTAAATTTAAACAATCAATAATTCAATTCGAAAGTACTCAACTGAACTTGAGCACTTTCAATAACACGCGAAAGTAATAAAATTAAGTTACAGTGGGTGTCAGACGAAGTCAGAAAATTGGGATTCCCCTCGGGACACTGCGGAGCGTTCGGCGAGACTCTCCCCATCTACTGGTTGCGGTCCCAAAGGCCCTAAGTTATAGCGTTTCGTTGCACAGGGTGGAAGAGTAAATGCAGTAAACGCAGTAATAGATGCAAGAGCATTACCTGACAGGGCACCAGACGCCGGATATATCGTCAGTTGGGCGCTCACTGTTTCAAAACGATTTAACAAACATTTATATTCCTCCAATATCATGAATATTGAACGTCATTAAAACGAGAATGTGTATTCCTAACATATTAAAAAATAGTTTTCAATCATCTTGGGGTTATGCAACCAAAGCACGACCCGACAGATTCTTTAGGAGTTCAGACTAACGATTAATTTTTAATTTTTAATGATTATACATTCAGTTTTTAATGTATGATTAAGAAAAATATTTTCATGAATTAATTTAAAACTGTAGCATAGACATTTGTTTGCATATTACTATTTAAGATTTAATATGTTCCATACTGGCCATGGTACCAGGAGTTCCGCTGTGTCGATTCATCATCTGAAAATAAAGTTACTTTTGTCTGCCTTTCAAACTCATTGACCTGTATCATATCTGTACTTTTGCAGTGGCTTTGATTTTTCTCATTTGAAATCTTTTATCTTCCTTCCACTTTTGCCGTTTATATACCATTCATAACATGAATTCAAGTATGTTGTAATAAAAAATTCTGTTTTTTTGTTTATTTTACCCAAAATTTTATTTCTGTTATTCACATTAAAGGAATCTCTATTTTCAAACTATAGTGTGAGTAAGCCATATCAGCATACGTTAAGGCATCAGTTTTTGGGAAAATTTCTTTTAATGTTAGCATCACTAACAACTTGAATTTTCACCTGAACCAACCTTTGTCTACTCTATTATGTTTAAAAAAATCGAGTTTTGAATAAAATGATGGCTGAAAAAATATAAAACCTTAAGTGGACCATAATACTAATACCATATCAATAACAATAACAATAATAATGGATATAATAATAAATATAAAATCAAACCGATAATAATAATTATTATATAATGAAACGTGCCTTAAACAGGTACCTTTCATACGACGTCAATGTCAAGTGTTTTCTGTTTGTACGAATTCAGAGATATCTCACAAATCCTTAAATATTTTTTTGAAATATTTGAAAAATCAACATTTATTCAAATAGAAGTATAATTAAATGTCGGATGACGAAATGTGTATTTAGTTACGTTGTATTATTTTGTCTCGTAATAATATTAGTTCTGACATGCGAGATATATTTCCAAAATCATAGTCGTTTCCACTCGTCATGTATGATCTTATTACTTGAATGCTTATGGAACACGTGTTCCCTGTGTATAATCGCTATTTTGACACTAGATATCGATAAGATTTATTGTATGTGTTTAGAAACACATTTATGACAAATACTAATATATAGTTCTGTAATATCATACTATACATTTTCTGGATAAGGTTTCAAGAGTATTATCTGGTTTCTAAGAAGATAACTCAATACATAATTAGAAAACTATTAGATTACAATTTTGTGGCATTTGGAATAGTAACTCGAAAACGTAATTTGACCCATTTCTGTCCAGAGGTTGCAAAGGAAAAAACGTATCATCTATCTTCTTATGGCATATAAGAGCTAACGGTATTAACTAACTTATAAATCAACATTATTACCGACCTTTGACTAGTTTTGGGATGTGTAAAATTAAAATCACTAGTGGAAAAGTCTCTTTTCCTCTTCGATGAAGTGAAATTACGACTTACGTCGGACTGTGTTTAATGTATGCAAAATTATACGCTTGAAGTACAAACACCTTGTTTAATAAGGAAACTTTCATTCATATTCATATTCATATACTTTCACTGAACTTTCCCTTTAGTTATTGAACATCAGAAACAATTAATTTGTACTCAATAAAGGCACTGCAGATTAACAGATCAAACGACTTGAATGAGCGTGTTATACGAAATATTCTATACGAAGATTCACAGGCGGTCTCAAGTTGACAGAATATATTATACAGAAAAAATGTCCCCGATACCCATCATTGTTGCAAGCAGTTATCAGAATCATCCATCACCTTCAGAAAAAAAGATGGGAAGAAAGAAGTATTCTTATCTTTAAGAAACATCGCCTGAATAACCACCCAACCACGCAGCAAAAGAAACACTGGCAATGAAAGTGTCTTGGCAGCAGTCCACGAGAAGCAGTCGGTGCAAGCCTACCTGCAGCGGGTGCACTCACCGTGCAAGGGTCCGATGATCACCATGCAGCTCACCATTAGCATGATTACTCGCTTTCGGCGGTCGCGCTCTCCCTTCTTGAAGACGGTTTTAAAGGTCTCCACCACGTGATGCGGGTTCACCAAGTCTCGAACCCATCCGCACGTCTGCTCGCTCCGCTTCTGCATCATCTTCTCGTACTCTGCGTTGTGCACTTTCTTCGGTTCGTGGATCCTCCGGATGGTGTAAATGAGTAGAAGGACGTACAGCGTGAGCGATATGGAAAAGATGCCGTAGTACCCGATCTGACGGTACAGGACCCCGCTGAGAGCCATACCGGCTGGTACGGCGATGTGAACCACGAGACTCACGAAGCCGATGCGGATGGTCCTCATTTTGACCGTGGTCACGTCGCCGATGTAGCTGTACATCGCCATGAACATGGTGAACCACCCGCCGGTGATGGCGGGGAACAGCGACTCAACGACTCCAGCCACTTCCATCGGCAGCTCGTAAAAGAAGTAGACGCACAACAGTAGGCCGGCGCTCATGAGGATGTCGCCAATGATGGGCATTAGCATGAGTGGCTTGCGTTTGCCGTGCCGGTCCGACCAGGACCCCAGGAAAAGCATCATCATAGACGGCAGGGCAGAATGCACGATCGTCTTCCACGATATCATCCCGGCCACCAGGCGTTGAACTCGTGTTTCCTGTTCCTTGAAGCCGGACGTCTCCCGAGCTGTCAACGCGCGACATACGGTCTCCCCGTACCGTAGATTGACGTAGCACGCCTTCTCCAGATTCAAATTCTGCGTCGCCAGGCTGGCCAGAACGCTGGGCATGACGTACAGCGCGCCAATGGGTTCCACGGTGACGTTTCGAATCATGTACCTGGCCTTTTGAAAGATGGTGAGCTGCTTCCATTCCGACTCGTCCTGCACTTCCAGGGGGTTCGGGCGGTCGCGCGCCATGGTCGGGCCGTGTCCGGTGTCGCCCGCGTTGACGACTGGCGGCGCGCTGGACATTCTGTCAGCTGGCACGGGGCCGGGGCGGCGACGGCGGTGGCGGCGACCGGTGGAGCCAATCCCAAGCAAGAACTGATGTCCCTTGTGCCACCCGGCGGCACGCCGAATGTCGTTTCTTGTGACTCCTGGGCTGCCTTCACACACTTAGCGCTGGAAAACCTGTACAAAACGCAGCGAGCTCGCTTATCCCCTCCAAGAGAACTTCCGCTTGTTAACGACACCCATTACGCAAGATTTAACCCAATTATGGCGTTCATTGCGTCGCACGTGCGTCCACCTAAGTGCGTTACATGTGAGCTTCTAACTACGAGGGGAAATGCTCTATATTGGTACGAATATCTAGTGACTTCTGGGTAGCGTGACTTACATTAGATATCGTGACTTGTGCAAATGATGAGTTTTATTGTTACGTTTGAATTGTTTTTTTCCTTTATGTAAGAGATGTCTCGGTCTCAAATCGTACATTTTCCTCGTTGCTGTTGAGTTTTTTTATCCATTACAATCCTATTTTTATTTACAACGTACCTTCTTAAATTAAATGTTTTCATGTAGAAAATTCTACATAGCAAAGAATTAGAGTAATTTAATTCCATTCGTTGTCGGATGAGTTTGCAAAATGCAATGGAAAAGTAATCAACGAACTTTTTTTAATTCCATAAAATTGAAGTTTTTTACGAGATTTCCTGTAAATTTAAAACAATGGCATACATCTTTGAAGTTAAGATGAAGTTTATATTTATAAAGTTTTATTAAGCGTAGAGAATAGTAAATGTTTATTTCTAATGTACGTATTTGTAGTGAACATTACATTCTGAATTTCTACCTTCCTGTGACGCATTACGCGATGCTGTGTTGCTGTATTAAATGTGTGTCAATGAATCAACTGGCGACGCGAAAATTAATTCAACATTCTAATTAATTAGTTCATTAACTGTCAAGAAACATACGAGTATCAAACTGTCACGTCAGTGTCCTCAATCACGGTTAAAAGTTACACATAGCCAACAGTAATATTGCATATGGATCAATTCATTACATGACATTTAGTATGTTACACTTTCCAATAAATCCTGGGTTTAAATTCAGAAAAAATACTATACAACAGATCTTAAAATCAACCTTTGCTGTAGTTTTGTCTAGAAAGAGAGGGTCCGCTTCTCAGTGTTCGTAACATTGTGACTACTCTCTTCCACATCGTCGTAATGTTTGTTCTTTAAGTAACCTTTGATATCTCAGTTATCTTTATCATTACTGTTGTAAATATTTCTGTTTATTGACTAGCTTATTAGTATCTTTTCTTTGCATATCACTACTTCATAATGTTTTCTTAAAAAAGTGATTTTTAAATTAGGGTCCTGACCAAATTTCGGAGCGGATATTCTAAATAAATAAAACTATGGGCCTGCCATGGAGTTAACTGACTTGGAAATTCTTCAATTCTTTACATGACCCAAGTATTATTAATATTTGTATACAATTACTATCTTACAATATTATATTTTGAAAACAAGAGTCAAAATTATAATTGTTTCAAAAATAAATAACTCGTATTTCCTCTAAAGGTAGAGTTTTACACCAGTCACTATTAAACATCACTGGTTCGCTAAAGCATGATAATATTTTCAAAATGACTCTTCCAGAGCTGTAGATTTTGACACTAACTAATTGCACGATATTTCCATTATTTCTTATCAATTTTGCGTGAATTATTTAAGTAAAAATTTTATGTCTATAATCTTTATTACGTGCTCTTATTTTTACAGAAATTTTATTTGAATATTATCTGACTTCCAGAAGATTTTTTAAATTTCAAAATGAACTCATTTTTTTATTTTTCAGTACAAAAATTAATAATAACTTTTTCTGTATTTCAAATTGTGATTATGTAGAAACTCAGAAAATGAAAATTGAAAGGACACTGTCGTAGATCAACGACTTCATAGATCAATCACACCTGGCGACGCGAAAATTAATTCAGCATTCTAATTAATTAGTTCATTAACTGTCAAGAAACATACGAGTATCAAACTATGTAACCACTAATGTAACCACATCTTTAAGAAAATCATAAAAAATTTCAACATTCATGAAAGGTATAAATGCTAACGAAATATTTCAGTGTTATTTACGTATTGTTATATAAGTATTCATAAAGTTATTATAAAATTCCAGAAATTTTGAAAAGTTTTAAATTTGATTCTTTTGTTGAATCTGAGAGTAAGTAATATATTTATACTTTGAATACATGTATATGAGATGCTTGGATGTAAGTAATGAATAATAACTGACATTAAGAACAAAATCAAGATTATTGGCTTTAATGATAAATGGTGAGTCGTTATCTATGTATTAAAAGTGATTTCTAGAACGGACCACAAATGACAGCGATAATGAATTCTCAAGGTATGGCTACTGCCTTGCGTTGCGGTTTCATATTGCATTTCCCTGCGAAACCTGAAATGTTAGATACGATTATTTACACCCGCACACGACACAGAATCGCAGTGAAAGTTTTCATCTAGATAAAAGTGTTTGTACTATAGCAAATAGTCGAAAGCGCTATGACGTGGGTTACGCTGGCCGTGAGGAGGGGTTGATCGCGAACTCACCGCACGTGGAAGTGCAACGCGGCGCGGCGGCGGCGACGGTCTCCTGGCTGCCGGGCGGCGACGGTCTCCTGGCTGCCGGGCGGCGCGGGAGGCTGTGGGTCGGCCCGGCGAGGCCGCGCCGCTTTAAGTACGACCCGGAGAAACACGGCGTGAAGGCGGCCGGCGGAGCGATGCAGCACGGGCTCGTGCCTCGGGCCCCGCGACAAATGACGCCCCCGCCTCCGCCCCCCCCTGCCAGCGTTCGTCGCCCGCCTCAGCACCCGCCCCTGCTTCCTTCACCGCCTTGATCTTCGCCCCGTCTCCGTCTCCGGTTTGCACTGTTCTTTGACTATTTTTCGCGTATTTGTGACTGTCATCCTCTCTCCGTTTGCCTCCCACCCCGGTCTCTGTCGCCCCCTCGCCCTGGACACCATGGACCCTGCCCGTACCCCGCCCGGGAGCCCGTCCCCGTCTCCACCCTTTGCTTCCGCGTTTTCACTTCCTACTCTTCTTTTGCTCGCGTCCCCACCTCTGACTCCGCTCCCACCTCCGTCCTAGTCCCTGACTCTACTTCCTTCTGCACTGAACGTCTATTACTCCGCCCCCGTTCTCGCCCGCGCCTCTGCCTCTGCGCCCTTCCCATTTCCGACTCTGTCTCTCCTTGTCTCCCTGCCTTCGCCTTCTCGGCTTCCTCCTCCCCCAGTCCGCTTAGACTCCGCCCCCGCCTCTGTCCCGCCTTCGTCCCCGAGTCTCCGGCCCCGCTCTAGCCCTTGACCCCGCGATCGCTTCCTCCTCCTCCTCCACTCACATTCCTACCTCTCCCTTCGCTTCTCCCTTTGTCGCTGTCTCCACCCTACCGATGCCTCCTCCCCCTTCGCATCAGCTCCCGCTCCACCCCCACCTCCGGCTCCTGTCCTCGAACCCTGCCCTTGCCCCAGGTGCTCCTAGCTCACGTTGCACCTCGCACGCCACCCCCCTCCCGCTCGCCAACCGTCATCCGTATCTTGAATCGCGGATCCGCTACAGTTTCCCGCAGCTCCATCTTCTTCAACTCTTCTCCCTAATTGTTTTTGTTGACCTCTGTATTCGACTCTCTCGTGAATCACATTTCTTCCATTTGGCCACATCACATCATCCCACCAAGAGGTACTGCTTTTCAAGGATTCATCACAATGCTATTTTTCCTACAGCTACTTATCAACTTTCCCTGCTAACAAGGAAAGGTACCGAAGTGTCATAGAATGACTGTGATGAATTATAGATGTAAAATTGGGGGTGAAGTTATAACACTTTCGTGGAAGAAAGAAATTTCTCAAAATAACATTTAAAACAAAACATTAATACCATTCAAAACGAAACTTATGTTTCAACCTCTAACATGGTTTTTGAAATACATGCCCTTAAAGTCACCCAGGGATTTTTACGAAAAGAAATACAGTACCAAAGTTCCTTACCCTTACCCCTCAGATAAGTACGAGTACACTTCAGTTCGCTGGTTTGAACCTGTTAAAATCATTGATTTGAAATCGTTGATTGAGGACCAAAACGATCGATACCATTTACAAAATTCAGCAAAATCTGTTTACTCACTTGCAATGTCCTTCCCTGAATGGCAGAGTTCTGATGAACCCTATGAACTTTGTCAAAGTACGGCTTCAGTATCGATAGGTCCCCTACCAGCAAAAGCTAAACGCTGCGGCGCGCCAACAAAAGATTCTACAACTCAAAGAACATACTGAGATTTTTCATAAAACTAGGATAGAGACAGATTTTAAAAATTCAGATGAAAAGTTTTGATGATTAACTGAAAATCAGTACATTAGTGGGTTTTCAGTCACATATTCATGGATTGCCTTGCGTTCAAACTCAGTATCTTGGCTTCAAAAAGAGCCTGCTTAACCAACCTCGCAACAAATCACTGCTTCATGCGCCCAATCCTCATGTTCCCAGTCTTGAATACACGCATCATATCACCCCAATGTGACGTAGAAGTTCTGTCGCTCGAGCCTTTGGGAAATTTTTTTCGCGGCCGCTAGTACCAGGCAAGTGTATATTCTTGCTGATAAATTGTAATATTTCATTAGGATTTTCCTTAACACATTTGTGAAAACAGTTTTTAAAACGTATTTTAATTCTCCCAGGCAAATGCCGAAGCAGCATCCTATGCAAGGGGCAAACGTATCTTTCCGGGTACCTTTCATGTTTTTTTATGTTTAACTGGCACTGTTCTGTATTTTTAATAAAAATCTCCGGTTTCTTATTTTACCGTTTTTAGAATCACAAACTGAAAATTTTATTTTATTTTAATTGTATAACAACTAGCAGTGACAACTACGTAATAAGACAAATACTGAAATCTTTATATTCAGCTTATAAAATTCAAGAAAATAACTTTTTGTTAATGACCCGATGTTTGAAACTCATCAAACACTCACCTAGTAACCTAAATAATTACTTAAGATAAATTGTATTTCAAGCCCATATCGTCCACAATTATTTTTCATCAAATCACAGTTAAAAAGGCTGTTTTTCAACTAAACGCACTAGCGTAGAGACACTACTGATAGGGAAGAATAGCAGTATAAGTAGAAGAATATTAATATTTTTTTTCAAAAATCTCAACTACCACATCAATAAGCAGAATGCCCTTCAATAAGCTCTTCTATACTTAAATTGATTGATCAATTAATACATCAATCAATCAGTCGATTCCGGGTGAATCAACTGCTAAGATCATTAGTCCCGTAAGTGCAAGGGATGTTCTTTCCTCGCGAGGCGGCCGTGGCCTTCCTCCGCTGGATGGCGAGATCCGGCGCCGACCAACCGTCGGCTTGCGGGGTTTACCCAACCAGGTATTTCCCATTAGCGGGGCACCGCTCCAGCCGGGACAAGCTCTAAGCCTCCCGGCATGTGGTAGTGTAGTGCATGTTAGTGTAAGTGTTAATGTAGGGGGTGAGGATAGGACAAGGAAGAGGAAGGAAAGATCGCGCGCAGACCATGGCCTGTTTGCTAGGGTACTGCTCCGTCATTCCCCTGGTATTGATCAGAGAAACCATGGAAAACTACCGATCAGAGCAGCTGACCACTTGAATTCTCCTCTCGTCAGCGACAGAACTCGACCCAGCTATCTAACTAGTGTTGAACATCATCCTGCCATGGTCTGGACTCGAACCTAGGACCACCCGGTCAAACTGTAGTGAGGTCCGTTGATGCCCTTAGCCATCTCTCTCGGTCTATATTTCAAATAAAAATAAAATTTGAAGGTTGTTTATCAAGGGCGATAAGACTGACGGATGGAATGGTAACATGTTCGGACACTGACATAAAACAGACTTCTTGAAAAATACTATTATCGTTACCTATGCTTACAGCTACCTCTGTAGATTAAAAGTGTTGATGTTTTTGTGCTGTTACAGTGTTTACTCTTTAATACGTATCTCGGAATGGAATTCTAATTGTTACAATAACCACTGTACAATAAATCAGTTTCTAAAAGCTTGCCTGGTGTCTGCAACAAACGACGTCAATGGTTTCGTTCGTAAATTTCTACATTAAATTACTGTTACGAGTGTCTCGATATGTTTAATGGAGTGGTTTCCCGTTGCCTTTTCCATCTTCATAACGATCAACTACGTACCTCATTCTCCTTTAATGGTATTTACTTTCTCTAAGGACGATGGGATTCTCTACTTACTCATCCGCTCTCTGAAAAGTCCGTTGACACTAAGTAAAGTGGCTTCCATATTCCTAATTGTAACGAAAATATTATCTAGTACAAATAAGAAACTTCAACCCGTATATGCCCAGTGTTAAGTTTTCGCAACAAGGTGCAACAAGCATACTTTTAATTTTCAACCATTTCTGTGTGGGACAACATTACATTATGTGTTAGGTGCTTGAATTTTAAGGTTTGGAGAACAAATTGTTATAGTGTGTTGGTCGTTATTAGTGTAATCGTTGCTTCAGGGTTAATTGTATTATTAGTGACTTTGAAGATGGAGAGAAAGAACCATCTTTGAAGATGAAGGGACGCCATCCAAGTGAATAAAGGTAATATTTTCTTAATGTAATGGCATTATAATCATAATGTAATGTAACTGAATGATTCATATGTATTATTCTCTATTTTAACACATTGCTTACATCTACAATTATACGGAAAGCATTGGTCTTGCATTATGAATATTGCGAAAATGCAACACTGGGCGTATATGACACGACCTGCAGCAACACTTTTTTTATAGAAACTTACCACCGACGAAATTTTGGGCTTTTCTGGAAGAGAATTTGAAATCATATGGAAATATTGATAATTCTAATGTATTTTTGCTTCTCCTCACATTAGGATAGATGAATGAAGAACTTGGGACATACAATTGGACTGGTAAACAGCTAATTACAGAAGGAGAACTAAAGATAAAGTATAGTAAATATATAAAAATATTAAATTGTTTTCAAGTCATCGGCGCAACAGCTTGTTACAAAATGAAAATGAAGGGAAAATATGGTAATGATTGTAGAAAATGGAAGAAATAAGGTCTTTCAAATAAAAACGAAACGAGGAATAAAGTAAATGGAAACGAATCAATGATGTTGAAATCAATATTTATTGATTACTCTCAAACTCTATTGGAGCTCTGCAGTCTATTTTTTCAGATGATCAATTAGAATTTATAGTAAGGCAGAGTGTAATATACGCCATTAAAAAATTTTTGTGATTAACTTTTTGAAGCATACTATTTGGGAGAAAGAGCCATGTTGCGACGAAGCGATGGCACCCTACTACGGACGAAATGATCGGAAACACATCAGTGGCAAACCAATTCGCTTGGTTACGAAACTCAGTGCCATATTTTGACATTAGATTGATTGATAGTGATTCTTGGCGCGTCAACGGCTGTCATTACTTCAGTAGGTGTAGGTTATGTGGTGGTGATCTTCCCTCATTAGATGGCGAAATCCTGCACAGATCTACCGTAGGATGGGGGGGGGGGGGTTGAAAAAAAGCAGATATCTCCTACCAGCGGGGCACCGCCCCATCCGGGACAAGCTCTTAATTCCCAACCGGTCTCCCGGCATGTGTGGTAGTGAAGTGTATGTTAGTGTAAGTAAAGGGTGAGGATAGGACAGGGAAGGGGAAGGAAAGATCGCGCGTGGTCCGTGATCCTGTTGTTAGGGTACCGCTCCTGCATTCGCCTGCTGTTGATCGGAGAAACCACGGAAAACAACCGATCAGAGCAGCCTGCCACAAACATTCTCCTCCCATCAGCGACAGAACTCGACCCATCTGACAAGCTAGTGTCGAAAATACTGCCACTGTCGGGACTCACACCGAGGAGCTCCCGGTCAGAGGTACTGGTTTTAACGATAACTTAAGTTTCGTACGATTTAATGTTTATTGCTTATTTCTTACGTCACGAGAAAGGTTCTATTACGCAACGTGTTGATTTGCAGGAACAGTCACTTTATAAAATAAGTGTGAAAGTGATGATATCTGCCCAGTATTGGGTTTTTGCAGCACTAAATTTTTTACCAATGGAAATACTGGTGTCTTGTATATTTTTATCCTCCACATTTATAATAATTATAGTATTATGTTCTGTAAATATGAAATATATTGGCAACAAACAAAAGATCTGGCCATAATGGGTTAAAAAGTAATTTTGAACCTAGAAATTACATTCATACGGTTTAATTTTAGACATTTATTTGTAACTTTAAATTCATTGTATGGCCTTCCGCTCGCTCTGTTTCTAAAAGGCCTGCTCCCGTTTCAAAATAAAAAGAGACTCATAGCTATTATGCACCAAACTCAGTGTTACCAAAAAATACGGTATGGTCACGCCCAAGTTTCGCAACTCGAATGAGCATTGAAGAACGACGAGCCACCGAGAAATGTCGACAGACCAGTGGAATGCAACTCGTGTGACTACTGCATAGAATATCTGTAGTAATCACTAGATGGTTGGGATACCATCGCAGTCATGTGGTGTGGACAAATTCGTGCCAAAGCGTGTAGTAAGCCAATTTTGAAAACAACAAAGAATCGTAGATGTTGTAGATCAACATTCTGATAATTCGTAAGAAAGGACCTGATTTCCCGTGTCAAAACGAGTTATAGCCCTGAATACAAACAGAATGTAAACAAAAAATATTTCTCATAACGCATCCACGTGGTTTCTAGAAACTTTGACTCTGAAGAAACACACTCCAATGTATTTGTTAACATCAAAATTAGAGTGAAAATAAGGTGAAAATAAACTAAATATATTTCTGATTTTTGCGCACGAACAAAGAAGCGAACGATCATGCAGTATTTGATGCTTTAAAAATAATGAGAAACAACAATTCTTAACATTCTACATCGAATTTGAAGAATATGTTTTACACATTTAACCTGCCCCTGAAATTGAACACCCTGAGCCCTTGCTCATATAGTAAAAATCGGAACTTTCTAGCCCGAGAGCGAAACATTTTCAGATTATTCAAGAATTCTAATTTGCTGACATCGACTAGTACTCTTTCTAAATATTCGAAAGCATCAAATATTGTACACATCGGCATACATTTCATTAAACTATTTCATTTCAATTTGTGGTGAAAAAAATTCTACACGATCCCTGCAATTGACTATAATGAGCATCTAGTATGAGAGAATAAAGATTAGTCATTGAAAATTAGGTTTCAGAATAAATTGTAAAGGTGTCTCGAAATATTACAAAATGTGTCAAGGGCATGAAAAGGTGTCGCAGATGAGCACATTTGCAAATAATATTTGATTGGACATTTAATATAAAGAAGTTACAAATGAAAGAGTTGGTACCGATTGGTAGCGAACTTATCATGCACTTGTGTTTCGCAGGTTAGGTTCTGACGTAGTCAAAGAAATTTTGTGTGAAACTTCCAAACACTCATGCATGAGAAGTTGCCTGCCAAACAAAGGGAAATATCATATTGGTAAATTCGTTATGTGGAATTTCAAAAAGAATGTTGATTGGTAAAAATTGATTATCATCAATACATCTACACGTCCAAGAAATTAGTAACATTTATTCTGATATAATTATACATTATATTTTTATTCTGTTTTATTAATTTCTCGTATATGACAGTGTATATGAAATACTGAGAAAGATATGTAATGTTGGTTTCGAGATTAAAACGAAAATATACGCTTTGGAGTTTCCCGATAACGAAAAGGTGTTTTTTCAAAACGTCCATCCGTCTCTCTGTTCGTCTGTCCGTCAGTCCGTGAACATTTGCTCCTAAACTATTAGAAGGATTGTTTCCAAAATGAGTTTTTCCAGATCGATCTCTCCTGACTCAAAGCCCTGCTATTTTTAAAATCATTCTTAAAAATTTGGGGTACTTCATACGCCCTGGAACATTTTCAAAATTTTCTCAAAAATTGGATTCATTTTTTTCTTCAATTCTTTAATAATTATGAATAAAGTGTACCTATGACATAGGTTATTACACTACTGACTTGAATGTTCACTGCCAATTCGAATTTTCGGATATTTTATAATAATAATTCGAATAATTTATAATAAAGTTACAATTTTTTTCGGCGTTTTTCTACAACTGCAATTTTGAAGATAGTATTTTTTTCTTCAAATTAAATTAGCTCCCCACAATTAATTCTTTAATTAATGCCATGTAAATTTTGTTGAAAATTTTAGTAGTTTTCTAGAATCGAGTGAAATATTGGCGATTTTTCAAAAAATATTAAAACCAGATTTTCTCAAAATCGATTTGAAACGTTTTCTTCAAACTTCTTGAAGGGATAGTGATAAATGCACAGTAGCAGATCATACAAATGTCGTAATGATGTTCTCTTTAATTTTAAAAAAATACACAAATATATTTTTTTGATATTTCTATGTGATTTGTTTTGTTGCATTTGAGAATAGATCTTTAAATAATTTCATATAAAATTTCTCAAAAACTCAAAAGTTGTCCGTGAAAATGAGCTCCAAATTGAGTATTTTCAGAAATGCCCAAACATCCTTTTTTTCAAAAAACTGCTCCAGGTTTTTTCTTTAAATTTTTGTATGAATAGTTCTAAATGCACAGAATAACATAATACCAAAGTCAGTCTAATGTATTTTGCTTTCATCTAAAATTAAACAAAAGTTGTTTTTTTTAATTCCTCTACGTCATTAGTATTTCCACTACAAATATCTCTTATTCGCATTTATGAATACAATTTTTAAAATAATCTCTTACGAAGTTTCTCGGAAACTTTAAACTTTTGGGTAAAAATTAGCTTCAAAATTTGCATTTTTAGATAAGCTCAAATGAAATTTTCTTAAAAACTGCTCCAAAGTTTTCAAGGAAAAGTACATACAGCATCAGATTTTACCCTTTTGTAAGATTACAATTCTACCTGTCCCATTTCAATTCTACTTTTAAGAATCCGAAGAATTGTGAAAAACTTAGGTGCCAATAAATAGCAGCTGGGAAGAGAGTGGTGGCAAAAGCGAAAATATCATGTAGACTGAGGGGATAAGAAAACCAACTAGTACGAGGAACTGTGTACCACTCTGTACCACAACTAGTTTTATAATGTATCATATTGGCTAAAAGAATATTCACTGTTATATCATTGAATGAAATTCAACAGGAGATCAATTTCAATGGTGGTTTTTGTCCTGAGGGAAACCAGATTGTGTGTATAATCAAACTTGTATTGTTTGATTAGGTAGGGCAAACATTTTTTACATTTTCCTTCGCCCGCTTTCCTATGAAATTATTTTCATTTGTATATGCACTATCATAGAGATGAACGTAGGTCATCAAATATTACAAAGTTTTATTTTTATTTTAAAAAATCGTCACTTTTTTCTTTCAAATTAGATCCATAGAGATGTTCTGTGAGATAGTCTCACTGACGAAGTAGGTAAACCAATAGTTAGGATTTAATCTCTGAAAGTTCCAAATCGCCCGTAAGGTGATTAAACTAATTTTGTGTGGCTCATCTTGTGTGGCAAACCCACCTTGTGCAGTTAAAGGAATAGACAAAGAAGGAAAATAGATGAAGAGAAAAGTCTCGCTAGAAGAAGCTAAAAGGTTTGTAAGTAAGAAAAAAAACATTAATCGAAAATCATTTACATTACGCCCGAAACAATTTAGCTGTTCACTAGCTTCAAAGGATGACGCCTTCTGTGCCAATGACGCTTCTGCTCAGTTCAGGCCATGGTTGGACTCCCAGTTTTGCCGGAGTATTTCAAGAAGGGTAGGTCGTATTGGAATAGGAGGTCTGCTCATCGCTCACGCCTAGAGATGAGTGTGAGGGCATGATGAAAAACAAAGTATCGCGCGAGATCTGTGACCCTTTGGAAGGCATCCTCGTGAAACTGCTGTGGGAATAAAGCCATGGAAATGTTATGCCATGCTCTGTGAAGTCATGGAAACAACGAATCAAAAAAAATGGCCTTCATAATATTATCATCGAAACATTCAACACACGACTTCGACTCAGCTTCTTATCTGGTTTTGACTTCAAAATAAGGCTCTCCGTTCTGAGAAGCTTCAGTTGAGAATCCACTAAACTATCAATTTAGGAGGGGATTCTTCACTTGAATTTAGTTGAATACGAGTCATTTTTCATAATTATGGCAATTATTCGACAGGATATAATTTTGTTTATACATTCTTTTCGAATTGTTGTGCATGCCTGCTCCGGATTCCCCCAGACATTCCTTTCCCGGGGAAGACCCGCGAACGTGCTGCGTCGTATGGTTCGCAGAACACCAGAATGCGACAGTCACGTGCTGCAACGTAGAGGAAAAAGAAAGATAACACGTGGAAGATGAGATGAAGACAAATCCTGTTGAGGAGATTCTCTAGGTTAACTTGGCAAGGCTATTCTTGCCTGGCGGCGGTGACTGTTATAGCAGCGGTGGTGGCAGTAGCGGAGGCTACGTCGACGATGGCTGTTGAGATGGAGGCTGTGGGGGCGACAGTGGTGGTGGTGGTAGTAGCGGGGTTGGCGGTGGGGTAGAGGGTGGAGACGAGAATTAACGGTGCGATAACGTTGGCAGGTGGTTCCAAGGCGGCAGGAGCAGTGGTCATGGCGGTGGAAGTGGCGATGACGGCGAAGTAGGACGAAGGATGCCGGGGTCGGAGATGGCAGCGAAGGTGATAGTCACGTTCATGATGATGGTGGAGATGGTGGTAGAGGCGGCGATGCTAGGGTGGTAGGAACGATGGTAGGAGAAGTGGCGATAGCGGCCGCTGTGGAGGTGGGAATGACATGGCAGTAACAGGAGCGGTGGCGGAGAAGGCTACTGTGGAAGCGATAGTGACAGTAGCGGCGGCGGCGGTATGGCTGGGAAGAGGAGACGGGGACGGGGGCGCTGGCGGTGGCAGCGGCGTGTGGCAGCGGCATGCGGCACGTGGCATGGGTGGTGGCAGTGGCGGCAGTGGAGACGGTGTTGGGAGCGGTGGAGGAGGCGGTGGTGGCGGTGGCTCCAGCTGTGACTCTTGCTGCGACCCTTGCTGCGACTCTTGCCGCGACTCTTGCCGCGACTCTTGCCGCGACTCTTGCCGCGACTCTTGCCGCGACTCTTGCCGCGACTCTTGCCGCGACTCTTGCCGCGACTCTTGCCGCTCTTGCCGCGATTCTTGCTATGACTCTTGCTGCGACTCTTGGTCCGACACTTGCTGCGATTCTTGCTGCGACTATTGCTGCGATTCTTGCTGCGACTCTTGCTGCGACTCTTGCCGCGACTCTTGCCGCGACTCTTGCCGCGACTCTTGCCGCGACTCTTGCCGCGACTCTTGCCGCGACTCTTGCCGCTGTTGCCGCGATTCTTGCTGTGACTCTTGCTGCGACTCTTGGTCCGACACTTGCTGCGACTCTTGCTGCGACTCTTGCTGCGACTCTTGCTGTGACTCTTGTTGTGACTCTTGCTGTAACTCTTGCTGTGACTCTTGCTGCGACACTTGCCGCAACTCTTGCTGTGACTCTTGCCGCGATTCTTCTGTGACTCTTGCTGCGACTCTTCCTGCGACTCTTGCTACGACTCTTGCTGTGACTTGCTATGACTCTTGCTGCGACTCTTGATGTGCCTCTTGCTGCGACTCTTCCTGCGACTCTTGCTGTGACTCTTGCAGTGAATCTTATTGTGACTCTGACTGTGGCGGTGGCTGAAACCGTGATTGTGCCTGTGTTTGAGCGGTGGAGGCGTGGGCTGGCCTCGGCTCCCGTGCTGGAGGGGCCACGTGGGGCGTGACGCAACGGGGCTGCCCTCGCCGGCGCGGCGCTGCCATTGAGGCGCAGGCGCGCGGCGCGAGGGGCCCCGCCGCCGGCGCCTAACGGAGGGTCCTCGCTCCGCGGACGTCCTGCCCGCTCTCCGCCCCGCAGGAGCAAGCGGCACAAGCGGAGCCCACAACTCATGCATTCCACGCTCTCGCCGGCGCCGAATCACTTCCATTTTGACTTTCTCCTATTTACTCTATTAAGTACCGCTCATTTAGGTTGTTAAATTGTAATAAATATTATTCCTGTTATTAATATTATTGTTATTAAAACTTTTCCAATGCATGAAATATACCACACTTATGGCATGGTTGATCACGAAAGAACGCTACATTTTTCAGATTTATTTTTCAAGGAAAAAGATTCTGCTGGGTTAGTGCATTCTCAAATGTAGTTTTGACATGAAAGTACAAATTAAATACCATAAATAATATTTCAACCTAAAATACGTTTAAAGGAGATGATACTACTAAGTTGTAATTAAGCTTCTTGTAACAATAATAATAATAATAATTAACACCATAACACCCCTTTGGTGTTTTTGTAGAATAACACTTTAAAGCATCCCCCTATCGAGAGTGACGACGAACCTCTACTGCCCCTGTCCCATCATGTGTTCATTTTTCAAAGGCATATACCTTCCGCAATTCCTTCAATACTAGATATATCTATCCTAAATGAATGCTTTCTATCCCTTCCCTGATCCGAAAATTCCTTCAATACTAGATATATCTATCCTAAATGAATGCTTTCTATCCCTACCGTGATCCGAACAACCCTTACTTCTATTATTACTTCCCGTCTCTACATGTCCAATTCTACGTCCGAGCACTGAAAGCCATCTGCCCTGAGGGAGACGGAGAAACCAAAATACCAAAAGGCTAAAAGAGCAAAGGCAATAACTCCAGCTACTTGAAAAAGACCCTCCGTTTAAAATCCTATTATAGAAGAGAATCGAACACCTCCGATCAGATATTTCTACAGTCGAAGCCTTCCAAAGAGGAGACAGAAGTAACATGATATAAACAACATAATATACATTACGAATAAACATCGTAAACACACACACTACAATATAAATTACATACATATTCTTGATATTATACATAATCCAAAGCAGGAACTGAGCGTTTAACGCAGTTCGATAACTAAAGCCGAAAGATACTCCAAAACTCTGAAGTGGAAAGCAGACAAATTCCTTCAGGAGACAAAATAACTTTTGCAGAAGGATAAAAGAAAGGAATACTTGCCAGAGAAATTTACTTTTGAAGAGATCTGGTGTTAAAAATGGCCAAATTTCACTTAAACTCCAACGCACCATGGTTAATACAGCTTAGGAATGTCGCAATACTGATTACGGAAACGACAACGTGTCAAATCACCCAACATTCTACATGAAGTTACACATAAACTTCGAAATAGAAAATACCCTAGATTAGACGGTCTACATAACGATTGGTTAAAAGAATTCTTCAATATCCATGGAAAGATTCTAAATTTTATAAGCAATTGCCTTGATATTCATGAAGAAATCCCGCACTTTCTTTGTGAAGGTGTCACGTATGTGAAGCCGAAAACCAATTATACTACAGTTCCTACGATATACAAACCACTCTTGTTTTAATTATTTTTACAAAGTCACCAAGAGTTGTTTTTCAATGTTTATCATGTAGCACTGCGCAAAACATTATATTTTAAGAGGAAGCTCCAAAAGCATGTAATAGAGGTTTCCTTGGATATAAAGAACAACATAGCATTGATAGTGTCTTAAGCATGTAAGAAGAAATTCAACTTGTTCACCTGTTTCATTGATTATAAAATGGCTAATGGCATAGTTTCGCAAGATTGACTCCTATACATGCTGTCATTCTATCGAACTAACCCGACAATATTGAATATTAGTCTATCCATCGTGGTCAAACGGAAGACCATTTTGGGTCACAAAAAATGAAACAGTGGTTACCAAGAAAACAATTAAATCATGGAATCCTCCACGGTAATAGTCTGAGCCCTCACTGGTTTTGCCTGACAAGAAACTATCGACAAACACGAATCATAAAATTAGGTTTCGAACTAAGAGGCATTGGACGATTGCAGGTTACCTACTTACCAAACATAGACGACTTCAAATTCTACAGGGGTACGATATTTATCCTAAATATGCTGATAAAAGCGACTGAAGAGGCTACTTTCGAGACAAATACGAAACTAGGCATTGATAAATGCAAAATATAACAAATACAGAGGAGTAAACTCTCTTGTGAACTCACATTTGAGACACATTAGAACGGAGAAATCATCACCGCCCTGGAAGACAATTTGTAGTACAAATAACTTAGCGTACAACACGTAAATTTTTTATTGCACATTATCACCGTCTCCACCCATTATCACCTTCTCGACAGGTATTCTTAAATGGATCACAGACGATCTAGAGGAAATGGAAAGATTGGTAAGAGTTCAAATGACACGTTTCGGTTTGCCACCATCCAAAACGTGCGATCCAGATCACACTGCCGTGACAAATGGGAGGACGTGTTATTGTAAAGCTAACGAGCATCCATTCCAAACAGATAAAAAATATTAGGAAGTCCTTTGTAGAGATACATTTCTCAACTTCACAAAGAAACTATGTAGATAAATGACAATGATACGCCCCTCAATCTCAAACAAGACATGCGTATTCAACCAAACGTACAAAACGTTTTGCACCTAAGAGATCCTTTCCTGGAAAAAGAAAGCACCTGCTTATCTTGGTGCAGTAGCCAATCCAAATGTCAACCAAGGAATGCCGTACAAAATACTCAGTATAGGATATTTGTATCCCTAGAGCGAAGGTTTTGTAATAGCAATCCACAATAAGTTGATTCCCACGAAGTACTAGGTTAAGTATGCAATAAAACATTCCAAAATTTGGAGTGATGATTGTCGTATGAGTGGCTGACATCATAAAATCATTCAGAATATTATCTCAGGTTGTGGACTTTTAGCTCTCATAGATCTTTATCATCCACACCAAACGTGCTAAGATGTACAGACAAATCTTGGGAAGCTTATACACCATAAAATCAGTATTATCCGGCTACATTTGTAGTACTTGAGCTGTACAGCTGAATAGATGTACTTACTGGACTATCAAGCTTTACTTGAAAATGAAACCCATAGATTATCTGGGACAACAGTATTCTGATCGATATGAAAATTCAGCACAACAGATCCAATGTTACCCTCTGGAACAAATACGACAAGAAAGTTTGGTTTATTGATTTTGCAATCGTCAATACCAGCAATATCGTCAATACGATAGCAACATACCTGCCTAAAATCGACAAAAACAGAAAGCTAGCATTTGCTGTTAAAGAACAATGGCGGTTTCGAAAGTGAAAACTGTTCAAATTCTAATGTCATCAACTGGCATCATACAAAAAGCTCTCACAGATCGTTGAAAGAAATAGGCTTGAAAAAGAGTAGTGTCGACTTCCAGAAGTCGCTTATCATCAGTACGTGCCCATTAGTCAGGAGATTCATAGAAGGACATGTAAGATTTTGAAACTTAACGACTGAAATAGTATTATTATACGTAGAAAATGTATTTTGTTTCATTTTAATGCGTTAGAATACCTTAATATGGTTTGTAGATTTCAAATATGCCTAATATACAAATATACTTAATATTTTAAAACTATCCTTTGAAATTGTATCTGTGTGATACTCAAATCTGAGAATATACAAAGTAAAAATAACAAACTTAATTATTATTATTATTATTACTTTGTATAATAATATTTATTATTATTATTTGCAAGAATGTTTTTTGCAAATAGTAAGATAATATTTTTGTAGAAACCTTTTACAGTTATGCTAGCCGTTTGATGTTACTTAATGGCGCCACGATTTGCTAGATATATTTCTAGGGTTATATTCTCTTAAAATTAGATCGATGGCTTTTGCTATATTATATCGCATCGGTCACTTCCTGTATTGAAAGGTTATGGAAAAGAAGAAATTTAGGATAGGATCAGTTGCGGCAGCAATCAAGCTCTTCAACCCACTCTTCGGCGTTTGGGATTAGTTCAAGATAAATTGTTGAGAGGTATGATTAGGATCTAGAATACTAATCTCTTGTAGACGGCTGAAACCCAGGTAGGCAATAATGGAATTGCTTGCGACATACGGAAAAGCGAAACACCAATTAATGTTCTGTCAGGGGTGGGGAAGTGGTCGTCCCTTGTGGCAGGACAAAAGGTCCCGTGATGCACTTGGACAAGGTCGAGCGAAGCCAACAAATCACGTGTTAAAAATTTTAATTTAAATTAAAATACCAAGTATTACGATGTCTGAATTTGCTTGGCGGAAATCTGTAATTGAAAATTCCATTACGAATCATAATGAAGTACATCGGAAAAGCCCTCAATTTTCGTGCACTTCAGTACGTAATTTGGCGTGAAAAATAATACGTATAAATATGAGAAAATGATATATATTTAATTGGAGAATGGGGAAAATTGTTTTATGGATAAATTATCGCGAAATATAGCATAAAGAAATAGGAACATTGTTGACAAGAAGAGATTAGTCATTTAGTGATGGATTAGCAATAACATAGGGATTACGCGAGAAGGACTATGGGACAAGAATAGAAACAAGAGGCTTTTGAAAAGAAGAACGAAGATAGAACATTTTTAGAATTTTTACAACACTTCGTGTCAGGATCTTATAGCGATCGGATGTCGGACTGTGTACTTGGAAGTTATAGTTTCTCGAGATTGGCGCGTGATAGGATCAAGATGTACGAACAGTAATCGTCATTTTTAAGGTTTAATTTTGAGATTGGAACTCGGTGCAAGAACTACATAGTTAAAATTCAGGAGTATCGGGATCGTAGGAAGTTTTCTTAGAATAATTAATTAACCGAATGTGGATTGAAGCGGACACCGGAATCCAAGAGAAGATAGGGTGATGTGAAGCTGAATTGGGATTCAACTGCCAAGTGTGCTGACGCCCAAAGGACAAGGAAGTATTTCCGCAAAGCCCTAATTTGAGAAAGACATAAAACAGTTAAATTTTGATGTTGAAGCCCTAAGAGTAATTACACATTTGGTTAAAGCGATAATTAAAATTTAAAATTGTAATAATTAGTAGATGGCCATCATTAGGGAAAATTAATTGTCAAGTAAATAATATGATAATGCATGCAAGAGATTGATGAAACATTTCAGAGAATAAAAAAGAGACGTACGACACTTCATGTCGTTACGTGGATATATAAATTCTCGTTTCATTCAATATAAATGAGGTATTTCAAAATTATTCCCTTTGTATTATTGGTAACCAAAGCGTAAGTATAAGATCCATCGACCGAGTCCTCTCGTTATATGTTGATACTGTGCTTTATTTCAGGTATTTACGTCTAGGATTTTTCTTCTCATAATGTCTCATTGCATTACACTTTATTAATGATACATTTTCTGATCAACCAAATATACAGAAAGAATTCTGCTGACAGGTTGGTGTCTGGTGTTGAAACTGTGTAATTCATATCATCAGGATGAAATGAGGATTGCGAGGACAGTACAAATATATAGCTGCATTAAAAGTAACGCTATCTCTTATTCTGTCGGGGAGATCATTCCTATAGTTCCCTGCTTAGTGAATAATATTTGTTTGTTATCAATGATGTATTGCCTTTCTCTTAGAGGTGATTGTTAGTTGTATGTACAGTCACAACGAATGATTTTAGTTGTGAAATATTGCTTGTTCTTTTAATTGTTTAGGTCAGTAATATTGTTGATTTTCTCGCGAAAAATCTTGTATTTTAATAAATTGTACATTCTTCAGTACTGTACGGACAGTTTAAAAGCCTTATTAAACTGAAGTAATGCGTGGCAAATGTTAGAGCTGTCGTGATTTGAAATGTATTTATACTAGTGCCAAGCATCTATTTACTTACTTACCTTACTTTCAGAAAAAAATCTAAAGTAAAATTTCCATTAAATTTCCTATTTTAAAAGGCTTTGCTCACATGAGTAGAAGTGTAAGGATTTTGAATCTGAATTAATTCCATCTTTTAGAGACCATTTGGGGAATTCCATCTTTTCTGCTATCCATTGTGTACATACTATTTGTGTTTCCTGTATGTGATGTGTGAATTTGAAAGATGTTAGAAATTTAATAGAATGATGAATATCAAAATTACTTCCTAAGTGATGCAGTTTTTTGTTATTTAATCTCCGAAATAGGTACTTACTCGTGTTTTTTCTAATTTTATATTCTTTAAGTGTAAAATAAGACGTATTCTATTAATTTTTCTTTGAGTTAATTGTTAGTAAATCAGAGAAACATTTTCATGGTCATTCTATTACGTATTACGAAGTAATACTCTCAATGTGGCTAGTATATGTTACAAGAAACATTGGTATTATATTTGAAATATTTAGTCTGGTTAATAATGTAGAGTTATTTATTGTTTCTCAAATTGTAATTTACCCCACGTGAATTTTAAAGAGAGATTGTGTTTTCCACTCAATTGGTGGGCCAATTTTCTTTTCACGATTACTCCACATATGATGTTTGGATGAGTATGGATTTCTATATACCTGCCATGCGAAGTCTATTTCTGCAGCTTTCTCTTTCTTGGTCTTTGCTTGCGTAATATCTTTCGAATGCGTTGCGCCAACCGCGGCGAGGGCTTCGTGCGTTCTCTACTGGAGCGCAGTCGAAGCAGCAAGGATCTCGCACCAGTCCATCACTTCGATGACAAAATCGATGTTTATTATTACTTTTATTAACTATTATTTATTTAGTTTAATGTTGTTTCTGAACTCTCGTTCCTCGTGGATGAGTTCTATTTTCTTATAATATTTGGGGCTAGCAAATGGAACCCAAATGCAAACCAGAAAGAATGATTTGTAAATATGCCTGCCGTAAAGAATACGTCAGTGTTCAGGGAGCACATCACATTTTGTTTTAAAATGTCTCTCCTATTAAAAACTGAATTGTCAGTTATTGTAAACAGAGCTTAAGAAAGTGATGTAAAGTTATATCAGAGAGAAAGAATAATCCTACAAGTAATAATCACGTAATCTGCATCTGCATCTGTTCGCCTATCGCGGTAAGATCCCTTCCGATCCACAGATTAGTGCAAGCGAGTTCATTCGACGCCAGACGGTCTGTTGGAGGAGAACAGACCACTTTTCATATCATAATGTAACTTTAAGAAATAAAAACTTAATTGAAATATTTTCAAAACTATTTAACACTCCAAATGGCCAGATTTATTGCGTCCTTCCAATTCCATGGTGGTTAACGAAGTAACCCCACTAAAAATGCAATATAGTATTATTTTAACGATAAATGTTGCAATGTAAATTACCATAAATGGAGTCTTTGGTCTTTGGCGTTAGGTACACAACAACACGATTACAAACTCCTGCTATTTGTATAACTTCAAAACACATTATGAAAGCACGATGTTAAGAGGATTACAAAATATAAATGCAAGCCGTTGTAACAGTTCAAACAAAAAAGCTACGTTTTCCAAATAAGATTATTCAGTTAACCAAGAAACAACTACAAGAAGGATACAGTACAGAAAGTACATATATTGTTAACAAATTAGAAAATAATCAAAAAGAAAAAACAATGAAATGTGCGTTGGGGTAACTGAACTACGATACGAACTACGACTTCTCTCGATAGTTGAAAGAAAGAGTAGGAGACGTCACGCTTACCTAATGTTGATTGATTTATGTTCTTAGCACGTCAATGATCATTACTCCCGCCAGTGTAGTGAATGTTTATTTCGGGAGGCGGCGAAGTTTGACTCCCTCAGGTTGATGAGTTCCGGCGCCGACCGACACGTCAGCTTCCTGGGGATTTCCCCTCCAGTTCCTAACGATCCAATACGTTTACCGGAGGAATGTAAAGCGAACCGTCAGCTGCGCCTGCCTTATGAATGGGAAATGCCCGCCAGCCGTGCGGCGCCTCGGCTGCCAGCGTGTGCAGGTCGGACCGGCTCTTAACGGCCCGAGATTATCGGTCGTTGGCACGCCGTTACTCGCGACAGGCGAGACCCGGTCCTGGCGGAGGCATTCACGGGGAGGCGCCGCCGCCGCCGCCCGCCGCCCGCCGCCACACGCAGCCTTTCCCCCGCGGAGCCGCTTACAAAAGAACGGGTGACATGTTTTTCTGCGCATCTTGGCAGCGGCGCCCGTCGCTCCGTCTTCCTTTAGCGCGCATGCAAGTTGATGAGTATCCGATGTGCGTTCAGTGACCGGCGCATCGCCAGAGTTCCATAGTTGATGTAAGAACAGACTCATTCAATATTCCTCATCACCCTTAGAAGATAAAATAATAAGTGAACATTGTTGAAGCGCTAGTTAATTACAATATTCATAGTCCCTCGGGTGGCTCATGGATACGTGCTAGCCCTCTGTGAGGCGGTCTCGGGTTCGAATCCCGGCCGGGGCAAAAATTAAGCTGTAGCTTTCTAATTTTGTCTCTGTTCCCGTAGCTGTGAGATGAAAGAAAGCTTAAGCACTCCAAATAGAAAACTAGTTTTCAGTGATGGAAATACGTTATGATCACCAAATGTCTCCCTTACCATCAGGTGTGGATAATAAATTAAAACTTAGCCCAGGCCTGGGAACTCAGCCTTTGCCTGCTAGCTGGCAAATGCCGGGTTAATCTGACCCTCAATGACAAATACATACATGCACACCATATACTGAAAAGATGTAAAATGAATTCAATCCCTATTTCATGAATTAAGTAGAAACATTTTGCAAATCTCCTCAAATCTAATTGTATGGTTGGTTCCCAATACGAAATGACACGACGAAGTTAATTTCACTTTCCCTGAGAGTTGATCTTGTAGTACTTCAAGACTAATTATTGCCATAGTTCTGGTAGTGATATTTGAAGGGAAGCTGTTAATTTTCATTCCTAGACAAATTTGTTCTTATATACACATACACTCACGTCCATGACATCCGGTTTGCGTTGTCTTTGTTCCCATGAACTTCTTGTGTTTTCGTAATGCTTATTGTCCTCCAAACATTCGCAATTATCTCAAAAAAGATGAGCGCAGACATCCGGATTTCTTGATTCTGTAACACTCCGACAAATGAGCATTTTGTTTCCAAGAATTTATTCTCTTAATCACAGCGCCTCTGGTTACTTTGCTCGACAGAAAACTTCAATTTCTGGGTAAATTGTTCCATTCAATATATTATTTGTATAGTTCGTTTACCCTTCTCTTATCTCGTTAAAATGCCTCATTTGCTTGTTCAAGTTTCAAAATATTTACTTAGCATGATCAGGATAAGAGAAACGTGAAGAATGTAATGGTCAGTAGTTTCGATGGATTATGTACCATATACACAAACTCTCCAATAACCACACGGATACATTATGCTTCAAAAATTTTGAAGACCACTAAACATTTTTTCTTATCACTGATTAATTGTTAAACAATCAGATTGTCACTTATTACACAATTTGCAACGTTTCGGAAAAGGTTCTTCTCAAAACGCCCGAAACATCGCAAATTGTGAAATGAGTTACAATCTGATTGTTTAACAAATAATCATTGATAAGGAAAGATGTCTTAACATTTTTTGAAGCATAATGTATCCGTTTGGTTAATGAATACACAGACAGCTTTCCAAAGATAATAATAAACTCTCCAAATGATTTTCTTGTTGTATTTAAACGCATTGAAAAGTTATCCGATGTTTGATACTTGATCGAAGTTCAAAAGTTTCAATCGAAATTGGATATCGAAGTAATGGAACACTGATTGAAGTAACACGAGATTTCCCTACTAGTACCGAGAACCAACCGCGAGTAACGAGACGCCTCTCGACCACTGACTCACCGTGAATGGGCCCCACCACCAGCATGCCGCACACCATCACCAACACCAGCTGCAGCTTGAGCTTGCCCCGGTAGCGATGCAGCGCGCGGAACGTGTCGCGCACGTGCTTGACGTCGAGGAGGTCCCTGGCGGTGGCGCAGCACTTGTCGGAGCGCGGCGCGGGGCGCGCGCCCTCCTCGCGGATGCGAAAGTAGATGTAGGCGAAGATGAGCACGTAGAGCGTGGCCGAGGTGGAGAACACGCCGTAGAAGCCCACGTGCTTGTACAGGAAGCCGCTCAGCGCCATGCCCACCGGGATGCCCACGTGCACGAACACGCTCACGAAGCCGATGCGCACGGTGCGCATGCCCACTGACGTAATGTCGCCGATGTAACTGTAGACGGCCATGAACATGGTGCACCAGCCGCCCGTTATGGCAGGGAACAGCCCTTCCACCAGGCCCGCCACCTCCATGGGCAACTCGTAGAAGAAGTACGTGCAGAACAGCAGGCCCACGCAGGTCATCAGCTCGCCCAGGATCGGCAGCAGGATGAAGGGCTTACGCCGGCGGTGCCGGTCCGACCACGCCCCCAGGAACAGAATCATCATGGAAGGGATCGCCGACTGCACCACGTTCTTCCAGGCCACCATGCTGGCCACGAGCTGCTGCACCCGCACCTCCTCCTCTTTGAAGTGTTCCGTTTGCCTGGCGGACAGCGCTTTGCAAATCTGTGTGTCGTACTTGAGGTTGACGGCGCAGGCCTTTTCCAGGTTGAGGTTCTGCGTGGCCAGACTCGCCAGGATGCTCGGCATGAAGTAGAAGGCGCCGATGGGCTCCACGGTGGTGTTCTTCAGCATGAACTTGGCCTTGCTGAGGAGGCTCATGTCCTTCCATTCCTTCTCGGAAAGGTCCTTTCCGCGGGCGGCGTCGGCGTCGGAGCCGGCGCCCGCACCGGCCACGGCGACGGCGTCGGCGGCTCCTTCTTTCTCCATGGCTCACCGGCACAACACTGACAGCTGGCGACGGCGACGGCGACGGCGACGGCGGCGGCGGCGGTGGCGGCGGCGGCGGCGGCAGCTGAGCGCGCGGGAGCCCCGAAACCTCGAGCTCACACGGCGCCTTTGGCAATGGCCAGGAAGGAACCAATGGGCTGCTTCAGGAGAAACGCGAGCCGCGACTGAGAGCGTCGCGATGTCTCCGAGCGCGCGTGGTGTGTGAGCTAATGTTGCTCTCGAGGGCACGTGATGTCAACATGGCGACGTGCTCGCCGGCGCGCCGCGCCAGCTCGGGCTATTATTTTCCAAACAATTGTGTCGCGCGGTGATAAGCCGGAAACGTGAAGCACACGGACTATTGATAGACGTTATGAGCTACAGCTAATGGCATGCAGGGCAGGGCACTTAATGACTGTGAACAAAAGAATTGATTTATTCGTACTTAATCAGTGTTTTTTTATTACAGTGCGGAGGTACTGATAAATCGAAAATAATTTGGGAACTGTAAAGTCTAAGATAAGAGAAATAACCCAAGTAATACATAGTTTAATTCAGAAAACGAGGAAATACAAGAACATAACTTGACTAGACATTACATTATGATAACACAACAACGAAACACACTCTTCATTTTAATTGATAACGTGAGCATGTACAATAATAATATTGATAATTAAAAGCAGAAACGTGTGCCATACAATTTGATATATACTAAATCCAATTTCAAACTTTTTGTTTTTAGTTCCCACATTTCGATAGCAACGCAGAAAAAGAAAAGGGAAAGTAAAAAACCGAAAATGATAGTTCTATACACAGCTATTTTAATCGTTCTAGCCCAGACCTCAGGTCGCAGAATGCGTCAAACTTCCTCGTTCGTACACACGATTATATGAATTTCCAGTGATCATCCAATGTGCAGAAGTCCTCATTTTGTTTTGACACCTGCCTTCGTCCTTGTTATTGAAGAGAGCTGCCCCTTCTCTTTTGAGCATGCAAGTCACGATTAGGCTCGTGGTTTCTCTTGTTCGAGATACGGCTCCTTCAGTTCAGAACGTATAATTCAAGGCACAACCCGCTTGTTGAGAGCCAATTACGATGCTTAAATATTGCATCATAACATAATCCTTCTTTCTTGCTCAGTGTTTTGTGCCAGCGGCCTTCTTCGGCGATGTCAACAATTCGCATCTGAATGAATCCGATCTTCCTAGAGATATGTTTTCAAATTACCCGAACAAAATTGTCGTATTTAGAGATTCTCTTGTCACTCGTATGTGGCTATTCGCAAGAGAACGGCGTCCGAAAGAGTGTGTGGTTTCAGGTACACGGAGGTTTCGTAACATGGAAATTGCCATCTCTATGCCAACGCTTGTAACTCCCCAGGTAAAAAGCTGCCTAAGAGCAGCCTGCACATGTGACTTGAAGTACAGAGAGCAAATGTTTACGACCTTCATATGTTATTTCTCTTGAGGTTGCCTAAATAGAAAATCTAGGCATTTCAGTCTAACCACTAAGCACTTTCTAAATGTATAATCTTCGTAATAAACTTCCTAGTAAATAAAAGAAAAGGAGTACACGTGTTAAAGTATCAAACGGGTGAAACTAATTGACAACCAGATTGTGAGAAAAAGCTAAATTCAAAGTTAGCATGACTACAAAGATCACTTAAGCTCATCAGAACTAGAACTAGATTAAACGAACAAACGATGGAGTTAAAAGTGTTTGTCATAAATATGAAATATCATTGTAAGAGTAAAAATTATTTATTTGCATGCATTTCAAAATAGCAATTACGAATGATTGCATTTTAATCATGTTAGAACGTTGAAATGCGTTAACGGTGAATGTTCATAACAAGGGTCTGTTGGTGATCTTTAATTGTTGTACCTTCCTTCCAAAAAACACAAATAAATTTAAAAGATAGGAAATAAAAAAGGATAAGAGTTTTCCCTGTCAAATGTTGTTTAAAAATGGTGTTTAACAATTTTTTAGATGTCTGATACCGCAAACAGTTCGGATGTTTTAGTGGTGATAGTACATATCTTCCATGAATGAGTCGTGCCTTGAAATCGAATATCAGGGACTTCCGGGCAATGTAATGAATGTGCACCTGGGTTACAGTTAGGTAAGCTATGAACGTGCAGCAGTAAAGTAAGGGAATGGTCTAGAGCCGAGCACATTCTCTTTTCTAAGAAAAAGTGGCAACAGTCGGTGTCACGCCAGAGGCGGCACGAAGGAAGGATACGTCTTAACTGGAACAGATAATACTGGTGACTTGGTAAAGTTTAAATGAGAATGACAGTTCGATTAAAAGTACAATGTGTCTACTTTAAGTTACCTAGTAAAACATTGTTAGACAGAACAATATGGCGTCTTATGTAACAAGCTCAAATACAATATGCTATCCTAATATCTCCAGTACTCAGAAACTGTGACATATTCCCTTGCAATATTTCTAAGTGCCACACCTCTCTGGAAGCCAACAGGGAGAAAGTCTGAGCTTCCTACAGCAATGAAGAATAATGGTCATGAGACATCTCTTATCAGTATTCACATGATCACATCATCTCTTCCCCTCTTTCGCCCTACAAATCTCTCTGGTGGTACTATTTTATAGTATGGACTCAGTCCTGATATTTGCTTGACATTCGAAAGATCCGTACCCCTTCGTTGAGATCCACTGGTAGAATCAGCCTGAAATTGACCGGAGTAAGTCATGGATACGACCCTGAAGGGCAGCCAGCTTCTGGATTTGTCATTTAGGCAGTGATTTTGTCGATACAATATTTTGCTTGTCGAAAATTCGCCATCGTTACTCAAACTTAGGATATCGCAATAATGCACTCGGCAATTCACTAATAATATGATTAAAAATTAAAATATCTTGTGTTACATCTCTTCGTGGGTTTGGTCATGGTGTACTTCTAGACATTCTTCTTTTAGTTTTGGTACCCTTACTTCTAAATGTTGAAGCAATGTGTAACTGGTGGCTGGGCCAATTCCAAAGGTAATTAGTGTCAAACTAAGGTCTTACTCGAATGATTAAGCTCTTAACAGTACAACAATAATCTCAGAATAATTCATTAATAATTTTCAAATGCCAACTGGAGCACTCTAGCGGTATAATTCAGCAACATAAAAATTCGGCAAAAATGTGCAAATCGATATTTTAAAATAGCTCAATGTCCCTACGTGCAATAGCGGGGCGACAACGAGCGGGTGCGACGAGAAACAAAAATAATTGCGGCACTATGAGTTAAAATTAGGGTAGGATGTAATTCAAGACCTCCTCTTAATTTTGCTAGGCTCTTGTCGCAACGCTAGTGCAGTGGACAGGTGGCTAGCCTGGTAACACAAAATGCGAACTAACGAGGAAGTAAGATACACTCAGGCCACTAACTCCCTAATATTTCAGTAATACACTCAGTAAAACACAGTAATTTTCTACAAAAAACTTCTATTTGTTTCTACGTCTTTGCAGTGTAAAATTGTCTGTAGCTGTAGGACGAAGAAAAGCTGAGACAGGCGAAGGTCGCTAGTCACGGTGAAGAGAATACGTTATGTCCGCGACATGTCTTTCTTACTCCTCTCCCCAAGCGTGGGATTTAAACTAGACACAGGTATGGGGGACGCAGTTAACTAGCCGGTAAAGCCAGATAATCGACCCAAAATGCCACATATATATGTACATACATATGCCACATACATACATTCATACATACATCGTAACATAATCTGCAAATGAAAAATCTATTTTATACTAAATATGTATTGGAATTCATAACTTAATTTCTGATCTATTCATTAAATTCATTAGTAAAATCATAAATAAGAAACCAATAAGGTTTTATTCGGTTGTAGATATTGATCCTTATAATATTTCCTGAAAGTAGAAACAACCCCTTACTGTGGTTCAGACGTTATCACTGAAAACTCTGAATTTGTAAATGTACGTATGGAAAAAATCGGGTTTAAAAGGAACGTGGCAAAAGGAAACTTAATGAACTTCTCATGTGTAAAGTAAAGGTTTTCCTTTGCAATTCGAAAATTTAAATCTCACCCAGATACTTTCAGAAACATGGTAATAAATGAACTAGGATTTTTTGTATTTAGTATTTGTAATAGCGATTACACATTAGGCCGATAAAAGATAAATAATTACGCGACTTAAATTTGTAAAGCAGAGCGAGAGACAAGTGTTTAAATATCACCTTTTTATAAGAAAAAACTCTTAGAAAGAAGAAAACATATTCTGTGAACATGTGTGCTCAGCTCATACGTAATCATTAGTTACAACTCATTTGTTTCAGCTGTTCTTAACGGACGACGAATACTTATTTTTTTAACGAACGCTCTTGTAAAGAATGTCTTTTCGTCCATCTACTTAGAGATTATTCCTTTACGAGAACATAAGTGCCGTCCTCAAGGATGGCTTTTGAGTAGCGTACTAGTTTCTTCTGTGTGATCTCGGGTTCGATTCCCTGTAGAAAAATTGTCTCAGTTTCTGTAGTTGTGTGTCAAAGGAAAGCTCAGGCAGCCAGAGTTTACTAGATCCAGTAAAGGGAAAACGTCATATTCGCCACAAGTCTCTCTAACCCCCCCCCAAGCGTGGGAATTAACTAGACCCAGGTATGGGGGATACAGCTAGCCGGCGAAGTCTGACAGTCGATCCAAAATGCCAAATACATGAGAACATAACTGTTTAGTATAACAAAGAATACATTTTATACAGTCTTACAATCTTTCCTTTTATTTTAATTCAAGTACATCAATCACTTTATAATACATTATAATACATAGTAGCGGAGGCGATCTGACGAGGGTATTTTGTTATCTTAGTTACATTCATAGATTTACCTGACAATGAGAGTCGGAATATCGCCTTCTCTGCTAAAAATTGAACATTTAGCAAGCAATGCATGCCCTGAAAGAACCACTTTTACAAGTCTACAAATGCATTTTTTAATCCCTAATAGATGTGTGTACCCTCGTAAGTCAGGGTCGTTTTAAGAGCTTTGGGGGACCATGAACCTACGTTAATTTGGAGACCCCCTATTCTTACTTTCACCGATCTCCTCCCTGATTTACAGACATGTTTTATTAAAAACTTCTGATCACTCAGTGACAATATGGCATCAACCTGCAATATTCCATATTATAAATATTATCGATTTATGCGCGACACATCACAATATTATGGCACATTTTTGCCTAAAGTTTAATCTTATAACACTTTTTGTACGATTGATTATTTTTCACTTTTTTAAATTTAATGTTATATATTTTTTAAGAACATTGGGGGCACTTGAACATTGGGGACCCTGAGCCAGGGCCCATCAGGTCCGTGCGTTAACACGGGCCTGCATTAAGTGATCACCGCGAACCACGAATGCATGTAGTATAGTGGTGTCAAGGTCTTCCACTGGTGATTGTGGCATGCGTCGTGGCGCCGTAGCATGCCACAACGCTTCTCTGCGCCACTAGCGTCGGGAAAGGAAACTCTTAGTAACCCCTCCGTTCTACCATAGGGATGGCGTTGTCTATGGTGGCGGGGTGATGAACTGCGTGAAGGGGCGATTTCGCACTCGTGCCACGGACTCCCGCTCGTGGCATCGACCTTGACAACACGGCATTAGGAAGCCGGAAGCGTGACGCACATTGCAGGGCGTGCAACACGCCGCTTCGTGAGCAGTCACGGCGGCGCGCGCGCGCGCGTGTGCGTGCGTGCGTGCGTCGCGGGGCGGCGGGGGCCATAGTACGCTGCGCCTATTATGCAATTGGGCCCAATCTGGCGCTCGCTCGCGGCGCGGCGCGCGTGCTCGCCCTGCGCGGCCCGCGACGCGTCTGTTCCTCCCTTCCACTGGCTCCCGCGGGCGCGGGCGGCTCATAAGGAGCATAATTCGCGAGATCCGCCGCCGGAGACGTTGCCGCTATTCAGCCTTCATGGCCTAACGCGATTTATGGATTCCGAAAGAATCAGGGCGGTGCAGTGGCGGGATGCCGGCAGGGGCACCCAGAGAAAACTCGGGGCCAAAGGCAGTTGATCCAAGGGGGCTCCTTGTTTCATACGAAAATTCCCACTTTGCCCAATTCGGTAACGGAATTCATTTCTCCATGCATCAGAAATAACTTAGAGCGTTAAATTTGGATTAGAGATAAATATATTTTTCATTTCTTTTGAATGAAAAAAATCGGGGTTCCAATAAAAGTCGGGACCTAAGGCAAGTTGCCCCACCTTCGCCCCCCCCCCCCCATCTTCTGGACGTCCGTGGATCCTGGGGAATGTTTTCGCAGGTGAATAATGGCTCTTACCTCCAGATCGTTTGGCGATGATGTTTTAAAACCAACATTTTGTTTTTAGAATTTCGTGGAATAGTTATTTACGAAACAAATATAAGACTACATGATTTTGTTAATCAAATAAATATTGTAATAAGATGTTTCGAATCGAATATCGAACAACTTTTAATCCAGTTGGTCAAAATTCCACGAATCTACTATTTTCGTTTAAATTTCATTATCTATCCTGGGAAATGTTACAGACACGTTGGTAATAGTTTATAGGAGGCCATTGAAGATTAGAACACACGTGTTCTAACAACTGTTATTAGAAACCCATCTCAGGTACTAATGTTTGACTTTAGAAAACCAAAATGGACAAAAGATATTTTTAACTTTATGTTTAATTGTAATCTTGTAGGTCCGTTTTGTAAATTACTTCTAGTTTCTCTCTTTGAGAATTCCTTTCTATACCACATGCGTCCTGCGCTTATCACATGTGAACCGTACGAAACATATATGAAACACATGAAAATATACAAAATATAAATTACGAATATTAGTATTTAATTATTTAATGCATAATAATAAAATTAATAATTAATAAATAAATGCAATATTAATTATGTTGGTTTATGCAAACATACATATTGGATATAACTATTTTTGAAATGAAGTGTAGCATCACTTTGATAAAAGGCGGGAAGACACATGTTCATGTCACGTAGACATATTGAGGAAATTCCCAGAGATTTTTTGTGATCAATTTCAATTGTGGTCAAATTCGATCGATATTTCTTTGTAAATGCATATTTGCAGCTCACTGTTCTAACCATACCTAAATGAGGAATTTATTTTTCATTATTCTTCGATACATATTAAAAGACTTTCGTCCATTTGTAGTATCTTTATTAATAAACCATGTCTATCGAGAACTAATGAAAATATTTGTCGTCCCAGCCGCTCCGCATCTCGTGTGGGTTCACTTTCATGTTGCATCTGAGACCAATGACTGAGGAATAACTCCTGGTATTTCTCTCCTTCGGGAAATCGGCTGTAACACCAGCGAGTAGCTCCAGTTCATAATGCGTTTTTCCTGGTCAGTTGGCATGACTTGCCTTATTGTTTCGTGGCGTTTACCAAACACTTCATTGAAACTCCTATAACTCTTCAAGGGGAACAGTCACCACTGACGATTATATTTACGAACAAAATTATCACATGAGAAATTGTTAATTATGAATTTTTGTGACAAGGATTTTATGAATTCTAGACAACGAAGAAAATGTGGGACACAGGCCTCCATAAATTAAATAAAAGCTTTATATTTAGTTTTCATGATTTTTTGGTTAGTGAAGTCTTTAAAAGCAACATTCTGTTCTATACATAATACATTTTACCCGATAAAATGTGCGATAAGCAATGTTTACGTAACACGTTTGACTTTCGTTTTTGATTACTGCTATCAATAGAAACATATTCGAACAAAGAACACATTCGATTTACGAATAATTAGAACTTCACTTTAAAAAGACCCATTTATTTTAAGCTTTACTTAAAAAATATCCGTTGATTTTTAACTAATTTGTATTAGTTGTATGTGGTAGTAGAGGATATAGTCATCAAATGCTCAGAGGTCATTTAATGCTTTATAAAATACAAATTCTCGTTAATTTTATCATGAGGCATTCTTATTTGCACCAAAATCATTTCGGCGTGTTCTCGCAAAAGATGAACTTCTCACTTAAAGAATGTACTCTATTTTAAAAGACTTGTGTGAAAAGGTTCTCTTTTTATGCGTTTGAACATCGAAAACAATAACTGTTAGAAAGATTAGGAAATGTTCCCAACAATTTTATCCGCAATTGTTCAATTATTCAATGAAAGATTCGTTTTACAGGTGTGCGGTAACATGCAGCCACGATTGTAATATGAGTGGCCCTGCGACTAGCGACAGATCAGGTTACTAACGTACACTCAACGACAGTAAAGGACCTCTGCCCACAATAATCATTCTTAGAAAGTAATTTGCTCAAGAACTACAATGACATCAATCATCTTTGAAAGTTAAACCATTTAAAATGTTGGATAGACAAAGATTACCTTTTTATTCAAAGACATCATGAGGCCAGAACGTCTCAAAAGGCTTCATAAAAAAAGAAACACGGCAAGAAAGAAGATTAAGATTAAAAAAACAAGAAATATATTGTATCCTTCCCAATATAATTGGTCGGTAATCTCCGATTCAATAGTTGCTATTAATCCTAGAAAATGGTATCAGCAACACGTCGTTTGCAAGAAAACAAGATTCCGCCCAATGCATTCCGTATCGAACTTTCTTTTCGGTTATAAACTTCACAAACGAGTAAGTTTGGAATTCTTAAATCCCATACTATCGACCCTTTTGCCCTGAAATAACAACTAGCAGTCTGCTTCGCTGTGCCAACGGCGCTGGGACCAGGAAATGCACATCACCAACAAGCAGCACTCGCCCCGTGCGCGGCGCATCGCGCGAGCTGTGCGGCGTGGAGGGGCAGGGCGGGGGGAGGACGCATACCTGCGCGAGGGCGTTCCGGCGCGGCGCGGCGCGGCGCTGAGGAGCGAGGACGCAGCGAGGACGGGCGCGTGGCGGCGCGCAGCAGGCAGCTCCTCCCGACGCTCATCTGCCCCGAGGGGGACGCGCCCGGGGACTGCTCGGGGCCGGCCGGCCTCATCACGCCCCCGCCCCGGCACGCTCGTCAATCAGAGCGGCCCGCTCCCGCAGGCGGCGCGGCGCGGCGCGACGCGACCAGGCACGACCTTGGGCGGAGGCGGCCCGCGCCCGCCGACGGCCATTTCTTCATTGATTGATTACGTCGTGTTCTCGGGCGCGTTAAGTAGTAGGGTCACTAGTCCCGTAAGGGTAGGACATGTTGTATCCCGGGAAGTCGCGGGTTTCTCCCACGTTGGAAAGTGATATTCGGCGTCGACCTACAGAGCGGCTTGCGAGATTTTTCTCTCTTCATATATGACGGGCCATCGGGGCATATATGACAGGGCATCGCCCAGGCGGGACAAGCTTTTCAGCTCCTGAGCTCGAAGGGGCGCAATGCGAGGTCCCGCTCCCTCAGGCGGCGCAAGCGACGCGACCAGGCACGACCTTGGCCGCCGAGGGGCATTTCTTCGTCGATTAATTACTTTAATTCCGGGCGCGTACAGTACTAGGGTCATTAGTCCCATAAGGATAGGATATGTTATATCGCGGGAGGTAGCGCTGTTCCTCTACATTGGAACGTGAGATTTGGCGCCACCCTATACGACGCCCTACGAGATCCCCCCCCCCAACATGTTCCCCAACGGGGCAGCACCCAGATCTAAGCTCCCGACTCGTCTCCCGGCATGATGGTAGTGTAGTGCATCTAAGTGTGTAAGGGTAGTGTTCAGGGTTGAGGAAGGAAACATCGCTCACGGTGTACGTTTATTACGACCCGTTTTCTAGCATTCCATGCTATTGATCAAAGACATCAAGGAAAACTACCGATCAGAGCAACAAGTAGTGGTCATTTCTTTTTCATGCGCTGACGAGCCAAAAATTCGATCAACCGCCAACTTCATGGATTAACTTGTTGAAATATTAATTTATTTGTCGATGTTTTAATAACAACAATAATTTCAAAAGAAACTACTCCTGTAACTCAAATCCATTAAATGCCATTAAGTGAGACCTAAATTTGGGCGCCACGGTCACGAGCTTAAATTCCTAGCGCATATTTCCGTGGACTCCGAACTTGCGATGAAATTGTGCGGATTATGTGAATATATGTTGTGTGTAATATTGAGTGATGTTTTGTGTTGGGTTGCATTTGTACTTGTTTTTTTTATTGGAATATAAGTGCTATTCAGGATTTTCCCAAATTTGTTTCTTTAAGTCGAGTAACGTTCCGCACACCCTGTGCCTCAATGAGGATTGTTGGCCAAATTTATAAATTGACGAGCATTCAAGATCGCTCTTTTTTCTTTTAATATTCACTTAATGAGTGATCAATTGTCATTGCCAAGACAGAAGGGTATAGACCCGGCATGCCAAGGTCGCGGGCACGGTAACAAGCCGATTAAGAGCTCGCGGGCACTTCGTCCAGAGAAATTGACGCTAGATATAAAAGTAGGTGTGATACAAATTATTCGGTGGTAGCGGTACACCACTGGATACCTGACCCATAACAGTTATAGGTCACATGCGCCTTTAACCCCTGTTAACTTGCAACCCTTTAGGTTAGTTAAGGATACTTGTACCTACCTGTATGTTACGAAATTTAACATCCTTAGCAACGTGTTTTAACATCCTTAGCAACGTAAATAAACAACCTCCAATTCATCGCAAGACAACTTTATTACGAAAAAACAACACGGCAATTTATAAGACAAAAAGGGATAAAAGAAACTCATTATTTTGGAGAACGCTCATTGTTAATTGTAATACTATTAATTGTGCAATTAGAAAATCGGGTAAATTAGCATCATTTTCATGTCATTCCATGAAATAAAAATATTTTCCAATAAAATTTATTGACGGTGTGGTGTCGCCACTGGAATTCGACGCGCCAGCTTCCTCGCTGATAGTCATTTTTTTGTTTCCATTTTCACCTTATTTACCACGGACTCATCATCATAGGATTCGCCTTCGGTAGAGCTCCGACACCCATTAAAACGTTTCAAATCTGTGACCGAGGCTCATGAATCGACCAATGCCGCAGCCGAATTTCTTCTTAAACAATGACCGGTGTCGGGATCTGGAAGACCAAGATAGGTGGCTATAAATTTTGGCACTCATGCAATATTGTGAATGCCACGTTCACAGGAAGCTGCGTTTTCCAAGCTTTAAATTCTTGGTATGCCTTTTCGTATCGTCCTTTGGATTTTTCTGGGATTAAATTCCGTGTGACTTCCACAGAGACTTGTAGTATCATCAATAGGCACACCTCAGTACAATCTTTGCAAATTTTTAAATTCCTTATTAAATCCATTGTTGAAAATTAAAGAAATATATTGTTAAGAATAGTTTTGATTTAACTGAACTCTTTCAAGATCTGGTTGTACCCCAAGAGCATGAAATATTTTCAATGGACGATGTTGCAATGTTTCCAAGTATGCCACATTCCTTGACAATTGAAGCTATAAGAGAGTTTATTTTAAGGCTCCCAGATTTCACGTTTCCTTTAGAAGAAATTATAATCATTGTTAAGTGTTTACTGAGTAATATTGAATTCATTTTTGACAATGTTATATATAAACAATTAACAGGAACACCTATTCGAGGCTCTATGAGTTCCATATTTTCGGAACTGGTCATGAGAAAAATGGAGGAGACAATTCTACCGCGTCACAAATCTTTATTTTATAAGAGATACGTAGATGACATATTAATTGTAATGCACAAGGATAACTTGGAGAGCCATTTAACTGATTACAATTCATATAATTCAGAAATTCAGTTCACGTTGGAAAAATCGATCAATAACTTTTTAAATTTTCTTAACATGACCCTGAATTTGAAAGGGAATAAAATAATTACCAATTGGTAAAGGAAGGATTGTTCTTCAGATAGAACGTTAAATTTCTTATCAGACCATCCTATTCAGCATAAGAAGTCAGTAGTTTATGAACGAGTAGATCGGGCCATAAAGTTATTCGATAAAGAATTCCATAATATTAATTTGAACAAGGTTAGGAAAATTTTAGAAAAAAACAATTATCCAAAGTTATTTGCGAGGCGCTGCATCAACAAAAGATTGAGAGTATTGAGTGATCCATCACAAGCGGATATAGTTATGACAGATACACAACACGCAGACAACGAACAGATTATAGTATGCCGTACGTACCCAAAATACAAAATAAGTTTAAGAAATAATGTCTTAGATCAAACATTAAACTTCGAATATACAATAAATTAATCAATAAACAGAATCTAATAAAAATGTCAAAGACCAGTACCGTTTCTTGAACGTGAGAACGTGGTATACAGTTTACCTTGCGTTGATTGCAATCCAACATATGTAGGACAAACTAAGCGCCCAATTAAACAACGAATGAAAGAACATTCTAGAAATATTAAAGAATCTTCTCCTCGACTCTCTTCTTTATCAAGACACAGGCTGAATTTGTCACACGAATTTGATTTTGAGAACCCAATTATTTGGGACACCGAGGTCCAGAGATTCCCTCGACTTATTTCAGAAACCATTCAAATTAAATTAAATCACATTCTTAATACCAACGTAGAAATGAATGTTTTTACCAACGCATGTGATAATGTGTGGTACAAAATTAAGAAATACCAAGAGTAATGCTTAATATGTTAAGTTGCCACACTGCTTATTCATGCGCCGTGCCTACGTTACGTTAGTCATCCTCGGGACAGTTTATATTCTTGAGTCCACTGGGGGAGGTTGCTGTTGAGTTATGTGTCCTCGAGGACTGTATCCTCGAGTGCTTTACCGTTAAAAATGGGACAACAGTTCCCTTTATTAAGGTGAGTGTCTCATTGAAATATATTGTTTATTTTTGTTTGATTTGTGTGTTTTGTCTTTTATTATAATCCAATTTTATCATTTTAATATTTTCTTATTTCAACGTGTTTTGAAGAACTATTTACTTTTAGATAGTCGACTTAGTTGATATTAAGATTCATTTTTACTCAATTTACATGAAACATTTTAACTTTGTAGTATTAACTTTTAATTAAGTGATTATGAGAAATAGTTTGTTAACTAACCAATTTGACATGATGAATAATATTGATTTCTCTATCCCGTAATTTAGGAGTCTGATGATGTAACAAAACACGTTACGAAACGTTGTGTTCTATGTGCAGATGTGAACAATAAAGGATTGCCATAAATAAAATTGGATAAGTTTTATAATTGAGCTACATTAATTCCCATTTTCTCATTAAAACAAAGAATTATCCATTAAAAAGAAATAATACAGCAGTCAGATTAAAATTCTCAACTGAGTGTATTTTTTTTAAATTAATCAAAAAAATCTTGATTTTGTAATCCTGTTTATTTGAGTAACATAAAAGAATGAACATGGAACGTTCAGGTTAAGTTTAATTGACATTCTTCTCTGTTAAAAGCGATATACGTTCATAAACGAGAATTGTTAACTTTTTAATTTATTTCACATTATTGCTAATACAATAAATAACTGAATGATTTAATAGCATTAAACAAAACGAAAACAAGAAAAGAATTCGATATTAAAACATATTCCTGACACTTAGTAAAGATGTTTATATAAGAATATAAAGAAAATAAGAAAAAAATTAAATAGTAATAAGTAATGAAGAATATAAACATAACATAATTCTCGATTATTTGGTAGAAAAATCTTACAAACATATTTTTGTACTAAGCCACTATTCATCGCCTCGCGCCCCTTCAGCATGCGGATGTACACCCCTTTTTACTTTCCCGTATACGTACGTAGACACGGAGTGATATACGTAGTATAGGGAAAGTTATGTAATGCTGCGCGAAAAAAATGGCCAATTTTCGCCGGAAAAAAATTAATTGCCGGGCCGTGAAAACGAATAAGTGGATAAAACCAGTTGCTAAATTAAGAAAAAATCCCCTAACACGTGCTGTAGCCAGACACCCTGTTTTCTAGGTCCTTGATACCGAAAAAACAATTGAAATGAAAACGTCCGTCTGTCCGTGAACACGGCTAGCGCCTAAACCATACGTACGAATTCTTTCAAAATGGATATTCCCCGGTCGATCTGATTCTAGTCGAAGCTTTGAGATTTTGTAAAAGATTCTTCAAAATTTTGGGGTACTTTACATGAAGCCCCCCCCCGGGGATTTTCAAAATTTTCTCAAAAACGGCTCCAAACTTTTTCTTTAAATTTCTTGTATGAATAGAGGAAAATACACTTATTAAGGTGGCATAGGTCCGATCTTCAGGAATAACTCTGAATTTTCGAAAATTGTGAAAGTTTGAATTTGTTTTCGGCGTCTTTCTCCAACTACAAAATTGAAGATCTAGATTTTTTCTTCAAATAAAATTTGTTCTGCATATTAAGTTCTTTCATAAAGGTCATATAAGTGTTTTTCAAAATTTTAGTAGTTTTCTTGCAATATTGCGTGCAATATGTGCAATTTTAAAGTATTACAAAAACAAGATTATCTCAAAAACTGCTCCAAATTTTTTCTTTAAACTTTTGGTAGGGATAGTGGTAAATGTACTCTGTCAGATGACATAAAAGCCATATTGGTCTATAGGTTGTTTTTTTCAAAAATTACAAAAATGTAAATTTTTTTACATGTTTCTCACGTCGATAATATGTACATTAGCGGCGAATTTTTCACATTATTATATTTACGAGTACATGTGCTTTAAATAATGTCAAGTAAAGTTTCTCGAGAACACAACCGTTTTCAGTGAAAAGTAGCTCAAAATTTCGCATTTCCAGAAACGCTCAAACACCATTTTCTCATATATGGCTGCAATTTTTTTTCTTGAAACTTTTGTAACGGGTAGTGCGAATTACACTCTTTAGTATAGCGTAAAGTTTATTTTGAGTTATGTTTTGTTTTTTTAAAAAATTACATAATTGTAATTTTTTTAAAAATATCTCTCACATCTTTAATATGCACATTACCATCAATTTGTGAAGATTATTATATATGTGAGTGTATGTGCTTCAAATAACTTCAAATAAAGTATTTTGAAAACTCAAAAATTTTCTGTGAAAATGAGCTTTAAATTTCGCATTTTTAGTAGCGCTAAAACGCCATTTTCTCTCAAACGGCATATAAGTTTTAAAATAAAATCGCAATTTATGACTAGGTTTTTGTGTTCTTTAATATTCTAAAATTAATATTTCCGTTCTACCAATAGGAAACCAAAAAATTAAGAAAATGACAAAAAAAATGAATGGCGAATTATCATGTGTCATTAACTCGAGGGTAGCGGACGCACAAATTACGTGGTGAGAAAGTCATTTTAGCGGCGTCCGGCGGCTCAGTGCGGAGCGTGAGGTAGGTGATTGAGGTCGTGAAGGTAATCAGAAAAAGGGGAGGGACAGTTTCGTCTGGGCCACCGCGCTGCTCGCAATATTCCAATAACCCCGGCTTGACATAAAACAGGTTGTGCGGTTGTACACACACACATACATATGTGTGTGTATATGTATATATATATATATATATATATATATATATATATATACCTTTCTGAAAAACAGCCACCTGAAATAAGCGGCTGCCGTCATAAACGATCAGAATTTTTTTGGAACTGTTATGTGAAAAAATTCTTTCTCTGCAGAGAGCGGCCACGCACAATTCGCAGATTCACTTGTATTAAACCGTCATCTCTGACAATTTTGAACTAAATAGAATAAGAAGCGAAAAAATGGTAGTGTTTACTGTCGATACAGATGCATAGCTGCGATAGAATGCATTGTCAGGTTACTTACAATTGTGACATCTAATATCGTGTAGGCGATTTAATTTCTCTTTCAGGGAACAAAAGATCATAAATGTCTCGTTATCAAATAGGATCAGGTTCCCTTTACCCATTCATGAAGTTTTCTAACCCCTGCTTCTCACGTGTGGGAATTTGTCAACGGCGTGAGGGCCATGTACACGAGACGGATGTGGAGGTCATTCGCATCCCACAGTTCTCCTTGGCACCGCTCATTGTCTATGTCATTGAAATCTACCTGCAACACTAATATTTTCCTACTCGAGGTGTAGCGGCGGGGCTGCTTGCCATCCTTCGCAGGGGCTGACCCTGGAGGTCAGAGTGTGAGGGGTACCGGGATAAAAGAACAAAATTGTTCCTGGTGGTATATGCTTTCCTGGTCTGGTACAAATGATCAAAACAATAAACTAATGGTGCTACAACAGCACATGCTTTCTCGCAATATTACAGTGTTATCGTTATGTAAGCCCATATGAGCTTCATTAATTTCAAACAGAAATTACGCGAAAACCACTAACTTTTAAAAAAAAGAAATTGTACCTGATATTTTTTAAATAGCTCATTGTGTACAATAGACTTTGTCTGAAGCAAAAATCTCTATCTTCAATTTTGTAGTTTTAATTTTTTTTCCATTTTCGAAAATTGGGGGTTTCAACGAAGATGAGACCAGAACCATTCTCTCAAACGTCATTTGCAATATCTAAGAAAAAATTTAATAAAAAAAATTGGAGCCGGTTTTTTTGAAAATTTTGAAAATGTCCAAGGGGCTTTGTATAACGTGCCCTCAAAATGAAAATATCTGTTTCAAATTCCAGAAGCCAGAATGATTGAGTAATATTAATTTTGGATAAACTCAACTGAAACGGTTTACGCGCTAGCGTTCAGAACAGACAGATGTTTGGCCATCAATCGATTTTTCGGCAAGAAGGACGCATCTTTTACATGACATTTGACATAATACATCGTTGGAAAATATTATAGGAACGTATTACATGGAATACAACGTATTATCTCCTCCCTTTTCTCTCGTTTCTGTCATATTTAACTTATATTTAAGACAATGGTGTAAAAATACCCGCCGCAAGTAAATATAATCCTCCTTATTTTGCGAGTAAGAAGTGTTAATTTAATAATGCAAATTAGTCCTTCATAATTGTCTTTAATCATGATGTAGCGAAACTAGAGCGCCTCCACGAGATAATAGCAAGTAAAAAGGATTTTTTTCTCTTGGCCGGTCGCTCAAAGGTCGCCTTTCGTCAGCTTGCTCTCGCGTTTAAAAGGTCTCGAAAACTTGAAGTTCAAATACGCATTTTGCAGAGAATTTTGTTTCCTTTAATTTTTCATATAATGGACTGTTTTGTTAAAGGGCATACGTATCGAGCTATACGCGAAAAACTGAAAACCGTGCGACATTTTAACGGTGTTTTGCAATTTTCTGTGTGAAGTCGACACCTGTCGAGGAGGCAAATCTCAAATTGGAATCCACCACTCCGAAAAACATATATAACCGGCGAGAAAAGCTTCCGGAATTGTTTCCTGAGACGAGCTTTTTTTGAGCACCAAGTGACTGGACTATACGCGCCCTGCATATTGTCGATCTCCCGCGCATGGCAGTGTTTCCGGGAACGTCAACAACCGAGGTCGTTATTCCCATAAGTGTAGTTCATGTGTTACCACGGATTGTGGCTGTGTTCTTCCCCCGCTGGATTACAAGTTTCGGCGCTGACCTGTGCGTCGGGTAGATGAGTTTTACTTCACCAGGTATCTCCCACCAGCCGGGCACCGCCCTAGCACAAGTTGGTCGGCTGGACAAGTATGCTCCCGTCTGTCCTCCCGCCTTGTGTGTAATGCATGAGTAAAATGTGTAAGTGGGTATAAGTAAGGGGTGAGGAGACGACAAGAAAGAGGAAGGTTATATCGCGCGCGGTCCGTGGCCCGTTAGGATACTGCCTCAGCATTCAACTGCTATTTTATTAATGTTAAACAAATATACGTTAGTGAGATTTTCGAGCTCTTTTCACACGTATTGGTAGTGAGTATTTTAGAAGCTCAGTACCTGAAAATTGTAAATAGATTGCGTGAATGCAAACATGTGTCATATACTTCGTCTTACCTTCAAATGTATAAGAAAGTATAAGAAAGTAACTACTGATGTATAATGTCTTGGAATGCAAAAGAGAGTGCTTACGTCGTAAAGCACAGAATGTCGTCATGAATTGCTGATAAGCTGGTTACGAGCTCAAAACTCCCCGTTTCAATTCCCTTCTCTGGAAGAGTAACATAATTGGAGCTAGCTGATCCACATTCTTTTTAATTATACATTTATTTATATATTTGCCTAAAAAATAACCAATGTATGTGACTTTTGGGTGGGGTGAGAGTCTATCTACAGTTATTGCCCAAAGCATCTTAGTGTAAGCTCCGTGAATCAAGAGAAATCCTTGGATCTTCATTTACTGATCTTCATCTCCACTTTTATTGTGACTGTATTACTCAATTGGTTTTATACTGTATCATATCATTGATTGATTAATGATTCTGGGCGCGTCATCTGCCAAAATCATTAGTCCCGCAAGTTTAGTGCATTTTATTACGAGAGGTGGCGGTGATCTTCCCCCCGCTGAATCGCAAGATCTGGCGGAGACTACGTCAACTTGCGGGGACATAGGTACAACTTTCCTAAACCATGTTTCTCTTATCAGCCTGGCACCGGCCCAGCCAGGACAAGTTCTTATCCCCCGACTGGTCTCCCACCACGTGTGGTAGGATAGTGCATATGATTGTGTGTGTGTGTGTGTATAAGTTAGTGATGAGGAAAGGACAAGGAAGAGGAAAGACAGATCGTGCGCGGTCCGTGGCCAGTTTGTATGGTACTGTTGAGGCATTTGCCTTGTTGATCGGAGAAACCTGGGAAAACTGCTGATCAGAACAGCTGACTCCTCCAGACAGCAACTGAATTCGACCTAGCTATCTAGCTAGTGTCGAAAATTCTGCCACCGTCAAGACTCGAAACCCAGAACCTCTCGGTCAGAGGCACTGTAGTAACATCAGTTGATACTCTAAGCCACCTTGCCGGAGCAGTACTCAGTAATTCTTATTTATTTATTATTTGCACACATACCAAATGATAACGATGAAATTTATTGTAATGAAAGAAAAATATGAAATATTAATTGCAATCTTTCAATAAAAACAAATAAGACTTAAGTTTAGATATCAGAGTAAAATTGTTAGATGTAAAAGTTTCACAATTGAATTGTTTTAAAATTTTACACTGCATTTGTTGGCATTCCCATTTACTTTTGCACATTTGCTTTCATTAGATTTTGAGAATCGTAATTTAAAATAGTGACATCTATGAGTCCGAAAAAAGGAATGCATTATCTTAAAGAAGTGATATTTTGTCATTTCAGGTAACTAATTAAGATAGTGTACATCTCGCCACATCTCGAATCGGAAATTCCGTATTCAATCATCAAACCTGCCCAAAAACACGTGTACCAAACGCCAGTAGAACTAGAAAATAATAATTTATGTTGGAGGAATCAATAGGATTCAAGAGTCTTTTTTGAATCATTATCAGAACAGCAAATGATGAAACTGGCGCAGTAGCAAGCATTTCCGAGTATGTATCATTGATCCCGAGCGGCCAAAAATGTCTGAACTACCGCAACATGGTTGTTTTTTTCTCAGCTACAAAAAGCATCCAACCGAAGGTTATTGCATCCGGCGGACGTCCGCCGCAGGACAAGCTCTCTTTTCGTCGCCTCGACCTCCCCCACAGCACGGCCACTCGCTCGCGAGGCGATCCTAGCAAATAATTCACACGCCCAGCACGAATTGCCGTTAACGAACCACATGCATTAGCGCAGGTATGTGTAGCTAGGAATGATTGTAGAGTGCAGCCTGGAAAACGTTTGACTAATTGTTACTCGTTGATAAAGATTTACCACCACACCTTACTTGCACAAGCCTAATCATCAATTTTTTTATCTTATAAAATTATTTTTTATAAGTGTCCAATAGTTTAAGAGGCTTGATTGACTGACAATATGGTTTTTCCGAGCGCGCCACAGCTGTGGCCATTAGTACATAAGTGCACTGCTTTCATCACGAAAGTGGCAGTGTCCTTCCTCCGCGCTGGATGGCCAGATCCGGCGCTGACCTGCCCATCGGCTGGCGGGGTTTTCCGCACCCAGATCACTCCCACCAACGGGGAACCGCCCCAATCGGGCAAGCTCTAAGTTCCCGACATGTGTCGTGAAAGGGTGAGGATGGGACAAGGAAGAGGAAAGAGATCGCACTCGGTCTTTCGTCCATTTGTTAGTGTACTATTCCGGTATTTGCCTGGTGTAGTGCATGAGCCACCTAGTTATATTGGCGTCTAAAGCCTTCATGAGCTTTTTAATTTTTTCGCTGCTATGGCCTGCCTCGATGACGTAGGGGCGTATGGGTCTGGAGCAGCGCCCAAAACGCGGAGTCGAGCCATGCCCCCCCCTGGTAATTTTGAAAGAGGGACCCTTAGTCTTACGTAATAAAACATTTCATTTCCGTGAATATGTTGCATGAATGGTTTTCGCCTTTTTAGCGTGGCAATTTTGGGAATTGTATGATACTGTTTTTATTAATTGTATTCTTTAAGTTATACTCTCATTATTCCTTACAGTATATTTTATTTCTTCACTAATACAACATTGTATGAAAATGAAATTCACAGAGAAAAGGGCCCCAAAATTGTAGTGTACCACCCCTCTTGTTTTAGGGCGCACGCCCATGGCCTTTGTGCAGTCTCCCCGATCACACCATAAACAAATTAATATGGTCGGACACTCGCAGGTTAACCAATTGGTATAAGTAGGGTAAAATATTCTATTGCCCTACGCCGGATACATACATACATTTTTGTTGATCAATTCACGTAATTTGATATTCATTAACCGTTAAGGTCTTTCGTTTTTTCTCTTACATAAGTATCAGTTAATCAGGCGAGTACTGATGAAGAAACGGTTCAAAAAATTAGTACATAGCCCAAAATTGATTTTCGTTTAGTAACAAGTGAATTTTGTAGTCATCGGGGGCAGTAGCGTAGCTAGTGGGAGGCAGGGGGGCGGTGCACCCCGGCTGACACCATTGTAGGGGTGACAGCAATTAAAATATTTTATAGTTGGAATTATATAATTTAAATAATTTACTTAAAAATTTATATATTAATAATTAGTTTTCTTAGTTTTAGTAGTTTCAAAATTTAATGTTGGAATTATAAAAATTTTATGGTTTAGTTAAAAATTATTTATATTAATTTAATAAGTATTCATTCAAATCATAAATGCTAAGAAGCAAAGAAATGAAATAATGAAAACTAAAACGCAAAACTATAAACGGTAAGCGCCTATTCTTCAGTTGTCAAAGACTCTCGATTTCAGCAATTACTTTATCTCAAGGTGTGAACTGTTCAGGGGAATAAGAGGTAATACTAACAAAATCATATGTAATCGAATTTTTTTCTTGTAACGATATCGGTAAAAGGGTATCAATAGCAGCAGTTGAATAAAATAGTCTTGAGACTGACTTTGAGAAAATAAGAGCAAGTCAAAAGCTTTATCATTTATATTCACTTCATGTATTGTGGTGTCAGTAAAGTGCTAAATATCACGAAAAACTGAAAAACTCATAATTGTGTTGTGTCTTAATAGAAACATCACCTACTTTAAGGTAAAATATTTATTTAAAAGTTATATTGCAATTATTCTTAATTACAAAGAAGTTTTAATATATTATAAATAACTAACATGTGCAAATGTATTTTTAATATAATAATTTACAATCTATTCAGCAAATAGATATTTTTATAGTTAATGTTTTTAGAGGGGGTGACACCATTAGCTTTGCCCCAGGTGACTCCAGCTGAAGCTACGCCACTGATCGGGGGCGAAGACCCATCCGGTGCAAGGAGGCAGGGCAGGAACTGGAAGCGCCGAGCCTTGGCACAGATCCACGCGGCCAATGAACGGGGGACGCGGCCGCTCTTCCGGCTGCGGCGATTATTTGTTAAGCAACCGCACCGCAAGCCCTGGCAGTTGACAGACCTCACGTGCAGCATGCATGACGCGAGCTCGTGGCGTAATACTTGCAGACGGATAGGTATTCGAGAAAGGAATTAGTCCAGATTGAAGGTGTCGGATCTATCTTTTTATTGAATATCTTTGCAATAATTACATACATGTAATTTGACTAAAACTGTAGAAAAAATGTGTGAATAACATTGTTAATGATATAATTTTATATTTTAATTTTAATTTATATTTTTTCAGTTAATTTTCTGAATAATCTAATCAATTTAGTCTTGCCTACTACAATGCCTACAACTCTGCCTACACTCTGCCTATACTCTGCCTACAACTTTTATAGTTCATTAGCCCTTTTAAAACAGTAGGTACATGTCAAAATTCTGAATTGGTTGTTTCATTACCACAGTTTTCGATATTGAAAATCAATTAGAACCTCATTAACTGTTACTTAACTTTAACCATTATCCTGAATCACGAGAAAAATATTAACACCTTACCGCCCGGACCATGAATTAAGATATGAAAAAAATATTGATGCAATAAAATTCAAATAGTGTATTTAAGAAACGTTTAACAGTAGCTGTAATTTAGTCTAGCTACTACTGTACGTCTGTAACTGTTAACTTTAAGTAAATGATAAGCATTTAGTTCATCGTATGGCGAAAAGTTGCACTATTAATTTGAAAGTCATCATATTCCAATCTGAGATTTTGTCCTGGCCTTAAATTATATTTGAAGTAACGGTAATCGTGTGTGTGTTAAAAAACCGCGCGTGAAAATATTCTCAATTGTACTTAAAGGTAAACCACTCGCACACTCCGACGCACAGAGGCGTGCGCAGAGACGGACGGGAGAGGGAGGGAGGTCCTGAAAATTTCCAAAGGAACCTCCTAGCGCTACGTAATACCATATTTTATTTTGGGAAATAAGATCAATTCCTAATTTCGCCTTTTTAAGCTTACACTTTGGAGAATTGATGTACAACATTTGATGACTGTCCAAACCGTCTGGCAACCTTGTAACTGGCTCAACGTAAAATAAATTGTATTCATTATTTGTATCATCAATTATAATTTAATTCTCCTTGGTAAAGTTTTATTTAATTTCTATTGTATATCTTATTAAACAAAAACTTTTCATGGGAAAGAGGACTCAGAAACATAGTTGTTCTTCTTCTCGTTTTAGATTGCACGCCTATGCCGCCACAATTTTAACCCTAAACAGTATTTGATACAGTAGCTGCGAGTGTGCCTATGTGCATGTGTATGCATGTGAGGTTCCGTCACTCACGGCTTCACCTCTTCGTGCACCTATAGAGACAAATCAGGTGTCATTCAAAGCGTTTCGAACTCCTGATGGGGAACTGATACTTTTTTTCCGGATTTGGTTACAAGATTTTAAGAAATTTCCAAAAACATGTTTTTGTATGTTTTGGCACTGCGATCTTATTGCATAGACTGGTAATTCAATCAACGCCACCTAAATGCATATATGTAGGTGGAGTTGATAAAGCCCCTGTATCCAGTGGCAATTTGGTCGCTCCACGACGCCATAACTTTCTTTTGCGAGGATGGCGATTTCTAAGTTAAACAAAAGAATCGCGCGGCAGATTTCATTACATTTTTATTTGTATTATCGTATTTATAAAAATAAATTTGCAAGAAAACTACGAACAGTATTGCTTGGGAACTTATTAAATTTTATGAACTTCAAGTGAATATGTAGATAACCAAACGGTGAGTAATATTTGAGAATGAAAGGGCATTTATGTTCTTACGTTCTACTTGTCTCATTTACGTTCTTACGTGCAAATATCAATTTTCAAATGAATGTGACTAACAACTTAGTCTTATTAAATTTAACTAACACCTTATTCAAATTAACATACAAAGCAGTCGCCTTTTAATGTTTATATAGATTTGCCTACCAAACGACTAATAGCGCAATGGCAGCAGTAGAAGTGAACACAAATTAGACTGCGTCTGTAGAGTTTTTAATCTCTTAAAAAATTAGGGGAAAAATATGGAAGTGTTAAGCAAATGAAGTTGTAGAAGATTTTGCGACAGAATTTTCTATTAAGAATGATTTTATTAGAGAATAACTAAATAATAGCTTACACTTGATCTTTTTGTGCATGTTAACAAAAGAGGCGTACGAAATGTAGCTGTAAATTATCACTATTCGCATCATCCATGCCTCTAAGTATTTTTTACAGCGATTCAAATATTACCAGTTCACATTCCGTATGGAGGGAACACGCAAAACCATTGGGTGTTGGGAATTTTGAAAGGGAGTATAACATTATTAGCCACTACAATTCATTAATATGTCCAATGTCAGGGACTGTAAGAACTTATTTGAACAAAGCTATACATAAGATTGAGAACTTTCCGACAGATGGCAATAGTTTTAAAACAGTTTACAGCATCGGCGACGCCGCATTCATCTAATATGGATATTCGAATACAGCATTTAAAGGATATTTGATGATCGACCAAGAGCAGTCCCCACTTAGCGATTGATCAGGAGCGCTACGATTGGCTGGAGTTGTGCCCGACTTGCTTTTCATTGTACCGATTGTGAAACATGCTGCGGGGACAACCTCTAAGCCACCAACTGCTCCCCAGTATTTGTAATAGTGTATGTAAGTGTGTGCGTATGTGTATGTGTATGTGTATGTGTAAACGAAGACGAGGGGACAAGGATGAAAGAAGAAAAATTACCGAGGTCCCGTTGTAAGTTACTGCTCCGGCAATCAGCTGGTATTGATCGGAGAAAAACTAAGAACCATGGAAAACTATCTGTCAGAGAAACCATCCGCTAAAATTCTCCTCCAGAAAGTGGCTTTATTCGACCTTGTTATCTAAATTCTAGACACTGCCTAAAATCCACCACCATCGGGACTCAAACCCTAGGACTTCACGACAGAGACGCTGCAATGGCTACAGTGAAGCCACAAACCATCTCTTCCGGTTATGGAGTCCTCCATACTATTCAACATCGCCCTCTTCGGGACTTGCATGCTTATTTCAACAGCATTTGCAATAGACATTTCACAAGTCTTATACTCGCTTTAAGAGTTAGTTTTTAACGATGAACGCTACAGTTAAACTCGGATTTTTTAGTGTATTTTTGTGGTGTTCAAAGCCAGGATGTATTTTGATTTGACCCTTGAGACTGATTTTTGCTTGATAGTTACGTTGCTAGCTTCAAATAGCACTACCAGTACGCTCTCCGAATTCGTCAAAATTGCTTTGTATTTCAACCGAAAATTTTTACAGGAAAATAATGTTCAAAGTGTTTCGATGGCCTATTTTTGTCTCACATGAGAAATCTTGGTGTATTGTATCCACCCTTTTCATTAATTACCTCATCGCGAAAGCAAAATCTTATTGACCCCCAGAGGTGAAAAGCGTGAATAAAAATATCATCTTTTGAACAGATACAATTAATTAGCCAATAGATGAAAAAGGTGAAAGTTCCAGGTGACCTTTAAACTTTTATCCTACCGAAGAGTGCAAATTTTGAAATGCCTTCTCAACCTTGGGTGTCATTTTTTTGCAAAATGAATCACCTTCTTATTTTCTATGAGTACTTACGTAAAGGTTCTCTGAATCTCTTGTGCGAAGAGAAAATAAACTTATGCGAAATGTTCTTAATGACCGATTCTGAGAAACAATAGCAAGGAGTCACCTTGACATTTCAAGTGTATCTTGTTGGACACCACCTATCCCTCTGACTGAAAGTGGATTGCACATTTTCACGGCAGGGGATTCACTTATAACCATTATGGGCACAAGGCATTGTGGTCTTTGCTGTGAATTATCTAACATCATCACAATTAGGGGAAAACCAAAGATATAATTGTAATGTCCTTGTCTGCTAGAACTATAAATTAATGTGCCCATTCTATTGATTCCTGCCATCTGATGAGAAATTGAAATTATATTCAAAATATAAGATTTTTAATTAAGATTATTTAATTAAGAATTAAGAATTTAATTCTTAATTAATTAAGAATTTAAATTATTAAGATTTTTCGGTGATTTGTTTTTAAATGTATTGTTTTGAGAATGGAACATGCTCATTTTAATAGAAATTAACTTTTGACTTCAAAAATTTAATAAGAAACTGAAAACTCAAGGTTGAAGCTCTTTGATTTCTTAAGAGGTGCGTCATATATAGTTAGTCACGTGCGATATAACCATACGTTATTTTTTAATGTAATTCTTCAGTTTAGAGAACTACATCCAAAATGTATTTCTCACTTCAAATAGTTCTTTGTTATGACTAATAGAGAATGTTGTGGTTATTAAAGTTTAACATCTTAATCACATATTTCATTTTTTTCAATTTACTATCCTTGTTCAGCTTGTTTTGATTGATGATTCTGGGAGCGTCAACGGTTAAGGTATTTAGTCCCGTAAGTGTAGTGTATTTTTCATCAGGAGATGGCGGTGAACTTCCCGAGCTGGGTGGTAAAATCCAGCGCCGACCTATCTGCAGGTTAGTGGGGTTTTCCTCTACCAGGTGTCTCCCACCAACGGGGCACGCTCGAAGCCCCCGATCGATCTCCCGGCATGTGTAGAAGTGTAGTGCATGTAAGTGTAAATGTACGTAAGTAAAGGATGAGGATGGGATAAGAAATGGGAAGGAAACGTCGCGGGTGGTCCGTGGCCTTTTTGTTCGGGAACTACTCGGGCATTCGCCTGGTATTGATCAAAGAAACCACGGAAAACTACCGATCAAAGCAGCCGGCCGCTAGAATTCCTCTCCAGACAGCGACAGAATTCGACCCAGCCTTCTAGCTAGTGAATTACAGATACAAGTACGAGCACATTAATTGACCAAAAATTTAAAAAAAGATTAAGATTGAGCGATCCCTTTTATTTCACATTTCCCAAATCCTTAAGAAGAAAATGACTACGCACTAAATATATTCACAACCTAGTATCACATTAGAGAAAGCCGTTGAATTTATATATTTCGGTACATTTAGAGTTGTTTGAATTCGAGGGGTCTATGATACAGGGTAACATTTTACTGAATATCATTCAGGTCCATGATAAGTTGTTCTTTTTTATGAGAGTAGACAGAATTCAACCTTAAATAGCTATTCTCCAGAAGCAACCCCCACCCCACTCTGACGATGTCAGGGGCTCATGAACTTCACTGCCACAATTGCGAAGGTAAATACATAGGTCAGACCGGCAGAAGCTCCAATGCCAAAAAAAACATTTACATGCATGGTAACTCAATACAAACAGATCGCACTTTACTACATATGTCATAAATACATACTACACGTTTCACCCCGACTCACACATAAAATTCTTGAAAAAAAGATAAATTCTGAAACAAGAGCGCTTTAAATTTTTTTCACATTTTTCGATTCAAGCAAAAATTTGAAACTCTCCTCGCCGAACGAACAAAATTCCGTGTCCCCTTTACTAATCATTTCACCCAACTCGCCCCCACAAACCGATTCCCCGGCCTCCTCAGAAAATGCCAAGAAGATGCTAACCAGACCTCCTATCCCTCACCCGCAGGCCCAGAAACATATTTAAACCCTGATTCAAACTTCCCTCTGCGCACTGTCTCCCAACTTTCGCTATGAATTGCGAGGTAAGCGGCTCAATGTATTCTGTTTTACTTTTGGATATTTCATTTGATATTGTTTTTAAAAATGTATCTATTTTAATATCATTATTTGTATTATTTCTTTTTTATTATTGGAAAAAAAGTATTTTTAAATGTACTTAAGTTAATTTCATTTTTTTATTAATTGTATTATTTGCATTATCTTCTTGTTTATTATTTTCTAATATTTTGCACTTATTTTGTACATTTCTAGACCGATGATGTCAACAACGTCCTCAAAATCAGGCTCTCTTAAAAAATCTAAGTTGCCAAAGATGATTTTTTTTACTTCATCCTTGAAAAATGTCAACAACAACACCTCATCAGCAACCCCACAATTCACATAGAATCCGAACTGTTGTTTCTTTATATTGATCATTCTAAACTTTCACTTGCACTGTATTCTTTAACAAAATATCCACAAATAAGATATTTTGGGTGCTCCTCAAGGAAATAAACATTGCATCTGCGACAACCACTTCAACCTAGGAACACTGAACTACCAGTCGTCTACAAAAATGAATTGCATAATGTAGTGAGAATAAAGTTAGTGAGAATAAAGAATAAAGCCCGATCCGAGAATTGATATTGAAAATATAAAATCGTACATAATACATCTTTTATAAAAGAAAAGTTAATAATTTAATGCTTTCAAGTTTGTACGAGTGCAATAAAACAATATTAAAAACGAGTTGCATACGTGATTTTTTTACCTAATATAATTATAAATTTATAAGAGAGTCTAAGTCAATTTTTTGGAAACAACTTTAACGTGACGTCACGGATAGTTGACGTCTGTTCGAAAAAACCGTAATCGGCTGTTCGCTACCTCCCCAGGATTCTTTCACTGCGGTTGGTTGAATGTGTAATGACGCAATTATTCGTGCAATAAACGGAAAATACGTCATAACCCGTGCCATAAGATGTTTTAGTGAACTATTTCTAGCAACAAAAAAGGTCGTTTATAATGCTGGAATAAAAAAAATTAAAACTGACTTCGAAACATTGGAGTACAAAATAATATTGAACGTACAGTTTTTGGTGCTGGTCTGTCCACTGAATTTTCGAAAATTATAAAAGTCATCAATAATACGATAAAGTGTGTGCTGTTGTAGGCCCGCTAGTTTGCTTTAGCACTATGAAGAGTGAACGCTGAGTAAGTTGACTAATACAAAGTTAATTGACACTTAATTCGAATATCCCGTTCAAGCAAACAATGAATAATCACCAACGTTTTTAATAGCAACAGGAGAGCTCAAATTGTCGTATGGGGTAGGTAAGTTGGTCCTAAGGTAAAAGTAAAGAGAAGGTTAAAACACCCTCAGAGCGAGGCATATCCGTGACGTTGGACAACGCAGTTCAAAGCTCGCGCCATTATCAACGCCACCTGTGAGTGACTGCTTGCGACATCTAATTTTTTGCTGGTGGTTTGACGTTTGACGCCGGTTGTCTACGCTAGATGTAATGCACTCAGTATATGAAAAAATAAACGAAATAGTACAAGCAAAATTCGCATTTGAATATGTAGCACATTCATTATTTCAGAATTAATCTAATCGGCATTAATAAATGCCTAGTAGAAATGCTGAAACATATGCATATTTCTAGTTATCTAATATTTTATAATCAAACCTCTCACGGAAAATTTAGCAACGCCCTCGGTAAATATTGTAACTAACAATTTAGAATATTAATGGAATTTTAGTGGTAGTCTAATTTGTTGATTGTAAAGCAATGGAAACGAGTTTCAAAGTAGCGCCATCTGTCCGCCACCATTTGAACCATTTCCTTCAGCGACACGAACGCTTCCCGTGGGCGGAGTATAATCTTAACAAATCGATTGCGGAGAGACGCGGGAATAGAGGTAATTTACGAATTCGTCAACTAACAAGTACTGTTGTCTTCAATATCCATACCATCAATAAAAAGTAACATGTGTCTTTTTCTCTGATAGTCAACTGAGGTAATTTGTTTCAAGGGTACTCCGTTATTTTTAAATAATTATAAAGATTTCCCCAAAAATCCTATACAATATGTACTTCAGATTCTAATTGCTGAACTCACAGAATAGGAGGAGGATTCTGCCAGACAGAAGAAAAATAATTAACTACCTTTATCTAAACCTTGATGACAAGTATCTTGTGAATTGAGTTAATTTATTAAAACTAATCAAAATTTTTATGGCGTAATTATTCCTGTACTTGTGCGATAAATGTATTTTATGTATTTAAACACCTTATTTGATCTAATTTAAGACAACATGTTCGTCATAATCATAGACGAATTCTAAATAATTACTGAAATTGAATGTGGAATTCTCAGAAGCGACCGCAAAAATGAAACCACTACAAGAAAATTGAATATTTCTGCATCCGTCAATGTGCAATAAAAACATCGTTAAAATGATTAATATTTTTTTTCAAATACTGTGCAATGGCGCAGTAGTGTAAATGGCGAAATTAATGGTATTAAGAACAGAGATAACTACTAATGGAAAAACAGGACTGGAAGGGCTAGATCATTTCGACTCCAATAGCTCGGCCACGATCAAGTCAAGAACGAAAGCTACTGCTTTGGATTGTGGAAATGATGCCGAGAGAATAATCGAGCAGGCGATTTCAGAGATGCATATGATGATATAATGCATTTAAAGTTTTTCCTAACATTTTAAGCAGTAAACGGGATTCTAAATAGAAACTGAGTAGAAAGAAGATATATAGTATCCGGATGCTGCAGTTAGGTCTAAAAAGATTCTTATAGGAGATCTCAGAATAAATTTTACAAAATTCTAAAGCTGTAGAAGGATCAAAAATTATCGCTTTTTAACAATGAACAATATTATTGAAATATTAGCGTAAAATTTAATGAATCGGAGTTACGCATAAGATATTTTACGCTTATTTTAGGCAACTCCTTTATGCACAGATGCAGGAGACGTTCTGACGCAGTCAAGGCGATTGCATGGACCTACCGAATATCTGTGCCTGGAGCCTGGTGTTATGGAGTTGCCTCACAATAAGGGACAAATGTCACATATACAATATTGTTGGATTGATTAGTGATTCCGGGAACGTGAACTGTTCAGGTCATTAGTCCCATAAGAGTAGTGTATGCATTTTCCTCGAGTAGTGTATGCTCCTTCCCCCGCTGGATGGTGAGATCCGGCGCCAACCTACCTGTCGGCTAGTGGGGTTTCCCAACCCTGTATTTCTCATCAGAGGGGTCCCGCCCCCCAGACAGGACAAGCTCTAAGCTCCCGGCATCACATGTATAAGTTCGTATAACCCCGTTATATGCAATTCCCCACTACATGTCCATTGTCAAAAAGTAATCATTATGTATCTATTTTAATAGTATGTAAAATTTTATCTTGAGACATTCTGTATCGTAACTTAGCACTAGATAGCAAAATAGCAAATAATATCGAATGAAATTAAACCTGTTGGTGAATTATATCAATTTTTTGTTATTTTAATAAACTCTGTTCATTAATTCTCTCTTCAATATTTTCAAAAATTGGGAATCTTGTAATTTACGGGCTTTAATTCTGAGAAAAGGGGGCATGAAGATAGAATCAACAATTTCAGAAATATTAAATTAATATATGATAATATATTAATATTTAATATACTATAATAATTATTTTAATATTTCAGAAATAGTAAAGAAATCAACCATTTCAGAAAATTAATGAACTACTTTATGATAAACAATAACATTTTTCACAAGAGTTTATTTTAAATATCCAGAACGCTCATAAGTCGTTTTTACTGACGTAAAAAAATACGAATTTAAAAAAAAAGTATTCCTGTCAATACTTCATGAGATACCATTTGAGAGAATAAACATGTCAGACAATTTAATTGTTTTCAAAATTTCATTTTAATGCGAACATGAGTAGCACAAATAAAAAAAATTGTCAACCTGAAATTAATCGCCGCTTGAGGCGTCAGACTAAGGTAGAAGACGATTATTTATTCATTATACACTACCCCTCTTGTGTAATTTTTGGGGTTGAGAAAAAGATTTGTTGCTACGAGGAAGGGCTCATGATTTATTTTGATATTCAATTCATTCTTTGAATTCAATAGAATGCTCCATGATTAATTAAGCGGTGACTGTTGGAAGTGAATTTATAAGAATATGTTCATATTTGAATTAAATAATTTCAGGCACGCTTTAATTTTATATTATTGTATAGCAAAATAAGGCGGTTAAGAAAGAAAAATAAACATTTTTTTAGAGTTTTCGTATAAAATACCCGTTTTCATTCGTTCCAAGAATTATTTCTTTGAGACAACTGCCAATAAAGTTGAATCCCGGATGTGAGCAGTTCAGCGAGTTTTACACCCTTAGTGGAAGAGAGGTGATAGTTCTGGCGAGAGCGACATCTGCTACAAGGCGGAAGCGACGGGAGCAGCAAGGCGAAAGCCGTAGTTCCTTCCATAGGCTTCCGCCCCGGCTCTTACCTCTTCTCTTCCTCCTGGTTACGTCAGTGAGAGACTTACGATGTGAAAGACTGCACGACTTCGCCGGCGTTATCAGACCGATCTTCACTCGTAACGTATCTCTCAGCTAGGAACGAAAAATATTTAAGATTTTTTTCTTTCGTCGGCTTTGGATTTGATGGATTCTAGGTACAATAATTAAAGACATCATTATTTAAATAATAAACAATTTTATGAATGAAATGAATTATATACATCGACATAATGAGTTGATTGGAAGCTTACAAAAATATGTAGTATTTTGGATACTGTTATATTAACTTTCCTTAAATTCTAGGATTATGTCTATTGATATAAGAATGATAAATTATAGTCTAAAATTTCCTGACCAAAGAATTTAATGACGAACTTTATTTTTCCTGCAATTTAAATATGTATCTTAACGTTGCACAAGTTTTAGAGCCCCCAAAGGTATCATACCGGTGGGGGCTCGCTGTTGTAACAGTCTTCAATTGAATTGTATTTTATGTAATATAATGTTGCATAATTTACATTTAAAAGAGAAAGTTTCAATTTTTTAATTTTTCGTATCACATTCCCATAATTTACAGTAGTCTAATGAACATGTCTGGTTTAACCAAAAAGTTGGAAAAGATTATTCCCTTTGTGCGTATTAAGTGTTGACCGGAATAACTGCAAAAAAAATGTATCTACAAATATTACATCTTGACTAGCATTTTAAATGCTGCTAGTAAAGTGAATATTATTTCTTATTTTTAACACCGATGTATTTCGAAAAATGCATGGTGGGTTGATTGTTTTCCAGCCAAAATGTCCAGATGATTAAATTACATCTACAGCTTGCATAGTAATTTTTAGCTATTGAAGTTATAATAGACAAAATTATTGACATTGTTCCAAAATCGTTTGCCAACTTAACAGATTTCATCACAAAGTTTGTACGTATTATTTTGACAGCCGAAAAAATGTTTCCATGTTATCGAATACTTTGATAAGCAAGCTCACTATGGGAACAAAAATATATTATAATACAAATACGAAGACTGAATGAATAGATTTCTAAAACACACTTAAATAATAAACGTATGGATCAGAATAAATTTGTATATCTTTCTTTTTAAAAAAATCCTCTTGGCATAACAAGTTTGAATTTTATCTTGCTATAAAACAACACTAGCTACGTGATAAAGTACTCCGTCTTCTAGATTTCATAACAGCACAAGAGTTCCTTCTATTGTATGTGTGTTGAACATAAATATATTATATCTGCTTTGGTGAAGTTAAATTTCACAAGTATTTCTCAACTTATATCAATAATGTCAACAATGCTTCCCTTTTTTACGTTGCATATTGGTAGAAGGCATTCTCACTTAATCGACATATCTTAATTTATTCGAAGTTCTATTCGACATTTCCGTACACTTATTTAAAGGTGATAATTGCAATGGAAGACCCGACGAATGTTAACATATTGACTAAACGAATGGTCAGGCTGAGTCTAGGGCAACGCCTTGGAACCAGTCGTGGAGGGAATGTCCGCACTTCGTTTCGCTGCCCGCCGGCGGAATATTACGTATCCGATGAGTATGCAGACTAGCAGAGCGCCCAAAACGCAGCCCACGACAATAGGAATAGTTTGATCAGTCGGTTCCTGGCTCTTCGTCTCTTCTGGGCCTTTGACATCTTTCACAGCACTTTCCTGGCTCGGCAGGTCGCTGCCTAGCACTTCATTTTCCTTGGTAGGCACTTCATTTTCTTCGGCAGGCACTACGCTTTCCTCGACGTCGCCTTTTGGCTTTTCTTCGACCACTTCTTCTCCTCGTTCTGACTTTGTGTTTTCCTCTAATAAAAATTCATACAGTGGTTTGAAGTACTCCAACAAAGGCTCTCCAGAGTATTCTCGTTGGCCTGTAATGGCTTCAAGTGCATCTCTCCAATGGGTTGAACCTCCAAGCTGCAAACCTTTCCTGGAATTAAATTATGATTTTTTGATTCACAAAGTACTTCTGTTTTTACTAAGCTAGGGTAATTTTAACTGTGCAAATTAATTAGCGCATTTTTAATGTTAAAAAGAGACTAAAATTGTCTTTCTAATTTGTTATTTTTCATTCAGCGATATCTTGATATTAACGGCAATAAAAACAAAACAATTCTTTTTAGGCTACATATGTTGATGTTATATATAATTTATTTTAAACATGTGTTATATATTTAGACAAGAGAAAACTAAACATGTATAACCTAAAAAGAATTGTTTTAATTGTCCGTTATATGATAAGGATACCACTGTATGAAAAATAGTACATTTTTAGTCATTGTCATAATGAATAATTGAGTAAAAATGTATAATATGCAATTGATAAAATTAAATTATTACAAATTATACTCTGAACAAAATAGTTTCTTGCAGGACTTCCCCCCTTAATTATCCAACATACTGAGATATTTAGTTTAATATTTGATCAATCATTTTATATCAAATTTACATTTGCTTTACCTAAGCAGATTTCCGGCTTCTTTCGAGCGGAAGATATCACATTTGTGGAGTGGATCGGAGTTTGTGTCATTAGGATTATACTGTCCAGCTGCTTCGCAGAGAGATTTATGAAATTGGAACTGTAGCACGTGGGCGATGAAGTACCTGCAGTAAAAACGAATAGAATTGAATGAAAAGTACATGATATTTTGATATTATCGCTCCTAAAGCTTGTAAAACTGCTTACGCAATGTATTGAGAATCCCCTGGCACGTGGAATTTTGCGCCGGGATCGAAGTCTTCCTCGCTTCGAGGTACTGGAGGTTTGATCCGCTGAATTGTTTGCCTGAAACAGCATTCATGACAAATCAATATTCTGCTAGTTATGTTTCACTACAAAAAAAAAACGCTTGTCTTATCTAATATTAAAACAAATCGGGACATGTGTACAAAATTAATTTCTTTTAGAATTATTAAACTTTGCACTTTTGTTGAAGAGAAGTAAAAGGAAACTTCGATATATGAAGAAATTGGTTTGAATTCAAACGCTTTGTTGGTTCAAGGTTCAGATAGCTCCTTGATCTGATTATTCAATTGATATGATTATGACATCGGTGATTGATGCTGCAACTAAACTCACTTCTCCGATATTATAACGCCCGGACACATGCGCATAGGGTCTCCTCGCACGCACACATACGCACACACACCACACACCAGATATACACGCACGTACATACGCCCACATTCATTCAGTAGCGGCAGTAGAAATTTCAAGTACTCAAATAAGACAAAGTGGAAGGCACGATATTCACTCTTTGCAATACCCTCACACCTTCTCTGTTCTTTATCAGTACTTTTCCGACGTCCTTTAAGTAAATAAATTTTCTTGCCGATAGATTATCAGACTAACCCGAAGGATTACGTCCGTTCTTTTAAAGTAACCTTGAGAATGCTACCTTGTACTGGCCTTGCGTAGACAGTTGCTATCCCTAACGAACGGTAAGTGAAATCCAATACGAAGGAAATAAGCTGGTATATGGTTAAGCATATTTGTTGTACAGAAGACTTTAAACCATCCCAAAAACAATTATTTTGAACTACGAGATATTTAAAACTTTTCAAACTGTTTTCTTTTTTTCCCTTTTTTATGCCTCACTAGTACTTACAGTTTGCCATGACGTATCTCCGAAGCTGTATTAAGATCAGTGTTGCATGGATCATCAGCCCATCGCTCGGCCCTAAAGGCCGCTCCACAATAGCCCGTGGACGGGAACGGCAACGCGAACGCGAACGCAAAGAATGTTGAAAGGCGGACATCTCAGGCAGGCGTTCACAACACGACGGGAACGCGAATCTTGACGGGAACGGGAACGCGAAAGATGGTCAACATTTATCTCGGCCCGGGAACGGGAAGTCTCTCGACCAATGAGAGTATAGCAAATGGAGACGAAGCTTTCCAGCTGATCGAGCGCGCGTCTGCGCGCGAAACTTGTCTGGAGCGGAGTTGAGGTTACAGCGTGGATTTGCGAGGTTGGGGTTTGAGGTTAGTTAGTCGTTGTTGAATTGTTTTAGTTCTTTTTAGTGAATTCAGTATTTTTCGTTTTCTATCCATATTAATATATAGAATTAAAATTTCCCACAAATTTTTTTTATGTTTCATTTAAGTACATTAGAGTTTTTTGTTTATTGATTAAACTTTCGTTAGTTGTATTTTCAATAAGTTCTTAGTAGTTTTTGCATTTTTCCATTCTGATGAATTATTTTTTTCAATAATATTCTTTCGTTAAAGTATTCATTATTCATACTACCACAAGCAAAACACTGACAGATGGCAAAGCAAAGAGGGAACAGAGTAGCGCAGCTAGAAGTGCTTTGGTTTCGGCGACTCTCCTGAAGTACTCGTTTTTGCCGCTACAGGTTCATAGCGCTATTCCTCTTCCCGTTGGCGTTTATTGTGAAGCGCACGTACCTCGCGTTCCCGTTCCCGTCCTCGCCTTCGCGTTGCCGTTCCCGTTCGCTTGCTATTGTAGAGCAGCCTTAAGGATGGGGAATGGGGATACGCAAGTGATAAATGCGCGCGATCATGCGGCACGTATTCTAACTTGCTGATTCCGTGCGCATGATCGTCTTTGGTCATTAGTCCCGTATGTGTAGTTCCTGGCTTTGCTCGGAAGGCGGCGGTGATCTTTTCTCACTGGATGGAGAGATCCGGCGCCGATCGACCGTTGGCTAGCGGGGATTTTCCCAACCAGGTATCTCCCACCAGGAAGGTACCGCCCAGCCGGGAAAAGCTCTAAGCTCCCGACTGATTTCTCAGCAAGAGTGATAATGTGGCGTGTGAAAATAAGGGGTGAGGATAGGACAAGAGGAAGGAGAGATCGCGAGCGGTCTGTTCCCCGTTTCTTATGGTACTGCTCCGGCTTTCGCCTGGCATTGCTCGGAGAAACCACTGAAAACTACCAAAGAGAGTAGCCCGCCGCTGGAATTCTACTCCAGACAGTGACAGAACTCGATCCATCTATCTGGTTAATGTCGAAAATCCTGCCACCATCGGGACTCGACTGTTCAGAGGTATCGGCACTCTCCCGGTACCGGAATTCGGAACTGATCAGGGAGAGCATGAAAACGACTGAACAACTCAGTTGAGAGGCCTTCGAATTCGATTCCGGCAAGCGCCAGACAATCGCTTATGCTAATCGCATCATGTAAATTTCCAGCACCTGGGGGAATCGAACCTCCCAACCATCCTTTCACTCAAGTTTTAAGGCGTTCACTTAACGTTCGTCTTCACTGGTGTATGTTGTTCAACGGTTTAAATTAATTTAATTTACCTCAGGTACCACCAGTGTTCATTCCATTCATCGCTCGTCACATTGCCAGAGAACACATCCCAGCGCCACATGTCTATTAGGAGTCCAAAAGGCAGGAACGCCACCTGAATGTGCAATGAAAATGTGAATGAGAGATTGTTACCTGATTTATGCAATTCATACCTTTTCTTGAACTTAGCAGTACAAATGGTAGGCAATTTTTGCCTCTTTCTATTTCCATTGTTCTGTAAGTAAGTGAATTAATAAGTAAATTAATTTATTGACTTGAAATTGAGTTATGCGCCAGGATGATTCTGTATATGAAATAAAGAATTATGATTAACATTTTTGCCGCTTGTTACTAACGTATTGAATCATCACTACAGCTATATTCCTCAACTTTTTATGTGAAATATATGTATAGACGTAATGTATTTATTTGTTGGTGGGCAGAATTCGCCCACACTATATATGTGTCAAAATAACAATAAATCGTCTGGGGTAAGACTTCGGTTTTCTTTGTCGTAAATCATCTTCTAGGTGTTTATCAACTCATTGTTGAACTAATCAAGTTATTATCAATCATTAAAATAAAGTTTATTGGTTGGTGTGATTTGTGATGAAAATAAGCAAATGCAAGTATTCATGTCTAAACACGAGCATGAGCTGAATAAGTTTTATTAAAATAGTTTTATTAGAAATGGTAATGTTTTGAATGACAATAAAATTTGATGAGTTCTGTCAGATGGTGTGGATCTTTTTCACAAAGCAATGATAGCAATGAAGCAAAGAAGTGGAATAAAAAGGAATGCCAGAAGCGTAAGTAGTGAAATAAAATGTTTATTTAATATAGCATACTATGCCTTCTAAACTGAATTTCAACCCACTAAAATAATACTGTGAAAATATTATTTTATTAAAATATAATTTGTTAAACTAATAATATTTTATAATGTTTGTGGTGGACAATATTTGTCCAACCTTTATTAACTCGAAAGAAGAAAATACCTTAGGACTGCTAGGGTTATTTAAAGTCCCTAACAATACTATTATGAATTGAAACTACCGGTCCGCCTCTACATGAATTTTTGTTTACAGAAAAACCTTACCTTGTCCAAAGCCATGGTCATTAGAGCGTTAATATTGTCTTCTTCTGTGTCTGGATAATCTTTGCCCAGCAAACCAACTTCCTTCAAGTGTTTGGGAGTGGAAACAGACAAAGCAATAGTATCACCAATTGCTTCATGGAATCCTGTAATTGAGCATTATGAGAAGTGTGCAACATTATTTCTTTAGTGTACGACAAACTCTTCATAATGAGTGAACAACATTCTGACCTGGATTAGCTCCTTTTCTGAAAACATACGGCTGATCCTTGTATTGAATAAAGTATTGAATGTGCCCCATTTCATGGTGAATTGTAACGAAATCTTCCATGTTGATCTTCGTGCACATTTTTATTCTGGGGCAACAAATTTCATAATTTGTTCAATATATTGAAGTGATTTCACTCATAACACTTTCTTATTGATAAATTCAATAGAAAATGTAGTATTTCGTCAATAAAAAATGTGGTCTACCTGTAATCTTTTCCGTTGCAAAAGTCCCATGCAGATGCATGACACACCACTTCCTTGTCGGTTGGCCTCACCAGCATTGCGTTCTTCCCATATGACACAGAATTGTTTGCCAATCCCAAGGAAATGTAGAAATCATCGGAAGTCTTAAACATCCGCAAAGCATCATATCCCTGCAAGATAATTATTATTCAGTGTTTCGAGAATGGCTGCTGGTATTCATAACTTTACATGAACGTAGAAAACATCCCAGACTATGCCAAACGATCTTACCTGATCGATAAGACTCTGGGTAACGTTCACAGCACTGCCTTCCGGAAACGGTTTCACAAGGTCGAATATATTCCCCCAGCTCTGGGCCCACATGTTTCCTAAGAGAAAATTGCTCGTTTAACCTTAAGAAATTAATTTAAACTCAATTCATTAAAAGAACTTGGAAGTAATCTTTACATGAACAGTTCTATCAGGTGAACTTTTCTAATAGGTAGATCTAAATGATTACTTAAAAGTCTTCGGCATTCATTATTTCAACATAATACTCCTTGAAGTGTGTGCAATTGTTTTTGCTTTGTTTTCTTATTGAGAGAATATCCTAAAATGCGAATCAGATAAGAATGAGGGGTAAAACAAAAACATTAATTCAGAGAAAGGGGGCTAAGTACATCAAGTTTCCTTTATAGTACAGACAATGAGTAAGTATGCAACTTTCTTTGCCACTATTCCTCACCTCGGTTGATACTGATTGGGTTTAGGTAAGTGATATATATAGACTGGATAGAAAACTAGATATATGAAGAATACAACAGTTGAAGATTTATTTCATTAACGAAATTATTTAATTTATGAAATCAAGTGCTAATGACATTTTATAATTCAGTATTTTTGAACTTCCTATGAAATGGTTGTGTAGATAGTTTGATCAATAGTACCTCGTTTGATTAAAATTATATTAAATCAGATTAATTTTACAGATCAACGAATCAGTGAGTAAAAGTAAAGAATAATCGCAAGTCTAGATTCTGGCATATTGTTGCTGTAAAACAGATTACTACGCAATTAGTGTAACTAAATTGATGACTTTCTTCACTAAATGCCAGGTGTCTGGCATTTACACGAACCCGAAGTAATCAGCTTGTAAACCGCATGGCTCAGTTGTTAATTTGTGACAATAAAAATAAAAGTGTCAAAGAAATACATTTTTACCGTATTAATTTTTTTGAGGAATTGTATTGTGAAGCCTCTACACAACAATAGGTCGTAACAAATGCTATAAAAGAATTATCTTGTATCTTTAACGGTCGTCAAAACAAGCAGTAGAATTCGCAATTGTAAATTCACATCCTTTTCACCGAAAGCATTCAATCACTATTGAAGTTTTTTCAAAAAATAATTTGATTTCATCCTGATAGATATTGTTAGATATCTGATGTTTATAGTTATTACAGATATTTCATAGTTACTAGATATTGTAATTAATGCTCGTTTTAAAAAAATATTGAGTATTTCTTTACTGTAAAACGATGAGTAACCCATCTTACATTAGAACTCTACCCCTGAACTGACCTCTTTTTTAATTGTTTTTATGACACTTCCTATTTTCCTAGAAGACATATTGTTTTCTAAGATAGGTTTTCCTGTTTTCTCCTAGAAGTTGTAAAAGGGAGGATCAGCGAATAAAGGGACAAAAGTAACAATTAATAATAACAAAAATCCAAAAAGAAATAATTTTCATGCTGAAATCTTACCGAGAAAATGCGCAAACTGCTTTCTACAAATCCAGATCGTCAGAAGAATCCAGAAGTGCATCTTATTTTGCCTACAACTCTCGCTCTTACCTTCGTGAAAACTCAGAAGTTCATAAGACTAAACGTTGCTTTTCAGTGCATGGCTGCAATAAGAATTCTCACCGAGCACGTGCGCGGGCAGCAGCCCGTCCGACACGTCCAGCTTGTCCCCGTAGTGCCTCTTGAGCTTGTTGCGCACGTACTTGTGCAGCTCCACGTACAGCGGCTCGATGGTCTCCCACAGGCTCAGCATCTCCTCCTTCAGCGACTCAGAGTCGTAGTCGTGGCGCCACATTTCTCCCATGTCATCGAACCCTGCGACATGTCCATCGGCAATTTTTTAGTGTATAAATAACAGAAAATCAGTTGGAATCCCTGGAAGAAGTATCAGATCTGTCTGTCCTGTAAATGTAGGATTAATGAATGTTAGCTTCCCTTTAGGACAACTAATAAACGTCTCACGTTTGTCTTAACACGAGACTCCTGTAAGATAATCAATTTTATTTTCTCTTATGTGAAAAACTTCACTAGAAAAATACGCCATTAAATTTTAGGCCATAGTTTATTTTTGTGAAAGGTATGCATTTCATAACATAACTTCGTTTTACCATTCATCTGTGCTGCTTTGTTGTTCAATTGCACGTATTTCTTGTAGTTTTCTCGCATCAACTTCCCTGATGCATCACGCCAAGCTTTCCAAACGTATGTAAGCTCATCATAATCTCTTGATTTAGATATAATTTCCTCCATGCCTGTTAACAATACAAAGTATTACTAACATGATGTGATAAATCAACTTTACGGTGAAAATGGATAAGTTTCTCTTGTTTAAATTCATATACTGTGTATGTATGCATGTATGGGGGTTTATTCATTCTTTGAACGTCAGTACTGTGGGGTCAGTATATAGAAATTCACATACAATTTACAAGTATAACTTTAACAATTTCTGATGTCAGATATTCAATATTACATTGTTTGATTGAATGAGATGTATAATTGAATAAGGTCAATATAAACCATGCTATTTTTCGAATTAACGTCTAAACAACGTAATATTTTGGAACTTTAAGCATTATCCGACTTGCAGGTATGACTTTTGCTCTCACCTTACCTGGATCTAGGCTTAGCATTTCATTTACTGCACAAGTCTGTTTCTTATATGGGCAGATCTTCGCAGTGGAATACGTGCTAGTCATGTTCGTTGTACTGGTACTAAGCTGCAATACAAATTAATTTTTCTTTTTAATTTCAGAATATCACTAGCATATTTCACAGAAATATGATGGTCGACATTGTCTTCCCAATTAACAGAAGTCATATAATTCATTTTCATAGAAATTTTGTGACACCCGTGTACATATAGGTCGTGTTATATTTATTTGGCTTGGATAAATAAGCTGATACATAAACTTTGACCAATGTGAAAAGTGTACAATTCAATACACATAACCATTATCTTTATTTGTGTATAAACAGTTAATTTATATTCCTTCTGATCGCTGAGTAATCGCCATATGTGTATTTATAAAAATAAATTTGATAAAACCGTTAATAAGATAATGCGAGTTTTCTGATTATTCACGTTAGAATTCGTTTCAATCAGAGGATGGCGAGATTTTTCGTTCTCCACAGAATTTAGAAGTCAGGAGTTATCAGCTTATTCGCAGGGGTCAAAGATTTAATAACAAAGGATTCCACTATAACGTACCTCCTCAAGGTCAGCCAATCCAAGTGCCGGAATGCCCAACACGCTTAAAGAATCAAGCTGCCGTATAAGAACCTCATCTTCGAACTCTGTATAATTTACTCGGCTGAAGTAGTTTTGCCATTGCTCTTTTTCGAAGGCGGCGTATTCCAACGTTGCATTTTGCTGAAAATTAGAAAATGTATTCAATAAATCATGCCATTCTTACTTTCTCGCACAATACATACGAAGTATACATGAAGTTATGTAAGGTGTCGGCAAAAAACAGAAGAAAACTTTTAAGCAGAAAAAATCGTATTGTAGGACCCTTGTAAGGAAATGGTGAATAATTCTTGTACCTGAATGTAATAAATGACTTTGTTTAACATGTGTAGTCAGAATCCACGTTTTGTCTGTCATTGAGGCAGAAAAATTGATTTATGGCAAACAATCCGTCCGTCCGCCAAAAAAAACAATAACGCTAGCGGCTAAACTGCAAGTAGGATTTTCACAAAAATTGCAATTTCCCGATCGATTTGACTGATGTCATAGCCACTAAAATTTCAAATGGATATTTTAATTTTTGGTGGTATTTTACATGAAACCTCGACAACATTTTAAAAATTATTTCAGAAACTGCTCTGATGTTTTGGATTCAGACTTTTTATCGGATAGAGCTACGCTTATACAAAAGGCGCAGATATGATATCCGTTGAATTCTCAAAATTTCCGAAAATTGCTACAGTTTTACATTTTGTTGATGACTTCGTACAACTACAATATTGAAGGAAATATGTTTCATCTAAATGAAATTTGTTCTTCAATATTTGATCTTGAAAGGTGTCATTTACAATTTTTTTAAAAATTATTAGTAGTTTTCGTGTCATTTTGCGTTAAAGAAAGGCATTTTTGAAGACAAGATATTCTAAAACATGGCTCCAAATTTTCTTCTTTAACTTTTTGTACAAATAGGACTAAATGTACTGAATGACATCTCATGAATGCCGTTTTGAAGTATTCTTTTGATATTTCAAAGATTTCAAAAATGTATTTTTTTAAACATCTTTCACAACGTTAATATTTACATTAAGGGTAGTTTTATTCATTACTGCTTATCTGAACATAAGCTCTTAAAATCCTTTCGCATTGAGTTTCTTGAAACTTTCTGTCAAAATTGCCTTAAAATCACAGATATTCAGAAAAGTTCAAACGGTATTTTCACAAGTACGGCTCGAAATGTTTCAATGAAAACTTTCATGCAGGACAATGTTTTACTCTTCTATAATATTACTATTAAAGTAATATTTCAATTCTACTATTAGAAAACTTACAACTTGAGAAAATGTGAAAAAATTAATTTTAATCGCCGATAGTAAGCAGCCGAGAACTTAGTTTTCTAGTCTATTTAGTCGAGGCTAACAGATTCAAAATATTCTGTGCTATTCTTAAACACCTCCATCTAATTTAATCCTTTACAAATTAATCAGAAATGTCTAATTTGTTTCCTAGGACGGGAATCGTCCGATTGGATACCGCGGTCAATTTCCCTCACATTTGCTTCTTGGCCCTTTCACTTTCTATTTTCCCGTATACGTACGTATATACGGAGTGATACACGTAGTATAGGGAAAGTTATGTAATGCTGCGCGAAAAAATGGCCAATTTTCGGCGGAAAAAAATTAATTGCCGGGCCGTGAAAACGAAAAAGTGGATAAAACCAGTTGCTAAATTAAGAAAAAAATCCCCTAACACGTGGTGTAGCCAGAAACCCTGTTTTCTAGGTCCTTCATACCGAAAAACAAATTGAAAGGAAAACGTCCGTCTGTAAACACTGCTAGCGTCTAAAGCATACATACGATTTCTTCCAAAATGGATATTACCCGGTCGATCTGATTCTAGTCAAAGCTTGAGATTTTGAAAAAGATTCTTCAAAATTTGAGGGTACTTTATATGAAGCCCCCCAGGGATTTTCAAAAAATTTCGCATTTTTAGTAGTGCTAAAACGCCATTTCCTCTTAAACGGTACATAATTTTTAATAGAAAATTGCCATTTACTGCTATGTTTTTGTGTTCTTTAATATTCTAAAATTAATATTTTCGTTCTACCAATAGGAAACCGACAAATTAAGAAAATGACAAAAAAATGTACTTTTGTCGGTGATAGATGGTAGCTGGCAAGTAAGAGTGTGTGGCAATTCTGAATAGCTAGCGAACACCCAAGGAAATAGAAAACTAATACGGGAAAGTCTGTGCTATTCTGTAGCACCACTAGTGTCTACCTGAGAAGGCATAGTCCGATTGCATCCAATTTCTTGGGACGAGAAAGGAGGAAACAATTTAGTAGAGTTTCTAATTGAATAAAGCAAATAGATGTTTTCGCATCAGTCGAGGTAATACCTCGAACACGGGTGAAAACAGGAGAATTTTAGGAACTGTACGTTCACTAATTAAAATATAATTATTTAATTTCTGCATATTTTATGGCAAGGCCATAGTCCCTTTTCCCTCTTCCTTGGAGAATCCTACGATATTCATAAAACTCAGTTTCAATAAATTATGAATATTCAATACAGTTAAATCCCAAAGTAAGCTTTCCTTACTCTATTTGACCATTGCAATTCAAAGGAAATCAAAATAAACTTTGAAAATCCTTTTTTATCAAAATATGTTTATATTCTTAAAATGTGAAAACGAAAGGGCGATCTTGAAAACCTTGATACCTGAGCGAGCTCTTTTCGTACTAACGTGGAAAACTTAATGAAATCGGGCTATGAATTTTTGGAGAGGTAGGTAAACGGTTTAGGAAAAATTGACGGAAGGATGCAATTGGAATACGTTCGTCCTTAGTAAACAGGATTGAACCTTCAGCACGTATCCGAGAGTGGGATTGTGGATGCGAGAAATGGGGCTCTATGCGTCAGAGTGGTAGCGCGTAGGTCAGTGCACCGCCAAGGCCTGTGTTACACGAGCGTTGCGTTGACGCGCGATAAGTAACGCGCGTCACAAATTAACACTGTATCTTATGCGGAACTGTTAAAACGCTCGTGTGCCGTTCGGCATAAGAAACTGTTATTCTACGACGCGGGTTACTTATCGCGCTTCAACGCAACGCTCGTGTGCAGGGGCCCTAAGAGTGACAGTTTCCACTCGACAACCCAGGCAAGGAGGAAAATTCTTTTTTGTCTAGGTACGGTGTAGAGCAAATTTAATTTTAAATCGCGGATCGTCTGAAGGCTTCTGGATTGAAGGGTTAAACATGAAACGTACAAGCAGAACATCCCAGGTTTTTAAACACTGGAAACAGGAATATCCAACATATTAGTTATACTTGCTTTGTGTCATTTTCATATTCAATACATTGACTTAAGCAATTATTCATCACCAGTTGCCGTCTTGTATTTACATCGAAAAAAACCCCTATAAATGAATATATTACTCAACAGGAAATAAATTCACTAGAAAAAAGATTGTTGAGCATTGGTTTTGAACTAAGCTCTAGAAGCTGTGGGCCCTTTTCCTTGAAGAAAGTATGCATGAGGAATTCAGACTTTTGTAAAAATCAGAAATGTTTCGAACTGTGCTCATAGTTCAAAGATCGCTTTATTCAGTAAAATTGTCATATTTGATAATTTTCGCTTAAGTTTTTCCGCGAAAATAGCTTTCTCTAAGCGACCGGAAAAGTTGAACAGACGAGGAGTTTGTCATGTAACAAGCAATATATTTGTGTCACGCAGCTACGAATAGACATTCTTGTTTTTTATGTTAATTGCATTGATTAGTGTCATTTATTCCATTTATACTTTTATACGGTTCTGAAAATCTGTCAGTTAGCGATTTTCTTATTAATTTCAACTTCATTTGCAACGTTGAGAAGGAAACTTTCAATAAAAACATTTTCGTATTCTTCTCATACATTACGTTTACTATTTGGATAAGATCAGATAGCATCAAACCTGACAAAATCAAATTACTGCATGACATCTTAATCTATGGCTTATATTAGATTATGAAGTAGCACTGGCAATTTGTTAATACACTGATTGATTGAGGTTGTTGCCTGTCAGTTGCTGTGATCTAGTCCCGTACGTATTTTGCGCATTGTAACTTGGGAGTCGGCGGAGTTCCTATCTCGCTAGAACGAAATACCAGGCAAAATATCGCTTTACGGGCTTTACACTCAAAGTACCTCCCCCCTACAGGGCACTGACCAAGCCGGGACAAGCTCTGTGCACCCGACTAGTCACCCGACACGTGTGGGAGAAGCAAGTGCGATTTTTAAAGGGAAGAGGTGGTGACAAGGATGAGAAAGGAAAGATTGCGCGCGATCCTTGGCCTGTTTGTTGCAGTACTGTTCCAGCATTCGCCTGGATTAACTTGAAAAACCTTCTGAACAGACCTACCGTCAGCTAAAATTCTCCTCCAGACAACAGCTGTATTCAAAACAGACATTTATCTAGTTTCGTATAGTAGATATTTACAGTATCGTACCGTAGGCAGTAGGCATCTAATTCCCGCTGCAGTTGCAACAGTTGTTAACCTGAGCTACTCATCCGGTTGGTAATTTCTAAAAAAAATAAATAAAAAAATGGTGACCAAGCAATACATTATGTTCTTCGTGACTTCATTGTATGACGACGTTCAGCTATAAATATTGACGCATAGAAGTAATGTTTCCTTTGGAAAGCCTTTGCCAAGAAAACCTCAAGGTAGTATCTTATAATGGTGAGTTAATCCCAGGAGAATAAAAGTATCCGTAATTTATCATCCACAATATCTTCAAGCTTTGCTCTCCACATTAGGAAACTGTCTCATGTTCACCGCATATCACACTCCTATAATATTTTTACAAATCTAATGACATGTATCTTTCATTAGATGAATCTCTCTATTGTTTTCTGATTTTCTTTGTGAAACCAACATCATTATCAGAATTTTATCAAACGTCTTAGTAGTCTCTTAAGGACCCGTCACTAGTATCTAAGATAACCCCATTTCAAACCTACATAGGTACGAAGGTAGAGAGTATGCACTTCATGGAGCGAAAAAGATTTTTTTGTTGGCTCATATTGATATGTCTGTTAGAAACAAGCATTATTTTACATACGGAAAAATGTTTCATTTTCTGAGAATACAAAGATTTTCACCAAATTATCGGTTCTACTATCTTATTAATTTCCTAAACGTTATATACGAAATATTCCGGAACTAATGAATTCAAACATTTCAGTGTAAATAGATTACATTGCCTTATTCCCGTGAATACTAATAGTCTCTTTGCATACAAGTTACAATATGACTTCACTAAACATACGTATCCTATGAACTGAAACCTGGAGAGTAAAAGCAAAACCTGAAAAATTGTGAGCCAAAATATTTACGCTTGGAACCCCTTTTGATCAGCAGATCAAAAAAACTAATATAAATTTTAGACAATTAAACTAAAAGCTAGACAAATTAAACTGGAAAATCCAAATTAAAGCAGTTCCAAATAATGATTTCACAAAAATGTTAAAATTACAATGTATAATTACTCAATTTTCAAACATTCTCAAAAAATATGTTGTTGATTATTAATTACTAAATCAATAATAGAGACAACTTTAACATTTATACGTGCCCTATGTAGAAAAATCTGACTCAAGAAATTTAAAACTTTTCAATTTATGGAAAACGAATATTTACGGAAAATTATTAAACCTCCACAGTTGATTCGTAATTCCTAAGTATACAAAGTACTTCCTAGACACCTTCAAAAAAACTAATAGATTTCACTAGCAGCAACTCTACTAGTTTGCAAGAATTCGCAGAATTTGACTTTTGTTTCATTTGTATTTTTATTTACTTATGTATACATTTGTTTAGGGGCCACAACTGGTGAGGTCATTGTAGCCCTTAAGTGACCTAATGAGTGGATGGTAATGGAGTGATAATGATCATGAGGTGAACGCTAATGGGGAAATGGCAGAATGAGAGGTAGGGGAAACGGGAGAACTTGAGAACGAAAAATTCAGCCTACTGCCGTCTTTGCCCATCACGAATTCCACATGGATTAGCCGGGGAACAAGCCTCGGGGAAGGCTGGTAAGACCCATGCGTTAGCTAATTACGCCAATAGACGAACCTCTCCCCCATTTAACTTCGTTAAATCATTTCGAAACCGCAAACATATTCACTCTTGATTTCCAAAGACCGACGTCGTAATACCGATTACGACATTTTATATTTTTTAAATATATTATTCAACTTTTTAAAATGCATTTACTTTCTAAATCATGTAGTTCACGAATACTATATTAATATGTATGTATATAAAGTAATATCCGCAGTAGCTAGAGTTTTTCCCCGATTGCAGTTAGAATAACTTTTCTGTAAGATCAATATTATTAAATTATAACCTTTATAAGACTGGAATATCGAATATGCAATTTTTAATTTTAAAATATATTGTCACTCAAGTTTCTAACAAATAGTAATAAGTGTTACAACTTAAAACTAATGTGGAAAAGTACGTATTAAGTAGGAACAACACTGACCCAGATAAATGATTCGGATGTACTAAATAATATCTGTTATTTTGGGCCAAAGTTGGGATATTTGGGTTGTGAAGAAAAGAGAGTAACTATGTCTACATTACAGGTGATTTCAAGAACAGACAACATATCTCGGGAGTAATTACGTTATTATTTGTTCCCCTCGGCATGTGAAAAATTGCGGTTTCACATCACCTTTTCCTACGTCATGAGAAATGTCAGTTACCTTCATTTAACCCGAACACCTCGTTTGAGCCGACTTGGATAGCCGAGGTGGCTAAGGGCGTGTTCCGACTCAGCGCTTCGGTCCGAAGGGTCGCGGGTTTGAGTCCCGCCTTGGGAATGGTTGTTTGTCCCTCGTCTCTATTGTATAACTTGTCGCGGAGGGTGTCATGTTCTGCTCACCCCAGAGAAGAGGAGCCCGCAAGTGTGTTGGTGTCTAGTGTATGGTCGAATACACGTTTCATCGGGACGTAAAGGGTAACCGGCTATCGGCGGAAGAAGCCTTAGAAAACCAACAACTAAAACCTCATTTGGTCAAGAGATTACAGTTCTTTGGGAAATCTTTTTGAAAGATGTATGAAACTACGCACGTAGAATGATATGTAACTCTGAACATAAACATTAAAGGTTTTGTGAAAAACGGATATAAGTGATCAACTAGTAAGAATTAGTTTCTAAAAGCTTCAGTGATAAATCTTTCAGTTGGAGAAGACACAATGACCACAGTAGAAAGTGTATATTTTTTAACATTAAGGGGGGAGCATTTTGCTGGGAGTCTGGATGTGCAAAGAATGTAAAATTTAAAGTTAAGCGACTACAGAATTTCAACACGCACATTATTTGATAATTTTCAATATATAGTTTCAATAATGTTATTTTAAAGTGTCTAGCATTAAACATCATTTTTTGTTAAATAAACTATGAGCAATAATCAATATTACTCTAGGAGCTTATTCTTCACATGACTTTTCTTTTGTATAAAATTTTATTGAGTAAAAAAGAAATCAGATGATCCAAGAAGTATAATAATTCTATAAATTAAAGCCACAAAAAATTATATGAATTCTTTACTATAGTAACCTAGAAACATAAAATTTGGAAGGCAAACTTTCACGAGAACCCGAACAAAAAAAACTTGTTTTCTTTTTCAAAGCCCGAACAAAATTATTGGTTTAGCTCCTCCTTAGGCAGAGGCCACTGTCCACGAAACAGTTACGAGAAATTAGTTTCTCGCTTTTTCCTCGGGTCCAGTTGCGGTCCGACGTCTCCAGCCGTGAGCGAGCTTGTTGCCGGCGAATCGGAAGGAAAACCTTTTTTAATGAGGGTAGCGGTAGCGAGATCGGCGATGCGGTGGGCCGGAGAGGAAAGCTCGCGCCGCCTGGCCTGCCCAGCGAACGCCGCCGAGCACCCACGAAGTGCGGGGAAAGGCAGTTACGCAAAGAGGCGCATTTCTTCCAGCAATTTCATTCAACCAATAGACCCTTTCCACAACCTGTTCCGGTTACACTATCTTCTGCCGGCAAGATGAAACCCAGACAAGAGCTTCCTGCAAAACTCGCCACAATATCCGGCGCGGAAGAAACTGGAAAAGTCCATGGTGAATCTTCGGAACGGAATAACGTGTCGCTTAATCACTAAATACCCGTAATGTTCTGGCTGGAGGTTTCCAGCAGGTAGTGTGATGACGATGGTTCATCGAACAGTCCTGTGTCACGGAAAATAAATAAAAATCTTCCATTTTGACAGTTCATGAAAATTGAAAGGTTAACATAACGCTCTTTGGGAAAATCTTATTGGGTTACGCATTGTCTCAGGCAGTTTTAGGATCGTAAACACTAATGTACGCGAAGGACGCAGGATTTCATTGCGGCCACAATCATAAATGCACCCCACGCTGAGTTGCGTAAGACGGCGCAACAATGTAATTGTTCGCTGAACTGCTTCCGTTCTCTGTCGGGTCTAGTACCATTATCGCCATTTTCCCACTGTGAAGGAACGCACTTCAGAATTCTTTACCTTTGTTTCCTTCAAGGAGTGTCGTGCATTTGTAAACCTTCGACGTCAACGAACATCGTGCGAGGTCTGAGAACTACCAAGTAAAGGACCAGCTAGTTAGCACATTTCTAGAAAATATAAATTTGAAAAAAATATCTTCATTTTCTCAAAAGTGTTGAGAAATATGTTTTCATGCTTAAGTAGTTTGTTTCGAAGGGATGTTCCACGAATGTTGCAGACAGAACAATTAAATGAAGAAATTGGGGTATTAGAAATCCTTAAGTATTTTAAATATAAGAAGTGCGATGTTTTGTAATTAACCCTTGTTAATAACTTAAGCAAGTACCATCTCTAAACTTTCGCATTCATCTCATATGAATTGCAACTAGCAGATGGCCACATACACTGGAGGCAATATTCCTCCGAACATAACGAATTTCTATCTCCAATTAGTTTCATGATTACCGATCAAAATAAAGAGCATCAGCAATTTTCTCAGAAACTTTCCTCATGTTTTCAATTAGATGATGTGCAAATAAGTAATCATCTTAATTAACGCTCTCATCTTTTGATGGTAATTTTTTAATTTAGACAGGCAAATTATACAGAAATGTTGCAGATTCCCTGCCCTTTACCGTTCTTGTGGTTACAAGACGGCAAACTGAACATCAGCCAGCGTGCAAAAGGATTGAAAGTAACCTCAATAAAACAATTTTCCATTCAACTCCACTTCTCGGGCAGTAAATTGAGGAACCATTGGCCAAGGAAAGCAGTAACACGAATTCAGAGAAGTTGCTGACACGACATTTTAGATGACAGGAGAGCAACAGCTCAGGTACGCCAGGCGTTCTGCGTAAGGAAATCCTTTGCAATATTTTTGTTAGACAAGTGGCCAAACAGGTTTTAGCTCTTTGCATGATCCTCGAAGTAATGCCTACCAAACTCCTTTCCGACTGTTTCCTTTTTACACACCACATCGTTACGCATACAACCAGAAATACTTGGAATCGGAAACCGATCGTTGTACATATCCTTTTACCTTTCTAATGAGATTCTGAATATGCGTTGAAAAAACATTGGAAGACATGTAGTGATTTTCCAAAGAAGAATTTATAGATCTATCATACTCAGTTTTTGTTAATGGAGAAACTAAATTCATTTTAATTATATAATGTTCACACATTATTATTATTATTATTATTATTATTATTATAAAATATATTTTGTTAATCTATGACTACTCCAAAAATCTCGCCTTCTTTTATACACAATATAATTACAAATTGCTAAGTTAAATGCGCACATTATCCGGAATGTGTTGGTAGGTACCGTAGCAGGTAAAGACCTGCTACGCTAATTGGAAGTTTAGAAGAGCAAAGAAAGTGAACTTAAATCTCAAAGATGTGAATTTATATCTCCTGGGTACTTTGAAACTATGTCAACGGATACATCTTAATTGCATACCTACGAACTATGTCTTACTAAAAGTACTACTAATTGTTGCACACGAAGATGTCTTCACGTTTTAAGCACACCGAGACCAATTAGTAGCACTAGTTTAAAATTGTCCCTCTTTTATCCCGTGACAATTTGTCAACCAACAAAACGATTGAGAGTTTCTCCTTTCCCCTCGTTTTCTGGGGTCTAGCGAGTTGATACAACGTCGCTGCTCAACCGTGAACTTCGTATGCAAGCGGAGCCTGCTGACACGCGAGGCGGCTGCTTGGCAGGCTGCCCAGGGCGAGCGGTCGCCCGTGGAGCTGAAGGACCCGCGGCGCCCTCGTCTCGCGCGGCGGTAAATCACTGCCCACTGGAGTCCTAGATACACCACGCTGCTCTGCCATTGCCACAATTACGCCATTTCGGATCTAGTTATCAGGAGAGTCCGAGCAGTGCGGTATTTGTGTTGGGAGCCACCCATCTATCCAAAACCAACATTCATATACTCGGCGCCCTCCTCTCGCGCGGCGGTAAATCACTGCCCACTGGAGTCCTAGATACACCACGCTGCTCTGCCATTGCCACAATTACGCCATTTCGGATCTAGTTATCAGGAGAGTCCGAGCAGTGCGGTATTTGTGTTGGGAGCCACCCATCTATCCAAAACCAACATTCATATACTCGGCGCCCTCCTCTCGCGCGGCGGTAAATCACTGCCCACTGGAGTCCTAGATACACCACGCTGCTCTGCCATTGCCACAATTACGCCATTTCGGATCTAGTTATCAGGAGAGTTCGAACAGTGCGGTATTTGTGTTGGGAGCCACCCATCTATCCAAAACCAACATTCATATACTCGGCGCCCTCCTCTCGCGCGGCGGAAAATCACTGCCCACTGGAGTCCTAGATACACCACGCTGCTCTGCCATTGCCACAATTACGCCATTTCGGATCTAGTTGTCAGGAGAGTTCGAGCAGTGCGGTATTTGTGTTGGGAACCACCCATCTATCCAAAACCAACATTAATACACTCGAACGTCTCTTTTAATGTATGTATTTGGCATTTTGGGGTGATGGTCTGACTTTGCCGGCTAGCTGACGGTGGCCCCATGCCTTGTTTAATTGCACGCTTGGGGGGGGGTAAAAGACATGAGACGAACATTACGCATTCTCTTCATCGTAACTAGCTAACAATATGTTTAAGCTTTTCTTCATCACATAGCTACAGAAACTGAAACGATTTTAAAAGACAGCTACAACGCTTTCTGCCTCGACCAAGAGTCGAATGGTCCAAGCCATGAGAAGCTAATACGCTTCTCGTGAGCCATCCTAGAGACTATGTCTCTGTAATGCCTCTTATAATTTCTGCACTCCTGAGTACTGCCTTGCGGGACTGTTTGATGAGAGGATCATACATAAATAGAAGCGATCAATAAGCTTCCGCTGTAAAATGAAAATAACTGAAGTTATTTCGATGTTTTCGACTACACAAAAATTTGTTTTCAGTAAATGGTGCTTCTCAACACTCAGTATCGTACAGATGGAACTTCGCTGACAACTGGCTACAAAATGGTGGAACCGGTGAAGCAAAGGAATGCGCTACTCTGCATTTAGGCTAGTGATGGCAAATTTTAGCAAAACATCGTTACACCAATACTTTTATACATCCCCAAAAGGTTTTCGATGTAGTTAAAAACATCTATATTTAAAACATGAAACATTTCGAAGTATAATGTCCTGGTTACGATGTGAAACATAATACTTCAATATTTCTTTAAAGTACATTCTGCCTTAAATTTGACTGTCATCTTTCTACAATCTATGTTCTATGAAGTCAAGGTTCAAATAACAGTTTAACAATATTACTACGTACAAAAAAAAGAAAAAAGATAATCATATCGAAGGAAGGTTGCAAGTAGCAAAATGTTTCGTACCGCCTGGGGATCGAAAACAGTGACAGTTGTTGATTGCGAGCAAGACAAAAATAAAATAGTGGAAATTTTATTTATATCGTGAGAATTGCTTTTGAAAACATCGATGTTTCCGGATAACTATATAGAGCTGAAGAAATCATCGAAAGCAAAACATCGATATTACAATATCGATGTTTCTGCTCGAAAATAACGATGTTTTAAAAACATCCATGAATTTTTGCCATCCCTCGTCTAGAGCGCTGTACTAGAGCGCACTGCTCTGCTCGGCCTCGCCGCCGCCTGCCAACGCCTGGCAGACCTCCACGCCCAGGGGCACCGGCCTCCGTGACGCGCTACGCCTCACGGGACTTTTTGCCGAGTAACATTTGACCGTCGCGTCGCCACCGCCACCGCCTTCGCGCTGCTTTCTAAGGAGCTTGTTGCCTCGCTGACTTTTGCGGGGTCGAAGCGGGAGAAACTTGGCTCTCGCGGTCTCGGCAAACGAGTCTGCAGTAGTTGACTCCCCAATCTAGTTTGTAGGCGAGGGTACGAAAGGCGCTTTACAGCTTCTTGGTTCACGGTCGAAGCTTCTCAAGGAAATCAACGGATTCACGTTGAGCACGTTCGGCATCAGACAGTCTCTTCCCGAGGACCTTTGCACAATTTTTATTACTAATAAAATGATTACATTGACATGATAAAAGTGTTTATGGCTAACATCGTTCGCGATGAGTAATATCGTCAGCCATCATATTCAATTCAATCAGTGGAAATTTATCTTCTTTGTGAATTAGCACTTGAACTTTCAGATTTTTCATCTTCCAAGCTTTGTTCCCTTTGCGTCAATCTTATCAAAACTATTTATCTGAAGAACTCTTGCCCTTACTTTACGGTATTTTTTCCAAGATTAAAATCTCTACTCTGACAAAAGAAAGTTCACGTGTTACGGTTACCTTCACTTTTGAAATACAGAACTGAGGTCAGTATACAGGGATTTCTCTCAGACATGCCTTTATGTAATACCTACGTGGGTACTTAATTTTAAATTAGGAAGAGGTAAGGATATCTCTATCCGTTCCAGTGGCGTAGCGTGACTCACACGTTTGGGGATGCTCAACAATAACACACAAAATGTCACTATCAACTACTTCGCCTAACAGTCGAACGCAACACAAGGCAGATACACTGGGACTACTTCCACGATCTCGATTGCTTACGACGGTGTAGGCGCTTCCCACAAAATCCTCACAGCAGTCAGGGCTGCCGATGTCTTGAAAGCAAATTATACAATGGCTCAGCTTTAATTCTTATACGCGAATGACAATAAGACCATTTGTTAATTTATACATTGCAGACTTAAATAATATGTAATCTATTTAAGACATAATACAATTTCTTGGATATTAATTAAGAAATAGTAGTCAGGCACTATTTCTACAGTTTGTACCCATGACCAAGCGGGGACTCCCGAGTGAGAGAGAGAAAGATAATTTACTGAACGCCTGAAGTGTGCTGCGCTCTCGTGCACAAACGAGCTTCTTTCCGCAGTAGACGCTAGCGTAAAGCAGTCGGGTTTCTCAGGGCCTGGGGTGAAGAGGGGAGAGGGGGACCTCGCCATCTGCGCATGCGTCATTCCTCGTCGCAATCTGGCGGCAGACGCTGAAGTATTTTAGCTTCCAACCAATCAGAGGCCAGCTTCAACAGCCCGCCGAATTCAATCATAGGAAATCAATTTAAAATTAATACAAAACGTGTTTCGCTCAACAGACCACTTGTAAGATTATCAATACAGTATTTAAGGTTCTTATATACGGGGATGCTCAGCATCTCAGCGTCCCCTGACGCTACGCCACTGATCCGTTCATCCATTTATTAACCTACTTTTCAGACACGCGTTCTAAATTTCAAACTTCTTACAACCTTTACAAAGCATTACCAAACACAGACGAACTCAACAAACACAACTTCATAAAAATGAAGACAACACTTTTCCAAACCCCTCGTCAGTCGTACATTACGAGCAATCAGTCGAAATGTCAAGAGGTGGTAGCTATGAACGTTTCCCACCAAGAACTATGAATGACTTACAAATGAACTTCACCAGTTTTTGGAAGAAATCACATTTCTCAAATAATATCATTAATTTATTACATATGTAAACTATTTAAGGTGCTGTCTTTTCAAAATAAGTAGGAGCATATTCGAAGTAGAAACTCCTAAAAAACCTTTGAAATGTAACCAAAACCGAATGGCTGTTAAGAATGGGTCGTGGCCTAATCCAAACAATCTCTTCCTCGTAGCCTTTGAAGCCGCAACACCCTGCGGAAGCGCGAGTGATCATTTTCTGAAAAAAAACGCGTTTTCCGCCTCCCACTACAAATAAAAAAAGCGAGGCGCGGGCGGCGTTCGCCCTAGCGGCCCGCCGGGCCGCGCCGCCGAGCTGAGCAGCTGTGCGTGGGCGCGCGCCGGAGCTTTGTGCTAGCGTTTCCGGCCGCTCTCTGGCTTCTCAATGGCGGCGGGGGCGGGGACGGGGGCGGGGGCGGCGCCAGCCAGAGCGAGAAGCGCCACCGCCTCCGCCGCCGCCGCCGGAAGCGGAACGCACGTGCGTGCGGACGGCAGCCGTCGTGGCCGCCGCGCAGTGGACTGAAATGCGCGCAACGAGTTTCATGTGTTGTCTTGTTGAAATAACGCTTGCAAAATGTCGTTGCAGTGTAAGGGTAATCTATGATCTAAAGTAGCGATTTCTTTTTGTAATGCAAATTGCTGGTGGCGCCATCTCCATATTTAATTTACCGGTCAAGGTGGCTCAGAGCATCATCTGATGTGACTGATTCATTTCTAGTGACTCCGGGTGCGTCAACTTTTAAGATCATTATTTCCTCTAAGTCTCGTAAGCGTAGTGCATGTTTTCTGGGTTGTTGGCGGTGATCACCAGCTGGATGGCGAGATCCGGTGACGACCTACAGTCGGGTAGCATGTTTCCCCCCAACCACTAAGTATGTAAGGGGTGAGGATAGGACAAGGAAGAGAAAGGAAAGATCGCGCGCGGTCCATGGCTCGTTTTTTAGGGTACTGCTCCGGGATTCGCCTGGTTTCGATCAGGGAACCCACGGAAAACTACGGATCAGAGCTGTCTACCACTAGAATTCTCCTCCAGACAGCGACTGAATTCGACCTAGTTGACAAGGTAGCGTCGAAAATCCTGCCTCTGTCGGGACTCGAACCTAGGACTTGGTCAGAGGCACGGCAGTGACAGCAGTCGATACCCTGAGTCACCTCTCCCGATAATGGGTTTCCTATGTTGTTTTGTTGAAATAACGCGCGCAAAATGTCTTTAAAACGCAGGTTTAATCTAAGATCTAAAGTAGCGATTTGTTTTTAAAATTCAAACGGCAGGTGGCGCCATCTCCATATTTAATTTACAGGTAAAGATAGCTCAGGGCATCAACTGATTATGACCCCAGGGTCAATATGCCTTCGTCCTGGGGTTCGTTTTCACGCACTAAATTCAATAACCTTCAGATATTTTTAGAATTAGTTGTAATACAGTAAAATTTACTAAACTGAGTAAACACTGTATTTCCTTGACATATTAAATACTTCTTAGAATGTTACTTCAACGTTTGCAAGTGGTCGCAGCAGCATTTAAACTTAAAATGTCGTTTTTTATATTTATTTTTTTCGTAAATGTCGCAACCTGCCACTTCGAGGCACAAAAATATTACGTTTTAAAGAAAAATCTATTTTCCCATGCAAATTAGAATGATATTAATTTTTTATTTCATTTATAAATGGCGTGTTTTTTTCTTATAAAATACCAGATTCAAAAGATGATGTAAAACGTCAAGTGGGCTAAAATAACTTACGAAAATTCGTAAATATTTACTATTTTCGACGTTGTCATTTCTTTTGCCACCTGGATGGCCGAGAGGCTAAGAGCGTGCACGGACTCAGCGCTTCGGTCCGACGGACCGCGGATTCAAGTCCCGCCTTGGGCATGGTGGTTTGTCCCTTGTCTCATGTATATGTTGTCGCGGAGGCTCTCGCGTTCTGCTGACCTCAGATGAGAGGAGCCCGCAAGTGTGTTGGTGTATAGTGTATGGTCCAAAATGCGTCCCTTCGCTACGTAACGGGGGCTGTCGGCTGGATATGCCCTAGGAGAAAAATCTTTGATTTTTTTAGGTCGCTTTTTAACAACTGGATCATGTAGCAACCCCTCTGATTGTTTTAACAGTAGGGAGAACTGTATGAAGAACACGTATGGACAACACGAACGTACATACACACACACACAAACAAAGCACAAACACAAACACAAACATCCAAGCCCAAGGAGTGATTCGAACCCGTGACCCTTCAAGTGGAGGCAGCTACGGCCTTTCAGTCTTAGCGACCTCGGCTGTCCAGACCGAGTCATTGACTTTGTTTTTCGTCCAGCGCGCGCTTTTCAGCTCGCTCCATTCACTGTGCCACTGTGCGCCGCCGCCGTGCCTGCGGCTGGGTGCTCGTGCGACGAATCCGGGCCACACGTCGCGACGTGACGTGACTCCTCGGACGCCGCCCACCGCGCCGACCTTGATCTTGTAAGAAGAATTCAAACGCTGTGTCGTCGTTACGCAGCACACTTTCCCTAAACCTGTTGGGCGCCGCCAGCTACGAAAGTAACTCTGCGACTACACTTCCATTTCAAGCGGTCGTTGCCGCGTTCAGATAAACTACTTGCTCCTCACATTTCAACCCAACATTCAATAATGTTGATGAACAAAAACCTTACATTAATGTTCAGCCCTATCTATAACAAATTCAGTCATAATTGACAGTATTTTTTGACCTAATTATTAGGGACAATCAATGTGCGAGTGATGAACACTTAACTCAGTTAATTGTAATTTTTAAAACCTTTGAATGATTTCTTCTGTCGAACTGGCAGGATTTTGTTAAATGTTCAGCTATATTAAGTATCAAAGGAAAAATATCCTATTATTTGCTCATGTATTAAAATTAATATTGCCTATTTAATGGAGCCATTTTATTAATCTTTCATTTAACATTAAATGCTAATGAAGTAAACTTTCATCTAACACCTTCCTTTTAACGTTCCACAAACCAAAGGTCTCCTAGGAGCAATTTCATTACTGCTCTTCGCATTCAAACAGCTTGTGATCTCGTGTTGTTTTATTAAGCCAACAAACTTTTGCAGAAATAAACTGAAAAATAATTTAAAAAAAGTAAATGATTTGTTTGAACAGGCACATATGTTAGCTTGTTGTTATGAAGTCGTATGCATAAAATGGAAGCATTACCTTCTGCTTTGCCTTTAGTAAACGGTGATCGTTATATTACATACTACATATGTACGCATAAACTGGATTCTTCTTCTACATAGGAAATTCTATGCTTAAAATTTTACTTTTTGATAATAATCGATTGGTCGCTCTTTGTTTATTTCCGAAAAGGTTGGAGGGGGTTTGCAACTCGCGAAATAGTCCATCGCTATTTGTTTTCGCCTGAGGTTAAGTTTGGTGTAGTTCCTCTCCACGTGCGTCTTATCTATTTGTTTTCTACTAGAATAGTATTCAAAATGTCAGATGAAGAATTTATACACGAAGAAATTGAAGCAAGGTAATGTTCGTTATTCTTAAGAGAACATCCAGTGGTTTTGAGCAAATCTCAAACGCCAGCAGTTAGAAATGAAAAGGCGTCAACTCTCATTAACGTTAAATCAAAATTAGAAAGATATTGTGAAAAAGTTGACGAAAAGTAGCTAACGAAGAAAGAGAATAATACGGAAACGAAAATAAAAACAAAATCCGACATTAAGAGAAGGTGAAACAAGAAACTTTTGCTATTGTCTTGGGAGAGGGAAATGTTGAATTTGATTTTCAAGGAAGAAAATCCTACTTTAAATAAAATGCCATGTAAGTATATTTTGTATTTCTTATCACAATAGAGTTCATTACAAATGTTAAGCAAGTTGTGAAAGTAAACTCAATTTTTGTGTAATGAAAGTACATTGTATGCTGGTCCCGCGGGTTCGTCTCGAGATTTGTACGTACTTCCTATATCGGAATCACTACCTCTTCCAGCCATGGAAGTGGTACCGAAGAAGCTTAACCGTAAGCGATCTTTCGAAACAGAAGAATCTTCCAAATTATATACAGGATCACTGCAACCTTAATTGTTAATTTTACAATTAAAATTGATAAGATTGCAAGAACATTATTATAAAAAAATTGAAAATGTTGCCACAATTGAATCCTATTTAAATTGAAAAATAAAGTTCAATAGAAATTGCGCTCATTCATTGTGCATAATTTCAACAATTTTATCCCTTTTCTCCTGACCTCCCACGCGCATTGCAGTTGCATCATCATCATCATCTGTATTATAATCAGAATGACCACTATCACTCAAGTCACCGAAGTCACCATCTTGAAGATACTTTGAAATGTTGTGTAAAATAATACATGTTAGTATGAATGATGGGATACGAGCTAAGGCCACTCTCACGCCGTAGTGAAGACTTTCTCCTGACAATCTGTTGTATGACCTTTGCTGCTGATTGTTAGGATATCTGTACGGCGTCATTAGACATGGCGCATTTCCACAACCTTCATCTGCAATTAATACCACCTGTTTACTTATGCGCATCACTGCAAGCACAGCACTGTTTATCCACATGCGTGAATGTAAACCGAGCCGGGCCAGATGATATCATCACTGGTAAAATAGTCTTTGGAATCACAAGTTGCCTGAACATTGACGGGAAACCCTTACGATTCACATATTAATCTTCATGAATTGAAGATTTGTAAATTCTTACACGAGTGCAATCTAGAGCACCAGTAGCAGTCGATAATTTGTACTTTTGCTGCCCTTTATTCTTTGATGCTTTTATATCTTCAACAGTTGAAGGAAATTTAACCCACATTTTTCCACAATTTTTTCGTTCTCATATCCAATTTATCTGTAAACAGTGCTCTAATGAGCCCCTATTTCTTCACCAATCCCAAGTTGAAATCCAGGGTCTGCCAGGTATCCTCAAAAATATTATCCTTTGTTGCTCAGAGAAGACTATCCCACATCTTTCGTCCTTCTTTCCTAATAAATATTCAGCGAACCATTCCAGATTTTCTTTGTCAAATCTAAATATAAAAGTTTCTTATAATCTCTATTTAACGGCTTCCTTCTCTCTTTATATGTCTTTCTATCACAAATTTGTAAAACTTCTGTCCTTCTTTAAATTCCACCAACCATTTACTAAGCAACTTAAGTCGGGTAAGAAGCATGCTACAAATGTTCTTAGTAAAAGCTAAATCGGAAAAAGCTTGTACTACAGTTTACGCCTGAGATTCTTAGTGTATTCCACATACATTTTAGCAAAAGCATATGCTACACTTTTAGACATACTACTCATGCTTTACTGTCAATGGAATCTATGTTTCAAATGTGTTGAGTTTTCATTATAATAGCAAGAGTGTACTATCTGGACCCGGAAAACTCCACGCTTTGTAAGTAATTATTACATTTAAAATTACTTCATAGTATAATCCGACATCGGTAGGCCAGCTTCAGAACTGCGCTTTACAGCATTTCGGACTCGACGGCGTGAGAGTAACCGTTCTAATATTGCTAAGCGTTGAAATTCAGTTGTACAGAAAATTAAATAGCTCCTTAATATATCGTTAGACTATTTTTGACTACTAGTGCTATGGACTTGGGCAATCCAGAACTACATTTCCAAAAAAATTAATTGAAGGTTGAAATTCAATCTTTAGAATAATGCTTAAGAAACCTACTTCGAGGCTCAATTGTCCCCCTTATTATTTCATACGTCTTCTACCTATCCTCCATTTAATTTTCGTCTTTCCCCATCCAAACTCAAGTCACCGCAACACGTGTGGCCCTTTAGAGACACGAAAATCTAGTGTTAAGGCTCTAGGATACATCATTTCTGAGTTACGCGCGTGTGTGTATTGCACTAATTGTTTTTATGACATAGTCTGCAAACTTCAAAATTTTGTTCTTAAATCTGTTGGGTGCAGATCTGGAGAGTAATTCCCTGTACATCAATAGCAAACTTACGATAGTTTTGAGTCGACCGATAAATGTCGATTGTCGAAAAGCATCATAAATCCTTAGCGTATTGTATACAGAGAGAATTGGGAGATTTTGCCACCTCAAACGTTAAGCACTATCGATCTTCTGCATATGCGCAGATGCACAAAGTGATGCGAAACTAACTGCGCATGAGCAGAAGATCGATAGTGCTATCCGTTAGAGGTGGCAAAAACTTCCTAATAGCAAAAGTCTCAGTATACCTTACCGTCCAGTGAAAGACTCGTTGGAGGAAATAGCCAAGGAAGAATATGATATTTTATGACCGCTTATAAAGAATATTCTAAGTTACTTCTTCTAAGAAAACTTTCCTGCCATCTGGAAGCTTATAATTTAAACATTGTTCTCAGAACATAAAACACCATGAAATATAACTCCAAGACCTTGAAACTTGACACTGAATAAAATCTATACTAAGAAAGGGCATTCTCGCAAGAGGAAGACAGTCGTATCGAAAAACACTTAAGTCAATTTTCTTGCATTTAGAGGAAAACAGCGATTTAGAGCTATATTTTTCAGAAACTGTAGTACAAATTGTTTTTACTTTATTTTCTATAAAACGAAAAAGTACCTACTTCGAATATTCCCTCCGGGCAGGCTTGGGGCTGTGGTCCTGTGTTGTGGTCCCAAATACCCAAATACAGACGTTCTGGCGGATAATTGAAGTCTCCCTCTCAGGCACCCAGCTTTTTGGCGGCTCTCACGTTCTTACTGCTAAGATGAGTGCAGTTAAGTTGAGGACTCCGAGCAACTCGGACCTAATTCGGGCACCCCCTAGATGAGCTCTCAAATCGTGGCAATGGCCAAGTCTCAATGACATGAAGAAGGGACTTGTCCCGAAAAATTGTGAGTTTCGTCACCGGTACCAATGAGCTGACGGGACAACCCCACTCGGGCTCAAGAGGGTAGACGTTCCAGAGGATCGTTGCTTTCCGCCGCATCCGGACGCCAGCTTGGTTCCTTAGGAGACGCGGTAGGGCCAAACTAAGAACTCGCTTTGGGATGAGAAAAATCGCTTCTGGGGATTTTACACGTCCGAAGTGGCCCATGGGAGCATAATTCAAATACTTGTTAAATTAGCTGTGGACCGGATGACGTCATAAATATTGATCGAGCGGGACATTTATTTATCAATATTAAATGAATTTATGAATGTTTGCAATCAATCCTATCAAACTTATTATTGGGCGGATTCTAGGTGGAGATAAAAGAACACAAAATATATTTTTTCTCTCAAAATATTTAGATTCTAATCATATTTCCCGGAGCACATTTTTTAGCCTGCATAAGCAACTACAAAACACTGGAAGAATCTAAAGAGCGACGTTAGAAGCAGATGATTAACGGACCAATTTGGACTTAATCCAGCAATTGAAATTATCCACAGGGTGCTGAAAGTAAGGTGATTGTTCGAGTGTTAGGCGTCTGTGTACGCAAGAGGTATTTTAGTGTAAATATGCGTTATAAAATTATACGATGCTCAGAATCAAGGTAGTTTTAGGTAAATCGTCAAGACCAAATGCCTGAACATCGTTGCCTAAACTTTGAAATGTGTAGTAAAACGTAAACTGAGGTATACAGAAAGGTGAGGTAAGGTTAGCCGACAGCCTCTAAATTAACATTTATGACCGGCGCAGTGAAACTAAAAACCGCACACCCTGACTCTCACTAGTCTAAGAGACTTCCCACCAGCAATCTTATGCCCGTTTATCACTTATCTGCTTTTCCTCTCTGCCGTAACGTGCTTCACCCATCCGATGCATCACATGTTTGCTAATCAACATCGTCCAGTTAAGTCATAATTGTGCTATGAAGCTTTTCCTACTTCGAACATTATTCACCCATTTTGGAAAATAGCTGGCTAATTCGGGAATTAGTAAGATTAACATAATTATATAATTAGAATATATTCAAAAGATCTCTCTTCTAAATTTCAAATAATTTTACAAAGCCTTTAAGTCAAATATTGAAAAGCATTTACAATTTAGGAGTGATAATATTCTCCCGATCTTTATCTTCAATATTTTTGTTTCAGCTTCTAAGTTAAATTTTATTTCAAAATTGTAATGCAATAAAATGAGAAAGAAATAAGATAACACCAACAGTGATTACTTTGCCCGTTGTGGCTACTTCAAGCACAAAAGTAGAAAAATTGGAATTAGAAACTCGATTGCTTCACGTGAACGTGCAGAACGTGGAATCAGAACGTCTTCTAACGGTGTGAATTAGAACGAAGATAATTCACTGTTTTTCCTTATTTTATATTTAAAGAATAATCTCCAAACATCTTATTTAATATTCATATTGCAATAATGTAACATGAACCTGCACTTTTTTTACCTTTGGTGACCTTTCGAACTCTGACAAGTTTAGAGGGTCGATTGTCCTTCACAGTGTCGAGTATCCCGACCCTACCAAAATTTTGCAATTTTAAGAGGTCATTACTGGAACAAGAAAGCGGTTTGGAAAGAAATTATTTAATAATGTAATAAATAAAAAAGGGCTTGGAATGTTCTTTACTTTTTCATCCAAGTTATTATAAAAAAATCCTCTTCAGTAGGCTTGCATTTTAATGTTCATTCTATAGCTTATTTTCAATACAAAGTACATTAATGGATCACTTTATCGCCTAGTAATAACTCTTTCGGCATATTGCGAACCATGGTTTTAACTTAAAAATTTATGTATTTCGGAATGTTTAATACATGACAACGTTCTCTTCCCGGTGTCATTCAATGGAATTGAGGTAGAAAAGTTGTTAGAGGTGTCTGTGGTGGTGTTGTTTATACAGAGTGAATGGCGGAATATATGCCTGAAATTGAAATAATATAGATGGTTTTGTAGAAGTTATAGTAATGGCAATATAATGCTTTTAGTGTCTATCAATTACTTCAAATAGACATTTATTCGTAATATCGATAAAAATATCTAATTAACTTTGAATAAACTAAAGAACATTCAAAGTTCTTGGTTAAACGTTCATCTCCTAATTTCAAAAAAAAATCAGTAGAAACACAAAATAAAAACATATTTTCTCATACTACAGTTTTGACAACGAAACTCTTTTTGCTTTTTAATACAATAACCGATGATGAGTTTTAAATGAATTCAATACGCAATACCACGTTTCATTCACATCAACTCTGAATTTGTGATTCTGAAATGTGACACAGCTCGTAGCCTATTCGACTGGTTTTGCAGGCTCTTGCTCCTCACGTGAAAAAATATTTTGAACATTTTTACTTTCTCACCTAACTTTGTAAGAAGTATTGTAATCATCCACCGGAAAATGGCAATTTTTCGACAGAGAAACAATCTGTCGGGCCGGGCTAAAACTACCGAGCCCTGGCAACGAAAAAATGGATAAATTGTGTTCTCGGTCCGTCCGTACGTCCCGCCTAAACCATTTACATGATTTTCTACAAAATTGATGTTTCCCAAAAGGTTTGAGGTAACTCAAGGACGATATTTGAAATCTGAAATGAATATTTTACTTTTTTTAAGCAGATACTTTACATAAATCCTCAACTACATTTTCAAAATTTTATCAAAACTGACTCGGAATTTTGTTATTAAACTTTGTTCTTGGATAGCGTAATGAACGGTTAAAAGAATGACAAGTCTCATTTGGTTGAAATCCCTGATTTTTCGAAAATTGCAGAAGTTTAAAATGTTTTTCGTAGTCTTCCTACAATTACAGTATTGAAGAAAAATACTTGTTTGCTTAATAAAACATGTTGTTCGAAGACAGACCTTGAAAGAACATCATTTACAAGTTTCAAAATGATGAGCATTATGAGTAGTTTTTCGTGCTATTTAGGCGATTTTAAACAATTATTTTCGAAAAAACAGATCTAAATTTTTCTCTAAAATTTTTCCGCGTGTGTATCAAAGAACATAAAAAATTGTTGCCTGTCACACTAGTATTTTTGAAAATCCCGGCAACACACTAGTATTTTTGAAAATTGCAAAAAGGTAACATTGGAAAATCACAAATTTAATGGTAAATATTTTGTTTTAAATAAAAGTTGTTCTAAAAATTAGAATCATAATAAAAAGATCATGAACATTTCTTCGAACGAGTATTTTTCACGTAATATGTGCTTGAAATTAATGGCATTATAGAAAAAAACTAGCGTACACGTGCGAGAACTCACGCATGTTAAACCCGATCCTTTCTACAGAACTGTTGTTAATGAAACGTGTTTATTTGTTTGAAAATGTATAAATATAACTTCTAATTAACTTACTGAATATCAAACAAAAATAATAATATAACTTATTTTGGAAAAAAATTTTCAATAAATGTTTATTCAGCCTTATAGAGAGATGATCTTGGAAAAATTCATACTTCTTTAAAAACAACATTTGAAAAAATTATTTAATCTTTCTTTGTTTGCTTTTCACTTTCTTTGATTGTCACAAAAATATTAGAAAAGGTTTTTCTCTTGAGAAGGCTAAGTAAAGTAGTGCGAAAATACCGGATCGGGCGAATACAACCCTACTCTTTGCAATATTATTTAACTTTCCTTTATTTGTTATGTAGAACAGATGAGGTTTTGGGAAGGCAGGGTGCCAGCTTGCTGGGGAGCGAAAAATGGAAAATTATTTCTATACTAAAAAATATTGGATTATTTTCTGCGTTCTAATATACCTCAAGAAAAGCAATTCAGAGCCAAAAAATAATCAAATATTTTCACCTCTGAGAACCAAATACCATTTGTTACCATTAGAAACAATTTAGTAGGTTTAGACTTCACTTCGGTACATGGAAATGTAGCTCAGACGATGTTGCATATTGAATATCTTAACGAACCGACACGTTGAGTTTAATATCAAACTGTGTATTATTTACAATATGAGTTTGCAGCTGGGCGTTGATGTACATGCTTGCAGATACCGCCAACATTTAAATCGCGCGTTTGGACTGCGATCATTGCCAATGTGGAGTGACTTACACCTGGGTTTTTATTTCTTGGCGTGTGAAGGCTTGTCATCACTATGGAATATCATAAAACATTTCGTGTATTTCTCCGTCGTGCCGTTAGAAGTCACATGATCGCCAGCACTGTTCGATACAGTCGTGATGAGGCGACTCCTAGCGGCACGACTGAGAACTACGCGAAATACCGTGAAATATTCCATTGTGAAGTAAAGTCTTCACACGCCAAGAAATAAAACCCAAGTATGCGCTGTTCTTTCGATAATTTTAAATTTAGTTGCTATATTAAATTAATTCACGTAGTATTGTAGGCTAGCGCGTTTTGACTTATTTTTCATCTACATAAAGATAATATACTTTAGCTAATTTAAAAAGTGTTCTTTGTGTTGTGCCTTAGCACACGTTTTCCCCTACTACCTCCGTGTAACCGTGCGAGAACTCTCGCATGTTAAACCCCACACTCATCCCTTCTATTTCCATTCTAAGAGGGAAATTTGCTAACGAAACTTGTTTAACTGTTTAAAAAGGTATAAAGGTAACTTGCAATGTACTAACACAATAAGAAATAAAAATTTAAAAAAAAACAATGAAATTGACGTTTAAAAGAAATTTTCAACTAATATTTGTTCAGTATTATGAAGAGTTTTCTTGAAACAATTCACACTCCCTAAAGACAACAATTGAAATAATTATTCAATATTTTTTGACAGTTTGCTTTTAGTTTTTCGTGATAGTCACAAAAAAAAGTTAGCTTTTGACTTTTGAGAAAGCTAAGTGTCTGAATCCGCTGACTTGAAAATTTCAATGAATCACTGCTGGTAACGAAAATATTAGTACGGGTAAAACACAAACACGGTCTTCACTCTTTACTGTAGACACACATCCCTCCACAGTTAAGTACATAGCACTTACAGGCCACGGCAAAACATTAATTGAATAGTTTCACTACACGCATAAGACATCTTTATAGGTATCAAGTAATTATAACAATACTTCTAGTTGTTGCTGGAGAGCAAATCTTGAATTAATGATCATGCAAATAAACCTCGTCAGACCGCACAAACCACCGTGTATACAGAAAGCGTACATACAAGATTGAGTAATCTAACCCTTCTAAGCATGTCGTCAAAAAAATGGCTACCAGCAGCAAGGGCTGAAATATTGGGGTGGCCTTTATAGTATTGAAACGCGGAACCGAACATTTTTATTGAATATCAAAGAATATCCCTTCTTGTAAATTACAATGTGAAAAATGTTTCTTTGAGGCCTTTGGCCTCAAAATTTTAGTTTTTAAGGCTCTAAAATGCTTTGTTTAGAAGTTATTTGACGACAACTTTGGCGAGTGCTGCGGGTTGCATTTGACATGAATATTTAGATGCGTTTTTTAAAACAAATCCTTCATATTTTGAAAGTCAAAGTGCAATTAGTTACGTCTCCGTGAAAATTCCTTTCTCTAGAGACCTCATTTATAAAGACTGGTTGGTTGTGAGAGCCGCAACGGAAAGGTATACTACTGAAATAATACAGGAGACAGTTTTATAAAAAATTACTCCAATTTTTTCTTGGATTTTTTCCGGTCATGGAGCAAGGAATGCTTAAAAGAATGGTTCAAACCTCAGTTTCGTTGAATTCTTTGAATTTTTGAAAACACCAAAAATTAAAAAGTATGCTAAGATGTATTTGCTGTTGTAGCACTAGTTGTTCATCATTATGCATTAGTAACGCCACACAAGTCCATGCTTCAAACACTATAAACGTGTGTTCCATATCAAATGCGATCTAAATTCACATAATTATGATATAATTTGGTTTTCCCAGTTTTCAGGTACTGTTTTCGTGGATCTTATAATACCAGAAGTATGATCGAATTCAATATTTTTTTTTATTTTTGCCATTTTCATCATACGAGACCCGATAAGTTGAATAATCAACACTCCAGGGTTTTAGCGAAACTACTTCGCGGTCCGAACTTAATTTTTCTGAGGAAAGTGAACTATTACAGTTATGACGCCAAATGGATAGGATAAACCCCTCTTAGATTCTTTTATCGTTACTTGTAATGCGGAGGAGGCAATCTTTGATGAAGTCATTAAAGATTTTAAGATATTAAGATTATTATTACTATTATAATAATAATAATAATAATTAATTATTATTATTATTACTATTGAAGATATAAAAGAACATGTTCATTATTAATAATAACAATATTGATAATATTTAAGACGCATATCGTAGGATTTGAATCACATCCTTTATTTGACTTCTGGAGGGGCCTTAACTACAACAAGGACTTGATACAATCCGTGGCGGACTCTCTCCGCACCTGTCATTGAGTAGGTTGAAATCTCTGAAACTGCCTCTACACGATGATACGAGATTTGAAGTACAAATATTTACCCTGGAGCATGTTCCAGAGATCTGCGGTATCTCCGTATATGTGAAACTGCACCAGTTTCAGTCGTAAAAAGAAGCTTAAGAGTATTTATATATTTTTTTTATAGATCAAGTTCTTAATTTTTACCTTCACATTCACACTTTAACGCGACTCTTGATTCAGATTTACAAGCCCTACAACGCCTTTTTTCTTACTCTGCAAATAATTGAAATTAAAAACCATCCTTGACTATTGAAAAATATGGGAAATAATATTTTAACCTTTTCTTATATTCCTTCATATGATCAACATTGTAACTTCACAACACTCTCCAAACATGTCAGTACATTTTATCGTGTAGAGAAACATTGTTTTAAATAACCTCCAGCATTATTACTAATCTACGTATTTTTGCCTATTTGTCGATTTTTATCCTTCAATTAAAAATGCAGTATTTTAGGTTACTAATTCATTTTGAGGCATTAGTAGCATTATATTGTAATACACCTAACGCTTCAAAATGAATCAGTGACCAAAGATCCTGCGTTATTAATTGAAGGATAAAATCGGCAAATAGGCAAAACTCTGCAGCTCAATTATAACATTTACCATTGTAAACTTCTGTTGCACGTCTATGCTGCAAGTCCAGGTGCAACCGCAACTCTTAGTAATTACCGAACTTTGCAATCAGCGTAAAATCCAACACCTCAATTATCACAATACCAATCATGTTTCTTCTTGCAACAAGTCGACCATAAAGTGCCAATTTAAACCCTGCACGCTTTCTCAGAAGAAACTTGGGGGATTTATCTCCGTTAAATCTTCTTTATGCGCCTTTGCTCTATCCACCATTTCACAGTATCTCAACACTTGGCCGCTTCCTTTCAACTCGAACTTTCATGACCCACTTTCGTCGCCAGTCCAAACCGTTCGCGGGCGGCGTCCGCGGCCTTTCGATTGCATACACAACTCCGAACGCGTTACTATCCATTACATAGTCGCCCTCCGTGCAATTAGTACTTCCGCGTGACGCAAAGCCCCCGCGCGTAGCGGCGGCGACGCAGTCGCCTCGCATATTTGTATGACGCGCGTGCAGCGCGCGAGTATTGTGGGTGAAGTCTGCCCGCCTGATGCGGCAGGTGCTTTTCTTCACCAGCTGAACACCGAAGCGTGTCAGGGCTCCGACGAGAACCTGATCGCAATGCCGCCTCGACGGCCCCCAACAGTGTGTAGCGCGGCGCGGCGCGCCGACCGACATTATTCAACGTGGTGGCCGTCGCGACAAGCCTCGGGCGATGGGTAAAAGACGGAGAGAGAGAGTGAACTCATTGGCGGCGAGCAGAAAGTTCGCTAAAAAACACCGCATCGAATTATCGCGTGTATGCTTACAAGTGCAACTATTAGCGATACACAACTACTTGTGAAACAATGAGCTGAGCCCTGTCGTTGCGAACTGATTAGTGGATCCCCGTTGGAATGTTGCGAGTTGCGAATGCCTTGTTCGAGACGCCTCACGTAATAGAACAAGATCACAAACTTAGGTTTTCCCTATTGAAACTCTCGTAATTTTCTTGACCCGATATTTTATGGTTCATGTACTTGATTGACATAAATATATGCCAATATAAAATAAATTTGTTTAAATAATTATAAAACGCTGCTTATAATTTAATTGGTAAGAAAGAGAAAAACTTCACGGTTACGTTTGATTAATCACTTAGCGTCTTGAAAGAAAGGCAAATAATTAGAAGAGGTAATAGCAGACGAAATTAAACCTGTTTGAAACTAGTTATTTGAAGATTTTCCTTTCGTATACGGTTGCACCCGGCGAGTATTCGGAGAACGCGGGGAAAGTCACAGAGGGAAAAGCGAGCATAACCGTCCTACAGGCCTCTTTTCTACCGGTATAACGAGATGAGTGGTGGATGTACGTGTTGAAGATGCATGAAGAGTTTCTCGCAGTGTCAGTGCACGATTCGAGCTGTCTCGTTTTTCCCCAACACTCACTTGACGTGAGAGAATGTTAAACGTTTAAAAAAGGAACATCGTAAGAGGCCAAAGGATCAAAGAAGCAAATTAAAGAATGAAGGAAAGAATCATGTAAAAATTGGAATAATATACACCTATTTAAGGAATAAAGTAATTTTTTTTTCCATCAAGACCTAGTAGTGAAATTACTCCCATAGCTAAAGTAAATAAAATTAGTGTTGCGGCAGAAACATGCCATCTTAGAGGTGAGGGTTTCCTTTAACATTCAACTCCTTCCTTCAGACTCAAGAAATCCAGAGGAATCAGAATTTAATCCGATTGAAATGCAGACTTTCCCACCAGGAACGGAATCGGTGAAATCTCCTGCAAAGTATCTGTGGTATTTTCTATCGATAACAAGTTGATGCTGAAATTTCAGCGTCTTCAAGGCATATCTTTAAGATTGGTTGGTAAACTTTCAGTTGGCACTACACCTTGTTTACATTTAACTCTTGATTCGCGATAGAATCAACAGGAAGGTAGTGGTGTGATAATTAACTCATACGCGTGCCATCTCTGGCACACAAGTTCCATACCGAGCCTATCCATGTGACATTTGTGGACAAAGCAAGCCCTCGGCGCAAGCTTTTAAAGGTGTTCTCCAGTCTCCTTTACCTCTCACTCCACCATTTCCACATTAACCTTGTCATCTACTCTTCAGATCATATTTAGGAGACTCCATAACATCAGCAGTTGACGGATACCTACACCTAAATAAATAATTTAACTTTGCACCACAATGAAATTATTAACAATTCATCAACATTTTTACTAAAAAGCCACGGATTTCTTTTGCCACTACAAGATCAGATTTCATTTTTTTTTCTAATTTTATTTTATAAAGCTACAATTATTCGCAAATATTTTCTCTTGTCGATAATGAACTGCCGTTTCAGGAAAAGTTTTATGTAAGAGTGTTATCTAGTCTGAAACGTGTTTGACTATTAACGCTCGGTTGAATACTTTATAAATAACACGTCTCCAAGACACCCCTCTGGTGGACACTTCATCGTAAGTGTCGTGGCACTCACCAGCGCAGCCTCTGTGTCTTCATTGATGTTCGTTTCGTAGGTCCACTCGGCGTTGTTGAGCCTGTTGCACTGCCTGGTGACTTCGGGCTCGTACTCCTCGCGCAGGTACCTCTTGATCCAGTCCTCGGTGATCTCGTCGGGGGCCTGCGCGGCCGCGGGCCGGGGGCCGCTGCCAGCTACCACCAGCAAGACAGCGGTCGCCACCAGGCACCACCTGGCCCGGCTCGTCGCACACCGCCGCCACCGCCTCGACGCGTCCGCCTCCGCCGTCACTGCCACCGCCGCCGCCTCCATCTCGCTGACTGACGCGGTTCGCGGCGCGGAGCGGTGGCGACGGCGGCGGCGGCGGCGGCGGCGGCGGCGGCGGCGGGCGCGTGGCGCTCCCCTCCCCCGGCCCCGCGGGCGAGCGGGCGGTTGAGCAGGCAGACGGGCGGGCGGGCGATTTCCGCTCGAGCGCGAATCGCAGTCACGCGGCAGGCCGACGGCCGGCGCGGCGGCCTCTCCCCCCCCCTGCCACGACCTCCTCAGCCTCCCTTCGGGGTCATCCTCGCGTCGCCAGGAAAGTGCAGCCCTCGCTGCCATGACAAGGGCATGCGCACCCTACCACAAGAGGGAGGTTTGCCCCCTTTCCATTCACATTTACGACATAGTTTACCACTAGTTTCACACTACAAGAATGAATTTGTAATTTTCATGCCACAATTAGTGTAAAATACAGTAGATTGTTTGTTCAGTAATTTACAGCGTTTCCAGATAGCTTGGAAAGCCTCTTCCCCAAATTGTCAGGCTAAAAAATGGGGGGGGGGAATCAGGGATTAATCTTATTTACGCAAATAAAATATTTTAATTACACAAGGCTAAGCGGGCCATTTCAAAATTTTCAGGGCGCACCGTGCATCTCCCTCTGCTTCACCCTCTCTGCGCAAGTTTGAGTGTCGAAGGATGTATGAAATATCCGTAACAATGTCTAAAATAAATGCCTATTATTGTTACAGACCTGATAAGTATTTTTATTAAAATATCCAATCATGGAATAAAAACGTATATTTTAGTGACACCAAGTATAATCTTGATTACTGAATTACTTGTTTACTGAATCATAATCTCAATGATTAAAACATTCAGTAAATAGTTGGTATTTCCGAAAAGATTAAATGTATTAAAGCCATTCAAAAGATAGATTTTAATTAATTCGTTTATTGTTTTTCTTTTTCTTTTAGTAAAAGTTAATTGATTTAATTTGCTGAAATTTATTTTTTATGCATATTAAAATGCTTTTTACCTTGGGACTCTGGCATTTTAAAGTTCTTGAAATGCATTTAGCCTATGTCATAATTTATCTTGGTTTTAAAAAACACATTCTTAACTTTCAGTGAAATATTGTCTATTGCCACGTATCAATAAAATCAGTGATTTACTATTTCTATCTATTAAATGACACGATGTATATATCTGCGATAATATATATATCTTTTTATCAGTAGCGCAACCGGGGGGGAGGAGCTTTCGGACGCTTTCTAGAAGTCGACGAAACATATTTGTAATGATAGGTTTTACACATTTTCCTATGGAGACGAAAGTAATTCAGTATTTCAATAGATTATATATACACACATATAAAGAGATAAACTCCGACACCGTGAGACCAATCTCCATGAAAGTTGGCACTTCTACAGGCTTTTTCACCGAAAAGGTTTCTGTGCTATTAAATCTGTTGTAACTCCACTACATGGCGCTGTAGAACAAAACTAAATATTTACGTCAAATGCAACCCGAATTTAGACAGACTTCATTTACATAAAATAAGGGCAAACATTTTTGTTGTCTTTATAATAATTTTCAGAATTTCATTTTAAAAAATAATTTGCGACAAATATAAAAAATGTAACAGTAGTTCTCTAATTTTATTTAGAATTGCTTTTTGTAAATAATTCGCAATTTGGTTTTCCAATATTTTCCCAATTGTAAATACTTACACTCAATCTACGTAAAGTGACCCTTCATCATATACAAGGATTTGTATATTAGAACATTGTCATATTCACATTTCATTTCTTTTGCGACTTTGTTCTGCCTCGTCAACTGTCACTTCTTATCTCCTCTAATGAAGCGGAAAAGCTGGGACTCGTTTCCTCCCCTGTAAAAACGAGGTGTAATTCCATCTGGCTTGAAAAAGACGCAGGTTGCGGGGCGTCACTATTCGGCGCCAGAAATACATGGTAAAAGCAAAGCAGGTTATTGGGCGTCCTTGTTAGAGGGGATTCGGTTTCATAATATTTTAGATTGTTTTACATATCCAATGATATAATTACTTGTACGTAATTGCGGAATAAAACATGTAATAAAATAAAAATACTAATTTTACGCGGCATTTGCTAAAATATAGACATTATTACTCATCAGGAAGTTTAAAAGAAATAATGAAAACATCTTTAACTTCACATTAATTGACGTTTGGTTTTATTTCATTAATAAGGAGAAATATATTTTGGGTGCTTGATGAGCCGTGTGTCAAATTCATATTATCGAGTTAAGTTTCATCCAATAAACCAAAGAGTAGATTCTATGCTTTAATAAATATTTCTCAATGTCAAAATCTATTTTTTACTAAACAAAACGCCTCACCTTGTACGATGAGCAGTAAATAGTAAACGGTTTGCGTTACAGTAAAACACTTTTCGCCAAATAGTACTAAATCCCATAAATAATATAACCTAATATTTTTGTAATATGTTTCGTTTTTGGTGAAATTAAATCTATAAATTTAAATTGGGAATATGTCTTTCCCACTAGATGTTATAAAAAAATTAGTTGAAATTATTTCAGTGATGTAACAGGTTCATGGTTATTGGGCGAAATGCGGAGAAAATTAAATTCACGTAATATTCATTAGCATCGGATACAATGTGTTGGTGGGAAGATGTCCAAAACAAACGAGCTTTTTTTGTACGAAGGCGCTTAATTGTTCGGGTCTTATTATTATCGGGGCATTTTCAAAATTATCTTAAAAATGGCTCCACTTCAAATCGCAATCTTCGAAACTTGTAAATTTGAATCTCTTGCTTTTCGTTTTCTGAAAGTAGTATTTATAATATGTCAGAGGAATTAATAGGATACAACTTCCTTTATACTTTATACGTACTGTATAAACGTTTAAAATGATACGAGAAAGCATGAGCTATTGTAGTCCCACTTGTTTGAAATTTCATTGTGTGTCGTATGCGATGTATGCCATATTCATTTCTTAAAATGATTATTTTGTTTCCTGGTGTGCCAACAACTATGGTCATTAGTCCCATAAGTAGAGTGCTTGTTATATCATAGAAGATGGTCATGTCACCCCCCACACACACACATATACAAACACTAAAACGTGACCGCACCGACTACGTCGACTTGGGGGGCCGTCCCCGTGGAGATATCTCCAAAGGGCATCGCCCCAGCCGCGACAAGCTCTAAGCTCCCCATTGGTCTCCTGATTAGTGGGGTAGTGTAACGCATACATGTAAGGTGATTGTGTACGTGGGTGTAAAGGGAGAGGGGTGGATAAAGGAGGGTGAATCCCAGACAGAGAAATTGCAGTGACTAGTTGTTTTCCTGTGCTACTCAGTTTCGTTTCTGGCGTAGACAACTGAGGGGGCTTACGTCGCGTCGTTATAACATCCCTTTTCCTGTGCAGGTGATCGCCGTGGTTCTTTGGGAAATATTATTAAAGGGGTGCATAAAATTGCCTTGAAATGTATTACTTTTTCCAGTAACTGACCTTCTGGGAGGTTTACAATATTATGTTCCTGAACGATGATTTGTTCATTCTAAGGCGATAGCATCCGCAACAGATATTAGCATACGCCTCACGTATAGGCAGGCGTATTCGGTTTGGTCACGTGATCAATTATTTTGACACTGGGGCATTCCAAACTGAATGTGGAGGGGGCGTGGTCGATGAGGGACAAATAGAAACCATTCTCATTCACTTCATGAACGTTACGCAAGGAGCTGTACTATTCCTTATTGTATTGACATTCCGCTAACTAGAGAGAGTTCGGATGAAACAATGTATTTGTGTTGCGAGAATTGAATAGAAGTGTACTTGAACACATATATTTAAAAAAAATTATTTACACGGATTGTTCTGTGATTAAAAGTTATTCTATTGTGAGTTTCATTGAATGATTAGTAAAACTTAATTTTAATTATCTGTGATTGGGAGTTGTCCATTTACCTTGAACGTACATGCTCTCACTTTTAATTTCTTTACAAGCGTATTCATTATAATAATTTCACATCCTTTTCGACATGATTCGTATAAATTATTTCATCATTCCTTTTAGAGGAAATATTTGATCAATGTACATCACTAGTTAAAACTATCTCTTATCTCTATCAGTGTGTGCACAAGGGGAGGCAATGAGGATGTAGTCCCCCTGAAAATGTTGAAAGAGCCGTAGCCTTACGTAATTAAACTATTTCTGTACATATGTTAAAACTTTGATTTTTACAGTATTGACCCGACATTTGGGAAATTGGTTAAACAGTCGTAGGAAAGGCTATTTTAGCTAACTGACAATTATGACAATACTTTAACATAAAATCAATTGAAATAAGTATTAATTTAAAGTTATAACTATGTTATCCTTGTATGTTTAATCTATTTACTGTTAAAATATGTCTATGTAATTAAAACCTTTAATGGAGAAAGAGGTCCAGAAAAATAGATGCCTCTTCCCTCTTGTTTTAGGCTGCGCATGTCTCTAACTACTCTCATTGAACAACTTCCTAGGCATTACCAGTTGGCGCTCCAACCCATCTGGCTGTGGAATAAAAGGAAGGAAGCGATGTAAGCTTCGGCGTCGCTCAACTGTTTCATCATGTATCAAAACAATTGCTCGGTGATAGTCCATACTGGTGTCATCACGAGGGAAGTGGAGTCACTCTCGCCAACTGTTCTCTGGATAGTATCTGTGCATCCCGCCCAGGCGTCTGCGCTGACTGCAATGGTAGGCTAATAGCGACACGTTTTATTGATTGCTCTATTGATATTCGGGATTGAAATTGCATACCACAAATTAATCACTTTTCGAAATATAGAACTAATCGAACATCTGTCGATGCAATAATAGCGACTCGCTCGGAGAGTAAATTATTTTTTACCTTTTAAAATACACTTTTTGGAAGTGCACTTTTACTCATTTTCAGGGTATCACTTTACCGCATACGCATGGTAGTATCGCATGCACCAAATGTACAGGAACCATCTAGTTCAGTAACCATATGTACCATTCCTCTACATGTGTAGAGTAATCAACGTGGATTTACGGCGCGAGCTTTATAACATCGTTGGAAACACAATTGGCCTATCCACTTCAGCAGACGGGAACGTTTCGTCAGTACGCCCCGAACTGGTCGGGTGGCGCGCCGCGGCCGTGTTGTCGCGATAACCAAACACTACCTTTCCGAGGCGCCCTTATCGCGTACCTTGACGCTGGGGCTCACCGCCCCCGCCACACGGCTTCAACTCGTAGTAGGCTTGCCAACTGTCGTCCATTGGGGTGGACAATCCTCCATTGGCGTTAATTGTCCTCTCGTTCTCTTTTGTATTTTAAATGTCTTCCTTTTAGTAACTTTTTAATATTTATTGTCACTTATTTTATCGTATGACGAACGTCTGCTACGTTTTATCGTTTATTGTTTAATTTTGAATAGCAAACATAAATATTCTTTTTCTGAACGCTGACACACGCACTCATGATAGTGTCTCTGTCTAGCGACTAAAATAACAGAGACGCTCAGACCATCTTCATCTGCCTTTCGTGAAAGACTCTTTTCACTTGAAAGGAGAGAAGAAACAAATGGAGTTGATGTTAGTCTAAATTAAATATTTATAAAAAGAAATGTGTTGATGCGTTTGTTTTTTTTTGCTTATAGAGTGTCCTCCCTTTTATACGAACTTTGTTAGCTAATCTTCTTGTTAGCTAATTGAACTTCTCGTCGTCACCCTCGCCGCCGAAACATTTGAGAGCGGAGCATTGATGGAGCATTGCGACCAGGGCCGCATTTAAGTATTGCGGACCCCAAGAGCAAAATCGTGATAGGGTCCCTGCTCCGGAAAAGAAATCCTCCGTACTGACTAAAAATTACACTAAATATGGAATATTATTATTATCATCTTCGTCATCGTACTGCAATCTAGCAAATACAATATTTTTTTATTTTTAATTGCAAACTTTTTAGTACTGCACTATTTAATTTATAAATGTATACATATTTTATGAAGTATTGTTAATTATTTTTCCAAGACGCTTAGTTACCAAATTATAGTTACCATTTTGTACACACGATTTGCAATAACTTGAGGTAATTTAGTTTTAAATTTTAAATTAAGTCGATAATTGAGAACACTTAATTAACCGTAACAGTCCTATATTTTCTCATTAAAAAAAGACATTTTGACACGCTCTTAAGTTTATTAGGCTCTTAAGCTTGATATTATTGCATTTTTTTCAATAGATGGAATTGTTTACAAGCAATATTGTACAAAATACGCCCAATTCGGGACACGCCCGTTCGTTTGGTGGTAGACTGATACTGACACGAAATAACACGCGTCCTCGGAGATAGCAGAAGTAAATAGAAGGTGCAGAAAGATTCTCGTCAGTTATCAAAAGAGGGAATCTTGGACATGGAGGAAGAAGACTATCTCGTTTAAAGATGACTCTTAACATTGAAGTAAATATTTTGTTCAAATTAATGCAGTGCCAGAGTCTAAAATGAGAGGTTTTTGTTCGAGAGAGTTCAGAATAAATAATGTAACACCAAAAACTATTACAATTAATTAACAAGCTACAAGCAAAGCGCTGCAGTAAAACGCGTTTATCTTAGGATTAACTTAAGAACCCAGGATAGTTAAAAATTTTAAAATGTTCAGAATGAATAAGTTATTTATGGCGTACTATATGATGCTGCAATAACTTCAATATAATAATTTGGAGTAAGAAAACCAGCATGAATGGAAACTATGAAAATAACATTTTATAAAATGTATCTATATTATCCAGTTTGAATGTCAATTTAACACAATTCTATTTAAACACATTTGAAAGAAAATAGTTATAAACACCAGAAATTATGCATAAAAGCAGTGCTATAAATTAATTTACAATAGAAGAAAAGGAAAGGACCGAACACAATCCCAGAGCATTTCATTAAAGCCTAAATTTTAACTCATATTTACCAATAAAGGAAACTGAACTCTTCTTAAACAACTTGGCTTGAAATTCTACGTGCGTTGAGCACATTTAAAGTTAAAGAGAGCCCTTAGTAAAATACAGCTTTAATTTAGCAAATAATTGAGGAGTTGAATGAAAATCGGCTTAATTCCAGTAATGCAGTTTTTTTTCTTTTCTCATATTCATGTACATGAATAACTGTAATAAGTAAATTACTCTATAGAGCAGGAAAATGGTGATAACAAGAGGATGCGGAAAAACGGGTGCTCCAATACACTGTTTGGAAAGTTTGGCATGAATTGCTCCCACGCCAATTCATTATATTCACGACACTGAAAAGTTTCTCCTTATATTTTTGTTTGGCGTAAATTGAAGTGACAATAATTATATTGAATTAAATGAGTGCAAGGAAGGAAGATATCTGAAGGCCTGTGCAACACGAGTGTATCGTTGACGCGCGTTACTTATCGAGCGTTAATGCAACTCTCGTGTGAGGGAGCTCTTAAACTAGTGTTTCATTTTAGTATTATCTTCTTATATAAATATGTATGAAAAACAAAATTTTATGTATTTTTTATTTCTTAAGTTGATACTAAAAAAGGAATGAGTTTTTATTTTGTCTTCAAAACAACAGCTTCAGTGAAAATATGAAAAGAATCAAACATAAGGAAGAAATGTTTAATACGTACTGTTTCTTACATTGTTTTTTGTACATTAGAACTGCACTCTCTTTAAATCTGTTGATTTCAATTCGTTTCCGATAAAATTTACAAAATAAATATACTGCATGTTTGCCTATAAAAGAAAAATTGTAAAATCACATGTTAAAACACGCAACTCATTTTTCTTCAAACTCTGTTTGTTGTTTTTAGTTAAATCGTTCTTCCATCCAACTCCTCAATTAGTACCCTATAACTTGCATCATACGCCGCTCACTTCCAAAACTTACCACGGATGTTCGGCGCAAGGTCGCCAATCACAGATCAATAGCTCGCAAACAAGAAAACAAGCTTCCATTGACCGCTCCGTAAATGTGAGTCCAAGAGCTGGCAGAGTATACTGTCTAGAAGGCAGATCTCATTAGTAGTCATGTATCGATAGGAAGGAAGTTGAGTCAGAGACGGATTCCAGAGAAGTTTTGTCTTTTAATACTTATCGGATGTATACAAAAAAATCGAAACCGCCACCATGCATAATCGCTTTGTAGAACTCCAGCATTCTCTTACATTCACGTTTTCCAATAAATACGCTAAAACTTTACTACTTGTCGATGTATAACACACTTCTGCATACATAGTAGCATAGTGAAAATTGAATTATATCTTTAAAAAAAGGACATGGCCACACTAAGGGAACACTAGTACAGAAAATGTGCAAACAATATGTATCTACCCTCGTCTCGTAACAAAAACTGAAAATACAGTAATACAAACTTCAAGAAAATGTATGTAATATTTTGCTAAATACTCCTAAAAATACTTCCTAAATTTATATTTTTTCCTTCGATTATTTTGCGACTTATTCTAGGGTCCGCCGTTGACCCGTCTCCAATTGATATTCTCCGGGAACTGAAATGGTATTGTAATGTGATTGTTAGAAACTCTTTAAGCATCTCGCTACCACAGAATATACCGACACGATACAGCTGTTACTCATATCAATGCGCCCAGAATGATCACGCTCTGTGGCAGCAATGCAGGGGTCCAAAGGAGAGGATGCTAATCGGCGTCGCACTCTTTCGGAGACTCCTCAAACTACGTGTTGCGAATCAGCATACGCAAGAAAGCAGTGTTAGAAAACGGTTCGAGGAGCGAATCATATCCATATTGAAATTATTGGGCGTAAAATTTATAATGTAGCCCAAAATGCACTGGATTCCATAGAACTTTCAGAGCGGAAAATATAAACGTTCTAGATGGAAAACACTTTAGCAAGTATGTAGTCAGAAAGCTTTCGCTTAGAATTCCGTATCGGTCATGGATTTCGTTAATGCAAATTTAATGAGAGCAAACTCTATTCGTAGAAAAGCTAAAGACGCCAAATACATTGAAGCAGTGGACCATCTGTCTTAGAAAAATACATACGGGACAAACAGTATTAATATCGCGAATTAGCTGCTATCTACCGGCGCCTAAATGATCTACCAGTGCCATTCGCGGTTCCTATCGCTCCACTGGCAAGATTCCCAGTAAAAAACACCTTTACTCCAGTCGGTAAGTACTGAAAAAGGGTAGTTATCTGGAAAAAGGGCATAAAAAGCGTGTTCTTTAGGTATGATGTATGTGCTCAGGCACTAGTTAAAAACCCAGACCCTGTGCTAACTCTGGAAGATCAGAAAAACGGTATTTTTGTGATTGTTTTTTTGTTTTTCTCTATAACTTTTTAACCTTAAGACCTGCAGAAAAAACATTCAAATCAATTTTAGAGAAAAAAATTCTTACAGCTTTGTATTTCTTAAATATTTATTTCTAAACCAAATACCAAACAAGCTACAGATTTTCAAAAAACGCTATTTTTCACTTCTCCAGGTCTTGATTTTGCTATTCATGCTCAGTCATATCAGGGTGTTTGTACGGTAAGATTGTAATTCAGTCATCAGCATTCTGGTAAGCAAAATCCGTCACCAACATAAAAATTACATCATCTACCACTATTTACAAGTAATATCCCTTCGAATATTCTTGTATGTATTTCCTCCGTATAATAGTAAAAATATTTTTGAAATACCAAAGAATTTTTGTTTTTCAGAAAAATTATAAAGTTTAAAATTCACTCCTGCAGAATCACTTATTTTTATTGCATAACTTAACTTTTGCCTTTGATAATGCGATGGGCGACGAATAACCTAGTCATGATGACGTTTCTCAAGGCACAAGCTGAGAAAAAACGAATGTTGAGATCTCAGGTAGTTTGCTCCTTTCTAAGAGTAGTTGAGGATGGAGGTTGCTCCCAGTAGGATGACATACAGAACTTGATGCAAGTGAATAACAGTTTCCAAGGATGGCCTTTTTATTTATTCACAAAAATTTACAAATAACATCAGAGAGTTAATATTAATGAATATTATTTTATATTATCAAATGATTTATTAATGCAAATCAGCGTAATGTTAAAAGTTTGTTAGTATATGGGAACAATAATCATAATGAGAAGAAGGATAACACACTACAAATCGATCCATCCACTTAACAAATCGATGCCAAAACGTACTGGAATTGTGGAAAGAGCCAGAAGAGACAGAACTTTACAATAGTAACTTCGTTCTGTACCACGTTCTGTACCACGAATACCTTGCTATTTTAAATAAATACCACACATTTCTCAGAAAAGACTGATAAGCACTAACATTTTTGTTCTAGGAATTAGTCAAATTATTGAGGATATCATAAATTATTTATTTTTCTAAAATAAAGTTTTATTTTACTGCAAACAGAAATAAAGCGAAAAATAACGTTCATATTCATCTTTTTATATTATGCAATATTTTTGGGCCAATCGTAATAATATCAACATAATAATAATAATAATAATAATAATAACATCAACAACAACTTTATTTTTTACGTTGTTTCCCAAATGTTCGAGACGTTCTCAATATTCCGCTTAATGAATCCTTGAATACTTTAGGGGATTCAATATAAATCGATTATGCAATAATTCAGCTCTTTCGAAAACGTTTTGTTTTACATTAAGTAAACAATATTGTTATGAACAAATTACAAACATTCAACAGAAAAGAATTAAACTAAAATTGTATATTATCTGCCCACATTCACACTGGAAATAATCAAGATTTTGAGCTGTTAAATAGCCCATTGTGCAGATTAGATGCCAGGACAGGCATCGCTTATTTTATACCCAATAAATGTTTTCATTCTACATCAATTATAGAAATTTACAATTTATTGTTTAAATTTTTAGGTATATATTAATACATACAAAAACCAAACATTTTTGAAAATATCAGGTTTTTCGTGCGCTTATACAGGTGTCCGGGGAGGAAACGTCGAAACTTCGAAAATAAGCTCTTAAGACATTTCTAAGCATATTTTGTCTAATAAATTACGTAGATATTCCGAATGGTTGAGCCGCAATGATCACTCAACATTTGGTTTGAAAAAATGATTTCTAGGTAAAAATTTGCATTATGGAATAATAGAAATACTCCAAAAACATATAAATTTTTTATTATTTACAAAAGAAATGAATATATTTTCTCAGACAGAAAAATTAAGCGAGAAATAAAAAAGCAGTCGAACTGTGTAAATTGGGTGCTTTTCTATTTATCGCTTAATTTTTGTTTCTGAACAAATATATTCATTTATTTTGTAAATAATAAACAACTTGTATGTTTCTGGAGTGTTTCTATGCTTCTCTAATGCAAATTTTGCCTAGAAATCATTTTTTCAAACCAAATGTTGAGTGCTTATAGCGGCTCAACCATTCGGAATATCCAAGTAGTTTATTAGACAAAATATGTTTAGAATTGTCTTACGAGCTTATTTTCGAAGTTTCGACGTTTTCTCCCCGGACACCCTGTATATGATGCATAGTGATAGTAGAATTTAGCACTTTAAATTTAAAAAAAACTGCATTTTGAAAACAAGTCTATTGCATTTTAGTGCATTATAAAAATTAATATTTAGCATTTGTAGCACATATAAAAAATATTTTGATGCTCTTTAGATTTCTCCATGCAGATGACCATGAGCGCTCAGGCTTTCATAATAAGTTTTTTATTGGTCATATTATTTTTTACTTTGTTTCGTCAGTTAAATCTTAATTATAAATTAATAATCACAGCCCCTCTCAAATGAAATGCTTTCAAACATTGCTATGTTTTTGTCGCTATCGTATCCCTAGTTAGAGAGCGAACACGAAGGAAACCATAAAATGCAATTTAGCAATTATTTCGCATATACACGACGACTTCACACTTCGTACGTGATTTCGCGTTTTATGGTCGATTTTGTATTTTATCGCAGATTGAAAACCTTCAGAAATATACTTCATCGACCTTCAAGCACAAAATTATTAACTTTTTCAGCGTTTGGAAAAATTTCTCATTTTTAGCATTTGCTAAATTCTACCATCTCTGGATGAAGTATAATGATATATGATTTATTTAGTTATAAAATATCTTACATTAGAAGTAGGTAATTAATAATTACGCACTTATAGAAGTGAGGAACACTATACGGCATATGTTATAGGAAGTATTGTAACAACTACGAGAGAGCAACTGCCTCCTCTGATGTGGGGATGGCCGTCGCACGGGTGGCAGACCGCCGACGATTTAGTAAATAAAGAATGAGTCCAAAAATCACCACACCTGCAATTACACACCCGATAATAATGGGAATTTGAGTCTTATTTCTCAAACATTTTGAGCCGATCCTTCTGCTACCACTCTCACAATCATTTTCGGCAACCAAAAATTCATGAAGAGGCCTGAAGTACTCTAACATCGGATCTACTGAATATTCTCGTTGCCCAGTGATGACTTCAAGGACGTCTCTCCAATCAGTCGATGACCCCATCATCATACCTTTCCTAAAAATAATGAATCGTATTATAAATATTCTGGTTAATAAGAAAGCAACGTAAATTAAAACGTAAATTCAATAAAACAACTATCCACACTACGAAATAAAACACTTCTTTCCTATAACACACAATTGGTATCAAAATCATTATTTGTTTCGTATTCACAATTGTGTAGATTTTATTTGCATTATTTAACTCTGATTATTTAGATTTTTTTGCAAATGGGCCACAATACGCAATTTTCTTATGTCACCTTGATTTAGTGATAAACTGGCCAACTCACTTAAGACGATCACCAGCTGCCTTTGAGCGGAAGATATCACATTTGTAAAGAGGATTCAATTTGCTGCCTTTGGGATCATACTGTCCCGCAGTTTCACACAATGATTTATGAAACTGGAATTCCAGTATATTTGCGATGAAGTATCTGCAACATTGAGAAGAATAATTGTTAGGAAAATAATGGTTTGAGTGCCATGAACGAACATCATGAACTCCGAAATAATGTACGAGAGCAGTCATCAGCAATTCAATCACCCAGATCCGTGACGCAAGGATCATGGGCGGATCTTTTTTTCGAACTGCAACTGACACTACTGCCGAACTAATCGCCCTTTCTGAGAATGTAGGGAGCCGTTAAATTAAGTCGCACTTTTTACTGTTTACTGTTTTTTAATTGTTTAAATTCAAATAAACGACATGAGAAAAATCAATTGACAATTTTTGTTGCAAAAAGATTGAATTGCTCTCGATTTGTTTTTGATAGATTTTAGTAGAATTTGCATGCGTATTAAATTATGTATGGTTTGATTTGGGTGAATTTGTGTATGTGTTCGATAATGCTTCTATGTTTAAATGAACACTAAGAAGCCATCATTTGATCCTTGAAGACGTCAGAGGTACTGAAATGGAATTCCAATACTTCATTAAGCAATTCATAAGCTAAGCAATTCTCTCGTATGACTGATTCGAGAAAGAAATTTCTGAATTGTTCAAGTTATATTCTAAACATTTTTTGGTTAAAACAATAATTTTGATGACAATATGACTTGCTTAATACACCTGTTGGTATCCTCTAATTAAATAGTTTTGCAGCCACTTCACTTGGATATATCAGTGGACACTTACGCCATGTATTCTCCATCGTCTGCTACATGATACAACGCTCCCGGATCAAAATCATCCTCAGTTCTTGGAAGAGGAGGTTTTATACGTTGCATCTTCTCTCTGAAAATGATTCCTCGGTTAGTCATTATGGTTTTTATGCTCGAATGAGTTTGTTGAAGAAACTGTATTGAACTTGACTTATTTCAATAACAAAATAGTCTTCTGCCGTAGAGTAGAATTTAGCATAAAGTTTTTCAATAATTCAATTTAAAACGTCTTTTGAAAAACCTATTAGCAGATTTATTTATTTCCATGTAGGTGTAATGAAGCGAATTAAAGGAAAACTGTAAACATTTAAACTGATTAAAAGTAATGTTCGTGATACTTTAGTGTATGTTAAATATAAACCAAGAGAATACCTTAATTTCCACCATTCCTTATTCCAATTATCACTGGGTAAACCGGAGAAAACGTTCCAACGCCAGTAGTCGACGACCAGAGCAAAAGGTAAACTAGGTACCTGAGAACATGTTAAAGTGCTTCATAAATATTGACTTGACTTTAGCTAGGCATACAAAATGCGATTTTCATATTTTGAAAATTTTGATACAAACTGTATTTTGTTTCACTAAATATCTTTAAAAACTGTCATTGTGTGAACCTAAATGATTACATTCCTTTCACCATTTTGTTTCTTGAAGTCTATTATGGAAGATATGTGATACCAACCATGCTTATCTTTTATAACGGAATATCGTAAATATTCTGAAATTAAGTCATGTTTAATAATAAATTAAAGAACATTAAACATAAATTCGTCATCAATAAGAGTTATTCAGAAGTATTTGAAACGTATGCCACAGGATAAAAGTTCTTCGCTTGCGTTTTTATGTATTAAAGCTTTCCTTCACACAACTGTTTTGCATTCATCATCTTTAGTGTTTCAATTCTGAAAAGTGTCCGATTATACTTTATTCAGGCCTGACGTGACTCCCTGCTATTACCAACTCATCTTCTAAATGAAAAAATTAGCTTCCTTCTCAGCACTTAGAAAAGAACATAGAATTTGAGGGAAAGTTCCGGACAGATTTGTTTGAATATGTAATTTCAAAGCTTCCCATATATGCTATTAAACTTCACATGAATTGCGGCTATGTCGAGCGTATACCAATGTGAAGATTTTTTTTGAAAGTTTCTATTATTTTTTTTCATTACCAAACATCAAATTCGTTTGTAAATAATCGTTGTTAAATTGATCTTTTACCCACCATTTGTTCAAAAGGAAGTGACTTCAACTGGAATGCGCATAACCAACTGTTATAGTATCGAATCATAAGTATAACACAGTCGTTTTTGTCTTCAGATGAAAGGAAAATACGAACATACCACGTCTTAGAAATCAAACAACTTCTCCAATATCATTGTAATAATTGATTTATAACTTCTCAGGGAATTAAAAAACAGCATTTCTGATATATGGTTAAATTGGGGAATTAGAAAATAGGCATCGTTAATACTGACAATTTTTTGCTAAAGTGCTCAAGTCATCTTATTAGAGACAAAAGGCACGGCCTGATTCTGGACGCAATTTCTCATTCTAACGACAGAGTAAACGTAATAAGGAAGGAACTCGCGATTTCATCATATTACATTTATTTTTATCGATACGTTATTGCTTGTTATTTACTTCGATAAGGAATTCGATATACACTGCATAACATACACGGATCGAGAAAATCGTGGTTATGAGAGGATCGAGGGAAATATGAAAACAATTGAATGGTTACTACGTGTTCTTATATGGAGAGAAGTTGCGAGAGGGAACTACGAAAGCGAATTATGGGAGGGAAATATGAACAGACACACCGTGAACAATAGTTAATTAGTAATTAGTAAATAAGACAATCTCAATCATTAACATTAGGTAAAAAATAAAATAATGTGTGTATCACGGGCGTTAACAGTTTCTAATGATTTCAGGCGACGAAAATTCCCGGGAGCCAGAGACCCTCGGGCTTTTTGTCACCTCTCGATCATTAGAACTGTTATAACGCCCTTGGTGCATACATATTTATAACAATTGAATTTCTCACCTTATCCAATGCTATTTTCATCAAAAAATTGATATTGTTTTCATAGGTATCCTCATAGTCGTTTGTAAGCAAACCTATTTCTTTTAAATGTTTTGCAGATGTCACTGACAAAGAAATTACATCTCCCATTGCTTCGTGAAATCCTGAAAAATAATATTTTCGATATATTTGTAATTTTAAATATGTGTTGTTATTTCCATTTTCTCGTACCTGGATTTGCTGAATTTCGAAATTCTTCAGGTAAATCTTTAACTTGTATATAGTATTGAATATGACCCATTTCGTGATGAATTGCTAGAAAATCTTCCATATTTATTTTTGTGCACATTTTGATCCTGAGAAAAGAAAACATATTACGAAGAAAACCTTGAACAATTTTTAACTTCTTTTTTAACCATGTTTAGATATGAGGATATTGGCAAAGCGCTATTTTCTCAGGAATTAGCGGTGAATGTGATTCGCAGCTAAGATAAGTTAATATATTTTCTGTTAAGTTTGTTGGCAATATGAGATTAAAAAAACAATATCAATTTCTGATTTTTTCTACACAGGACAAACAATAAAAGCCCCCTGAAAAATGTAAAGAAGAGTAAAGAATTCCCCATTATCAAGTGCAACTAAATTTGGTATGATAGTTATTCTATATGAATCAACATACGTGTTTAATTTTAATTTTAAATTCGAAATCGTTTAAGATCCACCTGAAGTCTCTTCCATCGCAGAAATCCCACGCGGAGGGGTGACAAACAACTTCTCTGCCTTCGGGCCGAACTATCATTGCATCATCGTCGTACGACATAGAACAGTTTTCTAATCCCAACGACACGTAGAAATCATCTGCTGTCTTGAACATTTGAAGGACGTCATATTCCTGCAAAACAGATTCATTATATGATTTTTGGCTAACTACAGCCATATATTTTAAAAATTGATTATATTTTATTTCATTTAACAAATACTTTTGCTCCACGGAAAATGCCTATTTAACTCACCTGGTCAATTAAACTTTGAGTCACATTAATATCACTGCCTTCCGGAAACGGCTTCACGAGATCAAATATTTTAATCCAAGTCGACGCATGCATGTCTCCTGTAAGCAGAGTTCAGAGTCAGAATCGGTAATTCCTTTGATTAAAGTAAATCTAGAAGAAAACAGTGATATGAATCAAATTGCCGCGTATTAGAGAGTATATTTTGTGAACAGTCTACTTTTCGCGCCAATGTGTTTTACGTCACATCTGTCGTCTCGTTGGCGTAGAAAGGGGAGACTTTGAAAACCTTGTTACGGTATTTGCACTGCACTATTCGGGAAGAAAGCCTTCATTCGTTGTTAATATTCTCAAAATATTGGCATTCATAGACTGTACTTCTAGGGAACAACATAACGTTTTGATGGAATCGGAGGCCTATACTGCCGCCCTCTTTCAGGCTGTCCAGAGAGAGTTAGGATCCTATATCGAAAAAGAAAAAGTAGAGGAAAAACATCTAGAAATCCTCCCCATCGGGGTGCAGCCTCAGCCGGTACAAGTACTAAGTTCGCTTCTGGTCTCCCGACGTGTATGGTAGTGAAATGCACGTAATTGTATATGTGTGTATATATAGAGGATAGGGCTAGGAAGAGGAAGGAAAGATGGCGCGCAGTCCTTTGGATGTTTGTTAGGGTACTGCTCCGACATTCTTCTAATATTGATAGGAGAATCCGAAGAAAACCGTTCAGACCAGCCGACCGCTAGAATTTCCAACCAGACAGCGGCGGTTAAATTCGACCTATCGAAAATCCATGGTCGAAAATCCTACCACTGTCGGGACTCGAACACGGGAACTCCCGGTCAGAGTCGCTGCATAATCAGCGGCAAAGCTGATCCTGAGCTAAACCCAGCCGGTTTGCTAATGGTTTTGAGAGATGTTTCTTAGGTTGGCGCAGAGGCGTATCTACGGTATGGCAGACGTGGCACGTGCCATGGGCGCCACTCACAAGGGGCGCTATTTAGAGTGTACCCGCTAAAATAAAAACAAAAACCCTAATTTGAAGAATCCTGACAGGGGCGCAAATTACATGCTTGCCATGGGCGCCTGAATACCTAGATATGCCTCTGGGTTGGCGTCTCTCATAAACATTGTTGGAGCAAAGGAAAACTCGTTTCTTAAAGAATGACAAAATGTAGGGTTACATTCGTTGTAAAAACATTTAAATAAAATTTTGTTCATGGGACAGTTTTGAGGTACCTATTCAACATAATCCTACTTTACCATATGTGCTCAAGAAAATGTTAGTGGTGAATGTTCCAGTTTTGTTTTCTGTTACTGTTGGGCCAATTCATTGACCGGATCTCAGTTCTATGGATTAAAAATTGTCGCAGTCCGCAAAAAAAGGTTCAGGTGCAGGTCCGCAAAAATGGTGACGGTAGTTAATCATCTCTGGCGATTGCTCGTAGTAACAGGTCAGAGGTGCAGGTTGTAGGCGCAGTTGCAGGAGTAGGTTGGAGATGCAGGTTGAAGGCACAGGTTGCGGGCGATGTAGGCGCAGATTTCAGGCGCATGTTCAGCTGCAAGAAGCAGGCGCAAGATTAGGTGTAGGATTCAGGCCCACGAAACATGCGGAGGATGCAGGAGCAGCGTGCAGAAGCAGCGTGCAGGAGCAGCGTGCAGGAGCAGCGTGCAGGAGCAGCGTGCAGGAGCAGCGTGCAGGAGCAGCGTGCAGGAGCAGCGTGCAGGAGCAGCGTGCGGGAGCAGCGTGCAGGAGCAGCGTGCGGGAGCAGCGTGCAGGAGCAGCGTGCAGGAGCAGCGTGCGGGAGCAGCGTGCGGGAGCAGCGTGCAGGAGCAGCGTGCAGGAGCAGGGTGTAGGAGCAGCGTGCAGGAGCAGGGTGTAGGAGCAGCGTGCAGGAGCAGCGTGCAGGAGCAACGTGCAGGAGCAGCGTGCAGGAGCAGCGTGCGGGAGCAGCGTACAGGAGCAGCGTGCAGGAGCAGCGTGCAGGAGCAGCGTGCAGGAGCAGCGTGCAGGAGCAGGGTGTAGGAGCAGGGTGCAGGAGCAGCGTGCAGGAGCAGCGTGCGGGAGCAGCGTGCGGGAGCAGCGTACAGGAGCAGCGTGCAGGAGCAGCGTGCAGGAGCAGCGTGCAGGAGCAGCGTGCAGGAGCAGCGTGCAGGAGAAGCGTGCAGGAGCAACGTACAGGAGCAGCGTACAGGAGCAGCGTGCAGGAGCAGAGTGCAGGAGCAGAGTGCAGGAGCAGCGTGCAGGAGCAGGGTGCAGGAGCAGGGTGTAGGAGCAGGGTGCAGGAGTAGCGTGCAGGAGCAGCGTGCAGGAGCAGGGTGCAGGAGCGTGGCGCAGAAGCAGGGCGCTGAAGCAGTGTGCAGAAGCAGGGTGCGGAATCAGGGTGCAGAAGCAGGGTGCGGAAGCAGGGTGTAGAAGCAGGGTGTAGTCGTAAGGTGCAGACGCGGTAAACACGTCCAGGATGCAGTTGCAGTTTGCAGGTGCGTGTTTCTGGCAGAGAAAGCACGCGCAGATGCAGGCGCAGGATGCACAAGCACGATGCAGGTGCACTTTGTAGGTGCAGTCCATAATCGTAATTTGCACGCGACGTCATACTAGCCCTTGTATGCAAAGGAACACAAACGTCACTGGCATGATCTGATTTCGTCTTCACACACTTTCGTGTGTCTGCGATGACGTTGTCTCTGTGATAAACAAGTATTTATTGATTCAGAGATCGCCAACTACTAAGGTCAATAGTACTGTAAGTTCATGACATATCCCGGGATGTGGCGGAGTTCCCCTCTGGCTGGAACCTGAGATCCTGCGCCGAACTGCTGTCGGCTAGCAGAGGTTCCCCCTCGAAAAATCTCCGCCAGCGGGTCACCGCCCCAGCGGTTCTAGTACTAAGTTTCCGACTTGTCTTCCGATATGTGAGGTAGTATGTGAGGGTAAATATAAGTGTGTGTATGGAGAAATGGAAGGTCAAGGATAGGGAAAGCAGAATCACGCGCAGTCTTTTCTTGTTTGTAGGTTAATGCTGCGACATTTGATTGGAGTCAATTGGAGAAATCATCAAAAATATCGTTCAGAGTAACTGGCTGCTAGAATTTTCCTCCAGAGAGTGATTCGACACTGCTATGTACCTACTGTCAAACCCTAAAACCTCCAAATCAGCAATGCTTCAGAGATATTGGCATTAAAGAGATATTCTTACCAAGCACATGTGCAGGAAGCAAATCGTCTGATATATCCATTTGGTCTCCATAGTGAAACTTGAGTTTTGTGCGTACATACTTGTGTAATTCCAAATATAAAGGTTCTATGGATTCCCATAGTTTCCTCAGTTCATCCTCTAGATTATCGGCGTTGTAAGGACTCCTCCAAACTTCTCCATAGTCAGCGGCACCTGTTAACAGCGAGTTGTGCAATAGTTCGTCACAGTAAATCCCTCGCAAAACAATTTTTGTGTAACTCTATAATATAACTCTTAATATAGATAATTATAATAATCAATTATTTAATGTAATCGACATTATATAGACTCACATAGATTTCGATTGATTGATTGATTCGTGTTTTCGGGCGCGTCAACAATTTTTGTCATTGGTCCCGTAAGTGTAGTGCTTTCTAACTGTAGTGTTTTCTCATGAGATGGCGATGATCATTTCCCCGCTGGATGGCGAGATCAGGCGTCGACCTAGCGTCGACTAGCGGGGTTTCCCCTCAACCAGCGGGGAATCTCCCACCAGCTGGGATAATCTGTAAGCTCCCGACCGGTCTCCCGGCATGTGTGGTAGTGTAGTGCATTTTAGTGTAAGTGTGTGTGTAAGAGGAGAGAATAGGACAAGGGAGAGGAAGGAAAGATCACGTGCGGTCCGTGGCCCATTTGTTAGGGTACTGCTCCGGCATTTGCCTGGTGTTGATCGGAGAAACCACGGAAAACCACCGATCAGAGCAGCCAGCCTCTAGAATTCTCCTCCAGACAGCGACTGAATTCGACCTGGCTGACAAGCTAGTGTCGAAAATTCTGCCGCCGGGACTCGAACCTAGGACCTCCCGATCAGAGCGACTGCAGTGACATCAGGTTGATACACTGAGCCATCTCTCCCGGTAACATAACTTTCCATGTAAGCATATAGTTATCATAGCTGTATTATTTATGCGAGTTCTGAATGCCGGATACCGATTGAGCTTCTTTGCAAAGTGGCATATCTCCGTTTTCATTTGTTTTCTAATTTCATCGGCATACTTTTAAGAGGCTTATCTGCCATCCAAATATTGTGGTCAAAATCCAAAATCCAAATATTGTGGCGTTTCGCCTGTTGTAAATGGAATCCCAAAATCGTTTATTCCTAACTTGAAATATGTAAAAGTTTAATACTGTCCCTTCCAGAAAAATTGTATTAATTAGAAATATGTCACTTCGAAAGCAAGCTCTTCAATTTTCTTCACTTACAGAAGTCATGCACACCAAGTTCACGAAACAATTTTTTTACTTTACTTTTCTCTTTCGTCTCTCCGCTTGTCTCTCGGGACTGTGTAGACTTAACTCCCAAAAAACAAATACAACATTTCTAATTTTTATTAGCGCACGCACCGCCAACATTGCTTTACTGTGATTTTTCCATAACTGCCTCACTAGGCCTGTCTTCGCGATGGAATATATCACGGCATTTTGCGTCTGGAAAAATCGCAGTATAGACCCAGAATACGAAATCTGAGATCCTTTGTCATCTTATTACAACTTTCGAGAAAATCAAAAGGAAATAAATAGTTCGTAGATTCTGGGTCAGCAATATTCGGACAAAGATATGATGCTAGAATATAACGTCGAGGGAACCGTAATTGCCCTTTCTGTCTTTGATACTGTTTCTGTCAGATTAGATTAATAAGACGTGTCCCACCTTTATAATCCATATAATCGACATATACTGTCTGTTTGAAATATATCGTGGCTGATGGTTGTATCCCGGAGCATAATAATAGTATGATACCACTTCATTATAGTACCGGTTCTTCACTAATTACAAAGTGATTTACAGTTTAAAAGTAATCAATGATTGATCATCATTATATTAAATTTTTCGTTATATTTTGTATATTACTGTCCGCTAGGTGTTTATACTACACCTGAACTGCCTCGTAAACGTTTAAGGTATAATATTAATTTATAATAGTTATCAGTAGCAGTATAAAAAGTACTACAATATTAAACTAGATGTAATGGGTATTAATACACTCGTTTTAAGTTCCCGATACTCGTTCCTCCCTCATAACGTAATATCACTTCCCGCTCTTGTGTTAATGTTCACCATTAAATCATCGTTTCATAATATTCTCTTGTATAACAAGGGATAAAACATTGTTTTATCCCTGAGAATAATGATTAGTTTGTAAAGTTAGTTAAGAGGAGAACTTACCCATTAGCTCAGCTTCTTTGTTCTTCAAAATTACATATTTTTTGTACGTTTCACGTATTTGTTTCCCCGAAGCATCATGCCAAGCTTTCCAAACGTAGAGGAGCTCGCTATAATTCCTCGATGTAGCTATGATTTCTTCCAAACCTAGTAACATTTCAGTAGCAATACAAGGCATTCTTGTTGCTAAAATAAACAACTTACAAGAATTTATTAATGTATGTGGAACTGTAATTTGTGTATGGTCCACACATGATTAACATTATACATTTCGTGTAAAATATGGTCAAAACGGGTTTAATAATTTGAACATATATTGTAAATTAACTTTTTCGCAATCACTTCCTTGCATACAAATACAAAGCACTGAAAATTTTAATTCTAATCGTATTTTAAGAGCGCTTTTTTAAATGATAGTAATATAAAATAAATAGTTTTTAATAAACGGATAAAATATTTTAATCATTTTTATGCTTAAGAAAAAGGGCATTAATAAGCGAAATGTAATACTGCAAGTACAAACCATTGTATAATGCGTAATTTATTCAGCGCTCAAACTTTTGCAGTCTTTCAATATTTAAATGTTCATTAAAATTGTTTCTAGCTGCAATTGAAGCAATTGTAAATTAGGAATTACAATTAAGGAATAGAAATTATACGTATTGAAATTCCTCATTGCAGTTATTGTTCGTTTTATACTGCTCTTGACGCATCATATACCAACAATGGCGCTCGTTCTGGAAACCAACTAACAGTATTTTCGTAACTGTCCTGTCCTAAGGCTGGATAGCCCGCTACGAACCTTGGCCGACCAGCGGCAACCCAGCCTCTCGACCATGAGATTGGGGGTTCATTTGGTTAACACGAAGACATCCCTTCACCTTATACACTGGTCTTCATAACCTTAATGTGTGCTTTCTCGTCGCCAGACAGCAATAGATACTGGGACATTTGTAAGGAAAGCGCCGAGTTATTCTTTTGCCCTGACCGGGAATCGAACCCGGGCTTGCGCCATGGAAAGCGAGTACGCTATCCGACGAGCCACCGAGGGGGCTATTTCCATAACATTCGATCAAAATCAAGAATATTAAGACACAACTTGAAAAATTATCGAAGACCTATTTTGGATAGAACAGGAAAATGATTAAAAATGGATTAGCAAATGACACTTCCCTTCAGATTAGGAGGCGAAGGGAAGTTTCTGCGTGACATTCATCTCTACAAAAAGCCCATATGGATTATTTCATTGTTTCATTTTTACAAAAAAATGTATCACCTGCTATTCTGTAATTGAAAGTTTATGTAATTGGTTTGTTGAAGCCTAAATATTTTTCTTGCCTTCGTCGTCATCTAATTTGTAAGGTAGGAAATATTTTATAACATGTTTTTTGCATAGAATTCAAGTCGACTAGTAGCTCAGTTATTATTAATTACATAGTTGGCTTTCCACTTCATGGACGGCGGGCGATTTTCTTCTGGCACTCCAGTTTTTCCATGCTCCTCATTCTCCCATAAATGGATTATTGCTACTCTCTGATTTATCTTGATCTCATTATTATCATCATCTAGTCATGATGATTTTACATACTCCACCATTATTTCCTATGTAGCAGCAATATTCAGAATTTTGCGATTGCTCATCCGCGCAACATGGGATGAATTAATGAGTGACATAAAAGCAACTCAAAACTAATTTCATTTTCTCCACCCCGAACACAAGTAATAAAATTCCGGCAATCAGTATGACTCAGTGAGGTGGTTTATTGCTAGGTCACCAGTCTAAGGAATGCAATATCACTTCACTTCCTTAAAGGAAATTTGTTTCCACAGCTCGTCGTTTAATATCCATCATTTCAAATCATCCTTTTTCCTTCCTGTAAGTGAATAATTTCCTTCAGACCTGTGGCAGGAAATTTTAATATTTACAATTATTAGAAATATTCATTTTTTTCTAGATAACTATTAGCCTTCAATTTCACGCGAAGACCTTGACAACTTGCATATCATAACATGAATATATAAAAAAGCACTACCACAGAAAAATAATAAATTATAACTTATTTATAGACGAAATAATATTTTATTCTTAAGCTATAGAGGTATAAAATTAGAACACTGATTATAATTTATAACGTCAATGGATTTGACGCCCTATAGGCTTTTACAATGAAAATGCCAGGTCCGGTTATTCACAAACTGATCAAACTTAGTGATTTAATTTCTTGGTGCTAATGTTGGTTTCTTCTCTTTCTTTGTCTCAACAAAAATGTAGCAAATAGTGATGGTCGCCATTCGATACTCTGAAAAAGTACACCGTTAAATAAATAGTTACTTTTCCAAAAAATTATTTCATTTTCTCATAATACTCATAATTCTCGTAATTTCACATAATAATTCAAAGATCGATTGTTAACAATCTCTAAATACTCGTAACTATGAATTCTGTATTTTTTTCACACACAGTGGATGTAAATCAATTTTGAAGGACATAAAAAGGTGCATTTGAAAAATTCAAACATGGCGTTTTCTTAAATCATCCTAAACAAATATTTTTAATTCATTCTAATTATATAAATTTGGTTTGTATTGCTGTTTTCACAAAATATTATGACTTTGGTCATTATAAAACCCCTGAAGTGGTTGATATCAACGATCGTGTATAACGTCGAGGGATTGATCTACTCTTTAAGTCGTTATAAATGATATCCAGTGTACCAAGAATTAGAGTAATAATAATTTTAGACCAGAATGGGAAGCAAGTTGTATAATCTTAGAAGAAAAAAGTAATTGTGTGATAGATAATGTGTCTACAAAACTATTTCACTATATCTGATGTATAATTGTATCAATGAAATATTACTTTCTGACATTTAATTATCACAAATTCTTCATAAACAAAGGTCCGCCAAAAGAAAACTTTTTTAAAATGTCTCCATTAAAAAATGAGAAATCCATCTGCACCTTTTTTGACAAAATATTTTTCACATTCAATATTTGTGTTCTCCAGCTCTTCCACACTGAGCAAATTTCACTGTAAAAAAACCTTAGGTTTACGACAGTTAGTTATGCACCGGATAGTGTACCCCTTCTTGTGATCAGCTCTTCATTCATTGCAGTGACTAGTCGATTAGTCCGGAACTGTGATAATACTAGTGACTATCGGACAGATTAGGTTAGATGAATATAACTCACATTCAAATTCCATATTTTCAATGGCCGCAACTCTTGCACGGACAGTTCAGTGACAAGAATTTTCATTCCGAACGATGACTTCTGGAGGAAGCACTAGATGGTGCTTTGCTTTTACTATGTATCAAACTTGGCTTTTCTTCTCTCAACGGAAGAGGGCTAATTGTTCGTGTCTGTACCCTAGGCACATAGTACTTTAAAATTTACTTCTTCTTTTTTCCAGATTATAAAAAACCTAACTTTGAATGCAGATGCTGGAGTCTTTGAGAATGCAGATGCTAGAATTCAAAGCAGCACATAAGTTCTTCACTGACGACCAGTCACTATTGCATCTCCGGCGTCAATAGTCATAATACCTAACTCGTCAATTTATTCCGAAATGGGGGAACCAAGAATTAAGTGTAACATGATATTCTGAGATACGCATTAATTCTAGAATAATGGCCATTTCATCCACAGTTGGTGCGATTTTCTATTACAAACACTATGAATGCTACAATAGTATCTCGAATCACGATTCAATATGTACGGCCAAGGAGAGTCTTTTACAATATAACACCATTACCGAATTTTCTTCTCCATATTTATCTGTTCCTCTTGAACACATGTATACACTTCAAGCCAATGTAAAATTTCATCCCGACATTTAATTCCATTAAACTCCATTGCTATATTTAACTTCCTTTCTAAGATGAAACATATTTGGTTATACGCCTTCACTTATTACTACTTCACTTATTACTTCACGCATTCACATTTACTAATAAGATGCACTTAAGGGCGTATCTCAAGTGGAGATTTGCACTTGCTTCTGTGACGGTGCTTGATTGCATTTTTCTACCACATCTCTACTCTCAATACTGTTCTTACTTACAATAAAAATTCAGCAATATTTAAATTAACGATTGATGTTAGTTTCCACCAGAAAATTGAATTTAAAGTTTGTGGACAACTTACTAGGATCAAGATTAAGCATTTCCTCTTCTTCACAGTTGTCTCTCTGATAGGGGCAAATCTTTGCCGTTGAAAAAGTATTTGACATGTTCGTTATGGTAGCAGTCAGCTGCAAACATAAAACAAGCATTATTATTATTCTTATTATTATTATTATCATCATCATTATCATTATCATCATCATCTACCTTGTAATCAAGTGTTGAGTGTTAAATATTATTTGAAACGTTTTGACCAATTTGATTTTCAAGATACACGGGAATTAAAATTTGTCTTTTATGTAAAGATGGACGAGTTCTTAAATTAGTGAAAGTAGTAAATTAAATACTACGAGTAATTAGATAATTATATCTTAAAATCTTAGGATGACATCGTATATATCACATACCTCTTTAGCATCATCCATTTCTAGTGTATCGACCGAATTCCTTAAGTAGCCAAGCTTATTCATGAGCTCCTCATCTAAGCCAGAGTCGTTGACTCGACTGAAGTAATTATCCCATTGGTTCTTCGCAAAGGCAGCGTATTCCAACTTGGCATTTTGCTATAAAATAGAGAAAACGTTATGCTGATTCAAGGATGTAAAAATAGAGTTAACTGGAGGGATATGGGTTCAAAACCCACTGAGTTGTTTTATCTCAAGTCCAACACAGGACAATCCAGAGGTTCACTCATAATCATTTTCAAACGAGTACCAATTTTTACTTGCTTGATTAACAGTAAATATTGGTTAAATATGCGTTTGAAGCATGGTATTTGCCACGCCGTTTTTCTCCCACTTGCATAAATCCTTTCTGGAGCCAGTAAATCCCAAAAAAAGCAGATGTAGAGAGGTCCATAGCTACCAGTAGCATCTATGATGTACAGAAGAATAAAATACAATAATGTATATAGTCTACTATTATTACAGTACTCCCACAAATTCACGTATTTTGTGCACGGAAACATACAATCAAGCCATGAAAAAGTAAAAATTATTTTCTTAACATCGTATAAAGTAATCTTTAAACAATGTTATGCGAAGTTATGAGTAGTCTTTAAACGACAATTAAAAAACTCGAAACTTTACTAATTAATTGTAAAGTTCTGCTGTTAAAAATACTACTGCGTACTGTATGTCAATTCTAGTTTCTGATATTATATTTACATAGTTAATAGGGATTTAAGAAGTAGAGAAGCTATGATAAACAATTCCCTGTAATTCGTGTTATATTCTAATTTTCTTAGAAAACTACGGTGCAGAGAGAAAGTTATGTAATTCTGCGCGAAAAACGGAAAATTCGTCAGTAAAACTCTTATCAGAGGGCCCTGGTAACGAAAAAGTTGATAAATCGAGTTGCTGAATTAAAAAAATCTCTAACACGTGGTGTAGCCAGGATACATGTTTTAGGGGTCCTTGTTACCAAATAAATCGAATGACGGTAAAACACCCGTCCGTTCGTCCATCTGTGATTGATAATTTTTCGAAAATTCCAAACGTTCACCAATGTTCGGGGTCTTCCTACACCTTATATATTAATGACTAAAATATTTCCCTTGAATTGAATGTGTTCCTTAAAAATATATTTTGAAATAAGGTCATGTACAATGTTTCAAAAGTTAGAGTACTTTTTGCGTAATTTTGGGTGAAAATACAGGCGTGAAAGTATGTGCTATTTTAGCACCACCAGTTCTTCTCTGAGGGGAGTAACATCAAACTACAGAAATGGTCTATTTCTAACCTATCACAATTTATAATGTGCTTTCCTTCTTAGCACAAATGATTTATCATAAAATTTATAATAAAATTTATGAACTTATAATTGAACTGTGTCATAAATAAAATGTTCTTGTAATTATAATAAATAAAAACGAACCTATAATCTTCTTTCAGCTGTAGTTTACCGTTCACTTATCGAGCTGCCAGCAACGTATTCACTCTCAAATTACCTCGCTTTCCTAGCGGTTCTTTCTTTTGAAAGATATTTAACTATTACTAGGGAGGGTCTGAGGAAAAGAATACAAATATTTTCATAGTAGGTCGCATGAAACGAATCCCGAACGAGTAATGAGTTTGTGTCAGGAACAAATAACCACGAAGAATCTTCAGAACTCAAATATTTTCATTAAAACAAATGTTTTTTAAAAGCTAGGGGCGTAGCGTCCATGGATGTGGATGATGTGTTACATACCCTGACAATATTAGCTATTTTTATTTTAAAATGATTAAAAATTGTCCATTTGTTATTTTCTTTTTCTACTACAAAATATTTCATTATATTTCAAACATTGCGCCGTTGAGAATTCGATTCTTCACAAGGATGAGCGAATCTGTCTGAAATGCCGCCTAGCCTGCGCTATGAATCAGATGCACAATGACCCATTACATCCAAGGTGCCCACGAAAAAGCTGTCGTTTTATGAAACTTCATTGTTCTCTTCGGTGTTTGTAAGAGAACGAGATTAGTTAATGAACATTGTTGTTTTATTTAAGTTTTATTACCTTGTTTTAATGCATTTAGCAACTATATATTTGTAGCCAATTTAGGTTAGGGATTGTGCTGGTTGAATGCACGAGGGTACAATACACATCTGTGCCCTGGAATGGCGAGCACAACGCGATCCAAAGTGCCTACATAATTATGGAGTCGTATTTTTGTTCCGTGGACAAATTATAGCACGTAATAAACAGTTAAAAACATTTGAAAAAAATATGAGAGAATATAATTTTATTTAAACAGCCAACGCAGTCTGTATTGAGCAATACAACACTGATAAGAGAAAATAGGGAAATTCTATCTCACTTCATTCGAGTTGTATGCTTTTTTTGGGAGAAAGGGCTTGTATTTTCTAGCCATAATGAAAATAGGGGATCATCCAACAGAGAAAATTTCGTGGAATATTTAAGTGTAATAATGAAATATGATAAAACTGACAAGGACAACTGTCATCTGTTTTTCATTACGTGTCTGTAAATTGATTGATTTGCTCTTTCGTATTATATTTTTTATTATAGATCATTACTTTCCATTTTATAAATTATGCCAATTCTAATGGGTTCGAAATGATAGTAATTGGACAATTTTAAAAATAATTGGGTTTTATTGTGTTCTTATTATTAAAGTATGAGGACACATATTTATATTTTGCTAGGTCGTGAACTTAAGTCAACTTTTTATAACTTTCAACCAGTAAACTACAAACGTGAACCAGTAAAGTACGCGAGGCATTATTACTTTTACTGGATCAGTTTTTATTTTAAATATACAAATTATTTGTGTGCTGTAATTGACCAATGTGACAGAAATGGTATTAGTGAATGAGGAATATTTAGGAGTTTTAAATTATTTTCTCATTTCTCGAGTTACATACCCTAAGCTAAAACTCAGGCTACGCCACTGTTAATAGCCGTGGCCAATTATACCTAGTTACAATTGAGGGGCTTCTGACAAGAACTAAAGTCCAAAATTCTATATTTTAAGATATTTCACCAAGTTATTCTCTGCAACTGGCGCCATCTGCTGGGACGATTCGTTTTGGCAGCCGCCAACATATTGAAAGATGTATGGCGGAGAAAACTAGACGTTTCTACACGAGACAAATTAATCCATCAAATTTTCACCAAGAACAAAAAAAGTCAGGACTGGTTTCGTTCTTAGTGGAAATTTCCGGAGCCGTTCAATCTCAAAATCATGCATTCTATCGATTTTAAAAATATGAAAGGAGCTACTGACGCTTTGTTTCCTCAGGCACCAAAGCCCCGACTTAAACTGCAACTTGTGAGAATAATTCAGATTGACGAAAAATAAATGTTTATTAGATTGAGAATTCCTTACTATGGTCCATGGAACAATCATATTATTAGGGGAAAACTACCACAAACATAACAATTCTCTCAACATTGAACACTATGATATGAATCCCGGCTTGAATGAAACTAAAATTAAAGACCATAATCTATTGCAGTACCTTATACAACAAATATTTTGGGAGAATCTACTGACGAGGATTAGTTTCACTCACGGAATTCTTTCTGACAACGAACAGAATATTTATACAGAAAATGACAATAGTGATTGATGTGATAAGATATTGTTATTCTCAATATTTCAACAGAGACGACTGAACTTTTTGTCTGAATAATATTATTTTTGTCATTTGTGTATTTATTTCAGTATGTCATATTTCACTGATGATTTTCTATTATTTTATTTCAAAACCTTTTTTGTCCAAAAAATAAAGATTTCAAATATGAGTTCCGCAAGAAACAAATAGAGAATTATTTTCTTATTTATCGAGTTCCAATTATCATGTTTTCATTAAAACACTATTTCCAAACCATAGACCATCTAAATACAAAAAATCTTTAATTTGCCACTGTGAATTTCTATGGTATGAAGTTTTTTGTGCCTGCTGAAAAACCTCGAATTCCGACAAGTTCGTTTCTTGTAAATAAACCTTCAATTTATGTTTGTTATTTACAAATCGTGTATCTTGAAGAAAACCGGTTTACAGCCGTCCCATAATCATCTTTTGGCTCAATCCTTTGTGAAAGTTCACCCATGGTCGCAACTTGTAAGTATATGAATTATCTAGAATTGAGTATTCAGCTTAATTTTATATGAGTTTTTCGAAGGAAATACATTGTAGGAGTACACTAATTTATTAGAAAAGGCTGACCCCAGTGACTTTAATGTAGGTCGAAGAACTCTGAGAGTTTTCGCTTTATACGTTTCCGAAGTGTTTTTTGTTTTCGGATATTAAAGTGCGCAGCTGACTGTATTCGAAAAGTTTTGCGGTGGGGTTTTAAGGATAGAAAAGATAAGCATACTGTGATACAAAGTTCACCAAGTTCTTGACGAAGATCAGAGTTTAGGGTAAGCAAGGGTGCTTAAGTAATTGTTCATAGGAATTCATTTTGGAATGCTTACATTTTGATTTGGTTTGGATGCGGCGGCCCGCACTGCGAATGCAAAGGTTAGAATTGTATGTAGCATGGATTGGTAGAAAGGTATGGATGATTGTAATTGAAGCAGGGATGATTTCTTGAATAGGAGATAGAATTGATGAGATTTTCTAGTGGTGTGTAAGATATTTACTCTAAAAGTGAACCTTCTATCCAATAATACGCCGAGGTATTTGGTCGTATCAATGGCGGAAGTCATTCTATGTTAGGGTTTGGGAGGCACGTTTTGAGTTGGCTTAATGATATACATTTCTTTTATTTAAATATACGGTACATATTACATAAGCAACATGCACTAGTGAAGAGGTTGTGGTTCAGTACACTTGCCCGCCGCATCTGTGATGATGAGTAGCCGTGTCCCCTGAGACAAAGACAGGAAATTACAGCCTGTGCGGCAAAACCGTGTCCGCCCCTTCATTAGATGAAATTGCAAAGGTGAAAATCATCAAAGTGCGTTCAATGGCCTCAGGAATATGCTTTTCGGAGCTGATACCAACTTTGGGCCGAGCTAATTTTGGATAGGAGTAAACTAAGATTTCTTTGACAGAAATTCGTGTTTTTATGCAAGAGTTTTTATTCTAGTTTTTATGCACAGAGTACATTTGGAACAGCTAACATGTTTTAAAATTACTCCAGTCATGCAAATCGTTTTCAACAATGGGAAAAAGGTTTCTCACTTTTTGGTTACGTGATTCGCTAATGTGGTGCCTTGTCTAAATGCCTTTAAACGTCTGTGGTTGAAAAACATCTTTCACAACTGCATTTTCAGTTTCGGATTAAGACCAATGACGCATGTGCTGATATCGACGGAATAGAAAGGGTGTTTAAAGATTCCTCATCTCCACTACCATCTTACGTCATAATGAATCACGACGGTAGCACTTTGACTTGGTCGTGAGCTGTTAACTAGCAAGCAACAGGGTCCCTCGATGCCCCTGGGCAATTTTATGATGCCTTTGGAAATGTCATATTAAAGAATTCAGTAGTGTGACAGAGGATTGCACCAGGATTTACCATTCTATCACTTGTTCAGAAGGTATGCCATAACTTATGAAGCGACACTTGAGCAAAACTCTCGACTCAAATGCAATACTTTGAAGTTTTATAACAATTTGGTTGTAAATATCGTTCACCATTTGATTATGAAACCCTGTTGACTTTTAGTAGCTCGTAAAATTAACCTGTGCTCATAACTTAATGCTCGTAAAATTGATTTACACGATAAACAGTTTGTCAAATAGTCAAAGAATCTAATAGGAAGAATTTTAATGAATGGTGTTTAATATAAAATTGATTTCATTGAAAACTCAGGTCGAAGTAACGTAATGGATTGACAAAAAAATGATTTACCTTGAAAGCTTGGAACACGTGTTTTTTTCTAATCATTCATGATTGCTTTCTTCATAATCATAATAGCACTTCACAATTTCTCCAGAATCAAGTATTACCCATTACAACCATTTGCCGATTAAGGAATACCGTAAAGAATGATGTAAAATTAGTTTTATAATAATGAAGTAAAATTAGATTTCATTACTTCTATTGCACCAATTTTTACATTGATAATTTATTTGAGTTGGTTCTCCAACAAACGATTTCGTGATTTTTCATTGCTCTAACACTTTAGTGTAAATAGCGTAGAACCATTAATTTATTGTTTAAAAGATATTTCAAATAAATCGTTAACTCAATAATAGAACAGATATTTTCTTCTAAAATGAGTTTGCATTCTGTAAGTTGTCATGACATTAATTTTACATTTTAACAAACTTGGAGGAAATAAGTCGAAATGAAAAACGTAACAAGTTTGCTGTGACTTTATTGTAGGATGCATAATGAAATTTCTTTAGAAACACAAATTGAAAACAATGTACATTTTATTACCGCTGCAACAATAGAACTATTCATACATTGTATACATAATTTAAAACCTCAAATACTGAAGTATAATAGTTGATTTTAAAGAGGCTGATTTAAAACCCAAGGACACACGAAACAAAATACTGCTTTGCAAACAATAAATTACTTACATACGCAATATCGTTCTCTTTGGTGATGTTGGTTTCGTACGTCCACTGGGCCGTTTTGAACTTGTTGCACTGCCTGACGGCCTCGGGCTCGTACACTTCGCTGAGGTATCTCTTTATCCATTCTCCGCTGATTACCTCCGGGACCTGCGGCACCGCCGCCGGGAGGACGCTGCACGCCGCCAGCAGCAGGACGGGCAGCAGGCGCCGCGCCCCGCCCGCCCACCGGCGCCGCGCCCCTTCCGCCGCGGTCGCGCCCGGCCCGCCCATCGAAACCTACTGACCGCTCGCTCGCTCGCGCGCGCGCACGGGCCTACATTTCACCGCCACACGCCCAGGTGCACTAGCGCCTCTGCAGGATACGCGGACGAGTTAACACGAAATAACAATGACTACCGTCTATTTATAGACCCCGGCTTTACGCCGGTCCCGCCGCCGCGCCGGTTTGAAGTTAGAACGTAACGCGATAAGCTGAGCGACCAGTGAGTGAGGTGTGTTGATGACCGAAGTCAAACACGATAACTCCAACCGATCACACGAAGGACTTTAAAAACACCACAGGACGAAGTCTGATCTCATCCCTTTGCTTTGCATGAGCGCTGCGCCCTCTACACAATGAACGAGGAAACTACGCCGCGAGATTGCAGGCGCCGAGGCAGAAAAGTTCAGTGGCGCGGCGCTGCACGGCGCGGAAGCAGCCGAGGGCGCCACGGGCGAGGAGTAGGCGGCACCCGAGCGCCGCGCAGTGAAGACGTCTTCAAAGCGTGGCGGAAAGGGAGAACAGGACTTCATTTATTTTTATTATCCACAAACGATGTACGCTCCCAGTAACAAAAGCGACAGCTTAAAAAGTTTAAGTAATTTCCAGAAGTAACATGCTTATGTAACCGAAACAAATGTGCTTCTAAAAAATTACAGAGTAGATGTGTTAATCTTGGATACTGCAAACCTCAAAACGTGTTTTTAATTAAATAAAAAGGCTTAAAATTATAAATTATAATTATAAGACTTGGTATATTTAAATAAAGAAATTCTATTTAAAACGGTATTACATGGATTTCTCTGCAAATTTGCAGATGAATTCCACTGAAGGGGCTATGTCATCTCCCTAAATTCAACATATTGTGCCTTCTTAGTAATTTTATTGAAAACAATTACTTAAATTTATCGCATCACGTTCCAAATAATTGTTCCCTTTATTAAGCCAACATAATTTGTTCTAATTTGTTCAAAAATATTGATGGGAAGATCTGATTTGAAATTCCCCGACCTCCCTCATCTAAAAACCTTTCTGAATCGTCCACCGATTAGTAAACTTAATATACTTTACATTCATTGACATCCAGAAATTTTACTGGGCGCAATAAATGCAAGAAATAAAAAAAATATATCAAATTTCCTTTCCTTACGAAATATTCATTAGTGGGAGATTTTCTAAACCGATTACAGTTTTGATGAAAATTATTATACCGTAACAACTATTATGTCACAAACAATTTCTTTCGTACAATTCCCATGGAAGTAGTGTACTTTACCATTTTGAAAGAAAATTCTCCTTACTCTAATTTTCCTTTTTACGAAATTTGTCTTGGGTTCTTCCACTGTGCGGTCCCCTCTCCATGGCCAGTGCCGGATTTAAACCAGCCGCGGTCTGCGGTGGCAGCCTGCCGAGATACTTCACTCTCAAGCGTCGAATGGACGACGAAAGCTCTCTTTTCTGTGATCACTTGAAGACTTCAGCTTCAATAAGCGACGAAGTGTCATAAACTAATTTATTTAATTGAATCCAAATAAGGATTCGAACATGCATTAATTTTTGTCTTTCCGAATACTCTTCCTGTAAGAACCCAAGTCTGCGAAGGTTATTTGGGTGCGGCTGTGGAACATTTTGCATGAGGTAAACGGAACAGATGAAAATGATGAAGCCACCTATCGATGTCTTGGAGCGAAACAGGCGGTAGATTGTGTCGGAAACATCCGCAAGTTTTAAAAGTGAAAATTCAGCTCTTGTGTTGGGAAAGTTTAGTAAGATTTGAAATGTTTTTTGTGAATCTTATTATAATATATAAAACTAACAGCAGAAATAATTTTGAAGCCCATGGTGAATTTTCTGTATTTCGCATCTATGAAGAAAGCAAAGTAAAGAAGTCAATAAGTCATTGACCCTCCAGAGCCAGTGGAGAATCGAGGAATTTTCAAGATCGTGGATCTACATTAAGTCGCTCATATATTGAAATCGAATGGCCCATTTGGATTTGCTTTTTCTAATTTTCAAATTTCTCCGAGTGCAACTCAAACTTTTTAAGTATTTTGTTAATGAAAAGGGTAACTCCATGACCAAACAATATTGCATGCTTTTTTAAAAAACGTTATGTATGTTATGTTTGTGACACTAAGTAACATTATGCATTTTAGGATAAAACTTAAAATGTGGCCCCACAAGATGGGGCAAATTTGTGATAAAGTGTAATCTAAAGTTCTCTGTAGTTTTCAAAGATTTGGATGCTTAAAATAAATCACTGTTTAGAAAAGTATATGACTTACAAATTCCAAAGTCTTTTGACCTTGCAATATAAACTCATTGGGCAGTGTAGATAAATACTCAAAAGCCGTAGCAAACTGACTCCACTTTACGATAGTAATTTTAATGCGTTTAAAGATTTGCAACTTTTAGCGAATAGTACATTTAAATGATACGATTAATTTCGGTGGTTTTGCTTACTTCCAAGATTTCGCATTTTAGAGAATTTACATATAGTAATCCATATTCATATATTGATCCATACATAAATAATCTAATAATACATATAATAAATAGAAGTACCTTCAGAATTACAAGTTTCAAAATTATTTCAGTAGACAGTCGGAATAAGGTTTTTAAATTTTATACTCTTTAATTTAAGACAAAATTCGTCTAAAACTGTTTATCAAATGTATTTAATAAATATTATTCGTTAATATCATTTAGGAGTGTATTGAAGCATTCCTCTTTAGTAGATACTGTACTACAAAGTAATATGGAATCTTCTCTCTCGCTACTTTATTATGAACCATGGAATATTGTTGTCCATAATATATAAGAATTTTGAGAAAATAATTAAACGTCTCTTCCCCATAAATAAAAACTACTTCTCAATACTTCTTGATATTAATTCATGGTTTGTACATTTCAATCAACATTCTATGTTTTTGCAGTTTTCTCCAATTCAAAATTACTTTAGCACAAACTTTGCTGGCATTATTTTGTTACTGACACAATTACTTCTTTTCGCCACCCAAATATCTTCCCAATTTCTGGTGTATACATTAAAATCAGGCTACATTTTCAGCTGTGTAATTAGAAAAAAATAGACTAGTGAAAACATTTTACACCTTACGCGTGCGAGATTTGAACTGTGCGTTAACAGCATGTAAATCCGATACCGTACGTGGATAAACGTTTATAAGCGTATATTAACAAATCAAGAGGCACAGAATTATGTGCTTAAATTATTCATAGTATCCAATAGTCAATGCATTTCTACATACACTCCTAATTCAAGATTTTAAAGGTCTGGTCTGAGCCAAGAGGAATGAAATAAAGGGCACTATTAGAAGTCTCTTCGTCTGACTTTCCGTGCCCTTTAGAGGGATAAACCAATAGCATACCCCTTATAATGTTATAGAAGTTTCGGGATGGTCAGATTTAGATTGTAACCTAATGAACAGAAGTCGTACACGCTTCGAAAACCGATATAGGACTGGTTGTTTCCAACGTACGTACGAACCAACGCCCGGAAAGAGAAAATTGAAAATATCGAAGGACTTACTAAGTCTGTTTGCAGCAAAATGAAAACTTTCATTTAATATTTTCTGTATTTACCAAAGAACTAAATTAGCTTCTTTCTAATTTTAAAAGTCATGTGGCATGAACTTTTAGGGAGGTGCCATACGGTTGTATTTCTGAAGTAAAAAATCTCATTATGACCTTCGTCAGGTCTCGCCAAGGAGTTTGTGTTGAGGGTTACAGATAACGATATGTTAAAAAATGTGCATGAAGTGAAGAAAATGGAATTAAACGTAGGAGAAACAGTAGAACATACTGCAAGGAAACTTACTGCAAAACATCTTTGTCCTCTGCAAATTCCACATGGATGGAACGAGGATATACCCCGACCCTAGCAGTGGAAGATGAACACCCTGATCGCAAGACCATGTATTACATATTTTTTCTAATGGAACGTACTTTTCTAATGGGTTTAACAAATATATCTGAGCGCTTTGAATCGCTGTCTCCGTACTTGACGCAACCCGCTTCTCGTTTTTGAATTACCTGCTCCGTGTTGCAGCAGATCCTTCTCTCGTGATGCTACATTAATATTAGCAAGGACACAGAAGGGGACACAAGATAAAGGAGCAAAACGAGAAGAAAAGGAGGGAAATAAGAAACAGAAGAAGGAAGAAAAGGAAATATTAGACGAAATAATGAGAAGAATAAGAAATAAAAAGTACATGGAGAAGAGAGAGATTAAAGAATAGAAAGAAGAAAGACAAGAAGAAACAAAATAAGAGGAAAAGAAGAAAGAGAACAAGAGAGAAAAGAAAAAGAAAAGGAGAAAGTTCATCGGAAAAGCCCTCAATTTTCGTGCACTTCAGTACGTAATTTGGCGTGAGAAAGAATAGGTATAAATATGAGAAAATGAATATATTTAATTGGAGAATGGGGAAAATTGTATTATTAATAAATTATCACGAAATATAGCATAAATAAATAGGAACATTGTTGACAAGAAGAGATTAGTCATTTATTGAGGGATTAGCAATAACATAGGGATTATACACACAAAAAGGACTTTGGGACAAGAATAGAAACAAGAGGCTTTTGAAAAGAAGAACGGAGATAGAACATTTTTAGAATTTTTACAACACTTCGTGTCAGGATCTTGTAGCGATCGGATGTCAGACTGTGTACTTGGAAGTTATAGTTTCTCGAGATTGGCGCGTGATAGGATCAAGATGTACGAACAGTAATTGTCATCTTTAAGATTTAATTTTGGGATTCGAACTCGGTGCAAGAACTACATAGTTAAAATTCAGGTGTATCGGTATCGTAGGAAGTTTTCTTAGAATAATTAATTAACCGAGTGTGGATTGAAGCGGACACCGGAATCCAGGAGAAGATAGGGTGCTGTGAAGCTGAACTGGTATTCAACTGCCAAGTGTGCTGACGCCCAAAGGACAAGGAAGTATTTCCGCGAAGCCCGAATTTGAGAAAGACATAAAACAGTTAAATTTTGATGTTCAAGCCCTAAGAGTAATTACACATTTGGTTAAAGCAATAATTAAAATTTAAAATTGTAATAATAAGTAGATAGCCATCACTAGTGTGATGGAACTGCTCACAAAATGGAGGCGCCGACACACTTATGGTGTGACAGTCGTCCCAAGTCGCAGGAGGGGACACGCGCTGAATTTATTTAATAAGGGCGCCAAGCGCATGCCCACTTACCTGCTTAATGTCGCCGGCGTTGAGCGTCTCAGGGGTGAGCGCCCTGGGTCGAAGGGTTGCATTTGGTGGTTTCTTAAGATTTAGAATAATAACACTTTGCTATGGTATTAATTGGTTCACCCGACCAAATGGCGGGGACTAATTTATTCAAAAAATTAAACGAAGAGAAACTGTTCAGGTTGATGCTGGGTTATTGTCACTTTAGTAGCCGATTAATGAATGATGGTGATGACAACTTACAATCTGTGATGTTAGATGGTAATGTCACCGCGACTGGATTGCTCGCCGAGCGACGGAGAAGTGTAGTCGGACCCTCAGGAGGCGACGCCGGAACGTTGCAAGGTTGGCCTCCGATTGCCTCCGGGGTGATGACTCCGGCGCACGGGACGTCGGCGGTGGATGACCGGGCGGTCGCGACGTGATGCTCGCGCGCGTCTCAGGCCGTCACACGACACCTGGACCGCGTATGACGCTCGAAGCCAAACTTTGGCTATTCGGAATTAATTCCGTGAAGACCGGGCAAGTTTCGCAGTGGTCGGCTCAGTGTGTGCCTTACCCACTGCTGCTGTTCCCTTTTTACCGCAGGTTTCATTAACTGACTAATATTCGGTGGCTTTCTTAACTACCACTGTTAATCTACTCAAAACTTTACTTGTTGGTTTCTATCTCCATACGACTTCTCCTGCACGACCGTCCTCTCTAGCGTCTGTCGCCCGTCCTCTCTCTGGCTTCGCTCGCCCGTCTGTCCCTTTCGTTTTTTCGAAAAAATCTCAAAGTGCTCACGTGCTTCCTGCCTAGTGATTTTATTGGTCGGATTTGAACTTCTCGAACCTTCTATTTCATCAACGGTGCCTTCTGGTTGTTCATTGGCCGGCATTGTTAGGCCGGAGGAGCGCGCACGTGTCCCTTCTGCTTTGGCATGTGATGATTTTATAGGCTTTTAGAGGATTATTGAGCCGGGTGCGATCGCCAAGTCGCTAAAATGGTTGTTCCGGCTGTCGATCATCCAGTATTGTTGGACAAAGGGTAAGATTTATTGTTAGGGGCTTCTGGAGAACTTGGGCCGTTGGGCGGAACTAAATCGGGTCGCGGTGGACGCGTGGCCCTTTCCAACTTCCGGTAATTTGGCGTGACGCGGGGGTGAGAGGGTGCGATGGTCACCCGACGCATCGCGGTATTGTCAGTAAAAGGGTATAATTGATAGTTGAAAGTTTATGGGGGGCTTGAGCGGCTGGGCATATCTAATTCGGGGGCGCGTAGTTCTTTCCTGCCGTCCGGTAATTTGGCGTGACGCAAGGGTGGAGGACTGCGATGGTCCCCGACACATCGCATTACCCCCCCGTACAATGAGATTAAAAAAACGCATGGGACATGTTTTTTTTAATCTAAGAACAAAAAAAGGACATTTACAAAAATAGATGATAAATAAATTTGGGGAGCATGTGCCGACAGATGAAGCTGTGAAAACACAAAAACCTGGCATGTCCAGAACGAAAATTAGGGGTTTCAATGACAACTCTAACATGATAAGACAATACTAGTTAATTAAGCAAAAGGATAAAATTAATGAAGAGGAACAACACTAAAGCTATCTCTAAAAAACTAGATGACCAATAAATTTAGGACACAAAATCTTTAAGAAGTAATACAAACACATTAATGATAAGAAAATGAATGAAAATAATCTATCATTTTTCAAAAATAAGAAATGGTGGTGGGCCATTAGCAACACCTACTCAAACTAAGAGCAAACTAAGCACTAAATAAGTAATTAAGAAGATAACATAGAGGGATAATTGGAAACAAAACTTAGAAAGACTGGCAAAATGAAACAATGGGGTACCTAAAACTAGTTAAACGCTACTGCAAATTGAATAATTGTGCAAAGGGAAGAGCCAAAAGTGGGAACCCTGTTAATCATTATTATATTTGACGCTCTTTTAATACGATTTTAGAGGTATAAAAACAAGTGGAATAAATGCAACATTTGCAAAATAATAGATAAGCATAATAGTCAACAGTGGCCAAATTATTTAAAACACAAGAGGAGGAAACAAAATATCAACACGATGGAGAATTGAAAATAGAATGGTAGACGTGAGAAAACAACCAATGAATTAAACAAAGGACTTGGGTTGCAAATACATTAAATTCATAATATCAGAATGGAGCTCGTTTCATTAATTAAAGTCAATGGCTATAACTCTCGTCAACTCTCGACAAAGTATATCTAAGGGATATCTGAATTATTTCTCTCTCTTTTTAATCAACAACGACGTTCACTTATAACTATCACTTAACCAAAGCATTGAAGTAGTAGCGAACCCACGAAATTAATTAATAATAAGACGTGCCAGGGCAACCGGGCTGGATCCACAAGAATATAATTAAAATAAGGTTACCTAATCAGAGCGACATAAATGAGGGCTTTTATTCTTTCAGCCAATTAATCTAGTTTAATCTCTGAAAGGAACAAGGTTATAAAAATTGTGAGGACCAACCTCGGAACCATCTGTGCTACGTAAAGTGCAAGCGTTGGGGGCTACAAGCCTCATAATTTGGTAAGGACCTACAAATAAAGGAAAGAATTTACTAATAAGGCCTTCAGGCTGATTAGATACTCTGAGAGCTTTGATTAAAACTTTATCGCCGACTTTAAATAAATGGGTTTTACTCTTCTGGTGTTGTTTTCTCGTATCACCAGCTTTCTTTAAATTTGAGAGAATAATTTGACACCGATCCTCAGGGGAAATTGGAATTTGAGTGGCCATTTTTGCTAAAATAGGAAACAATGGTTTCGGCTTCTTATTGAATTGAGCCTCGAAAGGTGTAAATCTGGAAGATTCATGGGGGATGTGGTTAAGCCACGTATTAATCTTCGGTAGTAAATCGGGCCAAGCGGTTTAACGGCCTCTGTGGTGGTTGACCTGGGGCTGTCGAAGGCGGCGCGAGAAGGGGCGCGGTTTGGCCTTGACCGACAATGAAGGGAGGCGGAAAACTGGTCGGCGCCGGGGGGGAGGGGGCGGGGGGAAAGTGCGGCGAAGGGCCGTGGTTAAAAGGACGCTCTTGACCTTGCGAATGGCGTGGGGGAAATCCTCGATTCTGATTATTATTATTGCCATTACGTGGGCGTGAAGAGTTTTGACTCTGATTTTGATAAGAAGCGAATTGCACATTCGTTTGGTCGAAATCGCCCAATAAGATCTGAAATTGCTCAAGATCTTTTACAAAACTAGTTTTAAGGAGGTTTTGAATGACATATGGATAATGACGAGTTAATAGCCACATAATTTCGTCGTCAGGGGGGGTAGGTTCGCATTGTTTAAGTAGGGCAATGCGAGACACTGCATAATCCCGCATAGACATGTTACCATTCTGGTCCCATCTACCTTTAGCCAAATCCATTTTAAAATTGTATTGGGTGTTTCTATCCCAAAAACGATTAATAAATTTGGAACGAAAATCCTGAAAATCAGCCGGAACTGGTAACAATGTTTGGAACCATTCTTGGGCATGGTCAACCAACATTTGGGCTATAACCTTCGGTTTAGAAGATTCAGGAATGTGTCTCGCTAAAGCAAAATAATTTTCAACATTACGTAAGAACGTAATGGGCTGTTCACCGCGATTACCAGAGAATTTTAAATTTGGAGGAATTGACAGTGGCATAGCATTAACCGGGAAAGCTGAAATAGTCTTTTCCGCTACTTTAATTTCTAGTTCGCCTATTTTGACTTCGATTTCTTTCCGTTCCATTTCCGCCTGTGCCTGGATAACTAATTTTGCTGTTTCAATTTTATTGTTCAGGGAGTCGTAAAGTCCTTCAATCTTATTGTCAACCCCTTTTAGTATCTTAGTCACTTCGCCTTTCAAGTTGGAAATTTCGGATTCATTGTCTTTAAATTTATCACGAGCCCAATGTCCCAAATTCAATTGCTTTTCTGAAACGGTTGCAATATCCTTGTTTATGCTGTCTTTAAATTCTGTCATTTGTTGAACTGTTTCAGACTGGAGCGATTCGCATTTCTTTAGTTGGCCTGTTAAATGTTCTTTGATGTCAGAAATTTGCTTAGAATTATTTTCAACAGCAGAGGCGAGAGAGGCGATTTTAGTGCTCTGTTTATCGACCTTTGAATTAACCGAATTTAGTTGTTGAGACACCTCACTTTGAAAAAGGGTGAAATTAGTGAGGTGTTCGTCTAATCTACTATCAAGGGCACAAAATTTCGAATCAAATCTGGAATTCAAGTCCTGAAATTTAGAATTTAATTCTTGACGCTGTTCGTCAAATTTTGCGATAAGAGTGCTGAAAAATTGAGACATTTGGTCTGAGGGTGGCGTCGGAGCGGCCGCGGCGAGGGTAGGTCCGGCCTCGGCGGTACTCGTCTCGAGTACCTGCTCTAAAGAAACCCCGACAGTAGGGGCGAGAACAGCTGGGGGCGTGAGCTCGGCAGGCGCGTCGGCGTTTGCGGGAGCGGGGTCAGAAACCTCGGGGTTTTGAATGGGATTATTTTCAGCCATCGTGGAGCGAGCAATCCTCGAAGTGACGTAAGTACGATAATGACGCCTACAGCGCGTTACACATGAGTACACAATCAAACACAATAAAAAGAAAAGTACAAAACACACACAATGAAATGTTAGAGGATAACACTGAGAAATAAACATAAAATTTCAAATAGAAAGTAAACACTATTAAGTAAACATATAATTGTTACGTGACGGAAATAGCACGTATAATGAAAAAGGAAAAAAATAAAATAGAGTTCAATTAACCACACTTAAACACTATATGACGCATTAAAAAATTGTAAAAAGAAAATAACAATAAAATGAAATTATGCGTCTGAAAAGAGAGTGAAATGTTCTTATAAATACACTTTGGGCTTCTAAGTTATGAGAATCACTGTAATACTCTGAGCATTCACTGATACAAAATATGTAAAAATTACCGGAAGTTCAATATAAAATTTAAGTCTCACACGCAAGCAAAGTGATTGAAAACCTCATAAAATACAAAATATCAAAAGAAACACACATTAAAACCAAATGCAATCTTCAGTTGGGCAATAATTGAGCAAGCGTAAACGGAAAATGGATAAGAAAGAATTAGTGAGTTCAATAAGAAATACACAGGTGCGAGTAACACAAAGTAAAATACTTGTTAAAAACCACGTTGTGTGTCAATTTATGCTCCGCACGCTGCACAAGCTGAATTATACGTGAAAAAACAAACGAAGTTGGGCGACCAATTTATGAGATGCCCGCTACACAAGTTCAATTATTCGTGAATAGAAAACCACGTTGGGTGTCAATTTATGATCTGAGTCTACACAAGCTCAATTATTCGTATAAAAACAACCACGTTGGGCGTCCAATTTATGATCTGAGTCTACACAAGCTCAATTATTCGTATAAAAACAACCACGTTGGGCGTCCAATTTATGTGATGGAACTGCTCACAAAATGGAGGCGCCGACACACTTATGGTGTGACAGTCGTCCCAAGTCGCAGGAGGGGACACGCGCTGAATTTATTTAATAAGGGCGCCAAGCGCATGCCCACTTACCTGCTTAATGTCGCCGGCGTTGAGCGTCTCAGGGGTGAGCGCCCTGGGTCGAAGGGTTGCATTTGGTGGTTTCTTAAGATTTAGAATAATAACACTTTGCTATGGTATTAATTGGTTCACCCGACCAAATGGCGGGGACTAATTTATTCAAAAAATTAAACGAAGAGAAACTGTTCAGGTTGATGCTGGGTTATTGTCACTTTAGTAGCCGATTAATGAATGATGGTGATGACAACTTACAATCTGTGATGTTAGATGGTAATGTCACCGCGACTGGATTGCTCGCCGAGCGACGGAGAAGTGTAGTCGGACCCTCAGGAGGCGACGCCGGAACGTTGCAAGGTTGGCCTCCGATTGCCTCCGGGGTGATGACTCCGGCGCACGGGACGTCGGCGGTGGATGACCGGGCGGTCGCGACGTGATGCTCGCGCGCGTCTCAGGCCGTCACACGACACCTGGACCGCGTATGACGCTCGAAGCCAAACTTTGGCTATTCGGAATTAATTCCGTGAAGACCGGGCAAGTTTCGCAGTGGTCGGCTCAGTGTGTGCCTTACCCACTGCTGCTGTTCCCTTTTTACCGCAGGTTTCATTAACTGACTAATATTCGGTGGCTTTCTTAACTACCACTGTTAATCTACTCAAAACTTTACTTGTTGGTTTCTATCTCCATACGACTTCTCCTGCACGACCGTCCTCTCTAGCGTCTGTCGCCCGTCCTCTCTCTGGCTTCGCTCGCCCGTCTGTCCCTTTCGTTTTTTCGAAAAAATCTCAAAGTGCTCACGTGCTTCCTGCCTAGTGATTTTATTGGTCGGATTTGAACTTCTCGAACCTTCTATTTCATCAACGGTGCCTTCTGGTTGTTCATTGGCCGGCATTGTTAGGCCGGAGGAGCGCGCACGTGTCCCTTCTGCTTTGGCATGTGATGATTTTATAGGCTTTTAGAGGATTATTGAGCCGGGTGCGATCGCCAAGTCGCTAAAATGGTTGTTCCGGCTGTCGATCATCCAGTATTGTTGGACAAAGGGTAAGATTTATTGTTAGGGGCTTCTGGAGAACTTGGGCCGTTGGGCGGAACTAAATCGGGTCGCGGTGGACGCGTGGCCCTTTCCAACTTCCGGTAATTTGGCGTGACGCGGGGGTGAGAGGGTGCGATGGTCACCCGACGCATCGCGGTATTGTCAGTAAAAGGGTATAATTGATAGTTGAAAGTTTATGGGGGGCTTGAGCGGCTGGGCATATCTAATTCGGGGGCGCGTAGTTCTTTCCTGCCGTCCGGTAATTTGGCGTGACGCAAGGGTGGAGGACTGCGATGGTCCCCGACACATCGCACTAGGGAAAATTAATTGTCAAGTAAATAACATGATAATGCATGTAAGAGATTGATGAAAAATTTCTAAGAATAAAATAAGAGACGTACGACACTTCATGTCCTTACGTGCATATATAAATTCTCGTTTCATTCAATATAAATTAGGTATTTCAAAATTATTCCCTTTGTATTATTGGTAACCAAAGCGTAAGTATAAGATCCATCGACCGAGTCCTCGTAGAGCGATATTTTCAGCCCACGACCAATTCAGAGAGTAATTATTCTTATTTTTCAGGAGCATCCAGTGGACGTGGTGTTGAGCTAGACACCAACATGTACCACGTTCACGTTTCCAATTAAGATATTTTTAAAATTAAAAAAAAAACAAGACGGGGGTATTACGGTGGTAAGCCTAATGTGGGGGCGTGAAATTTGATAAGGAAAGACCGGATTATTACAAGAAGAAAGACAAGAAGAAACAAAATAAGAGGAAAAGAAGAAAGAGAAAGAGAGAGAAAATAAAAAGAAAAGGAGAAAGTAAAGAGAAAGAATTGTTCACTTGGTCTAACACTGTGGGTGCTCTGAATTCACTTAACGAATCACAAAATGGCACATACGATTCCTGAGTTAAAAGAGACAAAAAAGCATCCTCAGAACAAATATTACACAGAGTGAAAATATTTCTTATAAACTGTTCGTTATACAGCCATCGTATATTTTTGTCGTCCATGTTTTAAATATTTCCTCTCATTTTTAAAAATCAGGAAAATATTTATAATAGTGTCTTGATGGTGAGCTTATTGTAGTTGTCATCCACTCAAGGATGGTGAGGTTATTGTTGCTGCCATTCAGAGAACTGACTGGGTTCGGTTTAGAATAATGGAGCCAACAGTTAGTTTAAATGGCTCAATATGCATCAAATGAATCTTCTTAAATTATAAAATAAGAAGCAATGTCAGATCTTATAGAAACATGCTTTTACTTTCCCGTATACGTACATATATACGGAGTAATAAACGTAGTATAGAACTAGTTGTGCTACGGAATGGCACAGACTTTCCCGTATTAGTTTTCTATTTTCTTGGGTCTTCGCTAGCTATTCGGAATTGCCACATACTCTTTCTTGCCAGCTACCATCTATCATCGCCAAAAGTACATTTTTCTGTCATTTTATTAATTTTTCGGTTTCCTATTGGTAGAACAGAAACATTAATTTTAGAATATTAAAGAACACAAAAACCTAGCCGTAAATGGCAATTTTCTTTTAAAAATTATGTGCCGTTTAAGACCGTTTAAGTTATGGCGTTTTAGCACTACTAAAAATGCGAAATGTAAAGCTCATTTTCACAGAAAATTTTTGAGTTTTTAAAATACTTTATTTGAAGTTATTTAAAGCACTTACACTCACAAATATAATAATCTTTACAAATTGCGGATAATGTGCATATTAAAGATGTGAAAGATCTTTCAAAAAATTTACATTTATATAATTTTTTAAAAAACAAAAAATAACTCAAAATAAACTTTACGCTATACTAAAGAGTGTAATTAGCACTATCTGTTACAAAAGTTTCAAGAAAAAAATTGCAGCCATATACGAGAAAATGGCGTTTGAGCATTTCTGAAAATGACGAAATTTGAGCTACTTTTCACAGGAAAAGGTAGTGTTTTCGAGAAACTTTACTTGACATTATTTAAAGCATATATACTCGTAAATATAATAATGTGAAAAAATCGCAGATAATGTAAATATTAACGACGTGAGAGACAAGTAAACAAATTTACATTTTTGTAATTTTTGAAAAAACCAACCGATAGATCAAAATGATTTTTATGTCATTGATAGAGTACATTTACCACTATCCCTGCTAAAAGTTTAAAGAAAAAATTTGGAGCAGTTTTTGAGAAAATTTTGAAAATCCCCGGGGGGCTTCATGTAAAGTACCCCCAAATTTTGAAGAATCTTTTTCAAAATCTCAAAGCTTTGACTAGAATCAGATCGACCGGGGAATATCCATTTTGGAAGAAATCATACGTATGGTTTAGGCGCTAGCAGTGTTCACAGACGGACAGACGGACAGACGGACGGACGGACGGACGGACGGACGGACAGACGGACGTTTTCCTTTCAATTGAGTTTTCGGTATCAAGGACCTAGAAAACAGGGTTTCTGGCTACACCACGTGTTAGGGGATTTTTTTTCTTAATTTAGCAACTTGTTTTATCCACTTACTCGTTATCACGGCCCGGCAATTAACTTTTTTCCGCCGAAAATTCGCCATTTTTTCGCGCAGTATTACATAACTTTCCCTATACTACGTATATCACTCCGTGTATACGTACGTATACGGGAAAGTAAAAAGTTATGCAATGCTGCGCGAATAAATGGCAAATTTTCGCCAGAAAAAAATTCGTTGCCGGGCCGTGATAACGGAAAAGTGAAAAAAAAGTTGCTAAATTAACAAAAGAAATCCCCTAACAAGTGGTGTGACCAGAACCCCTCTATTGTGGGTCTTTGATACCGAAAACCAACTGAAAGGAAAACGTCCGTCGGTCCGTCCGTCCGTCTGTCCGTCCGCCTGTGAACACTGCTATAGCGCCAAAACCATACGTTCGATTTCTTCCTGAATGGATATTCACCAGTCGCTCTGGTTCGAGTCAAAGCTTTGAGATTTTGAAAAAGATTGTATAAAATTTGGGAGTATTTTATATGAAGTCCTCCGCACATTTTCAAAATTTTCTCAAAAACGGCTCCAAATTTTTTCTTTAAATTTCTTGTAAGAATAGAGTAAAATATACTTATTAAGGTGGCATAGGTTCAATTTTCACGGATAGCTTTGATTTTTCGAAAATTGCAAAAGTTTAAAATTTTTTCGGCGTCTTTCTGGAATTACAAAATTGAAGATAAAGATTGAAGAGAAGAAGTTTGAATTTTATTCGGCGTCTTCTCCCAACTACAAAATTGCCGATAGAGATATATACTTCAAATAAAATTTGTTCTTAACCTTTTAAAGACTAATGGGAAAGAGGTTTCCCAGAGCATTTCAACCCAGCGGTACCAATGGGATCTTTTTCGCTTGACCTCCGGAGGCGTGCGACGGCCCTTATCTATCGCTTGCTGACGGGTGACAAGCAGCGGCGCCGCGATTCTCACGTTCGGCGCTCCGGCCTACGCATCCGGCAGGGATGTGTTGACGGAGTACGGTCTTGAGGCGCGAAGAGGAAACGTGATCTGCTCTGACATTTCATGCTTCTACAGTGCGCCGCAGCGTGAGAAACATAGGAGAATATTAATCGCCAGTCAAACATTGGCCTGGAGACGCCGCTCTAACGGCAATAAAATCACAATAAGATCACATACCACAGCAAGAATAGAAGAGTTCTGTTTGCAATTTATAACGGAATTTGGGTTTCGTATGGCATATACATATAATGTTCATAAATTTGTTTCATAATATATTAACTTCGTATATAATAATTAAATTGTGCTAGAAAGATTTTTTTTCTACAGTAGCAGATAACAATAGGGTAAAATCAAGTTTACGACAGTGAAATAAATTTGTTTTCATATTTTGTTATGTATTGTATTGTATTATTTGCAGTGTCTTGATATTTTATTGTATTGGCATAAACTAACGACGTAGATATCTCTTCAGCTTATCAAAGCTTTTCTTTTGTTAGGGCGCCTTTCTTCTTTAGTCCCTTGTACTTATATGTACCGCTTCACTGTTTACTATCTCCTGTCACAAACCCCAGTCATATCAAACCCGCCTCGGCCTACGCTTCTCACTTGGGCGATCGCAGTCGTATTCTGCTAAGAGTTGCTGCATGCGCTTGGGTCGTTTGCTTTTTGAAGTAAAAATGGTTTGTCGAGAACAATCGCTAACAACTTGCAAAATTGAGTTACTTTTGGACAGTGACAGTGACTGTGCGTCTGTGTCCAGTCTGGAAGATGATGCGCCATGCCAATAATCATTAGAATTATATGATCCATGCCAATATAATTAAACATTTTCAGCTCCGATCAAGCTGTCCATCTTTGTGCATTGATTCCGTTCAAGATACTAAATCACTACGATTTAGCTTTATCATGATGATCCATGACGAAATACATTTCTTACGCATTTAAAATAATATTAAGGATCATAAAATACTTTTACATTTTTAGAAATAATTTTTATTTTTTTTACTTTCCCAAACTACTTTGAAAATTTTGAAAAAATCATACTTTTCATAGTTTTATATAGATTCAATATCCTAAACGGCTACTTAGAATATTTTAAAAATATTTCTTAATTTGAAAAATAGATTCTTCAAATTCCAACTTTGTAATTGATTTTCATAAAGTATTATGTAGGTTACCTATTTGCAAGTGGGAAATATTTTTAAAAATTTTAAAACATACTAAATATAAAAGCAATTTAAACATCAAATGCTGAAAACTTCGTTGCTCAGGCTCGGTGGGTGGAGTAAAGAATGAAAATTAGTAGAAAAAATTAATAGGATCATTGCTCAAAATATTACTTAATTTTGCAGAGGAAAAGTGGATACTGTCTTACTCAGTTAAGCCCTTTAAATCTCTATCAACAAAGACTTTCAACACTTCGGGGTAGCTGTCATCGCTCGCCGCAGTTAAACCTCCACTGGGGTCAAGCAAATTTGTCTATTTAAAAAAGTCGGTACCGCAGGGAGTGCAGAAGGAAAAAAACTCGGTCGCTAAAAGGTTAATAACGACTTTTTTCTTTAAGGTCATGTACGTTTTTTAAAATTTTAGTACTTTTAGCGCAATATTGCGTGTAAATTCGGCAATTTTTAAAAAATACAAAAGCAAGATTTTCTCAAAAACAGCTCCAATTTTTTTCTTTAAAGTTTTGGTATGAATAGTTATAAATGTATCCTATGAGATGACAAAAACTCCATATTGCACTATTCTTTTGTTTTTTCAAAAACAGCAAAAATGTAATTTTGTTTGACTTGTCTCTCACGTCGGTAATATTTACATTAGTGACGATTTGTTTACATTATTATATTTACGAGTTCAAGTGCATTAAATAATGTCAAGTAAAGTTTCTCGAAAACTCAACCGTTTTCTGTAAAAACTAGCTCAAATTTCCGCATTTCCAGAAACGCTCAAAGTCCATTTTCTCATCAATGGCTCCAAATTTTTTCTTCAAAGTTTTTGAGAAGGATAGTGCTAATTGCACTCTTTAATATGACGTGATGTTTATTTTGAGTTATTTTTTGTTTGTTTTTTTCAAAAATTACACAAATATAATTTTTTGAATGATCTCTCATATTTTTAATATGCACATTACCAGAAATTTGTAAACACTGTTGTATTTGTGAGTAAATGTGCTTCAAAATACTTTGAATGAAGGTTTTTGAAAACTCAAACATTTTCTGTGAAAATGAGCTTCAAATTTCGCACTTTTAGTAGCGCTAAAACGCAATTTTCTTTTAAACGGCACATAATTTTTAAAAGAAAATTGTCATTTACGACTAGGTTTTTGTGTTCTTTAATATACTAAAATTAATGTTTCCGTCCTACCAGTAGAAAACCAATAAGAAAATGTCGAAAAAATGTAATTTGGGCGGCAATAGATGGCAGTTAGCACGAGTATGTGGCAATTCCGAATAGCTAGCCGAGACCGAAGGAAAAAGAAAACTAATACGGGAAAGTCTGTGCCATTCTGTAGCACCACTAGTTAACATTCGTGCAATCTTCGCAACTCCTCTCTGTTGCAGTCAAGGGAAGGTCATTTGTTACCCTACCATCCTTCACTGTATTATCATTCTTCATCTGTTGTAAAAACTAGTAGTGCTACAGAATGGCACAGACTTTCCCGTATTAGTTTTCTGTTTCCTTCGGTCGGGGCAAGCTATTTCAAATTGCCACACACACTTGCCAGCTGCCATCTATCTCAGCACAAAGTACATTTTGTCACATTTTATTAATTTTTCTGTTTCCTAATGGTAGAACGGAAATATTAATTTTAGAATATTAAAGAAACTTCGTCCAAAACGGCAATTCTTCTTTTAAAAAATTGTAACTGTTGTTAAGACAATGGCGTTTAAGCGCAACTAAAAATGCAAAATTTGAAGCTATTTTTCGCAGATAAATTTTTGAGTTTTCAAAAAACTTAATTTGAAATCGTTTAAAGCGCATACACTCACAGATGTAATAATGTTTACAAATTGCTGGTAATGTGCATATTAAAAATGTAAGAGATCGTTGAAATGAATTGCATTTGTGAAATTTTGAAAAAAGCAAAAAATATCTCAAACTAAACTTCACGTCATATTAAAGAGTGCAATTAGCACTATCCGTCCCAAAAGTTTGAAGAAAGGATTTGAAGCGCTTTATCAGAAAATGGCGTTTAAGCGTTTCTGAAAACGCGGAATTTTGAGCTACTTTTCACAGAAAACGGTTGGGTTCTCAAGAAACTTTACCTGACACTATTTAAAGCACATATACTCATTAATATAATAATGTGGACAAATCGCCGCTAATGTAATATTAACCACGTGAGAGACAAGTCAAAAAAATACAATTTTGCAATTTTTGAAAAAACGAAAGAATAGATAAATATGGCGTTTATGTCAACTCTTAGAGTACATTAGCACTATCCATACGAAAATTTTAAATGAAAAATTTGGAGCCGTTTTTGAGAAAATCTTGTTTTTAATTTTTTTTAATTGCACATATTGCACGCAATATTGCACGAAAAGGACTAATATTTTCAAAAAAATGTACATGACCTTAAAGAAAGAACTCACTATGAAGATCAAATTTTATTTAATGGAAAAATCTCTATCTGCAATTTTGTAGTTGGAGGAAGACGCCGAATAAAATTAAACTTTTGCAATTTTCGAAAATTCAGAGTTAACCTTGAAAATCGGACATATGCCACTTTAATAAGAGTACTTTACTCCATTGTTACAAGAAATTTAAAGAAAAAATTTGAAGCCGATTTTGAGAAAATTTTGAAAATGTCCGAGGGGCTTCATGTAAAGTACCCTCAAAAATTAATGAATGTTTTTCAAAATCTCAGAGCTTCGACTCAGGCCAGATTGATAGGAGTTTCTTCAATTTGCAAAAATCGTATGCACACTTTAGACGCTAGTGTTGTTCACGTACACCGGACGGGCGGACGGACGGACAGACGGACAGACGGACAGACGGACAGACGGACAGACGGACAGACGGACAGACGGACAGACGGACAGACGGACAGTGGGACAGACGGACAGACGGACAGACGGACAGACGGACAGACAAACGGACGGACGGACGTTTTGTTTCAATTTGTTTTTCAGTATCAAAGACAAAACAGGGATTCTGCCAACACCACGTGTTAGAGGATTTTTTTCCTTAACGCAGCAATTGGATTTATCCAGTTTTTAGTTATCACGGCCCAGCAATGAATTTTTTCTGGCAAAAATTGGTCATTTTTTCGCGCAGCGTTATATACCTTTCCCTATACTATGTATATATTACATCGTATACGTACGTATACGGGAAAGTAAAAAAAGACCGCCAAAATCTACATTATGTAAAAAAATGAACACAACAAAACCAATTGACGAAAGATAATTTATTATATCCCCGCTCTCTCCACTCCCATAGATGATGCCGGGGCGAAGATCCCACCTAGACAATCCCACGAAGAAACCCAAAAGAACACCCGGAATGGATCACATGCGGCATCATGTACACAATTATTTGACGGAGAACTACAGGCAATCACTTGTTGCCAGTTAGGTACAAAGTTATAAAAGAAACCATAGCTAACAAAATGTACAGACACCTAAAAAAGAAATATCTATTGCCAGTTGAAGAGAAAGGATGTCGTAAAGGTTCCTGTGGCTGTAAGGAAATTATGCAATTCAATAAAGTCATCTACAATGATGTAAGGAAACGAAAACATAATTTGAGCTTCAATAGTTCAATTGACTGCATTGACTATCCGAAGACCTTTAACAGTGCACTACAGGATTTCAGTTTAAGGACCATAGTGATCTATTATTTTCATTTTTGAGTTACAGAGTTCCTCAAGGCTACTATGAAGTCTTGGAGTAACAGGTTACCAATACACAACAAAAAGGAACTGTTGCTGCTACAGAATGGTACAGACTTTCCCGTAATAGTTTTCTATTTCCTTCGGTCTAGACTAGTTATTCGGAATTGGCACATACTCCTGCCAACTGCATTTATCGCCGCCTAAAGTACATTTTTTTAAATATTTTCTTGATTGTTCGGTTTTCAATTAGTAGAACGGAAATATTAATTTTATATTATTAAAGAACAGTAAAATCTCGCCCTAAATGACAATTTCCTTTGAAAAATTTTGAAGACATTTTAAAAAAAAATAGTGTTTAAGCGTCAATTCAAAATTTGAATCTCTTTTTCACAGAAAATGTTTTAGTTTTCGAAAAACTTTATTTCAAATAATTTGAAGCACTTACACTAACAAATAAAAAAGTGTTGACAAATTTCTGGTAATGTGCATATTAAAGGTGTGGGAGAGCTTTCAAATAATTGCATTTGTGTAATTTTTGTAAACAAAAATACCCCAAAATAAACTTTACGTCACAGTAAAGAGCGCATTTTGCACTATCCGTTTGAAAATATTGAAGAAAACATTTCGAGCCATTTATGAGAAATGGGCGTTTGAGCGTTTCTGAAAAGTCGGTATTTCGAGCTAGTTTTCACAGAAAACGGGTGAGTTCTCGTGAAACTTTACCTGACATTATTTAAAGCACATGTACTCGTTAATATAATAATGTGAAGAAATCGCCGCTAGTGTAAATATTAACCACGTGAAAGACAAGTTTAAAAAATTACACTTTTGTAATTTTTGAGAAAAATAAAGAATAGTGCAATATGGCATTTATGGCATCTCATAGAGTACATTTAGTACTATCCCTACCAAAGGTATAAAGAAAAAGTTTGGAGCCGTTTTTGTTAAAATCTTGTTTTGGTATTTTTTTTTAAAAAAATTGCATATATTACACGCAATATTTTGCGAAAACTAATAAAATTTTCTACAAAATGTACCTCACCTTAATGAAACAACTCACTATGGAAAACAAATATTATTTGAAAGAAAAATCTCCATCTTCAATTTTGTAGTTGTAGGAAGACGCCGAAAAATATTCAATTTTGCAATTTTCGTAAATTCAGAGTTACCGTGAAAATCAGACCTATGCCACCTTTATGAGCGTGTTTTTCTCTATTCTTACAATAAATTTAAAGAAGAGCCGTTTTTGAGAAAATTCTGAAAATATCCGGAAGATTCATGTAAGAAACGCCAAATTTTGAAGAAAGTTATTGAAAATCTCAGCGCCTCGAATGGATCCAGGCCGACAAGGGAATATTAATTCTGGAAGAAATCGTACTTTTGGTTCAGGCGCTAGTGTTGTTCACAGACTGACTGCACTATCCGTTACAAAAGTTTCAAGAAAACATTTACAGCCATATATGAGAAAATTGCGTTTGAGCGTTTCTAAAAAGGCGGAATTTTGAGCTACTTTTCACAGAAAACGGTCGTGTTTTCGAGAAACTTTGACGTTATTTAAAGCACATGTACTCGTAAATATAATAATATGAAATAATCGCCGTTAATGTACATATTAACAACGTCAGAAACAAGTAAAAAACTACATTTTTGCAATTTTTGAAAAAAAAAAAGAATAGAGCAATATGGCGTTTCTGTCATCTCATAAAATAAATTAGGCACTATCCCTACAAAAAGTTTAAAGAAAAAATTTGGAACGGTTTTTTGAGAAAATCTTGTTTTTGTATTTTTTTAAATTGCACTTATTACACACAATATTGCCCGAAAAGTACTAAAAGTTTCAAAACAATGTACATGATCCCAACGAAAAAAATCGTTATGAAGATCAAATTATATTGAAAAAAATCTCTATCTTCAATTTTGTAGTTTCAGAAAGACGCCGAAAAAATTTTTAACTTTTGCAATTTTCGAAAAATCAAAGTTATCCCTGAAAATCGGACCTATGCCACCTTAATAAGTATATTTTACTCTATTCTTACAAGAAATTTAAGCCGTTTTTGAGAAAATTTGAAAAATGTCGGGGGATCTTCATGTAAAGTACCCTCAAATTTTACAGAATCTTTTTCAAAATCTCAAAGCTTCGACTAAAACCAGATCGACCAGGGAATGTCCATTTTGGAAGAAATCGTACATATGGTTTAGGCGCTAGCAGCGTTCACAGACGGACAGACGGACGTTTTCCTTTCAATTGGTTTTTCGATATCAAGGACCCACAAAATAGGGTTTCTGGCTACACCACGTGTTAGGGGATTTTTTGTTCTTAATTTAGCAACTGGTTGTATCCACTTCTTTGTTTTCACGGCCTGGGAATTAATTTTTTCCGCCGAAAATGGGCCATTTTTTCGCGCAGCATTACATAACATTCCCCATACTACGTATATCACTCCGTGTATACGTACGTATACGGGAAATTAAGAAATATCTGCAATACGTAGTTTGGCGATGCCTGTAGCCGAATGCATTATTGAACTAGTGGACTGGACTGAGCAGGAAATTCGCATCATGATCGAAAAAACAGAAAGCTGCTTCTAATGCATGACGTCGGAGAGGCACCGACTCTCCCTAGACCTGCTCCGTAGGAATTTGGTTGCAACCTGGATTGATTTTATACTAAACTCGTTGACCAATTAACTTGCGACATATTTAGTCGTGAAGTAGAGTAATAATAATAATAATAATAATAATAATAACAATAATAATAATAGTAACAATAATAATAGTAACAACAACAACTCCACCTAGGGAGTAGACAACAGTTAGCACATTTTCTCGGCGTGGATAAAGTTGCAGTGACTTTCGCCCAACTGGGCACTCTTTGTGGTCTTCCCGCCAAATTATGGGAGTTCCATGCTGCACCAGTGTGTTATGGGAGCTCGAACACAAAATTCGCGCGTCCCACTTAAAAAAATTAATTACTTAATTAATTAAAGAATTAATTAATTATTGTTATTATTGTTCCCCTGCGTCTCTACGCATGGAGCACCCTCGTCCGTCACGCGGCTTCAGCCTCACCGCCGCCACCACCACCGTCGCCGCCCCCCTCTCCCCACCGCCCGGCCGCCCCACCCGGCTGGCCCCCCCTTCAACTCGCCCGGTTACATCTCGGGGCGCAGTGCAGAGAGAGGCGGGGCCGGCGGAGAGAGGTTGGGCAGAAGCCGGTGGACTGAGGATGCGGCGGAGAGTGTGACAGGCAGCCTATCGCTGAACACGGGAATGCTCAAAAAAGCCCGTGAACGTATGCCGCCAGCGAAGGACATTTTTTGTGTGCAGTGGGACCCCCTACTAGACAGATGTGTAAAAAGGAGGAGCAGTTGTAATAGGAGCGTAGTCTGGTTTGAAAAATCTAGACAAGTGTGCCTCGTAGGCTTCAATACATTCTGCAATGTTTACACTAATTACATTTTCTTACTGTATCAGTCATGCAGTCTCGCCTGGTTAGTGTGATTTTCATTTTGTGTTATCGCAGTATTGCAAGAGTTTTGAGAAATTGTTAAAGTTTTTACTATTCTTTGACAACGACCTTGTGGTTGCTGGTGAAGCATGAGTACCCCCCTGAGCCTGAGAGCTATGGCAGTGGTAGCCTAGCTACTGGTGGAGTCTCCCTTGCAGAATAGATTGAAGGTGAGGGGTCAGACGAACAACTACTCCATTTTGAGGAGAGTGGGAAATAGAAAGGGAAGGGTCACGAACCTTTGGACTTCCTTTTATCGGCCTGTTACGTGTATCGTCTGCAAAATGTGATTTGGCAGTATAAAAAAGAAAAGTAGAATATGGAGGAATCTCTGATAGCTTTATATTTATATATTTGGAGGACCAACAGACTGTAAATTAAATGATACACATAACACAAAATTAATTGAGCTGTACGGTATTGCATAGATGGATGGAATATGATAGGGCAAAAAAGAACAACATTGGCTGTAATAAAAAATAACAAATATTTAATTACTAAAAAAATGAGTTGAAAAATTAGTAAACAAACAAAAAAATTAAAAAACAGTAAGATAAAAAATTAATGTGAAAAAAGTAATGAAAAAGAAATGAACAAAAGTAATTGAAAAACAGTAATCTTGAAGTCAGAAGTTACCAAAAATTAGCCTTTTCTTGCGTTAAATTTAAATAGATTAAAAGAGTGCACTCAAGTAGAATTCTGATGCATCAGAAATAAGTTTGAAATAAGTAACCGGTCACTTATCCGTTGGAGCTCTGGTGGGTGTTTCTTGCAGCAGATGTCGGCCGAGAGATGTTGCAGCAGCAGGTGATTGTTGACGGGGATGGCGCAGAGTTGCGACCCCAAATTAAAGTGTTGTGCAGAGCAGCGTCTTCCTGTAGATTGCAGTAGGCAACTAGGCGTTGCACCGCGTATTATAAGTAAATGCTAGAGAGCCGCTTCTTGCAACAGATTGCGGTAGGCAAAACAGATTTTGCACCGCATACAAAAATACGTCTGACCTCTGCGGAGGTTGCCACAAATGTCCTTGTTCTCGTCGGATGAAAAATTTTTGAAGATTGGTCGGTCGAAATGTTGTCCTTTCGTGGCACACAGGGGCGCCAGTGTCAATTTGCGTGTGTGTCTGAGGGCTAGCGCTGTTGGGGAGATGGCGAAGCTTGTGCACGCACTCAGCGCGCACGCATGCCCTTGGAGCCGGAGGGACTCGGACAGGTAGTTGCCAAAAAAAATGCGCCTGGAATAACCCCCTCCGGCACGTTCGTAGTCGCCACCCCAACGGGGGCGGGACGCGCGGAGGGTGGTCCAGCAGGGGTGCAGGGGTCCAGCAGGGCGAGGCGAGGACTGCATTTCTCCGTACGGCGCCACTCCGACCGATTTCACTCACATACAGTTTTCAACACACTTCACTGGTTGTTCAAATAATTGAGTATAAAGAATTGTGCTACAAGAGTCCCCTGGGTACAAGGAAATAAAAATTCAATAAATAATTTTAAATTGGGACGTAACACGGCCCATAGAGGGTACAGGAGAGAAGCTATGTTGGCACACCAGCCCACTGATTAGAGTGGAGGCCCGAACCTTGCATTAGCCAGCAAATGAGGCTGCCTTCAGCAATCACTGAAAATCCGTTAGGATTTAGTATTGTCGACTGGTCGGAGGGATCCCTTTCTGTGCGCTGCGGGGGGATGTCCCGAGGCCAGTGTAGTTCGCAGTAACGGATGGCAGGAAATAACCCATGGGTCAAGTGTGATCTGTGAACTCAAACGTGCTTCCCGCAAATCATCATTTAAAACCAATGAGCGAAATGGATAGAACAAAGAATGTAATGTATCTTAACGTGCCTTGTTTAATCTTTCCTCTGCTCAGAAACTGAGCTAATGTCACCTTGTCGACGTCCGGTCATCCCACGGATGTTAGTTCCAGGAACCCAGAGTCGGCAGTAGCTCGAAGCCAAGGTTAGCGATGGACCAGAGATGAACTGAAGAAGGCCATTTGGTGCTTATACCATGCTAAAGTGAAACATGGGGGCTCTGAAATAGAAGTTTTCAAGGTATGGAGAGACCGGAACCCAGATATGAGATTTACTCTAGATTCAAATAAGCTTGCCACTCAACGACGATACAAACTCAGCAGAGTAAGATTTACAGCAGAACAAGTTGCTGATATTCAGAGAAATGCGTAGTATGTCCTTCGATCGAACTACCGATATGAAGAACAAATAGAAATTGAAAACGATGGTCTGTTGAAGGTTCATCTCTTTCTAATGAAACATACGTCAGTGCTGAAAATTCATCTGGCCATGAATCGCATGATACGGACATGATGCTATGTCTCCTCCGCTGCGAGATAGAAAGATTTTAACTTCCATTCAAATCTCGTCCACTGTTGATAAAAAATTTTTATAAATGCCAAAGCTAAGAGAATGATAGAAACAGCGAACACTGCCTTACAGGAGGTAGTACAGATCCCAGGTAGAGATCTAGATATTACTTAAAACAATCACATCGTGTATGCAACTGTTTATCTGGTATCTCAGATAATTTTGGGGTAGCCAAAAACACCGACGGCCGACAGCAAAACAGATAAAACAGTTCCCTATCCCCGTGGACGAAAAGAATTATGAAAAGGATAGCCGACACAGCTTGAAATATCACTCTTAGACGAAGCATCTTCTAAATCAACGCACATCTTCTAAATCAACGAAAAATATGCACTATTGAACCCAAAAGAATGCAAAACTGAAAATGACACAAACAGGCTAATGCCAGTTAAGAAGTTAAAATATAAAATTCAAGCATGAACTCAACGAATTAGATGTTACAAACGTTGAATAGATTTCCATGTGCAGAATCGGTTGTTTGAAACAGACGCGAAGAGATTCTATCGCAATCTGACTCAAAAATCGAATGACAATGTTCGGGCCCACAGCAAAGCAGAAATAAATACGTTCACAAGCAAGGCAGAACAGTTGAATTGCGTAATCGGCAGAGCGCAGCCATTGACCGCTGAGATCACATATCGCCTTCACATCCGTTGTTCTGCGTATTCTCCCAACGGACGGCAACGGACGAGCGTGGCCGCTCGTACGTGCTCGCCTGCTCAACTCGCCCCCACAGCGCGGTCCGTTGGAGGAGCAACGGACAAAAACTGCCAGATCATTGCAAATCCAGATCAAATGGCAAATGGTAATTGGCCATCGCCATCCCCACCTCTGCCGCGTGTGTGAGCCCTTTCCTAACGTCTCTGCCCCAACCGAATTCGGCTTAACCGACTTCGGTAGTCCGCATAAAGACACCGTGCAAGATAGACGCGTGTGTTAGGGCTCCGCGCAGTAGCGTGTAAAGAATCTATAATCGTGCAAATGAGCTGCATACGGCTCGCACATAAATTGTTTAATCGTGGCAGTGCACGCTTTAATTGTGTCTGTCGCTCTTGCGTGGATTTGCGCCCGCAATTTTGGTTGAACTATGTAACTCGCGGCTGCTTCTGGTCGGCGGTCCAAAGTGTCACTACAATAACTACGCTTGGACAGGTGTATTAATGCACCAAGAGAACTTTTCATCTTAATTCTGTGCTTCTTGTGCATTTACTGTAAATACTGTGCATTTAGTTATTAAACATTGTTTGTGCTGGAAATTTGCTCGTATATGCATCCTGCACTCCTGCGCCAATCCCAAGAGCTATCAAAGGGTTTCGGGACTACTGTACTTCAACAATACAGTCCATTCATACAGTCCACTCATGAACATTAAGTGTATAGTAGCCCCGAACAGACAATGCTATCGCTCCTTCAGAAGAAGACGTCGAAGCATTTTGGACAGGAATCTGGGAGGAAAGCAGATCTTATAATAAAGACAAGTCTTGGCTTCAATCTGAAGTTGATGCTGCCGATGAGCATGTAGTTTTCACAGAAAACGGTTCAGTTTTCGAGAAACTTTACTGGACATTATTTAAAGCACATATACTGGCATATATAGTAATGTGAACAAATTGCCGCTAGTGTAAATATTAACGACGTGAGATACGAGTCAAAAAATTTATATTTTTGTAATTTTTTAAAAAAATAAAAAATAGAGCAAGATGCGTTAATGTCATCTCATATAGCACATCCCTACCAAAAGTTTAAAGAAAAAATATGGAGTTGTTTTTGAGAAAATCTTGTTTCTGTTATTTTTAAAATTGCATATATTGCACGCAATATTGCGCGAAAACTACTAAAAGTTACAAATAATTGTACATGACTTTAATGAAAGAATTCACGACAGAGAACAAATTTCATTTGAAGGAAAAACCTGTCTCTTCAATTTTGTAGTTGTAGGAAGTCGCCGAAAAAAATTCAAACTTTAGCAATTATCGGAAATTTAGTTATTACTGAAAATCGTACCTATGTCACCTTTATAATTGTATTTTACTCTACTCTTACAAGAAATTTAAATAAAAAATTTGAAGCGGTTTTTTGAGAAAATTTTGAAAATGTCTGGGAGACTTCATGGAAAGTACCCCCCAAAAATGTATGAATGATTTTCAAAATCTTAGAGTCAGACTAGATTAAAAGGGGTTTCTTCAGTTTGAAAAATATCCTACGCATAATTTAGGCGCTAGTGTTATTCACATACACCGGACGAACGGACGGACAGGCGGACGGACAATTTGCTCCAAATTGATATTTCGCAATCAAGAACCCATAAAACAGGAATTCCGGCTACACCACGCTTAGAGGATTTTTTCTTAATTTAGTAACTGGATTTGTCACCTTTTTCGTTATCGGGGCCAGGCAATAAATTTTTTTCTGCCGAAAATCCGCTGTTTTTACGCGCAGCATTACATAACTTTCCCTATACTACGTATATTACTCCATATACAGATATGTATACGGGAAAGTAATAATAATAATAATAATAATAATAATAGTTGTAGTAGTAGCAGTAGTAGTGGTAGTAGTAGTGGCAGTAGTGATGGTGGTAGTGATAGTAGTAATTATAATATGTTGTATTAACCTTCCAGCGGGCGCGCTGTCGTAAATTTTACGACAATAGCAGATTATTTGTATTTACTATGAACTCATTGTTGGCAAAGACTTCTGCGTTCTTGGTATTCCTTGCAGGTATCTTTAGTGATGCATTTCTGCAGCCACTGTTTAGTTTGCACGCGATATTCGGTTTTTGTAACGCTCTATTCGGGATAAGTGTATAGTGACGTTAACTTTAGGCTGCGCGCCTGGTGTTGTTCTAAAATATTGTATCACAATTTGACCTAATCGAAATTTTGTGTAAAATGTCCAGAGAAAGAATTCATGTGAATGAAATCCAGAAAATTCTACATAAGCTGTCTGATCGAGAGGAAGATCATGTATTGGATAGTGATAGTATTAGTGATCTGAGTATTAAAAACATAGCCGAGAATCAGCACGACACTGTATCGGAACCAGACCTTTCTGCTACTAAATACGAATGTTTATCAAATGATATGTTTTTAGGTAGTAAATAGCATACTTCGATATTATAATGCGACATAAAATTACAATGTTCTACAATTTATTTTATTCATAGGTTATAGAATAACGTAAAATTTACGACACGCACCTGCTGGTGTGAAAATTTTACGCGCGCCCGCTGGAAGGTTAAACTGTGATATTACGACCTATGCACTTTCAATACTTCATTTCCTGTGCAAATCTCGGTTTTGCAACCTGTTTGAAACAACATTATTTACATAATATCTTGTTTGTTCTAAAACACACTTCATAAATAACTAGTAGGTTGGTGCTACAGAATGGCAAAGACTTGCTCGTATTAGGTTTCTATTTGATCTGGGCTAGATATACGTACTTGCACCTTACTCTTGTGAGCTGCCATCTCCGCCCAAAGTAAATTTTTTGGACATTTTCTTAATTTTTCGGTTCACTAGTAGTAAAACCGAAATATTGCTGTAACAATATTCAATAAGAGTAAAATCCGTCATAAATTACAATTTTCATTGAAAAATTTGGAACCGTTTATAAGAAAATGGCGTTTGAGCGTTACTTTAAATGCAAAATGTAAAGCTCTTTTTCACAGAAAAGTTTTGAGCTTTGTAAAACTTTATTTGTAGCACTTTTACTCATAAATGAAATAGTGTTTACAAATCACTGGCCGTGGGAGATATTTAAAAAATACATTTATGTAGTTTTTGAAAAAACAAAAGAATATCCCAAAATTAACTTTATGTAATTTTTAACAGTGCAACTAGCACTATACGTTGGAAACGTTTTGAGAAAAATCTGGAGCCTTTTTTGAAAAAATGGCGTTTGAGCGTTTCTGAAAATGCATTTGAGCGTTTCTGAATTTTGAGCTTATTTTAACAGAAAATAGTTGAGTTTTCGAGAAACTTTATATAACATTATTTAAAGCACGTATACTAATAAAATAATAATATGAACAAATTGCCGCTAATGTACGTACTCATGTATTAACGATGTAGAAAAAAGTAAAAAAAATACATTTTTGTAATTTTCGAAAAAACAAAAGAATAGAGAAATATCGTGTTAACGTCATTTTATAGAGTGCATTTAACACTAGCCCAACGAAAAATTTAAGAAAAAACTTGGAGCCCCTTATGAGAAAATCTGGTTTTGTAATTTATTAAAATTACAAATATTTCAGGTAATATTGCACGAAAACTACTAAAAGTATCAAAAAATGTACATGACCTTAATGAATGAACTAATTATAGACAACCAATTTCATTTGAAGGAAACATCACTTTCAATTTTATACTTATAGAGAAACGTCGAAAATTTGAAAGTTCTGCAGTTTTTGATAACAAACCCGCCCAAATCTTATGGAAATGAGGTTTCGGTCAAATTGTCTGCAAATTTAGTTCTTTAGATCTTACTGATGAAAAATCGTTATCGCCGATAAGCAAAAAAGTTATTTGTTATCTAATGGGCATTTTAAAACGGTGATCATCGGATGGTGGAAAGGCACGTGTTCTCAAAGCGTATTCAAATTAAACAACCTTACTTGTTTCATTGTGACATTTCATTTTCCGAGAAGTAACTGGCCTTATATGTATTATTATTGCATTTTGAAAGTTAATATTTAAGATAAAATGACAATCAAGGACCCCGATATTGAGGGGCAAAAGGATTCACGATAATCAAGCAAACCTTGAGGTCAGGAGTCAGGGGACTTAATGGTAATGATTCACCCTACCGTGCAAGGCAAAGAGACCTATGTGGAAGGCAAGGGGGCTCACGGTAATGAAGCCCAATGATTCACGGTAAATGAAATAATATAATTAACAAGTCTAAGGTTGTTTCATTTTAATATACTTGAGGTTGTTTCATTTGAATATACTTTGAGTGCACAGATGTGTCTTTCTATCATCCGATAAATCGACATGAGATCATACATTAGATCAAAAAGAACAACTTTTTTGCGTAACAGCCGTAACGACTTTTGATCAGTATTATCTAAGGAACAACATACTAAATTTTCACACAATCTACCCGAAACCTCATTTCCATAAGATTTGAGCGGGGTACTTTAGGGTTAACCATGAAAATCGGACCTACGCCACCTTTATAGGTGTATTTTACTCTACTCTTACAAGAAATATAAAGAAATAATTTGAAGCCATTTTTGGGAAAATTTTGAAAATGCCCAGGGGGCTTCAAGTAAATTATCCCCAAATTTCGAAAAAAGTTTTTCAAATCGAAGCTCCTCGAGTCGAGCCCGATCGACCGGGGAACATCCATTTCGGAGAAAATCGTATCGGGGTCCTTGATTGTCGTTTTATCTTAAATATAGTTTAGGCGCTAGTGGTGTTCACAGACGGACGGACAGACAGGCGGACGGATGGACGCTTTGAAAAAAAACACGTTTTCTGTATCACGGGACCCCAAAACGTGTATTTCCGTTGAAATTTCAAAATCGATTTTCCGTAGCATTACATAACTGTACTCCATATATACGTGCGTATACGAGAAAGCAAAAATTTTTAAATCAACAAATGGCGCTCTTTGTAATTATTTAATCCCGATTTTCCAACCTAATTTCAAATCATGTTGATTCCTTAAAAGTTTTCTGCTGAACTTCAACTATAAATCTTTAAATTATGCTATTCATTTTTATGCTGCGCGAAAAAACGACGACTTTTCTGCACAAAAACTCTTATTAGAAGGCACTGGTAACGAAAAAGTAGATAAATCTAGTTGTTACATTTAGAAAATAAATCCTTTAACACTTGTTGTAGCCAGAATTCATTTTTTCTGGGTCCTTAATACCGAAAATGGATTGACGGTAAAACGTGTCTATTCGTCTGTCTGTCCGTCTGTGAACAATGCTAGCGGCTAATCCATTCAGGCGATTTTCTCCAAAATTGATATTCCATAATCGATCGTAATCTGTCTGATGTCGCGGGTTTGAATTTGAAACTGTTATTTCAATTGGGGGGGGGACACTTTACATGAAACCTCTGAGACATTTCCCAAATTTTCCACAAAAATAGGCTCCATCGATTTTCATTAAATTTTATTTTTGAATAGAGTGAAGGACGTTTAAGAGAATAGTGCAAGTCCCATGTTCGTTGAAAACCATTTTTGGAAAATTGCAAAAGTCAAATTTTTTTTCGGAGTCTTCATACAACTAATATATTCAAGATAAAGATTTTTTTCTTTAAGGGAATCTGTTTCTTACAGATATATTTTGAAATAAGGTTATGTACAATTTTTCGATAATTTCAGTACTTTTCTCGTAATTTCGCATGAAAATACAGGGAAGAAAGAATGCACTCTTTTAGCACCACTAGTTTTTTTCTGAGTAAGTGTTAAGTAATAACATCTGGAAAAGGTAAAGTTTTGGTATGTATTCCCTGTAGTTTATTTTTACATATTTCATTACAGAATTAGATAATTTTAAAAATACGATTACTGGTGGTCATAAGCCTGCGATTGACTGATGGCCATCCTCTTTCCTCATCTCTTGGGTGTTAAGTACCCTGAAAAAAGTTTTGTTTAAATATTAGTAAATATTATAATAAAATGTTGATAACTAGTGGACGCGGCAAAACTTTGCTTTTGCAATGTATTACACTTCACAGGCTACTGGTCATCTGATTGTCAATCACGTTTTATGCTGCGCTCTGCAATAAATTGTAATAGATGAAACAGTTTCTCGCGAGTATGGGTTTGTTCTGGGTTCTGGTTTATACATGGTTGTCAAGTATCCTATTGTTAAAATGTTCTTCCTCAAGTTTGGGCGTACATTCACTTTGACAGTCTTCGAGAAATTTGATTTACTTGTCTGAGATAACGTTCAAGTAATAATGTCGGCAGATATTTCGCAATCTCAAGGGCAGAATATGCAGCGAAGACGCGCGTAATACTTGAGGGTGAGGCGGGTAGCGTGGAGCATCGGTTCAGGGGCGCTTGAGTCAGCATAAACGCATTAAATCATCAATAACGCACCCATTTTGCGTCAATGTGCAACAGACATGCACATATGCCCATTGTACTATCCCCCTATTATTTGTGCAAGTGAAAGCAATAAGATGACAAAGTTTTATTGCAATCGGATGATCAGATCATGATGATGCAATCGGATGGCAGCGCATAAAATACGAACAAACATTGATTTTTACTTTCCCGTATACATACTAATATACAAAATAAGTTACGTAATATAGGAAAAGTTATGTAATGCTGCGGAAAATCGATTTCGAGATTTTAACAGAAATCCACGTTTTGGAGTCAACTGACACCGATTTTTTTTTCCAAAAAAATATCCGTCCGTCAGTCTGTGAACAATACCTGCGCCTAAACCATAAGTGCGATTTCTTCCAAAATGGATATTCCCCGGTCGATCTGGTTCCACTCGAGGCGCCGCAATTTTCAGAAACTTTCTTCAAAACTTGGGGGGGACTTTCCATGAAATCCCCCAGACATTTTCTCAAAAACAGCTCTAATTTTTTTTCTTTAAATTTCTTGTAAGACTAGAGTAAAATATGCTTATAAAGGTGTCATAGGTCCGAATTTCACGGTTAACTGAATTTTCGAAAACTGCAAAATTGAATTTTTTCGGCGTCTTCCTACAACTACAAAATTGAAGATAGAGATTTTTCCTTCAAATGAAATTTGTTTTCCATAGTGAGTTCTTTCATTAAGGTCATTTACAATAGTAGTTTTCTGGCAACATTGCGCTAAATATTTGCAATTTTAAAAAATTACTCGAACAAGATTTCAAAAACGGCTCCAATATTTTTCTTTAAACCTTTGGTAAAGATAGTGCTAAATGTACTCTATGAAATGACAAACGCCATATTGCTCTATTACTTCGTTTCTTAAAAAAATACAAAAATTTAATTTCTTTGACTTGTCTCTCACGTCGGTAATATTAACATTAGTAGCAATTTGTTCACATTATTATTTTTATGAGTACAAGTTCTTTAAATAATGTCAAGTAAAGTTTCTCGAGAACTCAACCGTTTTCTGTGAAAACTAGCTCGAAATTTCGACTTTTCAGAAACACTCAAACGCCATTTTCGTAAGACTCAAGGCCAAAAAATGAATTTGGTTTGGGATTTTTCGGCCTCTTACCTCCTCCGCGCCCTCAAGGAAACTGACACACAAGTTGGGAAATTCCTGAGGCTTGGACTGTTTGGGCCAAGTCTTGAGGAAATCCCGTTCGTGTGTGGGGTCCCTAAGAGGAAGTAATTTACTATACATAGGAGCAGGATTTATTCACTTTTTCGTTACCAGGGGCCTGCAATAAGAGTTTTTCTGCCGAAATTCCCCCGTTTTCTTGTGCACGATTACTATACTTTCTCTTCTTGCGAAGTTGCCTACCTTCGGAAGAGCGAGAAAGTAAAAGCATGTTTTCGGCTGTAGAGGGTGAGAGGGGGAGGGCTAAGAAACCCTTCAAAAATATTTATGCTAGAGTCATAGCTTAACTATTCATATATCATTTGGTTTTAGGAAACTTTTTATCGTGTTATCCGGGAATACCTTTGGATAATGTATTAGGATTGCCATGATTAGCCAAGATTGCAATTTTGGGAGCTGAATACACAGACAAAAATATGTGCATAATTACACAAAAATTTGGACTCTAAGTATTATTTATGTTACAAAATATTATTTTTCTAGTGATTACAGTATTGATTGACTTGCATGCTACGATGATGTGCGCGTGGCGCGCGAGAAACAGTTCTTCTTTTTGTCACTTGATGGCGCATTGGCCCAAACCAGAAGTTCGTACTGTGCAGCTCGTACGTGAGGGCCTGCCGGGGTTTGCCGAATGCGTTGTATCAGTTTGTTGTGTGGCGGAGGCGGGGTGGAGCTATTTATTATAGTGGCACGATCTGGAAATGTCAGTGTGACAGATCAAGTTTCTGCATCATGATTTCCTTTCTTTCGTGAAAGATATGCGAATGAAATGAATATCTTGTGATAAAAAACAACAAGATATGTCTGCCTGTGTAGTCAGTAATTGTTTCAATCTCCCATAAAATGTAATAACGTATTGTGAATTGCATCGCAGAGTAGGTAATGTTTACGTAAATAACATTTTCAATTTGTTTTTGTTGTAAAGGCCGATCAGTTATTTCTATGTAACAATTTATAACCTTTGTAATGTTAGGTGATCAGATCTGGATTGTTTTGCGGAAGAATAATATTTAAATCAAGTTTTTACTAGTATCTCTTCATTTTCGTGGAAAAGTATTTCGGAAGACTCCAAATAGATTATCTGTATTATTACTCAAATATGTTGTACGGTGGAATAACTAACAAAGAAATGGGAGTTGTAATTCCGTTCATGGAAACTATTATAACCTCCGTTGGTGAACATTTCCCCCATATGCAAGAATTGTGAAGAGAAATAATGTGTATTGTCCTTATGGAGAAGGAATCAATATTGTTCCTATAGTCTTTACGTATTTTATTGCATTTATATTTATTTACCTACTTTATGCTAAGTGTCTGCAGGTAAACATTGAATTCCAATGATCTGCATTATTTTTTATAACAGAGGGAATGTTTTGTAAGAATGGGATGTAATTTGCAGGGACTCCTGAGACGAATGGAGTTGGCAGAAATAAATAGATCATATTTGTTAGAAGCTTTGTGGTATGTTGGACTCTGTGCTGCAAGTATACCTAGTTGTGTTGGAAAACTTATGTTGGACTACAATTTGGACAGCTTACAAAATGCATTCAATGTGTTTCTGAATGAAAAAGCCTTTGTTAGTGAAGATAGAGTTCCAAGTCATCTCACATTTCTTTTATCCTTTTCTGTGCTTTGAGTGCCCATAGTGTATGGTTGACATGGAGTAAAGATGGTTTCAATATTGAATTTTTTACAAGACTCTGCTTTTTCTTATTTTTCTCAAGCACCTATTCATTAAGGTATCTTTCCAATAAATTAACCATGATTGACTCTCACATAGTATGTAAAAACTAAAAAATTGAATTTTTTGTATATACTTAACATTTCTTTTTCAGGTGTGTGTTATTGGGTCTCGTTTGTGCACTTCTTATCAATGTGAGTTCTTTATGTGCTGAAACTACTCGAATATTTTGTATATTAAATTCTAAGAGATCGCTGAGAACCTATTCAGTGAAGTACATTTCATATCTTTTCTTCATGCTGTACTGTATCTGTTGGTAAGTTGCATTTTTTTAACTATTTTGAGGTAAGATTTAATGAAAATTGATAATTTCCAGTGTAACATAGTTTAAGAAAGCACAAAGGCTTATCTACACCATTAAAGAAATGCTATTAATTTCACATTTGAATTAAAAATGTGTTAACAAATGCACATACTATTGAAATATTAATTATTAATGTTCTTCAGCTAAAAAACAAATGTAACTGGTAAAATTGTTTATAAGAAATACATAAATGATAAGATTAGATTTATTGATGAATGAAATATTGTACTTGGAGAAACCTCATAAATCACATACAGTTTGGACTGTTCTTTTCAAATAAAATAAATTTGAAAATGAATTTTTGGAGAAGAACAAAGGACATGAAGATAATTTCCCCTTTGGAATGGAAGAAATGTAAATAATAAGGACAGTTTTGTTTATATTAATAATTGAAACTAACTTGACTCGCACAAAAACTCTGCCCTTTATAAATAATGGTTTTAAAAGTGCAAATAGCTTTATAGCAGAACCCAATTTCAAATGGCGTGGCCCTGAACTAAACATTTGAACAGTGTAGGCCTGATACTGTGCGAGGAGTAGAATTTAATCTTCAAAATGTTATAGAAGGTTCAAAAAGGTCTCATTTTGTAGACTACTGCTTAAGAAACATAATTCAAGCCCCACCTTTTCTGCTTCATTTCCCTACATATTCCCCAATTGTCCTCCACCTGTCCCCATAAATGTTTGCATAATTTCCCCACCTGTCCTCCTTCTCTTGTTCTTCTTTGCTTTCCCACCTGTTCTTCCAATACTTGTGTGCCCATAAAACATTCCAACTGGGACAAAAAAAACTACTACCAAGGGCCTGAAATGCATTGTTACTGAGTTACACACAATTATGAGGAATGATTCCTTGATCTGTTTTATACCTTTAGAACCTGTATAAGCTGCAAAATACTTTTCTTTATTTTGTCTTAAATCTTTTTAATGCAAGGCTGGGGAAGTATACTTACAGGGTTTTGTATTTGTGGTTTCTTTTAAATATTTAAAAACCATCATCTACTCTTAATATGTTACACATTAGAGGATGAAACTAAACAGCAGGCCAGAAGAGAGAGGCGCAGTCAGCACATCACTCCAGGGCCCTTGGAGGGGACATATGAAACCCAACACATCCCATAATTTGTATCAAAATTTGAACATTTACAGTCAATTGTGGTTGTAATGAACGTGGAAATAGTTAACCCTCAGGTATAGTGAACTTAAGTCACTGATCCCATTTCACTTATATTATAAGATGATTTGGTTGTAGTAAACTCTGAACCTCTGGTATAATGTACATAGAAAATAAGTTCTGGAAATTAATCTCGTGTATTATTAGGCGAGTAAAAGGGCCTTCGGAGGGTTGGACAGTGTTCCCATAGTGTTATTGAAGGGTGTCAAGACTGCATGGAGACAGAGGACAATGCAGAATCAAGTGTGGAGAGAGCATGAACTCTAAGGAAGGAACTAGAGACATTACTAATGGAAAATATATGAAGCAAATAATTGTAAATAATTAATTTTCTAAAGAACAGATAAAAATATTAAAATTTTCAGTTCATGCTGTTAATGTATTTTGCTGTATATCTATATTAATAAAATCAATCATTGTGGAGAAATTCTATTTAATTTTGACGTAATCTGTTATAGTGAACCAAACATGTTAGTCCCTAGACATTCACTATTACCAGATTTGACTGTATTTAATTCATTCGATTTTGAGTGTATAATATCTTTCCTATTTTACAAGTTAATTTATTTTCAAATTAAAAGTCATGTATGGGTTACTGTGTATTATGTGATGCAAATATAAGAAAATGGACCAAGCCTTGTGAACAATAGTGCCAGAGGATATAAGTCACGTCTAAATGTATCAGTATCATTGATTGCAAGAAATAACAATGTACTATATGTCTGTAGAATTTTTATAACAGCCTGTCTTTGTACCTAGGCCTGGATTCTTGCTCAGAGGCCTTGCTAAAGAGTATATTAGATATAGAAATACAGGATAAATATCTGAGCCGACCATGCAGTATTGATAACTGAAATTTATTTATTGCTGCTTTTCTTTGAATTTGCTAAAGCCCGCTCTATTTTGAAACTAGCACCCTTTAATTTACAAAACAAAGAGAATTACATTTCCCAAAGATATTGTAATATCTGTAAATTGGTCCAACATCAACCAGTACAACTTCAGGAAGTTCAATATTCTATATTTCTACAACATAAAATTAAGATTAGCAGAAAAAGAAGACAAATAGCAAATTACCAAAGGGCATCAATTACTCCAAAAATAAGTACCTGAGATGAGACTTGAAAACAAGAAGTCCAATTTCAAGAAATGGAAACCTAATGTACACGTATGAAATGAATGCATACAAGCATTATTAAATAACATTTCAAAGTCCTATTTTTGAGGAAAATTGCTTGCTAAACTTTTCTAGCTAAGGAAATAAATTAGAACATAGGAGTAATATGTTATCTGTATGTATTACTGGGAAGATAATAATTCCATGGAGTAGGGGAGTGTAATCAACATATTTTTTTGAAAATGCATGGCAGAAATATTGCAATCAAGAGATACACAATTTCAGGGAAAATGCCCACTAGTCCAGGAACAAGCCTATGATTTTTTAAGAAGAATAAAAATGATTTGTTAATGTATTTGAGGCCTTTGTGGTATTCAGTTTTGTGATTTTACTAAACGTATGAGTTTTACTAGGAAAAGATCTTAGAATGAATTTATAGGCAGATAAATGACAAATACTGTTGCTGCTCATTCCTAGTGTCAAAAAGCAGGAAGTAAATGTGTGTAGTGTAAATTTTATTTTGGAAAATGTAAGTTCCCCTACAATTTGCAATGCAAATTATACAGATAATAAAAAACTTCGTCAAAAAAGGAATTAAAAGAAATTTGCAATACGCTTTGAACTGAATAACATTTCATTCGGAATCACAAAATATGGATTTTACTAGTGCTCATCATTTCAATAAATGTGATTAAATGATACTTGTGGTATGACAGTAAATTAAATTTCACAGAAAATATTTATGTTCATAACATATTATGTATTAGATCATCGTATATTTCTGTACAATAGTGTACTGTAGATTTTGTTAATTATTGAGATGTGTTGTACATCTGCATAACATGTTTACATTTATTTGTTTTTGCACTAGTCTTTGCTTTCTTTTAGGTCTGCTGCTTTTCTTTACATATTCCCTGCACGTGTGTTACGACGTACTATTACAATGCATGTTAAAGTTCCTGAAGATGTTCCAGCTCTAGTACTTTTGAATGCTGCATTATGGGGATTTTTTTCATTGCAACTGTTTTGGGCTGTAAGAAATGTTCCTTTAATTCTCATCTTATTAATCTGAACTTTCATGCATGAATTTTACCATTTCAACGTGGCACATGTCAACAGCCTGCCAGTGTTGCTGTACGTCACCTGACCTGCAGAGTAGGTCACCGTCGACAAGACCTTCTTAATGCTGTCCTCTTTCCTGCTCGTGATGCTGTACTAGCTGAATTACGTGCTTTACGCAATCGTGTTCGTCAGCGAGAAGCTGAACAGTTACATCCTCTCAACGTACATAAGTAAGTGGCTTTTGAAATTTGAACTAAGTGTCAGGATATTCTTTATGTAAATACAGAATACTGTTTTATTGAAGTATTTTGTAGAAGAGAGGAAATGGGATTATTGTGATAGTTTTCTTGCATTACCTGATATGAGCAAATTGTTTGATTCCAGCCAGGTAAACTCATTTTTTGTTGTTGTTGTGTGTATCTTAATTGCCAAGTTCTTTTGCAGTTCCATCATTGGGTGAAGTTATACTTGTGTTATGAAGTTTTCCGTCTAATGTGTGAAAACTTACAATACTCAGTATTTTTAGAGACTGCTTTATATTAGAAAACAAGACTGTTTGATATTTGTATTTGAATTTGCAACTTTGTATCCATTAGCTTTTAAAAAGAAAGGGTGCTTCAAAAAAGTCTGTACCAGTGCTTGAATAATTTTTGTTAAAATCTCCCAATATTAGAAAATATATTTCACATTTTCATTTCAATTTTCTTTCAGTGATTGAATATGAATTTTTGGTACATTGTCAAATTTTAAAAGTTTATTTCAAGTTTACACGTACATTTCATTTTAGAGATTTGGAAAACTACATCTCTCTTGACAGCTGGGAAATCAGAGAGTTTTGTAGTCTTATATCAAAACAGATTCTTAAATGGTTGGGCCATCATTTATCAATTTATTCTGCAATTATTAACTAAGGACTTGGTGAATGTGTTAAAAGGCTCATATTGGTGATGTATTTTAGAAGCACCAATCTTCTGTTCACAGCACCCAAGCAAGTGACCGTTGTGTGAGACAGAGTATGGTAAAGGATGCAGACTGTTCTAGCAGCACAGGCAGTTTCCAAAGTCATCTTTAGCTTTATTGGATGGGTGTTTGGCATTCAGAAAAGACTTGTTAGTGGTGGATCCAGGGAGGAGAGGGTCACAAGGCACATCCCCCCTTCCACACACATACATACACACACTAGTGAAAAATATTTTGAAAATAATTAATAGTATATGGGAACAAGAAGAGTAAACTAAACTTGAGAATTAGGGAAATGCATCTCCAGTAATTCATGAATTAAATAAATGAATTGAACTATTACATCTTATAAATTGGCAAAATTAGATATCTTATCTAAATTTACCAATTATCTAATATTTTATTTAGTGAATCATGACATGTTGCACATTATATGGGAATAATCCCACGGGCTAAACCATGATGATGATGATGATGATGATGATGATCCATGGCATGACAGTGACCCCCTTCTCTAAGTAAATGTGTAGATCCACTTCTGCTTACTGTTCACAAGTAGATGAGTAGTAGTAGAATAGTATTTTGGGGGTCGGGCTTTACTCTTTACTTTTTGAAGCACCTTAAATGTGTGTGAATATATACTTATGAATATTGTAGCCTAGGAAGAATTTTCAATATGCCGTAAAGCAACAAGGATAATCAATAGAAGCAAAAATTATCATAAGTAATATCACGAGAAGTGCTGTGCTAGCCGGTAAATTCACGACTCGCGTAGCGAGGAGTGAATTTACCGGCTAGCACAGCACTTTGAGTGATATTTAGTGTGACTATTTCACGAATAAACACATTACATGATTTGAAAGGATAATTTAAATCACAGGAATTACGAAAAAGGGAAATATTACTCGAAATTACAACCAAAAAATGAAAACCTTTCATTCAGTTCCGACTTATCACTGCCTCCTGAAATAACTTATAATCAAGTAACATTTGAATAACAGTTTAATGCAGAAAATGATTTCAAATATGTTTCAATTTTATGGTAATAAAACTTTCGGAAAACAATTACAACAAGGCTACTGACAAGTACATTTATTAAAAGCACAATCATTAAAGGTTAGGAAGTTGTTTTCCAAGTCTTGGTCTTCCATAGAAGTATTTGAAATGGAAGATGTACAAGATGAATTAGCAGCGGAATTCGTCAATTTCGAATGGATTGAACACACGTGTGTACTCATTAAAACATTTTCCTGAATAATTTTGGTTGTAACGTTCCACATAGTTTTGATGGCATATTCTTTGTACTCTTCACAATCTAATCTTCGTATATTAATTGCCTAAAACATGTGTAATTTCTTCATTTGTAGTTTGTGCCGTCCATTTGTATTTTCTGTCTTGACAAAATTCTTGAAATTTCTTTTACACACTTTTTCTGTTCCTTTTGCTGTTTCTCGGCACTGAATCTTTAATAATAGATTCTATTTCAGAGTTTTAAACATTACGAAAACCACACATTTTAATATTATATTGATGCACAAGAGCTATTTTGGACGTGAAACAATTGCTATTGTTATCTTAAAAAGGTAAACAAAGGTTTTACAGCGATAAAAAAAAAGGTAAACAAGCTGATGGCGATAAACATCTGGGATTGGTTTAATTTGAATATATCCAGGCTTACCATTGGCTACTTACGACACGGACAGACATGAGTGAAATAGTCACCATAACTGTATGTGATAGTGTTTTCAAAATGCAGCACAAATTCTTTCAAATGCTCTACATGGATCACATCTGTTAATATATTGTAAAATGTGTCTTATAAACTTTGAAAAATACATCATATGTTTGTTTTAAACTTAAAATTTGTTTGCTTGTATTAACCTGCCATGTGGTGAAATATTGAGTTTAAAGGAAACAGGTTTTGTACGATTTAAATTAGGATAAGAAACCATAAAGAGTTGAATATGTTCAAATAAACTTTGCTTTTATTGACATCCTGTTTGATTTGGTGGAATGTTGGCTTGATGACCATGACTTTTTATCTTGCAATGAGAATATGTCTTTAAAAGTAATTTAGATATATTAATTAAATATAAGTGTTGAAAACTTAATTCTATTATTAATAGAGAAAGGAATGTGGTACGAAAGCTATGAGATGGTTGTATTACAGGATATTATTTTCATGATAAAAATTTGTAAATTATAAAAATGTTGCACCAACAGGATGTGACCTGCTGATGATGTTTCCAAATAAATTATGTTCATGGGCTAGTGCATAATAGTGTAAACATTCTTTCAGGTAGTGCATAAAATATATGTTAATGTACAGTTGAATTGAAAGTTATCTTTTTGTGACCATTCAGAGTATTAAATAAGTAAGGTAAAATTGATTTAATGTGCTTGAGACGTTTTCGAAGGATTAGTATATTTTCAAAATTCTTCTAAAATGAATGTGAGTTTCTGCCTATGATATTTTGAAATTGTCATCTTTGAAGTCATAATTCTTATTCATATTAAATCATTGTTAATCTTTCCAATTAATTCTTTAGAGTGATTTTGTCATCATATGAATTAACAGTAAAGGAAAGTTGCAAAAATGAGGTAACAGATTGTTATTAAATTTCCAGTGCTTTTGATTTCTGTTAAATGTATAAAAATAATTTTTGTAATTGCTTTATTTTTCTTTATTTTATTTAATGGTGTACATGGAAACATGACTTTCTTGTGAACAGAAAACCTGTAAGTTGCAAAAAGCACATTTGTAATGATTTTTCAAGGTAAATTTTGGAAATGGCCCATTAGTAATTTTTTAGAACTCTTTTGAAAAATGAATGAAAATTAACAAAACCAATTGTAACTTTATTTGCACCTGCCAGCAGGAAATTCAAATTTCAGGAAAGGGAAATCTTAATTAATGATACATGAATTTTACTTGCAAGAATCATAATCTAGCTAATAACAGCTATAATCTAGAAAATTGATTAAAATTTATTTTATTTTATTCTGTTTGAGGTTGGGCTTTTGTTTGATTCTATCTGTTTTTAGTTTTACAGAACAACAGAGATTGCAGTTGGCACACAATGCTAGCAAAAAGACTTTGTTTCAAACAGTCAAGTGTATGTATTTATTTTCATATCTTTAGTCACGTGCATCTAAATAGTCATCCTTCACTCTTAAAACCAATTCATAAGAATGAATATATTGTCCTAATTTTAGGTGTTATGGCTATTAAACGACAACTCAAGCGTCGCAGAGAAAAAAAGGAAGCTGAAACTATTGCATCTTCCATTGTAGAAGATTTAGTGAAATTCTAGACTGAGGACATACCTTTACAGGTGTTATGTTCCTGATGTAGAGGATGCTTTGCTTTTGTTGATAGCATTTAAATTAAAGAGTTCAGATACCTTAAACAAGAGTTACCTTGCACAGATTTATTGTGGTTAGTCTAATCCCTTGCAATGCATTTTTGTTGACAGTGTGTTTAATATAAAATAAATTATATTTTTGGAACATTATGTGTTCAGAAGTTTTTGAAGTGCTCTTATGCACTTGAAGCTGATGAACTATAACATACTCAGTATTCTCAGCTTGTCAGTTAGTGCTTAAAAGGAATTTACTTTAGATTGCCTATTGGGAAAACTAAATAAATATTGTTAAATTGATATTTAATTTTCAAAACAATTTTACTCATCCCTCTCCACTTCTTATTTGCATGTCTATGTACTAATATGAGAGTGTAATTCAGCTCAATTCAAAGTTGGTATAAAATGGAAAGAATTAAATTAATTTTTCTTCTGTAGTTAGAGATTTGAGTAGTTTCTCTTTTGAGAGGGATTCTTAGTTGCCAGATCAGCAGAGATCTAAAAAACAAGTTTGATGTGTAAATAAAAAATTACAAATTGTATGTATGTTTCTGTATTTGAATTTAGATTTACTTTAATAGTACAACACATCAGTCTGTGATTTAATTATAATGTGAAAGCTATATTATTGTTACCTAATTGAAGTAGATAATTATAGTTTTATGCTGTTATACTTAACATGAGAATTTTTAAGACTATTGAAATGGAGTAAGTTTGTTCCATGTTTAAAGAATTACGTGCTCAAAAATACACATTTGTGGTAGTTGCACTTTTTTGTGCCTATTGCTGTGTTAGTATTTTGAACTTGAGTACTTGTATGTTGTTGACTATTAAAATATACAATGAAAATATATGCAGTGAATTGTTGAATAAAATGATTTCGTGCAAATTGGTTTGTATTTTTTTCCTATTCCTCAACGTAGGAACTTCTAAATTATGCAAATTGTATTACGTTCCACATCACATGAAAATTTTGCACATATGTGAAATTTTTGCCATGCTCAACCGGCTTGCAGAGCTCAGAAACCGAAAATGAGGGCCTTTGTAGAACCACTTAAAGTATTCTCCCTCTCTACTGCCACTCAATGTATCATAGATTCTGAGGCGCGAAGAATTTATTCTTGTTAGGCAGAAGGAAACTGCAACGTCAAAATTATTCCATTTTTAACTCTCGTCAGCCATGCCTCTAGTGGGCATCGACTTCCCGCTTTTACGTCACGTGACCTCGCAAGCTACAGGAAGCAGCCATGGCGGACCGTGAAGATGCTGAGAAAACTATTGCGGAAGATTTGGTTGTTACCAAGTATAAAATGGCTGGCGACATAGTAAATCGTAAGTCATGACTAAAAACTTTAATGTTATAACAGAAATTATGAAACTTAACTTGAAGGAAGAAAGCATGGCGGCTATAATGCCCTTTGTTGTGGTCCCCCATATGGAATGCCTTTGCTCTGAAAGTGGTGTGCCATGTGGGCATACCGCATGATGGTTCAAATCTATGGTAGACGCATCCTCTCCTAGATTTAAATCTGAGTCTAGATACTTTTGACTTGAAATAAATAACCACCCTTTCTCTCAATTTCAACTACTTTATGTAGGAATTTTAAGGGATAAAGAGAGGTGCGTGTCAGGTGTCTCTCTTCCAAGTCTTCACTAACAGCGTTGTTTCGGCTGATTTACAGGTGTTTTAAAGCAAGTTATAGATAAATGTGTTGCTGGCGCGTCTGTACGTGAGATCTGTGAATTTGGGGATTCACTATTGACTGAAGAAACTAGCAAAGTTTTCAAGAAAGAGAAAGAGCTAAAGAAAGGTAAAGGAATAATATGCTACTTACATCTGCCGGTATGAAAGTTTAGTGTGTTTATTGGCTTAATAGTAGACGAGACTATCGTAAAACATTTAAATCAGGTTGACATCATTTGTTTTTTTTGGTAAAAGATGTGTTGTCTTATTAGACTTAAAAAATACTGAAAGTGCTTTCTGAGACTGTGATGAATAATTTATCATCTATAAAAATAGAAGACTTTTTATTTTGTAGAATTAAAAAGAGACCAGCTGACTTCATTGATGTGTTATGAAATATTGTTGTATCATATTATACTTTTTTTTTTAACAGATAAAAATAAAAATTATCCCAGTTTGATTACATATGCATGTTTGTTTTTTCTGTGGAATCCTTCATTTGTTTTGTGAAGTACATTGGCATAAATAAGTCAATGAATGAGTGAAATTTTTCTTCACATCAATAATTTGTTTTTGAGTATAATGATTACTCTTACTTCAGAGCTTTTATATTTCAAGATGTTTTTTTTTTTATGACAGGCATCGCTTTTCCGACAAGTGTATCAGTAAACAATTGTATCTGTCACTTCTCACCTATTGCGAGCGAGCCAGATTATACCCTAAAAGACGAAGATGTAGTGAAAGTGTGAGTACTATTGTATGAAAATGACAAAATACGATACTAGTTGGAAATTAAATTAACATTTTTTGTTGATCTTTTAATTTAGTGATCTGGGCGCTCACATTGATGGATTCATAGCTGTTGTGGCACACACTGTTGTAATTGGAGCATCAAGTGAAAATCGTGTTAAAGGACGAAGAGCAGATGCTGTATTAGCAGCACATTTTGCTTCAGAAGCTGCCCTTCGTTTATTGAAGCCAGGAAATGAGGTATGTTATCACATTAAAATTATTTTGTACACATCCATATGAGCTTTGAATTGCTCAACACGTGATTGGGGCTTAATGTCATTAGCATGACAAGCAAAGGCATTACTTGTTTGTTTAGAAAGTACCATTTAAATATTTTTTCTTGTAGGCCTTATCTATTTCCTGAGTGTTTTCCTGTTTAGCAAACCTTTTTGTAATAGAGTTGATCATTTCTTACTTGACACTTACAGTGAAAAGATATGAATAGAAATAATTTGTATTGATCCAGTAGTTCTTTTTTGGTCAGTTTCAAAAATTCATTAACAAATTTATTTGAACAACCTGAGCTTATTTAATGTCTTCCCTTTCAATTTACAAAACTCAGAATAATGTTAATTATATTCAGTCAGTGTTTCCTGAAAAATAATTATCTGAAGAAAAATGAATGATATATTTTCCCCATGAATGATTTATTTTGGTGCAATCTCTTTGAATTTTATTTAATGGAAAATGTATTTAGAAATGTGTCCAGAATGAAACTGTGTGCATATTCTCTAGTTTCAGGAAAACTTGTCCATTTCAGAGAAGTTGCCAAAGTGGAATTTCATTGTAGTTGCGTATTGCGTATAAGCCATTAAACAAGGAGAACAGCAGCAGAGATCAGTATTTTTGTGTCAGTGATTTTCCCATCTTCCTTCTTATTGTCATTGCTTTAAAACTTTCATTTCTGTTAACTTGAAGTTGTTTCCCAACTGTTTACATTTCTGTATTCAAATCAATCTCACACAATCTATCGAATATTTAAAATTCAAGGGGAGCTTGTATCAAACAACTCCTGAAGCTATGTCTACATATTTCTAATTTATTGTACGTTTTCAAACTCTTGAATTCTTTTGTAAGACAGTATGAGATTTCTTCTTTTAATGGAGACTGATGAAGAAAGTAGCCTCATAATTATTTACCAAATATAAAATGAAAGACAATCCAAATATTTTTAACTGATGTTTTATATTTATAAAGAGATAAAGCTGACTACACTCATTTTTAAAGGAAACCTTGTAAGAAATAGTGTGTTTCAAGTAAAGCATGTTTTAAAAGCCCAAGAATACTCATTTAGGTTCATAGATATTTGTGCATAGAGAGGAATAGGGGAAAATTTGAAGTAAATATTTGTTAATATGTTATTGAAACTAGTTAATTGTATTTGTGATAGACTACGTATATGTGTGTTCATATATTTTTTAAATTGAATATTTTTTGCATGATCTGAAGTAGACTCTATTTGATCTGTTGTTAACAATTATACTCTGGTTTTAAGCTAGTGTGATTTTCTATCAGATGTTGAGAAGCATCACAAGCACATGTGGGCTTTTAAGTTTTGGAAAAACGGAAAGCCTGGGATTACTTTGGCTTTTTCTTTGAACATTTAAGCCTACTGTGTGTAAAACCTTGTGTTTTTCTTAAAAGAACAATACACTTGTGTAATTAACTACTAGTATATTAAAAGACAGTTCCATATAAATTAATACATTCCAATCATCTTGTTTCCAAATTCAGCTATGTTGAAAAATACCAGAGTATCATGATATTGACATCAATAGCAGATCTGAAGCTATTAGCTGGTACAAGAGTGTTACATTGTTTGTTGTATAGGAATCATGCAAACAATTTTTATAAGAAATTTTGCTTTCTACCCCTTTCCATAAAACCTTTTAATAAGGTTGAGATCGAACTGCACAAATTATGTAATTTTGTGGGTTAGCACAAATGGCAACACACAAGCTAAGTTATTTTATGTAAGTGTGACATATCAAGGTGATAATTGTGTAGGTGTTTCGGAGAGGAGTTCTTACAATCTCAGAACGTTCATAAGATGTAGGAGTCAACTTGCATGTCTCCTGACTCAGCCTTGATGTAAAATGTACTGCAGGCAGATTGAATGTGTGATATAGATCTTTCTCTCTCTCTCTCTCTCTTTTATCGTTTTCTTTTTTCACCTAAAATCCCTTGTTTGTTTCTCAACAATTGACTACACAAACATTGATTCTTGAGAGCTGTAAAGGCTTAGCCTCTCTACACCCTTCTAAATAATTATCAGCAGAGGGGGCCAAAAGATGGTTTATAAGATTCTTGTAGAACGTTCCTCAAAATCATTGAAATTTGATAGTTGGTTCAGTTTGTTAGACTGTCAAGTGGTTATTCATTATTGGGGTTCTTGTGAACAGTAATCCTGATGTTGTTGCTGGCAATGACTTGGAGGGAACATGTGATGAAAAAATGAGAAAAGATGTTGATTTTGAGATAGAAAAGTAAATGAAACAAGTGACACCAATTTTTTGATTTTTCTAAAAAATGTCTGTTAGTGCAAGATTCTCAGAATATGTTTAAAATTAGATATCAGCTTATTCACATTTACTCTGTGTATGATTTTATAATTTTTTTCTTTTTCCAATAATTCTCATTATGTAATTTCAGACTTACACGATCACCGATGCAGTACAAAAAGTTGCTGAGAGTTTCAAGTGTAAACCCATTGAAGGTATGCTTTCACATCAATTAAAGCAGTTCAAAATCGATGGTGAAAAAACTATTATTCAGAATCCAACTGATGCACAGAAGAAAGAACACGAAAAATTTGAGTTTGCAACTCATGAAGTTTATGCCATGGATGTTCTGATCAGTACTGGTGAAGGTGTAGTAAGTATTATAATGAGTATGTTGCAATATTGTATTAGAATTATTTCTTAATGACTGCTTGTAATTTTTGTAGGGCCGGGAAATAGATACTCGTGTCACTATTTACAAGAAGACCGATGAGACGTACCAGTTGAAATTGAAAGCATCCAGAGCTTTTTATAGTGAAGTGACACATAAACATGGTTCAATGCCTTTCAATTTACGTGGATTTGAGGATGTAACAAAGGCTCGAATGGGAGTAGTAGAATGTGTTAATCACAAACTAATCGAGCCGTTTCAGGTAAGTTAAGGATTTTTGTAGGTGCAACATGATTTTTTATTGTTTTATTATGTAATGGTAATTTGTTTGCAATTGTAATCGTTGGTCAGGCAGGGAATTTTCTCTCCTTGAAAATAAATCAGTTATGTTTAAATAAATGAGCTTTAGTCCAAAATTATTACAAATTGGTCTATATTTTCAACATTTGTTTACTGTCACTGTCATTATCCAATTCATGATCTTTCTCCAATTGGACAGTTCTTAAAGAATATTCTTCACATGAGTTCTTTATCTAGACATTTTACAGAAAATTTCGATTAGGTCAAATTATTATTCAGTATTTTAGCACAACTGCTGGCACGCAGCGTAAAGCTTACATCACTATGCACTTATCCAGAATAGAGGGTTACGAAAACTGAATATAGCATGCAAACTAATCAGTGGCTGCAGGAATGCATCAGTAACGATACCTGCAAGGAATACCAAAAACGCAGAAGTCTTTGATGAGTTGACAGCAAAACAAAAAAATCTGCTATTGTCATAAAATTGACAACAGCGTGCCCGCTGGAGGGTTAAAATTAGGTCTTTAATACCCTGTTCACTATTTTGAATATACTAATAGTTTTTGTGAAATTTTTATTGAAAACAAGGCAGCTTTTAAAAAATATATACAGGAAAACAGTGTTTTCTCAAAAGTGCTTCAGATTCTTTAATTCCCATTGCATAAGGTGTGATGAATAATATGGCTTTGTTCCGATGCATATTAGAGCAAAAATTTTCAAATTTTTTAAACCTATTATACATGTTCAATGTTAAAGATGGAGATTTCTTTGTTAATGCAATCTTTTTCCTTAGTTGAAAATAATTTCAAGTACTATTTTTCAAAATAGTAGTTACCATGTAATTTGAATTTAAATTAAGAATTTTCATAAGCCTGAAAATCATTTGTATTTAAAATATTAGCATACACAGTGGCCAGGTAGATGAGTGGCTGTGGCTCTGGGTTACCAAGGCTAGGGTTCGATTCTCTCCAATTTTTATCATTTTTTAGTTTTGTTCCATAAAAGAAGCAATGTGATCTTATTAAATATGGTTGAAGTCCAATGTTCATTAAAATCTGAAAACTTCAAAATTGCAAATTTGAATCAATGGTACTTCTTTTGAAGAAGAGTGTCTGTCACAAGATAGCTGAAGAATTAGTAGATTACAAATATGCAACATAACATTACACCTTTATTACAAATTTGAGAAAATATGTGCTGTTGTAGCTCCACGTGTTATTAATACTCTCCCTATTAGTATCTTCACAAGTATTTAATAATGTCATCAAGCTAAAAATTCTGAAATGACTTAATTATGCAATTAAAATTAGCATTATTTAATTTTCTGTAAAAACCTTTCTTGATAAAATTTCAGGAGTAGTGTTCCTGGAATGAAAAAATATATTTTTGTACAAGCAAAATATAATCTAAAAATTGGTAATGTGTGATGGCAGAGAACGGATTTCTATGTAAATGCATATTTTCTACATAAGTTAATATCAATACTAATTTGCATCATTATGTGTAGCGTTGAAAAATGCTTTTTTTATTTTCCATATTTCGGGTTTTGGTATACATTTGAATAAAAGGCCACACATTTTCCGTATTTCTTATAAAATCAGTCCACATAGCATATTAAGCACAACAGTGAATTTCAGTTTTAATTAATTAATTAAGGAGAATTGACAACGGGAAAGCCAGTTAAGAAACTGTTAATGTTTTAATCCACTCTCCAGCCATGAAGCCCTGTCTGAGGGGTCTGAGTGTCCCGTGAAGTGAAGGTGGAGTACGAAGAGGCGATGAGCTATTGGATTTGTTTGACATCAGTTCAATTCAAATATTCACTAGCCAAGGCTGCTTAGCTTTATGACATACCTCATTTCTCCTATGTAAATGTATCTGCTAGAATATATTGGAAATCCACTTGATGTGCTGGTGACATTTGAATGTGTTTCCTGTATATTTAACATGTCGTTAATTGGTGTGATTTGTTATTTTTGTCAGTAATACATACAGTAAAACCCCTTTATAAGAGACACCTGGGGGAATGGAATTTTGTCTCTTATAAGCGGGAACCCTTAAAAGTGGGAAATGCGTTTTTGACTTGTTTAATGAGGTGTTACCATATTTTTAGTGGATTAGTATGATTTGTACACTTATTTTAAACTTGAGGAAACATAAATTAGTTGATTCCAGAGCCCATTTAACCATTTCTATTGAGTGAACTTTATGACACTTAAAGCACATGTGCTCATATGTGAACAAACAGCCTCTAATGTAAATATTGACACGAGAGTTATAAAAAAGTTACATTTGTGTAATTTTTGAAAAAACAAATGAATAGAGCAAAATGATGTTAAGAGTCTTATAAAGTACCTTTATAACATCATATCAAAAGTTTAAAGAAAAAATTTGGAGCTGTTTTTGGGAAAATCTTGTTTTTGTAAATATTTATTACTTCACTCGATATTATGTGAAAACTTTTTTTTTAGTACACAACGTTAATGAAAGACCTAATTATAGAGAAAAAAATTTATTCTTAGAAAAAATTTCTATCTTTAATTTTGTAGCTATAGAAAAACACTGAAAAAACTGCAAACTTTTTCAATTTTCGAAAATTTAGAGTTAACAGTGAAAATCCTAACAATGTCACCACTATAAGTGAATTTCACTCTATTCTTACAAGAAATTTAAAGAAAAAAATTGGAGCTATTTTTGGGGAAATTTTGAAAATGTCCCACGGGCTTCATGTACAGTACCCACAAAAATTTGTTTTTCAAAACCGCAGAGTTCCGAGCAGAAACAGATTGATCGCGGAATATTCATTTTGGGAAAAAAATGTACGAATAGTTTTTGGCGCTAGTGTTATTCACGGACGGACGAAGGGAAGTTTTGAAAGAAAAAAACAAACCGTTTTCGGTATCAGAGGATCCCAAAACATGCGTTCTTTTAAAATCTCGAAGTCGATTTTCTGCAGCATTACATTACTTTATCTATATTACGTATATATGTACGTATACAAGAAAGTAACAATTCGAAACACTGGTCAAAACACTAAAAGCAAAATACTGTGATTTATTCAACTCTGGTCTGGCAGGTATCAGCTGCTGACAGTTTCATCCAATCGGGAGCTTGGAAGTCACCATCGTGACGTCACAGAAGACACAGAAGCTTCCGATTGGATGAAACCGTAACAACTGATACCTTCTAGAGGCACGGTTACAAAAGTCGCACTATAGGCGTCTTCCTTGCCAAAAGACACGAAGCTTACTGAATGAGCTTTCTTCACAAGAACTTCGCACACCTCCCCCCCTCCACAGGTGGCACTGGTATTGCGAACCCTTGCTCCAGCCTATTTTAAGCACGTGTCCCAACCCTTACCACGCTGAGGAAATTTCTGAGTCACCTGGAGGAAAATTCCACGCTTCGTCCCTTACAAGTGAGAAGAAACGCATGGCGGGGAATAAAATCTTGCCCACTATACGCGGGAATCTCTTATAACGAGGTCTCTTAAAAGCGGGAAATTAATGCATTGTCTATATACAACTGACCTCGGGACCGTGAATTTTGTCTCCTATAAGCGGGATTCTCTTATAACGGGGTCTCTTATAGTGGGGTTTTACTGTATGTGCATTTCATTTGTCACAATTTGTTTGCCCACAACTTTCTGTTCAGTAGGGAAAACAAATTTCTTTAAATCTGTAGTGACTTAGTGTTCATTGGAAGAGTAGTTCTTACGCTTTTCATTAATTGTTGTGAAGAGGTGGGTAATGTTAAATTGGCTATGAAAGAATATAGAAGGGATCAAAGACCATGCTGTATACCAGTCCAATCAGTCAATTGCACTTGGTGTTGAGATATTGCATTTCTTAGACACTCAGTACAACCATAAAGCTTGGCACAATAAAATATGAATCAAGTTTTCAAATTGTGGACCATTTCTTAGTAATTTGTTGGTGAGGAATCTTTCATGTTCATAGTAAAATCTTATCCACCTAATTGTGCACACATTCTTGGTGGTTTTAAAGTCCAAAACTGAAGGACAAAATGTTCTGACAACTGGTTCCAAAGGCTATTGGGTGTGTTTATGAAGACAAATTCAATGTGCATATTGCCTTGACTGGAAGCAGTTTCTGACATCGGAAATTGTTTAATTTGAATGTTTATTCCCCTTGAAATTCATTTCATATTTATATATATAGATAGATAGATAACACATTTTAAATATTGGGAATTTTGACAGGAACAAACTTTCTATCAGGTTACCCAGTCCACTGTTTAGATGAATAAACAGAGTAAGATGTGCAAGTACAATATAATAGAAGCAATGTTTTTTCACTCATGATGGTATTTTACCTCTTCAGTGCTGAACCTTATTAGGTGGGTGTGGTAGCATTCCATCACAGGTGAAAGGAAGGGCTCGGTGTGTCCTTCCGGTAGTAGGTACATGAGTGTGCCTCTTACTTGCCAATCCATCAGTGCAACTTGTCACAAAGAGATCTAGTGGTGCTACAGAATGATACAGACTCTCCCGTATTAGTTTTCTATTTCCTTGGGTCTGGGCAAGCTATTCGGAATTGCCACGTACTCGTGCCAGCTTCCATCTATCGCAGCCCAATCGCTGTTCTTTTGACATTTTCTTAATTTTTCAGTTTCCTAATGGAAGAATGGATATATTAATTTTAAAATATTAAAGAACACTAAAACCTTGTCCTAAATGGCTATTTTCTTTGAAAATTTGGAACCGTTTTTGAGAAAATAGCGTTTAAGCACTCCCAAAAATGCAAAATTTGAAGCTCATTTTTATAGAAAATTTTTGAGTTTTCAAAACACTTCATTAGAAGTCATTTGAAGCACTTTAACTTACTAATACAATAGTGTTTACAAATTGCTGTAATATGCATAATGTAATGTGCAAATTAAAGGTGTGAAATCTTTCAAAAAAAATACATTTGTGTAATTTTTTGCAAAAACAAAAAATACCCCAAATTGAACTTACGTCATATTAAAGAGTGCAATTAGGACTATCTGTTCAAAAAGTTTGAAGAAAAAACTAGGAGCCGTTTATGAGAAAATGACATTTGAGCGTTTCTGAAAATCCAGAATTTCGAGCTAGTTTCACAGAAAACTGTTGAGTTCTTGAGAAACTGTACTTGACATCTTGCGCCCCCCCCCCTCTTCTTCAAATATTGCTCTTTTCTGTATATAGATATATGTATAAACAAATTTTACTTTGAGGGAAAATATCTGTATTCAATTTTGTAGTTGTAGGTAGATGCCGAAAAAAAATTCAAACGTTTGCAATTTTCGAAAATTCAGAGATAACCGTGAAAATCGGTTATGCCACCTTTATAAGTGTATGGTACTATATGTTTACAAGAAATTTAAAGAAAAAATTTGGAGTAGTTTTTGAGAAAATTTTGAAAATGTTTGGGAAGGTTTCATGTAAAGTAGTCATAAATTCTGAAGAATATTTTTCAAACTCGGCCATGGAATATCCGTTTTGGAAGATTTTGTACTTATGGTTTAGGTGCGATGGATGTTCACAGACTGACAGACAGAAGGATGGATGATGGTTTTGAAAAGAGCCACTTCTTCGGAATCAGGGGACCCCAAAACATGTATTTCCGTTGAAATCTTGAAATCTATTTTCCGCAGCATTACCTAACGTTCCTTGTAACTACATACCATATATACATACGTATATGGGATAAAAATCCCTCGACATCCAGCTGCTGATTTCTGTGAATAGATGTAAAAGGAATATTTCAGAATGAGAATGCATTCTGTGCTTGGATAGGAGGGTGGGAATGCCATATTTTAATTCTTTTATGAGAGGTTTAAAGGAGTTTACCAAAGTGATAGTACTATAATACATGTTATGACAGTGTTTAACAAAACATGATATTTAGAGTTAAGCAATTGAACATTGCAACACATTTGGACTGTTAACATGCCGGAAAACTCAATGTCAGGAAAAATTTGATTTTCTAAAGTAAATTAAAATTTTTTGGAAATGATACATCTTTAACTTCAGAATATTTTGCAATAAAATTTTGTAATTTGATTTTCTTGAGTTACTGTATTTTGTATGTTGTGTTTTATCTTCTCAAGACATGGAAATATTGAACCATATCATTTGTTGCTGAGATTTGATTACTTCTCGAGTAAGCTGGCTTTAATTTAAAAATCAATGACATTATTAGTTCCAAGGGTCGAAGTGCTGTAGATATCTCAAAAAACTTCAAAATTTGTTCAGGGAGGGGAAAAAAAACATATCCTACCAGCATTACATTCGCACACCAGCTCACATTAGGAACACAGTAGATATAATAAATGCACCTTGCCCTAAAATTTGTTTAATATTTTAAAATTGTCTTATTATTTTTTTACTTCGGTATATTGCTTCAAGGAATGGCAAAAAAAGTGACACCAAATATTTGAAGTGTGTTTTTCTTAACACATTGTCAAAATAATTTTGTTCTCATGCGTGCTCTCAGTGAAAGAAATGCTGTTGTGATTTTTGCTTATTTTCTCACCCAAACATCTGCAGTTTTCTCTTTTGTTAAAAATGTGAATAAGGATTACCAATACAAGTGTGGTTCTTCTCATTTTGAATACTGTTGTTAAATTGAAATTTGTTCAAGAATATTTCTTCAGCAAAGCTCTTCTGTAAACATAGTTAAGAGAACTGTTAGAATCACATTTTAGCAGTTTACAAACAGCAGCTTTTTTGTTTCTTTTAGGTACTTTATGAAAGGAATGGTGAAATTGTGGCTCATTTTAAATTTACTGTATTACTTATGCCAAATGGCCCACATCGCATTACTGGACTTCCATTTGAACCGGAGTTGTACTCTTCAGAGCATGAAATTACTGATCCTGACTTGAAGGTAATTTTAATTATGTATTAGTTTGGAATTGCTTATTTACTTATATTTTGCATTAATTATCAATGACTTTTTATTTTTTATTATTTTTAATACATCAGTCATTGCTGAATACATCAGCCAACCCAAAGGCAGCGAAAAAGAAAAAGAAGAAGGCAGAACGTGCTGTAGTCAATGAGACAGCAATGGAAGTGGATGGTGAGGCATAGCGACTTGACAATCTCCACCGATAGGTTGTCCTGCCCTCAACAATCATGTTTTGAATACTGAAGCAGCACGCAAGAGCTACTGTTGGACAAAAGGAGAATAAATTTTTAATATATTTTCATTTCTGGTGGCTTTGGTTAATAAGTCATTTTAAACCCATTAGAAGAAATGACGGGTTGCCATTTTCAATGTCAGACACTTCTCAGAATAGAAATGTTTTGCTGTGAGATGGGTTGGGGAAGAAATACTTATGTTGGACTTACAAAAAGAAATGTGTCCTGTGTTGAAATATACACCAGTTGGTATAAATTCTGTTTGTATAATACAGATGAAAAACTAAAGAGAATGTTATAATTTTGTCATGAGAACCTTAGCTTAGGAACAGATTTTGATGTTTTATGTAAAGTGTACAACTTTATTCAACAAAGGTTGTGTAGACTTGATTAATTTGTTTGTGAAAAACTTTTAGTTAGCACAACTTGACTTTGTTCTGAGAGTGGTTTCTTTCATAGCAAGTTGGCAGTGGAACACGAATGTTGTATGTTCATTTGCAGGATAATTCTGTACTGAGTTTTTTATAATTTTTCCTCTTCCTTTCTTTTGTACTACTGTTCACGCATATGTAGACCTTAATACGTAGAAGTAAACTCCTGAATGGACGATGCATTTGTGTTTCAAACCTTTAACCTCAATATTTTCAGAGAAGGCCTGAAATACTCTCATTTTCATTTTCTTTTTTTCTCTAATTTTTTTTTTTGTTCAATGTGTATGTGAAAGTAAACTAGATTCTTTTGAACATGTCATTGATGTGAATCATACATTTCTTTTCGAATTAGGTTTGATGTCAAGATAACTTGTGGAAAGTTAAATGTGCAAGGATACATGAAGGAAACAGAAATTTTCATAACTACATGAATAGTTGGCTTTTATGTACAGGTAGCTTATAGTTTGCAAATTGATCTATACATGTATTGAATCTAAAATAGAAACTTGTTGCATTCAAAGAAAAAAGGCAACTTTATTGCAGGGTTCTGGTTATCAGGGCTTGTTTGTCGATAGAGGATTGTGCCTTGCCCGTTTCTCAAGACCCCCAACCCCATAGGTGTTCATTTATTGTAGTACCTTGCTGCAATTAAACTGATGCAAGTATTGAATTAACATTTGGGCTGGCATTTAACATTTATGATCTGTTAAGAACATAATTTCCTTTGAAATTGTGAATTTCAAGAGCATATTTCAAGATCAGTGTTATTAGGTTACAAGTAGTTTTCATTGTTAAATTTTTATTGAAGTTCTCATACATGTAAGAACAACAATTTTACAATTTATGGCAGTGTGTAACCTATTACATGGAACTGGACTATATAACATGTACTCTTGAAATATGTTGGAAATATGTTAAAAATGCATTAGTAGTGTGTCATTTGGAGTAAAACTTCCATATTTTTTTGTTCCACTGCCTTTTAAATAGCTCTTTACATAAAATAGTGTTCAAATGTAATAGGATGCACAATGTAATAAGAGCAGCTGTGGTGGTTCAGCTACAATGCACTATGGTATAACATTGAAAGCCTGAATGTGTTCTGTGATGCCAAGATGAAATTTTAATTCTGAACGGTGTGCTTGCTGAAATGAATGTTGAGCAGGGAACAAAACTGTTAACCTTTGATGGAAATAAAAACATGATGGTTACTTACAATATCATTTTATGTTCGTGTATTGACACTAAGACTATACATGTATATACATTCAAGGGAAATTGCTAATCGCTTTTTTCAGACACGGCCTTGGGAGATTCTGCAAATTTTTGCATTATTTCCCATCCTTTCTTTGACCAATGAATGGTATGCGTTGGTAAATCCTTTAAAAAAGTGAAAGTGGTTTTAACACCTAGGTTCCAGTAATGTTGGGAAGCTTGTGTGATATTTTCAACTTTTGGAAGTTCAGGCACCTGAAATAGGAATTTTAATTTCAAGTTATTTTAAAATCATAACACCTTCATGAGTAACATTTAGTTTTACCTCAACAGGAACTTCCTTGATGTAAGGTGCAACATTTTTATAAATTTCTGTATACAATTTAGCAGAATCTTCACTATTTCCCCATACACCTTCTTCAATTGTATAATGAACGAATGCCCCACATAACCCTGCTTTTATACCGAACCTAGAAGAGAATTTTAATTTTACGTACAATGGTTCATGTATTAATTTTTTAACGTTCAGCAATATTACATACCTTAAAAATCGAAAAGCCATCGCCTGAAGGCAACTTATTTGCCGAAGAAATGAAAAATAGCCCACTAATTCACAAAACTACTGCCTAAGTACACCACAAACTTCTCCCCAAAAAAATAAGAATAGTCAATCGTTTCTCAACTGTTTTGTTTACTCTTTTTATGGTTCAAGATTTGTACCACATGATGGCGCTGTTATTCAAATCGGCAACTCCACACCATCGCAATAGTTCAACATGGCCGGCTTCGTGAGGAAGGAGACAATTCCTTCCTCTTGAGAAATTGGTGTATTTGTGCGAAAAAACTGAGCGATTTGTGGGCAATATGTGTACAAAACATTTGAAGACTAGAAAATTAATTTCTTCTTGAATATGGATTGTTCCGGGATCCTGAAAACTTAGGAACCGGCTAGGAACTTGGGTACGTCAAACGAAAATTTTGCTCTATAGATTAGGCATTTCATGTATGACACATAGCATTAAATACAATTTTTTATGTAGATAGAACTTACAGCGCTTTTCAAACCCGTTATAGATTAATGGCTTCACTCGTGACTGTTGCTTGAGATGCTATTTTGTTTTCCGATTAAAAAAATATTGAAATTTAATTTGAACAAATTTATCAAATCTGCATAGTGCATCACTACTACAATTTTTATTTTTTGGCATGCCTGCTTTAAATGAGTGGTTGAGCCTGGCCAAGTTTTTTAATAGTTTGAGAAATGAACTGCATATTAATATGAACAGAATTTGTCTGGTGTTAATTTTTTATCATCTTCGCAATAAACAGCAGTGGCAAATGTAGTGTAGCGCGAGAGGTCCAATTCATTGGAGAAAAAGTGTGACAGATCAAGGTTAAAAAAAAATCTTTAAATCTAGAAATTGTTCAAAATAAAGAATCGGTTGGACGAAACAGAATGTTTAGTATCGACTGTTGACATAAGCCCCATCAGAAACGAAAAAAGCGTTTCTAACATGAATTTGTCGATGTTTGAATTAGCTTCTATTTTTCGACTCCTTAAAATGTTCATAATTTGGTTGTTTCTTGCATTGGCGAGGTAGGTTCGCTGTATCTGTAATAAATTTTAGGAACAGCAATGTGTCATTTGATGCACGTCCACGACTATTCAAAGTTTATAGAATAATGTTGGTTATTGAAGTGGATTCACACTTTCACTAGTGACATGTAAAAGATGCCAATGTATTGGGCGCCAAGAAAGCCAACTAATGAATAATTTATTACATATCCGATAGTGCTACAGCCCAGTTTTGACTTTGGACAACATCCGCGTACTTGCTTCTGCTGATTCTCTATTTCACGGGGGACAAGCCATATGGGAACGGAGAATCAGCGTAGCGCGAAGTGATGTAAGGATGGGAGTGAGACTAGATTCGGGAAGTATGATAGCGCGCATTCCGTAACCCATTGTTTCGAGCTACTGCTTCGGCGTCCGTCTAGAATTGACATTAAACCCTATAATTGAGTTATTTCATACTGGAATTAGTATCGCAATGAAAGGAACGATGAACAAATATTTAATTGGAATTAGTGTAACTGGAAACGCTACACTAATTATCTATTTCATTTTATATATGAATGTTACATTATTATTTAGATATGACATCGAATTTAGATATTTATTAGATATAACATCGAATTCTTTATTTTTCTCGAAATTTTGAAGTAATTACCAATCAAACGAGACAGTCCGAGCCTCGAAGGCGATGTGCTTCTCCCACATTTTTTTATTCTATTGTGTACTAAAGATTTTGTATGCAACGCTTCATCTAATTTGTACGGTCTTCAAGCCTAGGTCGTATTTAATTTTGTTTCTTTATTGAGATGCTAGATATCTTTCAATTAAATGGCAGATACTTGAGGCGTTCTCAGCAAAAAGGTATCAAGTTCATAAACCATGGTTCACAGATAATTTGGTTATTTGGCCTAGTTGATTTCGAAAGGGATTTAGGGGACACTTGTGTTTTATTATGTTCAGTGCTTGATTTATACAAGTTTAGGTTCCGGAACGCGCTCCAAATTAATTATTAATTATAGAGATAGTTATATATTTATAATACGATTTAATAATTATTCTCGAGGTACCGGAACGCCACCGTTCCGTCGCATTCCGCCAGAAATCAAGCCCTGGTTATGTTCAAAGACGAACTTAAACGTGTCATTCCTTTGAACTTCAAAAACAAGAATTTCAATTTTAAATTAGAAATTACCGGACTTGTTCCATTCTGGCCCTGGAATATTCTTACGCATGTAAGGTTGATGAAATGACAGTGAAATTGGGAAACATTTATTACTTTTTAACAGCGTTTAGACAATATTCTACAACAAATTGAAAGTTACAAATTAGGCTTTAACTGGCTTCATCAAAAAAAGGTTCATCGTTATCAAATTCTGCAATTCCTTCATTTAGGGAAGTGTGTGACCTAGTTGGAGCCTCTGTCTGTCGACCTTTTAAAATGTATATGGGTGTCTGAAGGAAGGAAAAAAGTGTTTTTTCTTTCCCTCGGTAACCTCACCTGGGGTTTCTACAGGGGATATTGCTTCTCAACAAATTTTGCAAAATGAATCGTGGTAGTAACTTTTGAGAACCCAATATTAATGTTTAATGTTGTTTTCTTTTAACAGCAATGTTTCAGTTGCACTGCAATCTTCTCTCTCTCTAGCCGCATTAATGTCGTCTTTGATCTGACGGGTGGCCATCGTGATATGTTTTCCAAAGAAACATTGTCTGAAGATGAATCATTGTAGTCGAAACTTACATCTGAATCAATGAAGTCCACACATTTATCTGAATCAATTATTTGGAAATAAACCAACTCACGTGTACAAGTACTCAAACAACCTCCGCACACTACGATTTTTAACTTGATCCATTTTAGCACAGATATTACACGGAGTTTTTCAGGGCTAATTGCCGTCTTTTGCTAGCAAACTAGTACGATAACTGAATTTTGTTTAATATTTGCTCCGAAAAAAATGCACCTTCAAAAAGCATTAAACCGTAACAAAAACATATTTTTATATTTCTGGATTTGATCCACTTTAACTCTGAACGTCTCATTATCTCGTAATTATATTCATTAAAGAAAGACATTTTTTATGCAGTGTGAAAGCAGAAGTTGGAATACGATAAACAATCTCTTGAATCGGTTTATCACAAGGACACTAAATTTGAGACTGAAGTTTTCGAGCTCCTTCGCTTTGATGTTCGTCGTCGAAGTCGAATATTTTTACAGGATCATCCGCCAGCGGGTGTCGATTGCCAAGAAGTGCTGCAAATGACTGTGCGAAAGAAATCTCAAACATGTCCGTTATTTTGGTGGAAATTTTAAGTATTCCCTGGGTAACACGATTCTTAATTTCTTTTTCGCGATCTAATTTGATTCGATTTGTTTTAAAAACTAAAACCTGCGAACTGAAAGTGGCGTGTAGGGGACAAGTGTAAATCAGCGCAGGGATTTTTGAGCTCCAGAATCCCTTCCCCCTTTTACTATGTACAATCGAATGATGAATAAAAGTATCAACAAATCGAAATTAGTAACACTTTAAAAATAGAAAATTTCCCTTCCAAGTTGTAGATAACAAATTTGCATCGGTAAACGAACTACGAATGAAATACAGATTTGATTTTATACTATTGCTAATAAAATATCAACCCATATGCCCGGCTCTACACCTACCAAAACTGGGAAAAGGAGTTCACCAAAACGTGCTGATAGTGAAGCTTCTTCTCACTTTTATTACTAGTGCTAAAAACTGAATGCACTGCAAGGCCTGAAAGAAACAGCTTTGCTTTTACTAGTGGGTGTAGCAGACTGCCGCTAGTACATTTATGTCCAGAAGCAAAACAAGGGGCCATCTCATCAATTGCTTAATGAATCAGGAAAACTGGACGAAACTAGTGGTGCTATAGAATAGCACAGACTTTCCTTTTGTGTCAGCTAGCTATTCGGACATACCACGTACTCTTGCCAGCTGCTATCTATCTCCGCCCGAAGTACATTTTTTGACGTATTCCTAATTTGCCGGTTGAAATGCTAACATATTGGTAAATAAGTGACCTTTCGTTCAATGAATATATGTTCTGTACCTCGCAATACGGACAAAAATAAAGATTTTATTATAATTATAATTATCTTTATAATTATCAGTAGGTTTTGAATAATTTCTAAAAGTCTAATTTGTAAACACAAACTCTAATAAATAAAACTTCTTTATCTTATCACTGTCACTATCTCGTAGTTCACCAACAATGTAGTTTTCAAATATCTCTTGGGGCATTGTTGCGCAAATTTCAATAAAGCTTTGCGGATTGGATTGCTTGAAAGAAACACATCATACACTGAGAATACAAATTGTAAATTTAACCAACATTTTTTTATAAATTATTATAAAATACTAGTTTTGTTTTATGTATTAATCTCGTCGAAACCTATTTGCGTTATAATCATCCTAAATATAAAGAATAACATTGGGCAACTAATTCTGACGCGCAATTACTCCACAAAGATGCATATTTTGGAAAAATTCAACATGACCTTATTTGAAGATCTGTTTTTGGTGAGCATATTTCATTAAGAAAAATTGTAGTTGTAGGAAGAGGGCGAACTTTTTTTTTTCTTCAAAATCAGGCATTTCAACTAACATGAAACCTGCACCATTCTCTTAAGCTTCCTTTATGCTATCTAATGTCCCAACTTAATAAAAAATGTTTTGCGGTTTTTAAGAAAAAATTGTGTAAAGAAAATAAAAAATTGCCGATGTTTGACACAAAATTTCTCAAAAAATATTCATGTTTTTGAAAAATTGAACATGACCTTATTTGAAGATCTGTTTTTTATGAAAACATTTCATTATGAAAAAATATGTATCATAATTGTAATCGTAGGAAGACGCCGAAAAAATTTTGATTTTTTTCAATTTTCGGAAAGTCAGAGTTTTCAACCAACATGAGACCTGCGCCATTCTCTTAAATGACATGACTATCCATCAACAAAATTTAGTGAAAATTGTTGGCGTTATTTTTTGAAAATGTCCCAGAGGCTTCATGTAAAGTACCCCCTAAAATTAAAATATCGGTTTCAAATTCAAGGTGCCACAAAATCAGTCAGATCGATCGGGAAATATCAAATTTGGAGAAGATCAGCTGAATGGTTTAGTGGTTAGCGCTGTTAACAGACAGACGGACGATTGGACAGACGGACAGAGGTTTTGCTTTTAATTGGTTTTTCGGTGTCAAGGACGACTCACAATACATGGATTTTGACTGCACCACGTGTTAGAGGAATTTTTCTTAATTAAGAAACTGGATTTATCCACTTTTTCTTTATCAGGGCCCGGCAATGGATTTTTCTGTCGAAAATCCGCCGTTTTTTTGCGCACCATTACATAACTTTCCTTATACTACGTATATACGTACGTATACGGGGAAGTAAAACCTGATCGAGACGGGAATCATTCACCCCGGAAGTTGAAGTGCATTACTTGTTGCAGATGTATTTAGTATTAAAAAAATTTACAGTTCAAACATAAATCACTAAATATCATTCTTAAAATAAATATTCTCCTTTTTGATGGGCGTTATTGTCTCTAATTGTACAGAAACAGATACGCAGCAGAATAGTTGCTTATCACACGAATTGTAAAGTAGGCGTTTTATTTTGCGAGTAGGAAAGGTTGCAAAACGAGCCTACAAGCCGATGAGCGCAATCTTAGGAGCCAAATAAAACCACTTTTACCATGTGTGCCTTATATACCCTATATACTCATTATACCCTATATTTTAGGCAGCCTTACTGACTTTTTATTTGTATTCAAATTCACAAATCACTTAATGATACATTAAGGACAATAGTAGCTGACGCGGTCACATGGAATGCTTTGGTTTTCTTTATTGGGTTCACAGATTTATCTGAACACTTGAGCATCGTCTCTCTGTGAGCACTAGTGCTCAAAAGCCCGCTACACATGTCCTGAAAGAAACGCGTTTACTAGCGACAGTCTGCTACACCCACTAGTAAAAGCAAAGCCGTTTCTTTCAGTCCGTGCAGAGCATTCAATTTTTAGCACTAGTAGTAAAAGTGAGACAAGCTCCAGTGTTCAGATAAAACTGTGAATGAAACAAAATAATTTTGTCTGACCGCATCAGCTACTACTGATCTTAATGTAGCAAAGTACTCAATTTATTTATCTTTATACTTGAAGTAAAAGGAAAGTCAGTAAGGCTGTCTAAAATAAAGTAAGATTCACGTAGTAAAAGTGATTCTATTTTGCTCATAATATTATGCCACTCGGCTTGTCGGCCTCGTGACTATCTTTACTACTCCCAAAATAAGTCACTTTTACCACTCGTATCGATTGTTTAATGTCATCTGGCAATGTGTTGTGAAGTAACGTAGTTGTAATTTATGTGGACTTCTTGTAGTGAGCTGTTGATTCTGACATATGATGAATGTGATTCTTACATATTTTGTAATTATAAACATCTGTATCGTATGAATATTTTTTCCCACTCGGTTTTGGCAAAAAGTACTGATTCATAAATAATTAGGCAATGTAATGGTACCATTCCAAACTCAAGGAAAACAGGCTCGCGGGAATCACATGGACGGCATTTCCTTATTGTTTCTACAATCTAAAAGTCTAGATACTTTAAGATGTTCTTTCCCAGAATATTATGCGAATATTATTTCCCAGAATGTATCTCAAGCGAGAATGTACATTCGTAAAATACCCTCAACGTGCTTCTTGAAGGCTGACGTATTTTAAAGTAATTCTAAATTCGTAACATAATGAATTTAATTGAGTTGATTTCATGTATGTGGATGTTACTTTTGACGTTGAACTTAAGTGAAATAAATAGAAATCTTATTACCTTAACGTTATTCACTTGCTTATTTTTCTTTTTTAATTGCGCATGTGATTACATGTTTAAAGTACAAAACTGCATTGAAACTGTTTAACTGTTTACTGTTAATTTGTTATTACTAAACCATTTTGAAACATCTGAAATCGTACAACTTATTGTTTTCTTTTTGCAAAGAATATTCGTGTCATCAACAAACAACTGTTCTTCCATTTCTAATGGTCGAGGGCATATCATTTACGTATGCCGTCGGAAAGTAAGAGTATAAGGTCAAACCCTGCGGGGCCCCCTACTCAACTGTCAAAGAATTGAAAAGATGAGTAAATAATGTTCTTTCGTGCGTGTACGGTAATTCTACTCTTTACGATTAATATTTAAGTTTCGGCTATAATCTAGAGCAGTACCACGAATTTCATACGAAGGTAATTTTGAAAGAAAATGTTACAGTCAGTGATGTCAAAAGTTTTGGTAAGATCTAAAAATATTCCAATGGGTATTGATGAAGTAACATCTTTAAGAAAAGAAAGAATGGCCGTTTTCGAAATTTTGATTCTCTAAATCCAATCCGATACAAAAACTAGTGGAGCTACAGCAGCACGTACTTTCTCGATCTTAGTAACTGTTACTTAATATTGTAATATCGCAATTTCTTTTAGCTCAAACATCGGCTGGCGCTGTAAACCATAGTCGTGTGCCTCTTAGCCATTGTCCCGGGACGGCGGGAATGCTCTCAAAAGTGTCGGACTTCCACACTGTCCATATAAACGCATCTCAGTCATCGCTTGTAAAACTCATTACACTTCGTGGAACATTAGTTCGAAAACCAAGTATTTTAACGCCATTTAAAAATCGACAATTAAAATTGCGATTCACACAGCTGTAATATCTCCCCACAATGAGAAGGGATTCTCAGAATTTTGTAACTGCCATGTCGCGTTTTGGCGTGCGGTGTTGTTTCAATGCAATCTGAAAGATCCTGAAAGCTTTTAGCAAAAGGAATGTGGGAAATTCAAATCTGCAACTTCGAAGATTTGAAAAACTGCACTAAAATAATATTTTTTTAATATTTTAAAAATTGTACATGATCTATTTTAAAAGACTGCCTTTTACTTTATCATATGCTTGCGTAGTAATATGTGTAGCTGCGGAAAATCGTTTTCGATATTTCACTGGAAATGTACATCTTGGGGTCTCCTGATACCGAAAAAATGTTTGTTCAAAAAAATCCATCCGTCCGTCCGTCTGTCGTCTGTGAACAACACTAGCGCCTACATTATGCGTAGAATTTTTTTCAAATGGAATATTCCCCTACCGATCCGCTTCACTCGAAGGTCTGCGACTTTGAATAACATTCTTTGATTTTTTAGCTCATCCAGCCCCTGCGACATTTTCAAAATTTTCTCAAAAATGGCACCAAATTTTTTCTTTAAATTTCTTGTAACAATAGTGTGACATACACTGACCAAGGTCGCATAGGTCCGAATTTCACTGTTAGCTGGATTTTTTTTTAAATTGGAAAAGTTTGAACATTTTTCTGCGCCTTCCCCCTACTACAACATTTAAGATAGAGATTTTTCATTCAAATGAAATTTTGTTCTGCATTATTAGCTCTTGTTGTAATACATTTTCTTAGCTCGAATAAATTTTCTGTGTAAATGAGCTTAAAATTGCTTGGTTTTTGTCTTTTTTATTAGAAATGCTCAAACTCTATTTTCGCCAAAACGACACCGAATTTTTACTTTAAACTTTTTGTGTAGATAGTGCTAAATACGCTGCATACCACTTTGCAGTATTGTTTTGTTTTTTCAAAAATTACGTTAACGTAATTTTTTTGAAATACAATATCTCTCACGGCATTAACATGCACATTTCCAGTGACTTGCATACATTATTGCATTTGTGAGTAAAAGTGCTTCAAATGACTTTCAATTAAGATTTTCGAAGCTTCAAAAGTTTTCTGTGAAAAAGAGCTTCAAATTTCGCATTTACAGTAACGCTTAAACAAACATTTTCTTAAAAGTTGCCCCAAATTTTTCAACGAAAATGTTCGTCGGACGAAGTTTTATTTTTCTGTAATATTAAAGTCATGCTTTAGTTCTACCTTTAGGGGACCGAAAAATTGAGAAAATGTGAAGAAATGTATTTTGGGCAGCGATAGATGATAGCTGGGAAGATGACTGGGCAAAACCGACGAGCTAGCGGAGACCATAGAAGTTAGGAAACGAACGAATATGAGTTCGTGTCATTCTGTAGCACCACTAATTTCCCGTATACGTGTATGTGGAATAGTACGACGTTTCAACGAAAACTGACATAGGACGACGTTTTACTCTTCAATAATACCCTTAAAGTCATACATCATTTCTACCTTTGGAGTGAAAATTTAAGCGAATGTGAAAGAAATGTACAAGAAATGAGAAGAAATCCTGAAAGCATAGCCTTCGACGACCGGTGGCAATAGATACTGGGCGATCTGGTAGTTGCCGCGTTCTGGGCACAGTTGCCAACCTTTCGGCTGCCAAACTGGGTCCTTCCTCTGGGCGAAATGCAAAAGAGTTAAAGTTACTGAAAATGTAATTGAAGTTACATTTACACGATATCGGTACTTGTACGAAGGACGTCTAGGAAGTAAGAATACACCGCTTGTTAAAAATCGAAAAATGAATGTATTTTAATGAGATTTACAGGAGAAGTGCCAAAATATTTTATCATTTTTTCATATAATCGCCTTTAAGGTCAATGCACTTTTGAAGCCTGAGCTCCAGTTTTTGTCTACCACGTGGCACACCTTTCGCTTCGCCGTTTTTCACAGTCTCCACGACCTTATCATTAGAAAATCGCTGTCAACCCAAGAACTCCTTCAGTTTGGTGAAAAGGTGGTAATCCGAGGGTGCCAGGTCCGGGGAGTAGAGTGGGTGAGTCACATTGTCCCGTGGAGTCTGGCGTTATCATGGAGTGACATACGAGTCAGCATCCTTCTTCTTTAATCTTTGATTTTTTGTTTCAACTTCTTTAGCGTCTCACAACGCATTAATGGTGGTTTCTTCGGGCATGAAGTCGACCAGCAAGATATCGTTTCGACCCCAAAAGACGATTGCCACAATGGTTCGCTGTGAATGTTGAATTTTTTTGTGTTGACGAATGGGTGTGGCGCCACTCCGCCAATATTACCCATTGGTAATATTTTGACAATGCTTTACCTCCAATCCGTAGGTTTGCACAAGCTGACGATGGATACTGGCCGCCGATTCGTTGCGCAACGTGAGGAAACAAATGACAGCGAATGTCACATCGGCGGTACGTGGAGCAAAAGGACGTGGATGACTTGATAAGCTGCTGCGACATTTTGTAATGAACTGAGGCGCTCGATGTCTTATTATGACCGTTAAGATAGTCTCTAACATATGGGTGCCAATGTTGAAAAATATATTACCCAGTGTCTTACTCAGCCCTTCTATCTTACTTTCTCGATGTCCGTCGTATGTTGCAGTGAACTGTTGCATGGAATTCTACTATCAATTGTCACTTAAAAACTTACATAATTATAAACAATGAGCACTTTTTGTAAAGGGACACGTGTTGCTGGACATTATGTTTATTTAAATTCAATAATCTTTGCGTTTAATACACTCAGTCTTCTAATTAAAAAATTTTCGTTTCGCTATCTTTCTCGAAACGTCGACTGATTTTGGTAGATTAATTGCAACTCGCACAAAAAACTGCTAAGACCAATCACATTCGAACCAGGCGATGAAGATAATTTCGTCTTGAATACGACGTGAAGACAAATGATGATTGCATATTTTTATTGATTTTTATATAGTATTGCTAAAATACATTGTTTATACTATAAAACTTGTTATTAAGAAAAAGTTATTACACATCTAGGACCCACGACCTTTCATTTAAAGAAAAAAATCATGAAATTTGGTTGGGTAGAAAGCTCAAATTTTAATAAACGAAAAACCTTGGTGTTTTAAATGTATAGATTAATAATAAGCCTGGCAATTGTTATTGCAGCGTGTTACACGTCACAGGCTACTGATCAACTTATTGTTCATGTTTTACTCTACGCTCAGCAAAAGTTTTATATGATGAAAGAGTTTCTTGGGAGTGCGGGTTTCTTCTATGTCCTTGTTTGGACAGGGTTGCCAAGTATCCTATTGTTTAAATGTTCTCTCTCAAGTTTGGACATGCATTCGCTATGACACTGTCTTGGAGAAATTTGATTTACTTGTCCGAGATACGTTCAAGTAATAATTCCGGCCGGTATTTTACAATTGTAGGGGCAGAATATGCAGCGAATACGCGCTCAATACTTGAGGGTGCAGCGGGTTGCATATATCTTGTGTTGAGGGGCGCTTGAGTCAGCATAAACGCATAAAATTAGGATATTTATGTGACTAGCTGAACCCCTGCGATTATATCGCACAGCAGTAAGTGCCGTAGAAAAGTTAGGTCAGAAAATACTGCATATCCTTAATAATAATTAAGTTTCGTATTTACCAAGGTCTTTAAGGCTTCTAAATATACACAGTACAGTTCTTGTGCAGATTGGACGTACAGAAAACGTGCAGACCAAACTCCACGATTTCTGCCTGGAAACTTTTGAGCACGTTCATAATTTTACGTGCATGAAGCTTAGTTTGACTCAAGTGCCTCTAGCGGCAAAATCGTTTATTAACGGATTTGTTAACCCACGCGACGGTAATCGGCCATTTCGATTTTGTGGCTCTGTGTGCCCAAGTTCGATTGTGTCAAGTGATATGATAAACTACCACTTTCCCCATTCCCGCCTTCTCATTTTTCTTCTCTATGTTCCTCATGGTTAATTAATACTTTATAAAGATCACAGCAATAACGCACACACAAATACTGTCACTGAAAGTTTATCAAGAAATCGATGTTTAAAACATAGATATTTTTATAGAAACATTGATGTTTTGAAATTATCAATGTCGCATTCCTAGTGCGCACAACCACTTTTTTTAGGCGCAATTCAGTTGTTTCCCGGTAGACACCAGGAGAATCTTGTGGCGATTCGTACACAATTCATACAGAAAACGTACAGACCAAGTACGCACAACTTTTGTCTTTTATACTTCTAGTTTGAGATCCTGTAGTTTCTGTACAGAAACTGTTGGAGAATATGCACGTCAAACTATACTGTGTTACAGAATTAATATATATGATTTACTCATGTTGTGCACGACAAAGACGCTGTGACTTTTAGAACACATCCTATATTAGAGGTCTAATCACTACTATTACTCACTTCTCGAGGTAAATTTGAACAAACTACCAAATGAGTAATGAAATATCAGGTATAGAGAAAATACTAAACAATTAACACTGTCTGTCAAAGTCGTTATGGTTGTTTTTTTGAAAATTTCGCCGTAATCCGAAAACCCGCCCAAAACCGCACATGTTTTGATGCATTTTCGCCCATTGGGCGATTTTCCCGCGTCAATTTTGTCCCGCGAGAGAGACGGAGCCGTTTTCCAGCCCAAAAAGCGGAATTCCGCCCAAGCTGACAACCCTGCGTCGAAAATGCGGTACCTTTGGCAACACTGGTCTGGTACCTCGCAAACAAAAATAGAAAAGAACACAAAGAAAAACATTTGCAAAATCGATTTTTAGTTCGAAGAACTTTCGTAAACTCAAAATTTAATAATTCTCCATTTAACTCTATCATTTTTACGAACGTAATGAAATTATAATTAAAAACCATAAAATATCATTATAACTCTAATTTTGTATTCCCTTTTATAATCATTTCATTCACATGGAGCCTGTTCTACTATGTTACTGTTAATAAGTATTATGATTATTAAATTATGATCTAAGTATTATAACTAGTTATATAAAATTAATAATTATTTTTGAGATGAGTTCCGACACCAAAAATTCTGTAAATCAAACCCTGATAGAACTTACCATCTAAGTACTATCAACTAACAACTTACAGAACATTAATCACACAAATAATTCTGCTTACAACAAAATAAAATAACATACACCTCATCTCAATATCATTTTCATCAATATCATTAACCAACATGTCTGTCAATAAATTTTACCTGTCAGTTCAAAACAACAAAAATTTACAAACGTCCTGTCGTCCAATTGTGATTAGTAATCTGAAAACAAACGAAATGTGCATACATTACATACTTAACATTAAAATTTCAGTGATAACATTAAACATCTCAGTCATTACGATCAAATAATTATTTGTTATCCATGTACTTGTAAAAATCTTGAAATGAAATACTTTTTGTGGTAAATTCTAGAGCTCTACTTTCGTCCTATGCAATCGCACGGGTTCAGCTAGTACATAAGAACGTTCATTAAATACTGACAATTGGTAATAATCGTAATTTCGTTGGTATTAACAATTACAGAGCAAGCAGGATCTCTCAACACAACGTAAAGCAATACGTTCTCAAAGCTCCGCCATCTTACTCCAGCACTTCCGACCAATTTGCGAAGACGCGCATGTCGCCATCTTCCCGTTTCCATTCTAGCCTGGATTTTCAAACAACGCAAATTTCGTAGCTTTTTATTAATAAAGGAAAGCTGCGATCTATTCAATATATAATTTCCTCCGCTCATAATTTTTTTCTCTTTTTTTGAAACCTCATTTGTTTAAAACCGTTCACTGAAAGACGAATAGGAGGGACATCAAACTCAGCCTTTTTACAGAAATAATATATATGATTACATACGAATATTGTTTGACTTTCTACTTACCATTCTCAAAACTGTAATCTTGGCAAATCATCGCCGTCCTAACACAATACCCAATTTTTTCGTTACATATTTTTACGTATTTAGTAGCAAATTACATATTTTGCTATTTTCACAAAATATTTTTTTAGTTTATCAATTTTCTTCTGTTATATTTTTTTACGAAAAGTATTTTCACTTACATTACTTCAAAATCAGAATTTTTTCTTACATTATTACTGAGAGCTCTCGAATCGAGATGCGCTTCGTGAAGACGCAATTGGTTCTTACTGACCGGCTTGCATCAGTGCTTGCTGCAGTGCCTGCATCCGCCTGCCCTTTTGATAAATGTAATTTTATATTAAGTAAATGTGTTTTGTAACTAGTGCATTTTAATATATATTATATCCGATTTTACCGATTACATATTCTTACTGTTTTCATCCCTTTTTTATGTAAATATTTTGGCGTTTCATACTACATATTTTCCGGTCTCTAAAAATCATTTACGCGCGTTTGTATGCAATCGACTTACGCACATTCCCATTTTACTATGCCTATATTTTTCGTGTAAATGCAAGGAGTAAGTTGAAAGTTTTATCGGATGAATAGTATGGCTGCGCATAAAATACAAACATTGATTTTATGTATTTGATTGAAGGAAACGATAATAATAATAATAATAATAATTATTATTATTATTATTATTATTATTATTATTATTATTATTGAAATTGAAATTGATGTAAATTCTTCCTGTTGATCCTGATATAATTGGAGGTGTTGATGGTACGAATAAATATATGTATTTGACCATATAGGATCAATCAAAATTGATTTCAGGAATTAAACTTTTTTTAAAAAACATTTATTATTGGCTCAACGTTTCGCACGCTTTGTACATGCCTTTTCAAGAGCAATTATGGCAACGGTTAACAATGTTAAATAAATTAATATAAAACAATAGAATTTACAATTTTTAAGTTAAATATTTACAATGCTGTTACATCCACAAAACCCTGAAGGCTTGTCAAAACAAATAGTTACATTATGCAATTTATGAGAGCAGCACATTTAGATATGTTAAGGAATAAACATTTCAAACATGTGGGATTGGCAAAAAAATAACACAATTATGGAAGTTGGTGTAGCATTAACATTTTATAAATTTGGTTCAGCTTCTGTATGTCACTTTTTGTGTTCATCGTATCATTCATAATTATATACAACATTTCGGCAATTAGCCTTTTTGATGTTTGTTTTTCATAATGTAAAATTTTGACTTTGTCAAATGCAATGGAATGGTTAAGTTCCATCCTATGCTTGGTTAAAGAGGTATGCAAATCCGCGTCTTTGTTAATGTCATATTTATGCTGGTATATCCGTCTGCTAATATATTGCTTAGTCTCCCCAATGTACACCTGCTGACAATCATTGCAAGGAATGGAGTATACAACATTCGATTTATCTCCTAGTCTAGGTTTATCCTTCTGCTTGTCATAAAGATGGCTAGTTTTATTTAGATTGTATTATTATTATTATTATTATTATTATATGATGGTGACATCGGTCGAGTTGTAATATTAATGTAGAAACACACAGTATAGTTCAGATGATATCAATCATTCTTTCCACCCTCATAATTTTCAAACGGTGAACTGGCTGTATTATTAGTCCTTGTCACTCCTACCTCCACTACCATCATTCCAAATCACACAAGAAATAGGCCAAGCAATCAATTTACTTACGCCATATTAGAGGCATTACATTTGACCGCCATCACAGCAAGACCATATTCTCTACTTCTTCCCATACCACCCATTCTACAAAATTGTATTCATTACAAACTGTATATGAAAAAAACACTGGCAGAAGCATGGACTTCCATTGCAATAGTCATATCAACCTTCTCATTAAAATTGTGAGACACTTCTTTGGCGTCTCCCAGGTTCAGTAGTTACACTTCCAAACACAAACGAAAAATCCGTCAGACCTCACCTTATAGAAAGTAACACGGCGTGTCCGGAATAACCTTATCAAAATACCCTCAGCACCCCATTAGGTGAAGCACCTGAAAAATCTTCACCATATGAAAAATGCGAAGTAATAGGGATCCAGGTAAGTTATGCAGTGTATATCAAGCTCCGTATCGAAGACTATAACAAGGTATAACGTATCAGTAAAAAGTAGAAAAATCTTTCTGGGATGTAAAATACGCATTTGTAAAGAGCGTTACTATCTACAGTAAGAATAAATGCATATTATTATAATAATAATTATTATTGTTTTTGTTGTGGGGCACAGTGAACGTTTGTTTCATTTGGCTGCATGTTTTCTTTTTTCTCCTTGATTTTTTTGATTCGGTGTTTTTCCTTTTCCCTGATCCATGTGTGGTATTTTTTTGTGTAGGGGGAGGGGAGGTTCCTTACAGCAATTAGCATTTTATGATTTGTTTCATGGTGGTAGCGATTTTAAAGATGGTTTTTCTAAATATTTTTCAGTTCCTTTAACGCATATGTTTGCCATTTAAAGGAAAGGACCGGCTGCTTTGACTGCTTCACATAATTATTATTTTGTTGTATCAGCTGATTCGCCTACGGAAATAGATTTTCAAGTACGGCCTAGCCTTGGAAACCGTTATGTGCATCATTTATCCACGGTCGCAGTTTACAGGCGCATTCAGACGCATATTCTCAACTGTCTCCCTCGCTTACTCCTGAAAGAAACCCTTCGAATTAGTCCGGGTTTGGAAAGGGGATTGGGTATCCGAGATGGCGTAGCAGCGTGAATCAAAAATTAACTTCCAACTTTTATATCTATCGTAAGACACCGTGCTGATTAATTTCGGGAATTTATTGAAAAAGTATTCAATTTTTATAATCAGGGTTGTCCAAATGGCGGCTTGTGAGCCACATGCGGCCCGCAAGGCCATTTATTGTGGCCCGCGAAAAGTTATTAGTCATAAGTGAAATTCCCTTTCATCCACGTCGGGCGCGAGAATATTGTTCGCCTAGCGCACTGGCCCTGCTGGTGTGAACACGCCCCTAACCCCCCTAAGAGGTTGTTTAGATTTAAGGATTTTTTTTCTAGTAAATTCAGACATTCAAAATCATCCCAATGTGTTCCACAGCGCTATGCATGCTATAGCCTAGTATCTTGCAAGGTTCCATTTCCTCCCTCCTGTTTCAGAGCAGCCGGGCAAAGTTCATCAGCAATACGGGGAAGTCAGTTGTGGATTGTCCCAGTAATAAAAATATGGACCGCAACAATATTAATGGTTATAATTATGGCCCCTGAGGCGTTGTAAATTGGACACTCTTGATATAAGTAAATAATGTATACGTATATAACTTTTTTTCGAATGTTTTATGGCATTTTCGCGGTCCTCTTTCTACGGTTGGCGGTCCCTACGTAACAGCTTAACAATTCGTTTGCCCTCGCAAGTAACTCCGGGCTTGTCTAGGGCTTTTCGAATCGTAGTCGGTAATATCAGTGGATTGTTTTGATGTCTGGCACTGAACTCGCCATCATTGGAAAGTTGCCATTCCAGGTGAGCGCGTGAAGCGCGCAGGGTAGGGCAGAGCAGGCGGTTGGCTGCGGCGAGCGCCTAATTGTTTCCATTAGCGCCGGCGCCACCCGATCGCCGCCGCCTCCCGCGCAGCGCCCCCGCAAGAAACGCGCTGCATCGACCCCGGGGCCGTTCTTGTAGCGCTTCTCGCGGCCGCGATTGACCGATCAGAGCCCGCACGGCGGGCGGTGCGCCTCGCCTCGCCTCGCCGCCACCGCCACCTACAAGCAACGCCGCGATCGCCGCTGCTGCTGTTGCTGTTTCGTGCTTCCGACAAACTCATCGGATAACTCTGCGAACTTGCGCGTATTTTCAGAATTGCACGTCTCTGTGGGGTAGGACCTCGGATAGATAGCGTCAGAAATGTTATAGTGAAGACAATCTGTATTTTCTTAGTATTCAAAAAATATAATTGAACGGAAAAGTGAAGAACTTTCTTTTTCAAAAAGTCTTGCGAAAGTTAGCACTTTTTGAAGATGTGTGTGACGGCAATGGTTTATAGTTTTTAAAGGGCTTAGATTTTGTCCTAAAACGGCCTGTTTGATATAACGCATGATTACTAAATGCTTGAACTGCAATAAAACTAATCTCCTAATCAGTTGTATGAACGTAGTACAAGGTTCTCAAGAAACCCTCGATGATACAAGTACGATTATTGATTTTTTTTCTGCTAACTGACTTCGATTTGATACACATATTACCATGTTTTAATAAATTAAGCACCAAGTAAAGTAGCAGTTTTACTAACCAAGTTTTCGTAAGTAATATGGTGTTAAATGGAGAATCGAATGAGGTTGTGCGCCCCCCCCCCTTGATCTACAGAATGAAGTTTGGATTGTAAAGGCAATTCGTCCCCGTCCGTAGTGTAGTATTATGGATAGGTTGGTAAACACTGTTCAATCATTTCAGTGGTTTTTAACACTCGTTGATGCAAAACCAAATTAAGGAGGACGGGGTCTAGAGAAATTAAGGTTCGTAGAAAGTATTCTCGTTCATTTCACAAACTTTGGCGAACTTGTGTTAGGTCTATGGTACCCCCTACTTTTTTCTCATTCCGCCAGCTGGAGAATATTCGCATAAAATCAATGTATTTACTGTCTAGAATCCAAATAAAGTTCATACCAAAACGATTTTTTTAATAAATACGGATTAAAAATTCGTACTAATGAAAACCCCTACCATTAAATCGCACGGGAAGTTTAAAGCCGAATTCTTTTACATGTGTGGATATTTATTTACCTCATTCATCTACTCAGGAAATGGAATGTAGTCCGCCTGTGTGTATCCTCTCCCTAATGTGGTCTGCTGTGCCCTAACCTGCCATGGCTGTTCAAAACCGACCCTGCGTCTTGTCACCGTCCTCGCCCTGAGGTACCTTACCTGATCCCAATACTACAGGCTTACCGCCAGGTTGTGATGTTGACATTTCAATATTTCTTTCATATTATTAATGTTTTTGTAATACTCATAAAAAATGTAAACCACGCCTCCAGACATCGGGGACTTCCAGCTTTCAAATGACAACTTATTTGCTGCGATTGACTGAATAGTTCATCCGGAAAAGGTTTGTTTACAATTACGTTATAGCAATATGTGATTACATGCATTCATAATGCTTTGATTAAAATCTAGTGTTTTGCGAGTTTAATTAAAAGCATGATGAAAGTAAACAACGCGGGCTCTTTGAAATTCGATGTTTGATCTGTCCGGGTACATCCATATGATGACGTACCACATACCATACATATTCTCATCTGCTTTTCGACAAGATTTGAATCATTTCTTACAATATACTTGAAAGTGAAATCGGAATAATGGCAATCACTCTTGAAAACTATCCCTAAGCTGTAACTGCACACAAGGAACCGACATTTTAAGACTTTAACGGCTGGTGCTCTGCTCCTCTGGTTAGCGGAAGACTATCTCGCAGAGCAATGCTTGAATTTAACTCTGACCTAGATTTACTGAGGACAAGGGAAGAATGTGACAAAAGTCTAAGATAATTTCAATCAACCAGGCTTTACTCATTAATATAAGTCACAAGGGTTTTTATTTTTTTTTTTTTTTAAATAAAGCGTTTTACTCGCGTCAGTTCGCGAGGTGTATCATTTCTGCGAAGTCAATCCAATTCAGTGAATGAATACCTTGCTGAAGGTCAGGAAAGAAATTCCAATCAGAGAGATAAGGGGCAGGGCGTCTAACTACCTGTTATATCGATTAAGTATCTTGTTTTTTTTTCTGTTTTTAGGTGGGTGAAGTTCTTGCGAATACAGTTTTGTTTCTCAATATTTTGCGTACCCTAGAAGATTCCGGAAAATGTACTAAATTAACACTTGTTTACCCTTTGTACAATTATGTACTGCAAGATCCACCTGCTTAGGGTAACGGGAGGTTAGGACTCCTTTCCTATACTAGCATTTTGGCATTCGTTTCCCCACTTCCAGGGCCCTCTGTAGATAAACGAGTCGTAGAAGATCTTACATGATTTTTGGAAGTGGGAGAAGATGGCATGGCAAACGCCATGCTTCATGTGCATATTTTCCCCAATATTTACTGTTAATAAAATCAATAAATATTGATACACAATTTGAAAGGAGACTGAACCTCGAGATCGCCCTGAATAGGATACAGCCGGGTAAAAGTCCCCGCCACTAATGGGATTTGAACCCGGGTTCCTCAGGTTAGCAAACGATATATGACTTGGCAGGGCCACACCAACACTTATAAGTACAAGTAATATCACGAGAAGTGCTTTGATATTTAGTGTGACTATTTCACGAATTAAGGCATTACGTGAATCGAATGGATAATTAAATCACAGGAATTACGAAAAAGAGGAATATTACTCAAAATTGCTACCGGAATATGTAAAACTTTGATTCAGCTCCGCGTTATCACTGCCTCCTTGAATAACTTATAATCAAGTAAAATATGAATAACAGTTTAATGGAGAAACTTATTTGAAAGTGTTTCAATTTTATAATAAAACATTCATATATAAATTATAACAAAGCTACTTACCAGAACATATGTTAAAAACACAATTATTAATGTTGTTGGAAGTTGAGTTGTCCTTGTCTTGGTATTCCGTGGAAGTACTTGAAATGGAAGCTATACAAGCTGAATTAGCAGCAGAGTTCGTCAATTTCAAATGTATTGAACATATGTGTATACTCATTAAAGTATTTTTTCTGAAAAAATTTTGTGGTAATGTTTCACATTGTTTTGATAGCATATTCTTTGTACTCTTCACTATGAAATCTTCGATATTAATTGCCTAAAATAGTTAGTTTCTTCATTTGTAGTTTGTGCTGTCCATTTGTATTTTCTTCACAAAATTCTTGAAATTGCTTCTTGAAATTCTTGAACTTTCTCTGTTTCTTTTGCTATTTCTCGGCATTGAATCCTTAAAAATAGATTCTGTTTTGAAAATTACCAAAGCAACACATATTAATATTATATTGATGCTCACAAGCTGTTATGAAAATAAACCAATTGCTGTCTTTATCTTAAAAAGGTAAACAAAGTGATTACAGAGATGCGTAAAAGGTAAACAAAGTGTTAATCATGTGGCCATATGACATCTGGAAATGGTTGAATTTGAATATATTCTTGCTTAGCATTTGTTACTTACGACACCGACAAACATGAATGAAATAGGTAAAATTACAGCGATAACGTATACCCTCTCAGTGTTGCGAAGAATTGATTGCGTAGTCAGCTTCCTTCCGTATAATGTACAACACTCAAGAGTGTCGTAATCGACGTTTATGATGAGACTGACAAGAATAACCAAAACTGTCTACTCAACCAGTGTGCTTTCGCTTCATAGAAGACACTTCGCTTATCAGCGTCTTAAGTTGAATAGAATTATGTTCCTACACATCGTAGTTGTTTCTATTCCGTCTTCCGCCCGATATTCACTTCTGAGTAGTTCTGCTTGGCGCGTTCACGTGAACCTGTTGTTAACGCTTGTGTTGGTAACTAGAAACAAAGTTCGCCTTTGGAACACGCAAGACGATGCAGAGGACTTCGCTGTTCACGAATATTCACGAAATTTATAAATAATAATCTGCAAGTGCGACATATTGCTTAGCAATTACGTAAAGGGATAGAACAGATATGATTACTTTGCATAAACATGTTTGAACTTTTTGTCATTCCAATCACCATGACTCCGAGCAGTACTAGACAATAATGATGCTGCTTACTGACAATTGTTCTTTGGGTGTGGAATGCTTTATTTGTCGAAATCGTTCTCTTATTCAAAAGAAAAACTAGTAGTGCTGCAGAATGACACACACTTTTTCAAACACGATAGTTTCCCATTCTCGGGGCTAGCTTTTCAATTTTGCCCCACCTCTTCCCAGCAGGTCGCCCAAAAGACCTATCAGGGCCTCTCGTCGTAGCTATCCCTCGTCTGAGGACATGTTCAATGAAGGGCACTTTCGCGCTCTCGAAATATCGCATTGGCCTGTACATTCATAAACCTTCCCCCTACATCGCTGCTTGTACCATAGTTCAGAGTGTGGCATTTAGTTCCTGCACATTAAACATACAAACACGCCTAGCTGCCTATCGGCCCAATAGATTAAGGAAGGATTATGATGTACAGTCGACTCCGGTTGTAGTGAACCCTCCGTTATAGTGAACTTAAGTCACTGGTGCCGTTTCACTTACATTACAAATAAGCATCAAAAGATTCGATTATAGTGAACTTGGAACTCTGCTATACTCAACCTACAGAATACAACTTCCTGGAAATTAATTCTTGTCCTGCAAAAGAATATATTGCATCAGTGCCACAAATTTCAACACCAAGCAGCTTGGAAAAAAATATCAAAAAGGTCATAATCGAAGGAGTCTCCCCTGAGGTGTAGGGAGCGGACCTGGAATGGGGACCTTTATGATGAACATGTGCCATTCAGTTTCACAGCGGAAACAAAGGTTGTAGAGTGCTTGAGCTACAACTGGCGGCGGCGACGCGCGATTGCATGCTTCAGTTTCAAGCTTGGTGTTATATTTCGCGGGACAAAGCGCGTTACTTTCTACGTAGACGACATGCATTTGTGTATATACGTGCTTGCCGTAGTAGAGAATCCCAGCACTTGTACTTTATTAGGGGACCGAAGTCCCAGGGTGGGCAGCTGAGCGGTAGACTCTAATTCTTACCCTCGTCGGGTGTACAAGTTCACCTTCCGACCAAAATCCGGATCCCGCCGGAACGCAGTTAGCCCTCGCGGCAACCTCCCCATACAATGCCTGGGTCCAGGGCCGCCCTGCTAGCTCAGAGTTACTAGCTATCCGGGATAGTATCGGAGTCAATGTTGCCTGTATGACAACGCGCCGGGACACCAAGTCCCTCCTCTATGCCCAGAGTATTGGGTCACTGCCGCGACGAAGCCAAGAGCCCAACTAGGGGCCACCTGAACTAAGGTCCAATCGGCTCGGGATCCCCCCCCCCCGTCTCCCCACTGCCTGCAACTTCAGGCTACCGATCTGGGTCGGACCGTAACCAAGGCAACCTGGCGGTAGGTAATTTCCCGCCGGACTTCTGTATATGGATTCCAAAGTACCCCAAGAGGTATCCGTCACCCTATCCTGCCTTAAGGTCGACGCGCCAGGGGCCCGTCTGGTGGGTTGCCGGGTTGAACCGACAACCAGTAGCTTAGCATCGCCTGCTCACTGCCTACACGCTACGCTAACGACCTGAGTGGGGCCGCGAGACTTAGGGTTCGGGTGATCGTCCACGATTCTTTACCAGAGACCGTGCCCACCTACGTGGTCACGTTCCCCCCCCCCCTGCGGGGTCTACGAAGACGACAGGAAGAGCACAACTTCCACAGCCCTAGAGCCTGGCGACACCCCACGCGCTGCGCGGAAAAGCGATCAGTTTCATTAGCCGCTTTCGCCATCGCTCTACCGAAAGGATCTCGTACGTTATCAGGCGAGTAAAAGGGCTTTCGGAGAGTGGGACGGTGCTCCAACAGTGGAAAAGGCATTGAAGATTGTCATGATTGCATTAAGATACTTGGAGGCAGTGGACAATGCAGAGTCAAGAGTGGAGAGAGCACGAACACTGGAGAAGGATGTAGAGAAATTACTAATGAAAAATGTTCGAAGCAAACAATTGAAAATAATTGATTTTTTAAGGACAAATAAAGTTATCGAAATTTTCATTTCGTGCTGTTGATGTATTTTGATGTATCTCATTTGTATACAATCAATAACTGTGGAGAAATTCTATTTAATTTTGACATCATTGGATATAGTGAACCTCAGATACAGTAAACCAAAACGTTAGTCCCCAGAAGTTCACTATAACCGGAGTCGACTGTAGTTGTAATACTCGAGGTACTTGAAATGACCAGGAAGCCCCAAACACAACTGAAAACATTAATGCCTGACATGGGTTTCGAACCCACAGACTTAGTGTCCTCGTTCTTGGGCTCACCTGCCCAAAAACGTGTCTTACGAGGCCGAATCACTGGATAGTACTAATTTTTTTAAACGCGTTAAGTCTATTAATATAATAATCTTATAGAACTAATTATAGTAAATCTAAAACTGACCTTTTTATACATAAGCAGCTTTTAATGTACTTTGTAACATCGAATCTATGTATTCAAATGACTTTGTCACAATTCGTTTTCATTACAATAGAAACAAAAATGTCGTTGCATTAAAATTTATCAACATCGCCCTCTGTAAAGAACTATTTTTTTAAAAAATTAACTACAGAAAATATAGATGGAGATAATACTTACAATAAGTATCAGTTAACTCAACGGTAAAGTAAATTTCCGTCAAAAATATAAATATCCGTTTTAAACTCTCAAACTCTCGATTTCGTTCAGATTGATCTGGGAAAATCAATTTTGGAGTTGGAAGCGGCTGAACGGTTTAGATGCTAGCAATCATCACAGGCAGACGGTCAACAGATGTTTTGCAGTCAAACAATTTTTCTGTGTCAAGGACCTACAAAACATGGATTATGACTACATAACATTTTATAGGAAGTAATATACTATACATGTAAAAACAAGGAACCCCTTTTTCGTTATCTGGGTCCGGAAAAAAGTTTTTGTGCCGAAAATTTGCCGTTTTGTGGCACACTTTTAAAATACTCTTTTCTTGTGAAGTGCGCGAAAGTGAAAATTGGTCCATAAACGTTGACAGAACTCAGTGCACAAATGACATTCAGTTTTGGTTTGTCGCATGTACAGGTATGTACCACGATACCCGTCGGTGTGCCCCATATCTGCACTTTGTTGCGGTTAAAGGTACTACAAATGTGGGATGCGGCCTCATCACTGAACGGAATCTGTGAGAGAAAATTCCATTATGTCCATAGAGAACGCATAACGTTTCTGCTTGTCAGTATCACTCAATGCATCAGTTGAAACTTGTATGCCTTGCACTGCTGTCGCCGTCGTAAAATTCTCTAAAGCCAATGGATTTTTGTGTTTTTTTTTACTCTGAATTCACCCATTTCTTTCATTACTTCTAGTTGATCTGGTCAGCTTAGTGAGGAGCATTGAAACACTTTTTACCATAAAATAATTAATAATGTATGGCTTTTACAATGAAATATGAATTTAAACTAATTATTTTTTTAAAGGTTAGTAAAAGTTAGTAAACGTATTGCATACTTAGTAGTCGAGCACTTATTGTTAGGCACGCTTCAGAAGTGATTTTTCAGGTCAGGCATGATGGGCTTGTCCTCCAAAACCTATTGAAATTTTACAGCAAACTTTCTCTCTTATATTAAGTTATTTTATCTTGTCCGATGGCCTTTATATGCAGTTTACTTACGTCTTCGAAGTAGATTTAATGTATTATTATAGCAACTATAAAAAAGCTTCTTGAAGTAGATAAAATGTCTCAAAATTATAACTACTCGTATTGTAATAAAAGATACTGCGGAAGTTATTGTTATACCATTTATTATGTAGATATACCGACAGAACAACTGTCAAATTGTTAAAAATGTCATAGGATAAGATAAATCTTATTTTACTCCTGACTAAAGGGTGATTATATTATGTAAGCTGGTTTCACGTACGCGAATGTAAATTGACTAACAAGCACATAAATGGTCTCTTTTCGAGCTAAATAAAAAATTCCGCAAGGTTATTGTTATTACATGAAATAGTTTCGTGGGAATAGCAGGAAAAACAGGTTTATCGCCATTTACTTCCACGAAGATTGAGAGGACGGTAACGCATGTATGAGGTAAATGCCACAGCATGTTCACATTTGCCCGGGCCTCCCGTCAGCCTCAACGAATGGCTGACGTCAAAGTTTGTGAACCCGTTAGCATAGCAAGCCATCGGAGGCCAGTGAAGACATGCCCTGACCGAGCACATCGTGTGTACATCATCTTCTGTTGGAGCCAACTAAAGTTAGCAGCGCCCCAAAACCAATCTTAACAAAACCATTTCCAAAATTTTAGGACAATTTAAGGCTAATTAAATGCTCTATTCCCGAATTTTAGGCTCTTTTGGATTTCCTAAAATCGTTGGCGCTGCTAGCTTGCAGCGCCCACCTAGAAAACCCATCTCAAAATCAATTCAAAAATTCGAAACCATTTATATTCCAAAAATCAGGACTGTACAAAGAGACAACAAAGGACTGTACAAAATCGAAAACATTACAAAAACATGAAGTCCCACCAAATATGTATGGTTAATTTGAGACTCGAGGGGAAAAAATTTCTCGCATTTATATTCCCCAAATCAGGGCTGTACAAAGAGAAACAATTAACATTGGTTCTTATTGATGAGTAAACACCGAAATAAAAAATAAATCTTTTAAAAATATGAAGATATGAAGCATTTAATTGGCCTCAACTTGGCCAAAAATGTTGGATATGATTTGGTTGCGATTCGTTTTTGGGCACTGCTAGCTTTAGATGGCTTTCTGGCGGTGGCTTCTATAGTAAGAATATTCTTATCGAATTGAGCACAAACTGAGTATTTTAAATACTGTGAAGAAAGTAGTGAGGACGTGTTCATATATAGTTATTGGTATCATTCATTTTTTACTGTTAATCGAAAAATGTTGTTGGATTGAAACAAATATACTGTTGTAATTTTTAGTTGATTGAAGGTTCCCTTTTCAAGAACACATTGTGATACATGTTAAGATTTGAAAGACCTTCTCCAAAACCGTCAATGGTGCAAAAGGATAACTAAAAATACCATTATTTTGAAGTTCATTGTAAATAGTCATTCATGTTTATGTACTGTAAGGGAAAAAAAAATATTGCTGACCTCTGAACGTATAAAACCAAGGGCCCACCTTCGCATGCCAACATCCGCACATAACGCAAATTAACATTTTCTTTTATTTGTGTTAACGTATTGAGAGATCCATGATGATGATTGTGGACTCTTTAAGTAACACCCCTTTCCCTGTTTCCCCTCGGCTTCGTCTCACGCGAGGATCGGGCTGACCAGCTTCTTTCGACCGCCTTTCCCGTGATTTATCGTCTTTCCGGCCGCCCATCGCCGACCCGCAGCACCCGCGAGTCGCGGGTAGGGGCGGTCAAAGGACTACCCTGGAGTTTTTCCAATCTCCAAAATGTATCATCTCCCAAAATCGTGGTTGAAAATCTTGGGCAACAAGCCGATTATCGGGCAAAACATGATTAAAGCATACGTATTTTACCATATTACTTAAAATGTTTCGTGTGTAATGTTTTTGTCGCTTGTTTCTCTTTAAAAACTTTTTAGTTCGTTCATATTCTCAAAATGTAATACATAGAAAGTAATTATTAATAAAAATTCTTTATTGTTTAGATAAGTCATACCTAAACAATCTAACTCTCATGGCTCTTTATTTCTCATAAATCTTTTAATTACAAAATCTAATATTTGGAAATCAATATTTGTTCGTCTTTTACGCGCTGCCACATCGTTCATCTGATTGCGATAAAACTTTGACAACTTATTGCTTGCACAGTAAATATTGGCATACTACAATGGGAATGTGCATATGTCTGTCACACATAGACGCGCGATGATTTTATGCGTTTATGCTGACTCAAGCGCCCCTGAACAAACTATCTATGCAACCGACCGCACCCTCAAGTACTAAGCGCCTCTTTCGCTGCAAATTCTTTTCTTGCGATTCTGAAATATATGCCGGAATCATCTTGAACGTTATCTCAAGTAGTGTGTGAAGTGTAATGCATTGCAATAGCGAAGTATTGTCGGGTCCACTAGTGTATAATTACATTTTTCAGTCGAACAAGAAAATTATCTACATTTCTTATGACATTACTCATCAACTGTTTCTTTGTAAATCGAAGCTTTGATTCTTCATAACTCCGACTCTCAAAAAACTAGAATAAATTCAAATTATCCAAGCTTGAATTAACCAACAAACGCGTTTTCCGTTCGCTTTTTGGTGCCATTATATATGTCTTCGTTTAAATTGTAATATTACGTACCGTTTTTATTATACCTTATATATACCATTTTGTGTACCTTTTGTACCATTTTTGCATGCATGCCAAATATTCTAATGTAGCGTCGCGAGGTGGCGCACGTGCCGTTTCGCTGGAAAGCCCGGCCTTAAGCCGGATGGGGGATGGGGGTGGAATGCGGCGGCGCCTCGCCGGCGCGCGCCGGGCAGGAAATCCCAGCCTCAAAATAGCCAGGACAACTGAGCGTGCCTGAGTGCGAGTCCATTGATGAAGGCTGCTCTCTGCTGAGGGCTGGCTTGCGAGCCGAATGACGCCCGCCGCTGGTAGAGTGGGGGACGAGCCGTGGAGTATTTATTGCGGCGCCGACATGCGCTCGGGGGATACGCTAGTGAGTCGAAAGACGTGAGGTATCTCCGTGCAACCTTGCACGTTTTGGCATCCGGCCATGTAACATCTAGTTACGGGGACTAATGTCCGACAGCTCGCACTTCGCGCAGCTTCTCATGCTCTCGAGCAGAGGCACTGGGCTCAGCCTAGGGACGGTCGCGGGGTTTCGCGGCTTAGAGAATAGAAAGGTTGCCTAAGGTTTTCAATTTTGTAACATTATCTTGTAATTTATTATTGTAAATATACTGTACATACTATTCAGAATCTGTCGTCTGTGCTTTTCATGTCCAGTACGCCACAGACTCGGAACCTTTCTTTTCTAAAACTGGTGGCAGCGGTTATCGTAAATTCACGCCGGGCTACCGCAGTTTTCTTTTCTAAAACTGGTGGCAGCGGTTATCGTAAATTCACGCCGGGCTACCGCAGTTTTTTTTTTCTAAAACTGGTAGCAGCGGTTATTGTAAACTCACGCCGGAGTGCCGCAGTTTTTGTCTAAAACTGGTAGCAGCGGTTATTGTAAACTCACGCCGGAGTGCCACAGTTTTTTGTCTAAAACTGGTAGCAGCGGTTATAGTACATGCACGCTGGAGTTACAGCAGATTAAAGACTCACGTCTGGGCTCGTTAGTAGCAGTCAGCTTTGTGGAAGCAATTACTACGTTCGTAACGAACGGGGAACGCGGAAGCCTGCAACAGCATCCGCGGGAACATTAGCGCGGCATCAGAGCCATCGGTGCACGCTGATCAATTAGAATAGTACGCGTAAAGACAGTGTACCGCAGTTAAAGGTGCACACGCGTCGTAATTACGTGGCGCCGGCAGAGTCGTGCACGCCACGAGAAACCGAAAGTGCGGTAATTCGGTACGGTAGTTTCGGGGCGGTACAATCCGACTCGGAACCTTTCTTTTCTAAAACTTGGAACTGGAATTGGTATTGGTACTGGAACTGGAGCTGGAACTGGTACTGGAACTGGAGCTGGTATTGGTACTGGCACTGGAAGGAGACATCCCGGACGGACCAGAACGAGAGGAAGGAAGGAGGCCAGAACACCGGATCCAGAAGGCGCTGGCGCTCACGCGACACCGAGGTCAACTGAACGTAAGTGTGTTTTTTGTACTGGCCGGGGATCAATTCAGGCAAAATGTCTTTCTTAGCGGGTTATAGGAAAGAGGTGCTTGTTAGGGTCGCGACGGAGATGGGGGAAACGTTGGAAGGGAACGAGACGATAGTTAGATTAAAATCTATCATCACGGGAAGCGAGCAGTACGATGAAATATTCGTGAAACAACTTGCTGATCAGGAGAAAGAACAGGTCGCCGAAGCACGCGAACTTGAATTAAAAGAGCAGGAAAGATTACGCGAACTCGAAGAAAAAGAGCGAGAACGGCAGGAAAAAGAGCGAGAAAGGCAGGAAAAAGAGCAAGAACGGCAGTACGAACTCGAACAACGGCAGTACGAACTCGAACGGCTGAAATTAGCTAATCAGGCTACCTCGCGCGAATCTTTAGGTAGTAGAGATTCGGGAAACAGAAGTAGTATCCGTATCAGCCATGTAATGGATAAATTCAAAGGCGAAGGTGAGGATATTACCTTGTTTTTAAGTGTATTTGAGGCGCATGCTCGTCAGCTCGACATTGCGCCGGTAGAATGGGTCAGTCAATTAATGGGATTGCTTCCCAATGAAATAAATACATGGTTAGTTGTAGGATCAGATTCTTCAGAGCAGGATTATAATCAAATCAAAACGCAACTTTTGGATATGTACAAATTCACGCCTGAAAAATGTCGTCAGATGTTTTGCAGTCATGCAAAGGGTGCGAAAACTACATGGAATGTTTATGCTCGCGAACTGACGAACTATTGCCAGAAATGGATTTCAGGGTTGAAAGTTGAAACTTATGATCAATTATTAGACTTGATTGTCACCGATCAGATGAAACGGAAGGTGCCGGCGGACATACGTGCCCATTTCGTAGATGTTTGGGGCGAGGTTTCGCAGTCCCAAGATTTGGCGCGTAGGCTGGACACCTACGAAAACAATAGGTCTAGTGCGTATAGGAAAGCTTTTTCTAAGGTTAATCACAAGGAGCCTGTGGGGGAACAAAAGTGGAAAAAGGTGACGGAGAGCGTGCCTTCCATTTCTAAGCCCGCAGCGCCCAAGGCAGATAGGAACGCGGAATTCGACAAGCCGCAGGAACGCACGTGTTATTTATGTAAAAAACCGGGGCACATTAAGAAATACTGCCCTCAGCTCAAATCAAGCGAGAAAATGTGTCACGTTGTCGACACCAGTGCGCAGGAATTGTTGCTTCCTCACACGTTTTTCGGCACGGTTTGCGGAAATCCTATTTCCTTCTTACGAGATTCTGGGGCGACGGTTGATCTGATCAACAGCAAATACGTCAGGCCGAATCAATATACCGGCGAATCCGTATGGGTTAAGCAGCCCTTGGACGAGGCGCCGAAAAATCTACCTGTAGCTAAGGTAGAAATCGTAGGCCCGTTCGGTAAGCTTGTTACCGAAGCCGCAGTCGCGAAAAATTGCGACTTAGAATATTACATTCTGAGTAATCGATCTGCCACGCTTCTCTCGGAAATCAGGCAAGGGTTTTTAGAACCGCAGTTTCTTTGTGCGGTGCGAACCCGTGCCCAGACGGCGGCCGGGCAGGGCGACGGGGTGGGGCCGGAGGCGATGGCGGCGGCGCCAGGCAACGCGCCGGCCGCCGAGCGCCCTGGTGACGCACCGGTTGCGGTCATGAACGAGGCTTTGGGGGAAGGAGCGGTCGAGCTAGGCGTGGTCATAGGAACAAGTCGTGCGCGCGACGCACCCCAAAAACCTGCGTCGGACGCGAAAGCTCCCGACGAGGAAACTTGTGTCTTGTTAGGCGAGGTAAATGACCCGGGCAATGTTGTTGAAAACAACGCGGAATTTGAAGTAGATTCCGGGAGCGTTGCATTGTCCCGTTTAGACCCGTCCGAATTTGCGAAAGCTCAGAGACAGGATGAAGAGCTCTTACCGCTATTCGAGCTAGCCGAAGGCCCAGAAACGGAACGGCGCGATTATTTTATAGAACGCGGCCTTTTGTTCCGGAAACGGCAGAGCAAGCGCGGTGAGCAATTCTCCATGCTTGTGACTCCGCGGGTGTATCGTGGCACTATATTGAAGCTTTGCCATGAAGTCGCCCACGGTCATTTAGGTGTCACAAAAAGTAAGGACGCGATGGCCAAGTATTTCTTCTGGCCGAACTGTTACAAAGATATGGAAAATTACGTACGTAGCTGCGATAGTTGCCAGCGCGTAGGTAACGGCGGCGAGAAGCTTCGCGCGCCTTTAAAAATTGTACCTATAACGGGTGAGGCGTTTGAGAAAGTAAATGTAGATGCTTGTGGCCCTTTTCCCGAGTCTGAGTCAGGAAACAAGTTCATACTAACTGCAATGTGTTTAGCAACAAAATATCCCGAGGCTATTCCCATACGTGATCTGACGACGGTCACGGTCATTGAAGCTTTATTAGATCTGTTCAGTCGGATTGGACTTCCGCGAGAGCTTCAAACAGATCAGGGAACTTGTTTTACTAGCACTCTGATGGCGGAATTCGCCGAGAGATTTTGCATTAGATTAATTAGAAGTTCGCCTTATCATCCGCAATCTAATGCCGTAGAACGGACGCACAGAACCATGAACCGGTTGATGAAGGTTCTTTGTTTAGAGATGGGGACTGACTGGGAGTGCCAGCTTCCTGCAATTATGTTCGCGTTACGCACGAGTGTGCACGAATCGATAGGTTTTTCTCCAGCCGAGTTAGTCTATGGGAAAAATCTCCGCACACCCATGACGCTGCTTTACGAAAAGCTTGCGGGTGCTGCAGAAAGCGAAGAGAGCACGGTGGTTGAGCACGTGTTCAAGTTGATTAATAGACTGAAGCGTTCGCGTGAACTTGCCCATACCAAAATGGCGGAAGAACAACGCAAGCGTAAGGTGTGGTACGACCGCAAGGCGATCTCGCGCAGTTTTGAAATAGGCGCGAAGGTGCTGGTTTTGGCGCCTAACAGAACGCGGAAACTCGCGGTGCAGTGGGTCGGGCCAGGCGAAGTTCGGGAGAAAATGTCCGAACACAATTACGTAGTTCAGATGCCGGGGCGGAAAGAACCACGCGTGTATCACATCAACATGATGAAAAAGTATCACCAACGTACTGAATACGTGAACTTTCTCGGTTCTGCGACGGTCACTGCCGCAGGCGAGGAAGACGCGTTAGACCGCTACGCGTTAAGATTAGATTCCGACGACTTTGACGCGGAAGAAATGCTAAACGATACTAAGGTTGAACCCGAGTTCCGCGAAGCACTTAAAAATGTCATTTGTAAATACAGGTGTATTTTTAGTGAGAAACCTGGTCTTACAGATGTAACGACCATGGACATTGAATTAACTGACACTGATAAAGTAGTCCGAAGTGCACCCTACCGCATGTCGCCGAGACAAACTAAGATATTGCGGGAAGAGGTGGACAAAATGCTTCGCGACAACATCATTGTGGAGGCGGAGAGTGATTATACATCTCCTATGATCCTGATCGAGGCCCCGGGCAAGTCTCCACGGCCCTGCATAGATTTTAGGCGCCTCAACGAGATTATTAAAACAGATTACTTTCCGTTACCCAATCTCGAAGAACGGATTGAACAGGTAGCTGCAGCTAAAATCATTAGTGTGTTAGATTTAAGTAAGTGTTTCTGGCAGATAGGTCTTACGGATAGGGCGCAGAGATATTCGGCGTTCGTGACCAGTTTCGGCACGTATCGACCGCTTAGGTTACCCTTCGGGATAAAGAACGGCCCTTATCAATGCTGTAAAATCATGGGCACTTTGCTAAAAAACTGCCAAGAATTCGCGGTACCGTACCTTGATGACATCGCGGTTTTCAGTAACACTTGGCAAGAACACATTCGGCACCTAGATACGGTCTTTAGTATATTGAAATCCGCCAAATTGACAGTGCAGCCGCGCAAGTGCTTGTTTGCGCGGGCTAATGTAAAATATCTTGGTTACGTCGTCGGTAACGGGAAATTGCGGCCGGCCGAAGCCAAGATACAAGCAATCCAGAACTTTCCTAGACCAGAATCAAAGAAACAAGTGCGTTCTTTGCTCGGATTGGTAGGATATTATCGACGCTTGATACCCGGGTTTGCGGAGAAAGCGGCGGCACTGACAGATGCGCTGCGGGGACGCGAGCGCCAGGGTAAAGTCGTCTGGACAGAGGCATGTGAAAAGTCTTTCAATGAGTTGCGACAAGCTCTTAGCGAAAAAACAGCGGTATATGCTCCTGATTATAGCAAGGAATTTCGAGTTCAGGCAGATGCATCTCAGAGAGGCTTAGGCGTGGTTCTCTACCAAGTAAATGACGAGGGAGTAGAACAACCAGTTGTTTTTCTAAGCCGTAAATTAAGTGATACAGAAACTCATTATGGCACCTCAGAACTTGAGTGTTTGGCTCTTATTTGGGGGTTGGATAAACTTAAGATTTATCTCGACGGGCAGGCCACAATTCAGGTCGAAACCGACCACAACCCGTTGGTCTGGTTGCGTAATACGTCTGGCAAAAACCCCAGATTATTACGCTGGTCCCTTTTAATTCAGCACCTCGATTTACGCATCATGCACAAAAAGGGCTCAGAAAATGTTAATGCAGATGCGCTTAGTCGCATGTTTGATTATGTGAATTGATCCACAGGCGAGTGTAGGGAACACACACGTTCATGACATGTATAAATGTCGGTGAAATTCTATGTAAATAATTTTATAAAATTCAAGGGTAAAATTGTTTTGTTATTGTGATCATTTTTATATGTAGATACATACATGTGTCAATAAATTCAGTTAAGAACGGCACATGATGTATATAACGAATTCCACAATTATTATGTAATACTTCAATGCAACGTAAATGTTTTGTATTTTATATTTCAGGTTTTCATGTAATGCAAGAGGCGTCAAGAATTATCATGTAATATTTCAATGTAAAGTAAATGTTTTGTATTTCAGGATTTTATGTAGTTCAAGATGCGTCAAGAATATTTATGTATGTAAATAGATGTAAGGTTTAAATGTAAATGGCAACATAGTTAGGAAAAAACGGGGGGACAGCCCACAGATTTATTTCACAAATTTTGACTAGATAGGGTTTTGATATTATTATGTTCATGTAAAAAATTATGATGTAATGTCTCAGGACCAGGTACTTTAGCTAGCAGAATTTTTTTCCTGGGCATATTTTGCTGCGAAAAAAAATTCTCACCCCCGGCATGGGAGGGTCTGTAGCGTCGCGAGGTGGCGCACGTGCCGTTTCGCTGGAAAGCCCGGCCTTAAGCCGGATGGGGGATGGGGGTGGAATGCGGCGGCGCCTCGCCGGCGCGCGCCGGGCAGGAAATCCCAGCCTCAAAATAGCCAGGACAACTGAGCGTGCCTGAGTGCGAGTCCATTGATGAAGGCTGCTCTCTGCTGAGGGCTGGCTTGCGAGCCGAATGACGCCCGCCGCTGGTAGAGTGGGGGACGAGCCGTGGAGTATTTATTGCGGCGCCGACATGCGCTCGGGGGATACGCTAGTGAGTCGAAAGACGTGAGGTATCTCCGTGCAACCTTGCACGTTTTGGCATCCGGCCATGTAACATCTAGTTACGGGGACTAATGTCCGACAGCTCGCACTTCGCGCAGCTTCTCATGCTCTCGAGCAGAGGCACTGGGCTCAGCCTAGGGACGGTCGCGGGGTTTCGCGGCTTAGAGAATAGAAAGGTTGCCTAAGGTTTTCAATTTTGTAACATTATCTTGTAATTTATTATTGTAAATATACTGTACATACTATTCAGAATCTGTCGTCTGTGCTTTTCATGTCCAGTACGCCACACTAAGTACTCACAGTTAGAACATCAATGATTATCGTCAATCCCACCTTTTCACCAGATGTGGCATCCTACGAGGTGTCCTCAAGTTTGGGAATTGTTTTTAAAGTCAGAATTTATTTTTTTAGACCTAAGAAATCCTCTCCTACAATTCTTCGAATGTAAAGTTGGAATGGAATGTGTATTGGTTTTAGTATGAAGATTATTTCAAGGGCAACGAATAATTATTTGAATTTCAACATCGAATTAACAAGAGCTCACTCTTTGTTTCCGTCGAAATATCTTATCTAAACATTTGCATTTAACATCTTTACACTTCTTTCCCAAAAACCATATCGAAGTGAGAGCACCTGATTTATTTGCAGACTCTCATTTCAAAGTCTGGGCTCTGTGACAGCGAAACCGAAGCCAGTGAACTATTTTACTTTCTCGCTATACAAGTGTTAGTGAAGGGAAAGTATTGTGGGACCTCGGTATCAAAAATGTGGATGATTCTTGTTCCTATACGCAATAAGTTACTCCCTTTGACACTTTGTGTGGTGGCAATCCATGTATTGTGGATCCTTGACACCGAACACTGATGTCAAAATGTCTGCCTATCTGCTGTCCAAGTGAGCGCCTAAAAACATTCAGCCGATTTCCTTTAAAATTGGCCGATCAGGCCGAACTGAAGGCCCTACGAGTTTGACATGGATATTTTGGGTTAGTTTAAATAAAGCCTCAATATTTTCTTAAGCTAATGGTGCTACAGAATGACACATACTTTCTCGCTTTCTAATCTCTTCAGGGCTAGCTAGTGGGTTTCGTCCCATCTTATCTCCAGTTAAGCTACCTATCGGCATCTGAAACATTTTTTTCACATTTTCATAATTTTTCTACCCCTAATAGTAGAATTGAATTGTTACCTGCAGAATATTACAGAAGAACTGCTCCAATTTATGCAAATTTGCATTGAAAAGTTTGGAGTTCTTTTTAAGAAAATGTTTCAACGTTTTTGAAAATCTGCAACTTTGAGCTCATTATCATAGAAAAGTTTTGAGTTTTAGACAAATCGCTTGAGGCAAAGTACTCACTAATCCAATGACGTGAAAAGCCTGTAATACAGATGTCAATGACGTGTCAACGATATATTTAGGGTTAAATATATTCGTTTCGTATTCGACCAATAAAAAAAGCATTAAAATGGCAGATTATTCAAAGCTTTTAGTACAAAGTTCAAAGGATAAGAGGTATTAACCACCATTGTAGTTGATACCTCTTTATCCTTTGAACTTTATCATGGATTACCACAAGATCTCTGCTGCCACCACAGAAGCTACCCGTACAGTTTAAAGAAAAAATTCTGAACCGTTAGAAAATTGTGATATTATCTATATTTCAAAGTTCCAAAAATACTACTAAGAGTTTTGAAAAATTGTGCATTACCTTTGAATAAAATCGAATTTTAAAGAAGAGGTTTTATTAAAAAAATCTTTTACGATAATATTGCAAGAAAATGAAAAAGCTTCAATTTTTTTCTATTATTTTTCCCTCTTGTAGAAAAGGGCGCTTAACAATAGCACAGGTATCGTTTTCGTTGAACTCTGAATTGCAATCGCGAGATGCAAAAGTTACAAATATAATACGAGAAAGTATGTGATGTAGCACTAGTTGATTTGGTGCATTTTCAAAAATTGGCAAAGTTCAACATTTTTCGGCGTCTTTCCACCACTACAAGATAGACATTAGATATATATTCAAGAGAGAGATCCTTAATAAAATATGTTCTTCAAATACATCTCTAAATGAGATATTGCACAATTTTTCGCGAATATGAATAGTTCTTAATGCGTGAAATATAGGCAATTTAAAAAATGTAAAAAAAAATTCGTCCCGTAAACGGCATCAAATATTTTTATTTATTTTCCCTCAGATAGAGCAAAGGACACTTAAAAATGGCTCAGGTCCCGTTTTCGACGAACTCTGTATTTTCGCATACTGCAAAAGTACAATATTGATGATACAGATTTTTCATGAAATCTATTCCAAAATAATGTATCTTCAAATATGGTCATGTACAATTTTTTGAATAAAAATGAGTGGTTTCCTGTAGTTTTTGCGTGAAGTATTCGAAGGATTGTCAAAATCTATATAAGACTTTAAAACTTAAAAACTTTTAGGACTTTAAAACTTAAAATTTTACGACCAAAGGTCTCAAAGAAATATTTCCCATACCGTAATCTACAGGATAAGATACTTTTGGAAGTTCTATTGCATTTTTGTTCGTCCGGCGATAATCGGTACTACCATTGCCACCTATATTTCAGCCCTCGGTTCCGGTGGCCATCTTTGTGATATCATACTTACAAGGCTTAGATTCCCTCCATCTAATATTTACCCTTTCTGTGTACGTGTTTTGCGCACTATGACGAGATGTATTTACATCATCATTGATGTTCTACGTCAAAAGAAGAAAGAAACAATATTGACAAAGAATGGACGATTGTGTACAGTTAAGAGAGAATAATGTGTCTTGTTAGGTTTGGTTTGTCTTTTAACTTTACCAGTATTTTCGTTACTAGCAATGATTCGGTCAAATGTTCAACTCAGTATGCTCAGTCATGATGTTGCACTGAAAAAGCTGGGAAATTATGCTTTCCCTAGAGTGATTAGTAGTTTCAACAAGTTAATTTATATTGCTATTCTATTAAGGTCAGACGCTTCTCAATATCACTTCATGTGTTCAGAGACGTGCACAATCTGCAGCAGTGTGTGAAATGAAACTAATTACTGATATTCGAGGCGATAGTATTGCACAGATGTACCTTTTAGTTCAGTAATAAAGTTAAATAATATTCCAAAAAGTAGGTTTGTACTTTCCTGATCCTGTATTTTCGCGTGGGCAACTTTACGTATCTTTCTTAAGTGTTAAAAGCTTTTCTAATATTTCTGTGACTATCAAGGAAAACGTAAAGCTCTCAAGTAGGTTGTCTAATTACTTAAAATATTTTTAAGGAACTGTTGTGAGTTATTCCAAAATGTTCTGTCAACAACACTGAATAATCCTTCATTCAAAATTTGTTTCAAACTGTACTTATTTCCATAAGTACATTGGAAGTTACCTTGATAATTTTTTAAACAAATAATTACGTTTTGTTAATAACTTTTCCCTCTTAATATGGAAATAGAAGGATAGAGAAGAGGATGGAGTTTAACACGCGAGAGTTTTTTCAAGGTTCCCTCACTCTAGTATGATTATAATAGCTCTTTTACTTTCTCGTATTCGTACTTATATACAGAATAATATACGTAGTACAGGCAAAGAAATGTAATGCTGGGCGAAAAAACGGCGAATTTTCGACAGAAAACTCTCATTGCCGGGCCTTGATAGCGAAAAAGTGGATATTTCGTGTTGCTAAATTGGGGGGGGGGAACCTAACACGTGGCGTAGCCAGAATCCCTGTTTTGTGGGTCCTTGATACCGAACAAACAATTGACGGCAAAACGTTCGTCCGTCCGTCCATCTGTCGGTCTGTGAACACTACTAGCACCTAAACCATACTTTCGTTTTTTTTGTTTTTTTTTTCTCTCTTCAAAGTGAAGAAACCTCTGTCGATCATTGCTTGATATTTGCTTGAAAGTATTTACTTCTCGTACCAAATGTTCTATAATTTGTAATGATTTTTACATGATGATTGATGTGTTAATTCGGCGAGATCTTGGTATAAATAGTATCACGTAACCATTAGTAAAGGCGAAAAAGCACGTGCTATTTTAGCACTTCTAGTTGGAATAGCTGTCCCCTCTTGGCTCCACTGTCAGGGAAAGGCGAAAAGTCTGTCGCCTGTGATTGGGGCGCTACTCTGCGCACGAGGCAGGGATTGGAAGGGGAGGGGGAGCAGCAGCAGGGGCACGCGCACCCGTGAGGCCGAAGCGCGAGCGGTGAGCAGTTAGTCAACGGGTGTCGGGGGGCGGCGCGCCGGTCGGCACGCGGGGTCGCGGCGGCGGGCCCCGGCCCATTAGCACCCCGTGCATGAATAAGTGATGCGCCGCCGCTATCGATTCCCGCGGTCGATGGCTGCGCGCAGCAGGGCGAGGAGGATGGGGAGAGGGGCGGGGCGGGGCGGCCCCGCGAGGAACACGCCTTGGGAGGGCCGTCTTGGGCCGTTTGTCTCGCGCGCCGCCCGCGTCAAGGAGCGCGCCCTCGCCGGAGCACCCTGCTCTCGCTCGCCCGACGACCCCGCCGCTCCGCCCCCGGCCCTTCCGACACGTTATTTTCTTGTTCCACGCCGTCATCCCGTTCTCGCTTTTCGCACTATGTCCCTTCCGACTTCCGCTAAATCACTATCGGTCCGCTTCCCTGACAGCGGGCACTCCCTTTTCTCACCACTCGTTACTTTGCGTCCGCCGAACCGATAATGTCACCTTGTCATACTCCGCCTGTGTTAGACAGTTTTCCATCAGCCATCGGTCACTTTGCAACCTCTCCGGAGCTGAATTTCTATTTAAGAGTATCGATTGCGTGTTCATGACCTACTTACTGTTACGTCGTACAAATGATTTATGTCTGCTTATCATTCAAACTTGTGCTCTGGAGGTGGCATCCGGCGACCATTGAAATTTGTTATCAGCTGCAGCATTTTGGGTTCCAATAAAAATCGGTTACATCCAAGTACTTCTTAACATTCACTACTTTTTGTAAATATGGAAATTTATTATAATCAAATGTGTAATTATTTACACTTGCATTATCTTGAATATATCATATTATATTTTCTTTTTCGAAAAGGGGTAGTAAATAGAGAATGCTCATTTATGTATTATTGAGAGTTATATTTTTCAGTTTCATCGCCCATTTTATTCCAGTTTCGCCTTATTCTATTCGGATTTTACGCATCCCGCCCCGCAGCGAGCAGCGGTTTACTCTACCCGTCTCCACTCCGCTCAAATCAGTGCTGTCTCGCTGGGCGCCTTCCCCGCCCTGCCCCACTTCTCCGCGACTACTTCATCTCGTTCCCTCCAAATCCCAGCGCGCTGCGCCCCTTCACATTCCTACGTCTCCTTCCACTAGGCGTCTCTCCGCTTTGTCTCACCCCACTGGGCACGTCTGGGGGCCCCACCCCGCTCCTCCTCCCTCTCCCGGCGCCGCTCCACTCCCCGTTTCCGCCCCGCTTCGCTCCTTCCCGTTGTGCAGGGAGCTGCCTCGCTCTGCTCGCCCGTCTTCCCGCCTTTCCCCTCTTTGTCGAATCGGTCTGCGAGAGGTTTCGCCTCCCGGCGACCGGCGTGCGTGGGAGTTCTTTGCTGAAGTGCTGACGAGGAAGTTTTTCTAATGTAAAGTATTTTCATATTCGCGTTCCCGGAATAACATTTTTATCATTGCTGGAACCTTTGTTTCGTTGTTCAATACGTTCTCGTTATTGGAAGAGGTAAAAAATATATTTGTTAACACTGTGGAAGAAAAAACGCCAAGGTGTGGCGGCTTGGATGATTACAAGAGGCGTATTGCATTCGTAGACTTGCTTATTCTTAAAGCAGACGCCGAATTAAATTAATTCATATTAAAATTATCTTTATATATTCAACTCTAGAATTGTCTTCGTTCAATACACCTCATTATTACACTCATGACATGGAAAATTTCAGAGTCCTTTTTACCAAACGAGACTACTCTGGAAGCTATGTCTACTTCATCGGGGTCCACGGCATCGGTCGCACACTCATCCAGGAGATCGGATTTCCCTATTGGCGGTTGCTGCTCCAAAGAATGTCATTTGAACGGCTTTACATTAATTAATTTAATTACGTAATTGAGTTATACCTTTTCCTTCCCTGAAGTAAATAGATCCAGTCTTATTCCTATTTCTCAATCCCAAGTAGGAACATAAGGTAGGAAATGTGCTTGAGTTGTATTAGCACACCTGAACATGCATGTAAACAAATTTGGGTCTATGTCTAAAAGGTGGTCATGGTATGTAAAAGAAAGTTTTTGTCGAAGTGTTATTTTGCTATTTGAAAAAACATGGCTTACGACTTATTGTTATTAAGGCGCTCAGTTGTTTTTAGGCTTTAGTACAATTCGGGATTGGAATATGTATGCACTGAGCATGTGGAATAACTTCTTGCGAATTTTCAGCATTTCTTTAATGTGACGATGTACACTGCACATGTATTCAAAACTCGGTGATTTTAAAGTATATGGTTTTGTTATTATATTAAAAGTTAATATAGAAATACCTATATATGGTGTGGATATTTTACATGATCATGTACTCAGATTCTATAAAGATTCCGAAACCTCATTCAATTTCTAAGTTGGCTGCTCAGCCATGGGTCACATCTGAGAGGTCTAAAAAAGCAGAAAAGAGCTCTAAAACAATTATTAAATGTAAATATTAACGTGATTTGAAGTAACTGAAGTACCTAGTTTTTTTTATTGTGTTCCGTGGGTGTCTCATTATCTTGAAATACTGTTAGTTACCCCTTAATGTATAATAATTGTTTCTGTAATGAACCATATATTACAATTGCGCATTGTTTCTATGATAAAAGCACTTGATCGAATCGAAGAGTCGATTATGAGTTTTCGAAGATAAATTTATCGAAATTTTATTTTCATTGTTTGAAATTACGAAAAAAGTGTTTTTTGTTTGTCAGTTAATTAATCCAGATTTTCACAGCTTCCTTGATTAACCCTCTCTCCCAAAAATCAGCAAAATTTAATTGACTGTGCACACTTATAACATGTCATAGAATGTGAATAAGGTGTCAGCGTATAAAATTTGAATTGCGGCACGAATGAAAAGAATTGTAGGTGAAAGGTGAAAGTCTAGTTAAGCTGATCGCCCCAGCACCTTTGCCTCTTCTCCGCAGTCATTATCACCTTTACTGTCATCGACGTCACGCCACACCGAGGTCACCCTCACCTCTTGTCCTCGGTGGTAGTTCCGACGCCGCCGCTGCCAGGGCCCTCTCTGCTCGTGGCCCCGCCGCGCCGGTTCGCACAAAGGGCGGCAGCGCGTGGAGGTGCGTGTTTAATTTTTATTGGCGCAATTAGCGTTGGAAGCGGCGTTGCCCCTGGGACCTCCGCTGACGTGGCTCGCGGAGACGAACTCGCGACCGGCGAAGCAGCGAACATCTTCAGCACCCGCCCCCGCGCTCGCGACACATCAGCTCTTTTTAGCCGGCGAGGGCTCTCTCAGGGGGCTTTGGAGCAGGATTGATGTACCGCCTCTGACGGCTCAGCCCACCAGCATTGTTGACCTGGCAGTCGTAGGGTTCGAATCTCGACGGTGGTGGATTTCGACTCAGCTTGGTCGAATTCGACCTCTGTCTGGGGAGAAATCTTCAGGGCAGCGGGTCCTATGAGTAATGCTTCCTGGTTTCTTCGAGCAGTATCATGGAATGTGCTTGCTAACTGGCCACGAAAGTTACCTTTCCTTCCTCATTATTCTCTCTTTTTCTCTCTGTCCTTATATACACACATTTTCACTACAGCATCACCCACCAGTGGTGTCGGGAGCTAAGAGCTTGGGCTCGCTGGGACGGTGCCACGGAGGGGAGATTCGCGGAGGCGGAACTCCCGGAAGCCGACGTGTATATGGGCGCCGGGTCTCGCATTCCATTGGAGAAGGTCCACCACTTCTTTCCGGGACAAGGCATGCACCATACTTACGTGACTAATAACCTAAGTAGTTGACGTACCTGGAATCATTACTCATTTCACTCAGAGTAGCAGGGGTCGGCGCAAACCTGTTACAGATGCACTTTTCCAGCCGTTGAAGTTGTCTGTGCCAAAACGAATGTGTTGAGCAAAAAATGTTGAGATGTCTAATCGCAATTTGTTTAATTAGTCAAAAACAATATTTTTCCTATATGTGTAAATAATCTAGTCTGATTTTTATTCAAATTTTTGAAACGCACATCCGACAATTTAGTGCCTTTGCCCTGAAACAAACATTAAATTTCGTTTAAATCAAAAATCACTGATCCATGCTGACAGGAGCGCGAGGAAGGTGCCAAAATGTTGAAAGTTCTGAAAATCAGGCTCAGCAATGGAGATCTCTTAGAGGAGGAAAGGGAGGAAACTCGTCCTCTGCATGTTTGCTTCATCTGGATGTAATTACCAAATAATATATTTTCTCTGGTGTTTGAAGGAAAATGTACAATTTTTGAATTGATATCCACGAGCAAATTTGTTTTGATCTGATTTTTAATTACGCGCGCCTTTAAGCCACGCAAAAACGATCGAAAATAATCGACGTCGTTGTGAGGAGGAGCTCTCAGCTTTTCCTTCTCTCGTATGTTAATCGCTCACAAGGAACTTTTTAAGAGGTGCAGGTTGCATTAAACACCTACAAACCTTTCAAAATAGTCTTGAGAATAGCTGAAAATGCAACGTGATATGTTTCAAACAAGCAACTTCATAAAGACCTCAATTTGACAACAATCCCCCAGCATATTCCCAGAATCTCAGATAGGGTCTACCCAAGACTATCTAATTTTCCAGCCCAGAACATTTTTCATTCAGGCAGAACTTCCGACCCTCTACAAACAAGAATCCGCTCCAGAAACTCCAAGGACAAATTTCGCCCACCTTAAACCTATCCCATAACTCCTACATTCCTACTCTAATTTATATCTAATAAAAGGCTTCCAAATAACTAAAATGTGAATCCAATTCCACACTGCGAGATGGTTGAAGAGGATTCCAAAAGGGTTACCCTCCTTATTTGTAATAATTTGAACATAGCATAAGTACTATGCGTAAATTCTCTGTAACTGTTCTGTAAAGTAGTAAATCCACCGCACCAGAAATAATAATAAAAAAGAAAAAAGAGGTGCAGGTCAAAATCTGGCCTCATATTTTCTATTGAAAAGTATTCACTATTTAGTAAAAGTACTGCGAAAAAATTAGCTGCTGTCGCGTACTGAAAGTCGCACGCTGTTTTCGTCAACGCAATGGACAACCCTTGCTGCAGCGACCGACTCACCTACTTCTGTCATTGCTCGCTAGGATCTCTATTTACCGGTTATGTCTGACTGTTCGCTGGGCGGAAAACAGTTCATTTAGGGGATCATTGTGAGCCGGTATACTATTCACCAGTTAGTTACTAGCGTTTAATCGCTATTAGTACGACAATCGATTACCTTAAACGATTAGTCGACTCGATTATATTTAGGCCGATTAATCTCTACATCAATTACATTTATCAAACTTACACTTATACAGTTCAATTATTTCAATTAAGTTTTCATTTTGAAAAATGTATAATGATATATTTAGATTTAATTTAAAAAATGCCGCCATTTCGGCACAAATCGAGACTCATCAGAAGCATCCACTGATGATATACGACCCATTTGTCAAGGTGACTTTAAGCCCCGAAGGCAGTGATTGGTTCACTGATTATAATAATTTAAATCAACCAATCATTGACTTTCGAGTCGTTCAGAGCCGTCTTGTCGAACAAAACATTGATTATCATAGGTATTGTTGTTTCCGGGCCAATTCATCAGGTGACACCAGCATAGAATACCATCTATATTACTGTTTACCGGGGTGTACAACAAACGCATTTAAAGTTATCATGCGATATTAGCTATACTTGCTTGCTGCAGACACACCTTCACATCGGGTTTGTATTTCTCAATGTCTAAGAACTAGTTCCTTGACTGTACCGCACGGCATTAAGGACTTGTCAAGGGCGTAACCAATGTCATTAGCTTAGTGTTTCGCTTGCCCTGAATTGGAGCTCGTTCCAGCAGGAGCGCCACAGGTTTTGCCTCCACCTACCTGGATACTGTTACAATCCCGTATGCTACAGAGACAAGCAAAATAAACTCCATCTACGAGGGTTGTACCAAAAGTAAGGTTCCCATATTTTTTACAAATAGAAAACATTATTTATTGTTATTAATTTATACATCGTTGAAAAGCTTACACTGTTGTTTATTTTTCAATATAGTCTCCATTTTTTTCGACACACTTTTGAAGACGATGTTCCAGCTTTTGTATTCATATGTCGAAGAAGTCTCCCGCCAATCCGTTGAGGAAGCGTATGACTTCTGCTCGGACTTCATCGTCGCTCTTGAAACGTTTGCCATCTAAGTGTTCCTTTAGCTTGGGGACGAGGTGATAATCGCTGCGGGCTAAGGCCGGCCTGCACGGGGGATGGGGCATAACGGTCCACCCAAATTTCTTCAAAAGCTCTTGTGTTGGACAAGCGACGTGGTGTCGAGCGTTGTCGTGAAGAAGCACTACTTTTTCCGTCAGTCGTCCTCTCCGGCGATTCTGGATTGCGGTAACTTCCTTGCGTGGAGAAACCGGATTACTGCTCGAACCTCGCACCACGGCGGGAGCGGCGATCGACACTTCCATCTCTGACGGCTGCCACTGAGCGACGTAGCGAATCGCGGATTGGCGAGCTGGAGAGTGGGGGAACCAGTGCGCACGGCACTGGTGTTGGATTTAGCCTAGCACCTTCCCTCGAGTCTGTATCTTATTGGGAACCTTACTTTTGGTACAACCCTCGTTCTTGGCTGTACGGGAGATGCCGCGTTCTAGGCATAGATTACAACATTTCGGCAATCATACGTCGTCCTTCCTCAAAACAAGTGCATTTTCGTCGCGGATGCCTTCAATGTAACTATGTATTCATAATAGTACTCATTTTCAAAAATTTTATGTACTTTAGTATATGTCACCCGCAGGTAAAATGTACGTGTGTCATGGGTAGGGTGAGTGTCAGGCTTTTTCTTGCAGAAATATTTAGTACTGAATCTTCCTAACCAACTATCCCTAAAAAAATTTTAAGAGATGCTGTATACCAAGGGCCAGTAAGGGAGGCATGTAAGAGATGGCCAAAAATGAAAGTTTTTTTTTTGTTTTGTAATTGTGATTTCACGTTCACCTTCGTGAAGTTATTGTTTTTTATCTTTGAGTATTAAAAAAAACGACGTCTACAGGTTTTATAAACGTTAGCATTCTGTATTGGGTGTTAAAATAAATCAAACGTGAGAATAACTGTTGTTATTCGGACACTAGTCCCTTTCATCCGTTTTATACTTAAACCATCTACTAATAATGTTTAGTGCTGTATCTCAGTTGAATCTTAGCTAATATTCTAAGAAATCCTCTTTTGGTGTTTTTGGATTTTTTTATCAGTTGAAACAAAAACATAACTGTTCGCCCAAATAATTTCTAAACACTCTACACTTAGAAAAGCTAATACCCCATAGATTTAATTCTCCTACAACAGATTAAATTACTTCACACTTTAATATGTGACTTGAAGTTTCAAGATTATTCATAATTCCTTCAGTGGCCCACACTGCAGTATTTAATGGTAGTTAGAAAACTTCCTTCGGAAGTGAAAATGTAACGTGTAAAACAAGCACGTAACATGCCGCGTATGTAGTACAAGCCCCTGGGCGAAGTTCTAATGCTCAAATGGAGAGTCACCCTTTTTTTTCTTTCTTTCTTTGTGCAATCCCTGCTTATATGTTCTGAAAGTGTTCGAGATTCAGAACCTGTACTAATGCACGATTTAGAAGTGAATATATTATTTTTAGTATTCTTCTTTTCAGTTAGAGCACCTTTGAAAGCACCTCAACCTACCTAATTGTTATGTTTATTATCGCGTTTTCTTCTATCTAGTACAAACATATCGACGCCTTCAATTGTTGTAGAGTATTTCAAGATTTCACTTTCACTACATTAATAAACCGTTAACAAAATGTAACGTCATGAATGGACTGACTTACAGTGTCAAATGTTGCACAAATTAATACTGGCTACTACATTCGTTACTATCTATATTACATTTCCTACTCGCGCAAAAAAAAAAGAAAGAAAACTATGAAGCTATAATACCCACGAACTCCGGAAAAATCCAAAAATATATTACGGGTATATTATAAAACGTTGTTTAAACATTTGCTATGAATGCGTTTTATTTTGTGATTAGTTTTCAGTTTATTCCTAATGTTCAATATTAAAATTCGAATTTCAAATTAATTTGAATTATGAATAATAAATTTTAGTTCTAGTCCACAATGAAATTGAAAATTCATTTTCAGTTTTACCGATAGTGTTTCTACTGAGGCTCCATCAGATCTGTATTCCGAAAACGTAAGATGTCATTTAAATTTTAGAAATTCTTAACATAGAATTGGTAAATGCGGTCAAAATTTGGTTTCATTTATCGGTAAAAATTATTTAACTTTGCGGTAAAACTAGCAGAAGTTTGGTAACAACAGCAAATGATAGCCCCTAAATATCGCTCGGTTATGCAATGTGCCAAGCACGAATGTACGACGGTACAGCACAACACTCGCAAGGGGACATCCAGATTTGCGATGCGGAATTATGAAATGAAGTGAAAAGAAAGTATTACGTGCTGGGTTGACGTGTGTGTGTAGAACACAAGTACCACACGTGCAGAAAATAACAACACGTAAAAAATCTCGCGCGATCGATCGACCAAGCTAGTGCTGTGGATTAGCAAAGCACTTTCATGATAACTGAAGGTGAATTCGGTTGCCATACGACTTGAGAACTGAATGTTTCTTGTAGAAATACCTGTTGCTGTTATTTTTCTAAGCACACTTTCAAAGTTATTCAAAAATTTGTTTTGATTTATCCATAAAAATATTTGTCTTACAGTAAAAACAAACGAAATTACGAAAAAAAAAACTAAAATTAAAATATCGTGAAAAATTTAATGAGCTGTTCTTGAGAATAATCTAATTGATTACGAGAATAAAATGTTTTTAGAATTGTCTCGGCCGGGATTTGAATAACAAAATTTCAGATTTTTTTTTTCAATCCAATACCAGTTAACCGACAATTTTACAGGGCCTGCTCTGTCAAGTTACATTCGCGTCTGTGTGCGCGCCATTTTTCATTAGTTTTTTCTTCGAATCACGTGATAATTGTGCTTTGAAAATACGCTTCGATAGACTGAACGCTTGAGTTATCATTATTGTCACGCCGAGTTTCGTTCAATGCTCAGCTCTGCATCTTCCCATGTTAGTCATGAAAGGTGACTTGGTACAATAGTGCGTGCTTTTTTTTAATGTAGTGTCGTTTAGATGTCATATACACACACACACACACACACACACACACACACACATTAGAGCAGAGGTGTCCAACTTGCAAGAGCCACAACTAAAATCTTAATATTGTTGCGGGTGATCCACCTCTTACTTCTCTCTATTCTTGGCTCGGCACTTTGCCAGGCTGCTCTGAAACGGGAAGGGGTGGATAGAATAATGCGTGATATCAGGCCGAAACATGCATAGCTCACTGAAACACATTGTGGTGATTTTCAATTTCTAAATGTACTAGAAAAATCCTTAAGTCTAAATTAACCTTTTTTATATTAGAGGGGGTGTTGAACCCGTAAGGTCGCATGTGCTAGGCGCACAACATTATCTTCCGCCATCGAGTAAAAGGACTTTCACTCTTGTCTAATAACCTTTCGCGAGCCACAATAATTGTCATCGCGGGCTGCCAGTTGGACAACCCTGCATTTGAGAGAGGGTGAGAATAAATAAGTTCTTCAAAAGGAACCAATTTTCTATTAAATTCACTAACCTGTTCGTCTTTTATTATGTGTTCACTACCGTATCATGGAAGTGGCATAGATTGCCATGATTCTGTCACATACGTTTAGGTTGATATGTACTCCTATTGAGTTATAATTTCTGTGCGAAAACGTCTTACCGCCTTGCTGTTCGTGCGATTCCCTTGTGAACGCGAAGCTTCACTAGAAAGACTTTCAGCTTTAGAAATTTCGCGCACCGCTTTGCTCCCCAGAGTCCCCGTCCTCCGTGCCTCCCCCACTCTACGGAGAACTTCCTCGAACGCAGCCGACTATGCCTCCGTGTATTTGGACAGGAGTTTTTGCCGTGGGGGTTTAAGGGGACCCGGATGGAGATCTATGTTCTCTGTAAGGACAGCCTCTCCAGATGCAGCGATTTCCGCTGTCTGAGTCATTCCGCCTCCCCGAATACTCGAACGACTGTTTGATATGTCAAATATGCGTAAATCTGTTTGACATCCCCAGAAAGAAGAATAAGCTATTTGAACAACTTTGGAGACAGCTTCTAAAATAAAGCCACTTTATTGTTCGAACTTCTGGCTTTGCAGCTCTGGTTCGTGTCTGCTTCCGTCTGTTCATGAGGTTATCGCCTCGGCTTTAGCGCCGCCAACTTAGACGGATTACGAAGTCGCAACCAACTCCGCATCGGGAAGCGCTTGCAGTTACCCGTCAGAATTTGCAAGAGGTCCTTCCGTTGTCAGCCAGGAATTGCAATCGTTTGACCCCAAAGTCAATAATATTGTGTACACAGCCTTATTCCACTCTCTTTTTTTTTTCGAGTGAAACGAGTGATAGATGCTATGTTTTATAGAATATTAGAAGTTGTTTGCGAATATGTAAATACCCCCGTCCACATTTTTCATGATGCTACGATCGTCTTATATCCTCCATTTATCAAGGAGAGGGTTATGATGCATTGCACTGAAACCAATAGGGTGTATCTTTTGTGTGAATGTAAAAGTAATTGGTTGTTTAAATTCTCCATTACCTCGTATGCCTTCGTAGAAGTAGCTCTGCTCACAAAATAAGCTGTTAATACTGGTGCAACAATGCATATTACATTAATGTATTGTGAGTTGTGTAGTCGAACTAGTGTGAGTTTCTCTCGCAAAGCCTCTTTTCAATAAGCAGGTATTCTGTGGTCATATGAAATTTTCATGATTCGAAATCTCTTCAGCGTCGAACGCTGGTGTACCGCAAGCATTGCTTGCCGTACAGGAAGCCGCAATCCTGCGCTCGCGATCCGTCGTTAGATGAACGGCGCAGTTGACCGCGAGCGTGCACCGAGCATTGTATCGTGAAAGAATTGGACTTTTAATTCCCGCGACGGGCAGCATAAAACTCGAATACTAACACTCTCACAATGCGCGCGCGACCGCTTTAATATGGAAGAAGTATAAAAAGGCCCCGCCGCTTTGTGCAGACACCGGCGCGGCGCGACGCGGCGCGGCGGCGCCCTCTTTCATCGGATTCGCGTCTCCAGCCGCGCGTTGCGGGTCGCACGCGACAACAGCGAGGAGCGGATAGCGGTTGGGGACCGTGAGTGCGTCCGCAAACAGAGAACCACATAGACCTCGTCGCCGATTAGAATTTTGGAGATGGGGACGAGAATCTGGGGGGCCGTCGATTGAAATTTGGAATGTCGGAAGGGGATGGTAAGTGACTTGACGTGAAACGTACTTTGGTTTTCCTGGTGCGTTTAGAGAGTTTCGATGGCTCCCTTGCCTACATGTGGCAAATTCTAAAATGTTGAAGTCTTATACGGGGAAATAAGTTGCCCAGGAAGACATCGTGGCAAGAAATCGACCCAGCTTCCGACAAACTTCGGCTGGCGATTTGTGAACAGTTGGGGCAGACCAAAGGTCTCATGAACCTATCATAAAATGCACAAGTTGAAATTATCATTCTCGTAATTTACCATAGTGTAGTACCCTTGAATCCTGTGCGAGAGATTACTACACGTCCATCGTTATGGGACAGCCATGGCCGAGTGCTTAAAGCGTCTGTGTAGAAATCAAATTTCTTATGGGATCGTAGGTTTGAGTCCTACCGTTTTATCGAGAGTTTCGTGATTTTTAGTTTTGAAGATCAGGCGAATGCCGAACACTATCGTCACAAACGGGCTATGATCGTGCGCGATGTTTCCTGCCTCTTCCTTGTCTTTTTCTGCCCCATACTTACACTTCCTACACTACCACACACGTTGAGAGTCCAGTCGGAAGCGCAGAGCTTGTCCCGGTAGGGGCGGTGCCTCGACAGAGGAGATAACTTGGAAGGGGAAATCCCTCGCAAGTCGAAGTGTAGGTCGGCTCCATATGTCACCATCCAGCATGCGAGAAACACCTCCTTGGATACAACATTTGCCACGCAAATGACCATAGTAGTTGACGTGCCTGGAAACATCAATCAATCCATCATTAATAACGAACATCAGGAAGTGATTGCTGACCTTTAACGAAGTAGCCGAGCTCTCTGTGCGGAAAGAGAATATGCGTTATTCAGTTGTCTCTATTCAGTTGAGGCAATAAATGGTCACAACTTTTTCCTCTGTTCTCTCAGAAGAGATCTCCTCGAGGGTGCTGGAAGAGTACTGTCTCATTCTGTATAAGCCTACGTATTTTGTTGTGAGATCGTGACGTGCTCTTCAGACTTGAAGATCAAGTTAACTCTGTAAGGATTTCTGCTATTGTAACAGTAGTAGGAAAATGTAGAAAGGCTTAACTGAATTAATAGTCAGTGCTCAGAGCCCTTTCAAATCCTTATATCTTATCTTTATCGAGCCTGTTGACGCCTCATGACTAGAGAATTGACAATATTTAACAAAACGTGGGAGTTTTAGAATGTTGGTGGTGATCTACCAGAGCATGGAATGATAGATTGCAAATGTGTATCTAGTCATTCTTTAAAGTGACGTATACCGATTTATATCGCTAGTCATCAGATGGAGACGGGAGGTGAGCACTAGAAAGCAGAGGTTGAGCATTTGATAATGTGCTACGCGGAAAAACCTATTGAAACGGAAGTCAAACAACGCTCGACGGGCTGTGAACGAAGCGGAGTAGAAGGCAGCAATCTGGGAGTTGAGCAGTGACGCAGTGAGAGTGGGAGAAACGGAGATGGGCGGCGAACAGGAATGCGAGGGGGGTGAGTGCTCACGTCTGCGTACGGGGCGGCGGATAGGGGTCGCCGCGCCGGGGAGGCGCCAGGGTCGATGCACCAGTGGCCCAGTGGCGAAGTGGGCCACGCACGCCGCCGCCAGGGCTGTCGCGCCGCCAATGCATTGTGCCGTTTTTACCCGCCGCCCTCTCCAATCCTCTCCTCCCCGCCCCTTGCGCCCGCCCCGCGCCACAGGCCGCCGGCGCGCGCGCCGCTATCGGATTTTTGTTTCAGTCGACGGGAGGATGAGTGCAACGAGCGCGGGCCCGCTGGTCGCTCTCGCGGGCGGCGCCTGCTTTTCATTCGCGGCCCCGTTTATTATTATGTGCATTATGAACGGAGTAATGAGATCGTTGGTGGACAATGACAGGAATGCAGAGCATTGAACAGTTTTGTTATTGTTTTTTGTTTCCTTTTTTTTTTACGTTTTTCTCTTATACGTTACTTGTGTAACATTTTATAGGTGTGTTCGCTTATGTTTCATATAATTGCATGAAAGATGCTGGTTATAACTACGCGAGATATTAAGACATCACTGTTTCTCAAGTGATAATTGTTAGTTGTTAATTTACCATTCTCATTATCCTGTCGTGTTTAGAACGTGAACGTCTCATCAGAAATTTATTTATATGGTGTCCAGATGCTCCAGTTACAAAAAAAAGTAACTCAGATTCTAAGTTGACATTCATAAAGAATGATAGATCCATTTTTTATTTGAAAAAAAATTCTTCAAGAAAATTTCGTTTAAATGTTCATTCCGCGCGCAAAATTCAAACAGACTACCGCGTAGCAGCTGTCTCCGGCGCGGCGTCTGCCAATGGGGCAGGGCGCAGCGTCAGTTCTTTCCTTTTTCGATGAAACTGTCGAGGGAGGCAAACATTGCTTACCGCGCACTAGAATATTAAGTTGTATGTGTACTATTCATTTAATCTATTAAATGTTCTAAAATAATTTTTTTATGTAAGATGCAGTGGCGTAACAATTAACGCTGAACATAAACCAAGCCTTACGAAAATTCACGAAGTTCCTCGAATGCACGAGTTATATTTTGCGTATCTTCAGCTTGAACTAATGTCTTGTGCTTTAGAAATACAATAAATGATAGTTCCCTGTCGTTTCTTTCCTTAATATCATGGCACATGCTTACAGTGTTTTGCAGTTAAAATGTTCATTAAAATCTTTGAAGGGCTTCCATATTGACACAACTCAAAAAATGAAGTTTCGAGATAAACGCATTTAAAGTTTTAAGTGGTGGTTGAAATACCGATACCACATGCTCAGTAACGGGTGCATTAAGGGGTAAGTATTACTACTAAAACGCTTCATAGGAGTTCCATTAATAACATTATAAAATATTTTAAAATGAGCGTCACGTCTTAAAATTCGTATTTTTCGAGTTGTTCCAGAATTGCAGCCCACAAACGCAAAATTTAGTTAGTTGATTATTTTTAGACTTGCAGTTCAAACTGATGTTTTTGCAAGTTTCGTTTAGGGCAGCTTCAGCACGATAACGTGCCCGATAAACGATTGTACACGACTTAACATGTAGGTTTTCCACCCCTCTGATGTAATTGTTCCCAATGAAGATTAACCTTACTTCAATCAAACATATTTTTGGTGACAGTGGATATTTAATGCAATTCTTTAAAATAACGTACCAAATTACATTATTATTGCGTGGGGATAATCCTGTGATCTGATATGAACTTTCTTCTTCCGCTAGGAATTTATTTTCATAGGGGCTGTTTTTGCAAAATAGGCTAAACGATACTCTGTGGAACATCGACGTCACAGCAATGACCTCCAGTACCCCGCATAGAGTTCTCGCAGTATTATGGCCTTCGTTTTCCTGTTTCGTAGACGAGGTGAACTTATGCCACTCTCCCGAGGCCTTGAGATAAAATTCGTGAAATCATTTCTGGACGAATCTGGCGGCGGGTTCGGAAAATTTGTTTGTCTAGCTATTTCTCTGGCTTTGTAGGTAGCAACTACCTACATTAAATGCGTATTTTTCTTTTTCAATTGATCAGTGCGCGGCGATGGCAGGTTCAAATTCTGTCGACTGCACGATACAAACCACGACGCGACCAAGCAATAGGCTAATGTGTATGAAATAGGGGCGGGTTCTCCGTTCTTTCGATACCCTCAGTACTCAGGTGGTATCGATAGCGATAGATACTTTCGGAAAATGGCTCGATACCTTTTCGATACTTTCATTTTGTATACCATTCCCCATCTCTTCTGATTTTACAAAATAATTGTCTTCTTCACATTCCTCTCTCTCCTATTTTGCTTCTGTTAGCAACAAAGAAGTGTCAGGCTGTTCGGATTCACATACAGTCGTTGAATTAGCCAACGCAGCAGCATCCGGACGCCAAAAGTACTATCTTTCTGGAAAAAACTAGTGGTGCTACAGAATGGCACAGACTTTACCGAATTAGTTTTCTATTTCCTTGGGCCTTCGTTAGCTATTCGGAATTGCCACATGCTCTTTCTTACCAACTACCATCTATCACCGCCAAAAGTACATTTTTTGTCATTTTGTTAATTTCTCAGTTTCCTATTGGTAGAACTGAAATATTAATTTTAGAATATTAAAGAACATAAAAACCTAGTCCTAAATGGCAATTTTCTTTTAATAATTATGTGCCGTTTGAAAGAAAATTGCGTTTTAGCACTACCAAAAATGCAAAATTTGAAGCTCATTTTCACAGAAAATTTTTGAGTTTTCGAAATACTATATTTGAAGCACTTACACTCACTAATGTAATAATCTTTACACATTGCTGGTAATGTGCATATTAAAGATGTCAGAGATCTTTCAAAAAAATTACATTTGTATAATTTTTTGAAAAAAAAAAAACAAAAAATAACTCAAAATAACCTTAACGTCATATTAAAGAGTGTAATTAGCACTATCCGTTACAAAAGGTTCAAGAAAAAAATTGTAGCCATATATGACAAAATAGCATTTCAGCGTTTCTGAAAATGCAGAATTTTGAGCTACTTTTCACTGAAAACAATTGTATTTTCGAGAAACTTTACCTGACATTATTTAAAGCACATGTACTCGTGAATATAATAATGTGAAAAAATGGCCGCTAATGTAAATATTAACGACGTGAGAGACAAGTCAAAACAATTACATTTTTCCAATTTTTGAAAAAAACAAAAGAATAGAACGATATGGCGTTTATGTCATCTCATAAACCACATTTAGCACTATCCCTACGAAAAGTTTAAAGAAAAAATTTGGAGCCGTTTTTGAGAAAATCTAGTTTTTGTAATTTCTTAAAATTGCATATATTGCACACCATATTGCGCGAAAACTACTAAATTTTTTTTTAAAAAAATGTATATTATCTTAATGAAAGAACTCACTTAGGCCAACAAATTGTATTTGAAGGAAAAATCTCTATCTTCAATTTTGTAGTTCTAGGAAGACGCCGAAAAAATTTCAAACTTTGGCAATTTTCGAAAATTCAGAGTTAACCGTGAAAATGGGACCTACGCCACCTTAATAAGTGTATTTTACTCTATTCTTACAAGAAATTTAAAGAAACAATTTGGAGCCGTTTTTGAGAAAATTTTACTTTCTCGCCTTACGAATACTTCGTAAGAAGAGAAAGTTATGTAATCGTGCGGCGGAAAACGGGGAATTTTCGCCAGAAAAACTCGTATAGCAGGGGTCTGGTGACAAAGTGGATAAAACCTGTTGCTAAATTTAGAAAAAAATCCTCTATCTCGTGGTGTAGTCAAAATACATGATTTGTTGCTTCTTCATTCTGCAAAATCGATTGACGGCAAAACGTCCGTCTGTCCGTCTGTGATCAACGCTAGCGCCTAAACCGTTAGGCCGATTTTCTTCAAAATTTATATTCCCCGATAGTTTTTACTCGTCTCAAGGCCTATTGAATTTGAAACCGATATTTTAGTATAAAAGGGTACTTTACATGAAGCCCATTTTGAGATTTTCTAAGTTAAAAGAAAATGGCTCCAAATTTTTTGATTATATTTTGTTGTTGAATAGTGCGAAGAACGTTGAAGGGAATGACGTAGGTATCATTTTCGTTGATAGGCCCAATTTTTCGAAAATTGCAAAAAACTGTTTAAAAACTGTAAAATTGAAGATAGAGATTTTCGCCTCAGACAAAGTCGGTTGTACAAAATTAGCACTTCAAATATGGTCGTGTACCATTTTTTGAAAAAACGAGTAGTTTCTGCGTAAATTGCGATTCAAATTTACAAAAAAAATTCTCAAAAACCGCTCCAAATTTTTTCTTTAAATTTTTTGCACGTGTGTAATAAGGGACGGTAAATGTATAAATAAACTAGTAGTGCTATAGAATGGCATATACTTTCTCGCAGTAGTTATTTTCCAAATGCCGATCATCGGATAAGTTATGTGGAGTAAGCCGTTCACCGCTGCCTTTCTTGGTCATGTTTTTTGAAAGACATGTTTTTCGCATGTTGACAATTACCGGCTTCCTAATGATAGAACAGATACAATTACGTTTTTGACTAAAATATAAGCAGATGGTCCGCATGTGTTTTCCGTAGCGCGGTCGGTTAACGCACCTTGGGGTTAAATCTTCAATGAGGAGGGTACCGAGTTCGATCCCCCGAGGGAGATTTTAATTTGAAGAATGTGATGTTGCAGGAAAAAACATTGAAGAGTGTTGATACTTTATTGAAAATCATTTGAAGTACTTCTACTCACGAATAGAATCAATGCAGATAAATAGACAGGACTTGTCTGTGTTTTCCCTAACTGCGTCTTTTAAACAATTTTTCAATTTTTCTGTTATTCGATTTCTGAAGCGTATGACATGTCAAATCAACCGTTGTCTAGTATATATCTGTATGAGTCAATTTAAGTAAAATTATGAGCATTTTAACGTTAAATTGTAATACATTATAACCAGAACGCATGCGATGAACTTTCAATCCCTAACCGTTCCGAAATTATTATTACTTTCTGGCCTTACGAATACCTCGTAAAGCGGTTCACCGCTGCCTTTCTTGGTCATGTTTGAAAGACATATTTTTCGCATGTTGACAATTACCGTCCCCTAATGATAAAACCGATACAATTTCTTTTTGACTAAAATATAAGTAATTGCGTTAAATGTACTGGAAATGTCTGTGTATATTTGTTCAAATTTTTAACGTTTAACAATTTTCTACTTCTCTTCTTGGATTTGTAAAGCGTATGTACAATCGTATCAATTGTTTCTTAATCATGCATTTACCATTTTATAGGTCGGTTCTATTCTTTCATGGCTCTGTTCGACACAGGCGGTGTTGGTGTGGCGTTGTGGTATAAGTGCCGGTTCGTTGACGTTGAGAATCGGATGTCGGGTCTCGGTAGGGAAAACGTTTGCTGGTATAATACACTTTTGCTGGTTTATGAAGTAGTGGAATAGCAATATGGACCGTACAGGAGCAGAGCGAGAAAGTAAAATGGTGTGTGGTAATGGTATGTGCGTTGGAAGCACCACTAGTTTAAATTGTCCGTGGGGTTTCATGTAAAGTACCCCCAAATTTTACAGAATCTTTTTGAAAATCTCAAAGCTTCGACTAGAACCAGATCGACTGGGGAATATCCATTTTGGAAGAAATCGTACGTATAGTTTAGGCGCTATCAATGTTCACAGACGGCCAGACTGACGGACGGACGGACAGACAGACGGACGTTTTCCTTTCAATTGGTTTTAAGTCAAGGACCACAAAACAGGGTTTCTGACTACAGCACGTGTTAGGGGATTTTTTTCTTAATTTAGCAACTGGTTTTATCCACTTTTTCGTTATCACTACCCGGCAATGAATTTTTTCCGCCGAAAATTGGCCATTTTTTCGCGCAGCATTACATAACTTTCCCTATACTACGTGTATCACTCCGTGTATACGTAACGTATACGGGAAAGTAATAAAGTGACTCTCCCGAATTTAAGGAAAAGTGCTGTTCGATACCGGTGCATTCCACCAGCTACAGTGTTTTTGGAGAGACTTTTCAGTGCAGCTGAATTGACAAAAAGGAAATAGAATGGACTACCAGAAAGAGTTAGAATGTTAGTTTTCCTTAATAAGTATCTTTTAAAACTTAAATGTATGTTCATCTCATTAATTTTTAAATATTAAAATATTAAATGAGTGTATGTATGAAGAACAAAATATATCCTTCCAATTATGTTTGAACCACTTTTGTTGTTCAGTCTTTAAAGTAGGTATCGAGTATCGAGAATCGAGAAATTCAGGTATCACTACTATAAACAAGTTTTTCTCTATTTTTTACTTTTGAATTAATACCATATTAGTAAACTATTTTATTAGTCATCGTAAGGGGCACGTGCCATTTTCTCATTGTTAATCATGGATAGCCCGTAGGATTGCTTGTGTGTACTGAAAATATTCACTGATGCAATTGTCGGCCTCCGGCTACACAAAATTAAAGGAAAGAAAAGAATGAGTTCAAACTGCGCGCCCAGAAATAATTAGTGAACTCAATATTTTAATAAACGAACATGTTAGCTGCAAAACTGTTCGCATGTGTCATATTAATGAAAGAAACGACATGGAACTATCATTTATCATATCTCTTAAGCGCAAGACATTAGTTTACGCTGAAGATATGAAAAAAATAATTTGAGCATTCCAGGAATTTTGTTAATTTACATAAGGCTTCGTGTTCAGTATTCATTGTTGCTGCATACTGTGGTTATAACATACAGCAAAAATGAATTTTAGTAGAATTCATAGATTTAATGTATGGTACACATACAACTTAATTCTATTATGGAACTCTAGTGCGGGGCAAGCAATGTTTGCCGCACGACAGTTTCACTGAAAAAGAAAAAGATACAACGCTATGCCCAGCCCTTTGGGCACACGCCGCTGCACCGGGTTGTCTGCTGTGACGCGCAGCCTGTTTGAATTTCTCGTACGAAAGTAACTTTTAAACGAAATTTGCGAAAAAAAAAACTGGATCTACCATTCTTGATGAATGTCAACTTAGAATCGGGGTATTTTTTTTGTAACGGGAGGTTCTGGACACTTTTATTTATAATCTTGCTGGCGACGTGTGTCATTATGACTTACTAATATTTTTATCCTCCAAAACTTAAGAAATCCAATTATTAGCTAACAAGAGATTAAGTTTTGTGCTCGAGTGAAAATTTTAAAATTCTGGAAACTGTTCATACCGTTGTACTGACTAAGTTGTAGGTTAGCAGAGTTTTCCACAGCGAACACTTACTATTTCGGGTCGATTGTATATTGCAGGGGCGATACGAACGCAGTGGACAGAAGACAAGCGAGAATCAGCGGCAGGAGGCATATGATGGCAAGTGGCAGAATTGCGTGAAACTGTATCAAACAAGAAACTTCCTCTGGAACGCGTCATAGCAGCAACGCCTTGTAGGCATGACGACGAAATTAGTAATACGCAAAGTAAACGGCTATCTTCTACTCCTGTGTGTTTGAACCCCCACATGGGAAGAGATACTCTTAAGAATGCGTATTAGTGTTCAAAGCTCCTACATTACAATTCAAATTACATTACATTACAAAGTCATTACAATCAGAAGCGAGCATATTCGATTGCTATTTTAATTTTTTTCTTAAAAAATGAATTCTCGTTTTCAAGATTTGACAATGTTAGAAATAAATTTATTTATTTCCTTCTCCGTATTCAGTAGAAATTAAATCGGTACCTACAGTTTCCAATTAAAATGATTTGATCTCAAGTGTTATAGTCAGCTAAAAGATCGATTCTCTTTTGCTTCAAATGCGTTAAGTTTTTATGTAAATTGTCCTCGTAGATTTCATACACCTGTCGACAATCTCTGCATATGGGCTTGCCTAAAACCAGGGGCAAATGTGAAATGTAGTAAACACAATTTCGTACAATAAGTTCACTAGCAAAAAGTGTTCATTTTCCGCTGTTTGTAAGCCCTAGAAGATAGTAACATTTATTCTGAGATACTTGATAAACTCATAATGAAAATGTGTCATACATAAAATGTATATAATTTTATTATAGTATATTTTCATTGCAAATTCATCTATATCGTTCACTCCATGAGTTGCCAGCAACGTTTTCGTTCTCAAATAATCTTACTTACCTGTCGCAGTTATGATCTTGTATAGCTTGGGCAGCGGTAGAAAGACTGCCCGAGTATGTCAAAACCGTGCCCTGTACATTGTTGTAACGGTAACCAAATTGATACCTACCACTCGTTAGAAGACGGGCAGTGTATACTGAAAATATTTTGTTTTTTCGATTGACAGATATGCCTGGGAGTTAAAAACCCATCATACCACATGTTGTTGATATTAGAGCTTATTTAGAAATGTTGACAAAATATTCGTTCAGCGAGAGCGTAATTGTGATTATTTTTTCGCAAAACATTAATAACAAACTGGCGTTGTGGTTCGATATTACTGCATCCACTTCGCAATGAAAATGCCGCTTCAGTTCATCCGAAAATTTTTAAATTCAACAATACCATTGCAATTATTCTTTTGTCAAATTGAAGCTCGCAACTGGTGAAAAGATTTTAATTGGTAAAGAACAAAGCGACCGATTGAAGATGTGACAGTGTTTCAGATATTTTAAATACATTGATATGAGTTTACACTAAATCCGTCCCTTACGTTTATAATATCGACATTATATTGGTAACTCTTCTGTTTTACAAATAACTAGGAGATAAGAAGTGTTTGAGCCCGAACTTGGTACACACTTGGAGAGTAAAGTCTGTTAGTGCTGTGCGAAAGAACAACTATAACTGTAAGAAAGACGAACAAGATTATTAAGATTGTTGCTGATATACAAGTAGGTTTATGCCCCCAACAAAAAATTACAAAAAATAGTGTCACCAACATAACATAGGGAGATGGCAATGTATGCCATCGCTTGGCAATGTATGCCAATTATGCCATCGCTTCGCTCCCTTAACACTCATCCCCTGGGCTAACAAGTGGACAGTTGGAGGGAAAATAAATTCTTCCTTTAAACGAAATGTGCCAAAAATCGTTAAATTCTTCAGTTTTACCAAATACACGCATCGGGGAGAGTGGGATTGACAGCAATGAACACATCAAACAATTTCCCTCGTCCATGTGATTTACTTGGGTATAAAATGTGGTGAAATTATGCTACTTTTCGAATGAAAGCCGAAAAAGCCCTAAAACTCATTGAATTATATTTAATATATTTTAGCGGAGACAGTATATCTAACCGTACTACTGACTTTTGCACCGTATTACTGCAACATGCGAAGTTATTAGTGCCTGATTTGGTACATTTTCTCCAAAACATTACAATATACACATTCTGCACTTTACAAGCCAGACGAGAATAAGTTTCGGTATGTCACTAATCTTCTTGTTTTCTGAATCTTCTGTGCTTTTACAATACATTTATTTCTCATTACTTAGCAAACTTGCAAACTGTTTATGACTGGCAGTATAATATATTGGTCACATATTATATAACTATAAATAAATCTCCTTTATTTTAACATTCTCATACAGCTTTACTATCTAAATTCAAATTTTCTCAGAATATCATGAGACACAGTTCATAAGAAATCCTAATTTTGTTCACATAATACTTAATTGGAAAAATGCAGGACATAACTGTCAAAAATATTCTAATTTTCACGCAAGTTTCCAGAGATGGGAAAATAAATTAGTGCTGTTGAAAGTCACTAACATAAATACGTTTAGTATTGCCAAGCACATTAGGGGCCACGTATTCCAGCCAGAACAAAAAGTCCAAATTTAAGTATAAGGATGCTATACATTTGGTAGTGTCTCTCAAGAAACTTGCTGAAATGCTGCACTCTTTCAAGAGTCTTGGAGAGAGGGAGAGGGAGATTTGCCCATGACAGCCGAAATATTATACGTGTATGTATGGATGTGTGTGTATATATTGTGACGATTGTCAGTTATCTCGTCGCATGCACGCCCACGCAACGTGTGTGCGAAGCGCACGCCTCAAATTCCACAGGAGCGAGCGTTACAGCAATCACAGAAGCGATCCTGGCGTTATATTGCGGCACTTTGCTACCAAGTAAGGAAGGGGGTTGTGACGCGCGCCAGGCCCGTCGGAGAGGAAGGAGAAGCTCCCCCTACGTGGAGGAGAAAATACGCATAAATACCGCGGAAAACAGAATGCGGTTCTTCTTGATTGTCCGCCTCTTGATCGGCAGCATATTAACCAGTAGCACTAGACCGCCAGTTCGCGGTTGTGACTAGCGCTGGGCCGCAAGTGATTGACAGCCCAGGCGAATGCCGGCGAATTTCGAATTTCGTTCAATAGTGTCGCGAGGCAGCCCAGTCTACGAAAAAGTGCATTTTGAGCTTTGTATGAGAGATCAAAAGTTAGGAAAGCTACTTAAAACATTTCATTAGTAGACAGTGTTTGATAATTGCCACGAGAGTTGAATAATTAGCGCAGCAGAAGGACTTATTGCTCTAACGTTGCCTAAGAGCGCTGCACCATACGCCCGTAGACTTTTAAAAACGCATAATTGCGTCGTGATTTGTAAATTCACGAAGGCGTATCGTCGGTACGAGGACAAGAGGAGAGAAGTAGAGGACAGCGAAGCGCTGTCGAGGAGAAAGAAGAGGGAAAACCGCAAGATCAACGCAGTCACCGCTTGCGAGGCGAACGCCGCTAACGCTGCCGCCGCCGGCGCCGTTATCTCTACCACCGAGTACCCGGGGCTGAGGGAGACGCCGGCCAAAACATGCCAGAGAAGAAGAGGGGAGGAGGCACAGGAACCGCCTTTGCAGCTTGGTTTGGTCTCCCCGGGCTAGCTCGCTGACAACCGCCCGCAAGGCCGCTACTACCGCCGCCGCTGCTCCGCAGCTGTTTCGAAATCCATTGCGATGTCAGGTAACTAACGGTGTCGAAGGAGGAGGAGAGACGTCGGGATAGGTCAGTGTTTTGCGCAGCGCATTCACGACGCCGTCGCGCCGCCGTGCACAGCGGTATTAAATGGTTTAGTTGAACGTTGATAAGGAAAAGAATTTTACTAGCCATTAATGTCAATAAAATAACATTTTTCTTACTAATGCCTTGAAAAGTAATAATAATGACATTGTAGTGAATGTTTAATGTGTGTGTAAAAAGGGGAAAAAGGAAAGGGGAATTTGTGAATGAGTGTTTAAAACCAGATCAGAATGTGGTAAAAATTCAGAGTTTTACAAAGGAGAAATGTTCATATAATTTGTTGTAAAAAGAAAAGTTCAGTAGTCAGAAGGATTAGTATGACTGTGCACAAGTGTGGGCATTAAATTAAAAGTGTAGTACCAGCATATTTAAATCAATTACATCATTCGTAAATCGGATGCCTGCTAGTAAAACCGAGAAAGGTCATGTATTTTTTTCATTTGTGTTCTGAGTCCACAGAAATTTGTGCAGTGTTGATTTCAGACCATTAAAATTCATGTGTTTTGTTTCATTCCATTTATCTGTGTGTGTTTGGATATTTCTTATCACCAAAAACGATTCCACTGCCCTGAGGTAATAAAATGCTCGCTTGCGAGTATTGATTCTGCGTATCATCCATTGTGTGATATTATTGCATGTGGGAGAAACGTTAGAATATATATATATATATATATATATACAATTTTGCAGTATAATTTATTAATAACTTTATAATCATTACAAATAATACCAGACAATCTTGTAGCGTAACTATTTATCATTAATGTTCTATGTATAACACTCTGTTTAAGATTAGTAGTAGTAGTAGTAGTTCGTTTGTTTTTACTTTCCCGTATACGTACGTATACATGGAGTAATATACGTAGTATAGGGAAGATAATGTATTGCTGCGCGAAAAAATGGCGTATTTTTGGCAGAAAAAAATCGTTGCCGGGCCATGATAACGAAACTAGTGGTGCTACAAAATGGCACAGACTTTCCCATATTAGTTTTCTATTTCCTTGGGTTAGGGCTAGTTATTGGGAATTGCCACATAGTCGTGCCAGCAGCCATCTATCACCTCCCAAATTATATTTTCTCGACATTTTCTTAAGTTGTTGGTTTCCTAATGGTAGAACGGACATATTAATTTTAGAATATTAAAGAACACAAAAACCTTGTCCTATATCGCGATTTTTCTTTAAAAATGTGTAGCCGTTTTTTAAGAAAACTGCGTTTAAGCGCAACTAAAAATGAGAAATTTGAAGCTCATTTTCACAGAAACTTTTAGAGTTTTCAAAAAAACTTCATGTAAAGGCATTTCAAGCACATTAACACACAAATACAATAGTGTTAACAAATTGCTGGTAATGTGCATATTAAAGATGTGAGATCTTTCAAAAAATTCCATTTATGTTATTTTTTTAAAAAACAACAAAAAGCTTCAAAATAAACATTACGTCATATTAAAGAGTGCAATGAGCACTATCCGTTCCAAAAGTTTGAAGAAAGAATTTCCAGCCATTTATGAGAAAATGGCATTTGTACGTTTCTGAAAATGCGGAAATTTGAGCTAGTTAGCACAGAAAACGGTTGAGTTTTTACTGAGACTTCAAATGAAGTTTTTTGAAAACTCAAACATTTTCTGTGAGAAAGAGTTTCAAATTTTGCGTTTTTAGTGGCATTGGCATTTAGAGGGAGGTTTGTACTGTTATTTAATATTCTAAATTCAATATTCCCGTTCTACCCTTGGCAAACCGAATAATTTAGAAAATGTCGAAAAAATGTACTTTGGGCGGCGATAGATGGCAGCTGGCACGAGTATGTTGCAATTGTGAATAGCTAGCCCTGACCCAAGGAAATAGAAAACTAATACGGGAAAGTCTGCCATTCTATAGCACCACTATAGTTTCAAAGTAAGATAGAAGGTATCCACTCGCGCACCTGCGTGTGCATGTGTGTGTGTGTGTGTGTGTGTTTGTGTGTGTGAAGAAACGCAGAATTCCAGGGAAGGGATGTGTAAATTCGGCTGCCTGCGAGGGCTTCTTGTTGGAAACAGATGGGCACTCGGGCGATTGCTTCGTACGCATCGTGCGTGCTAATAGCCTTCAGGTCTTCCAAGAATTATTCACCCATCAATACAAATGACTTGAAGTAACTGAGAATACAAAATACTGTAGAAAGTTAGAAGGCTTAAGAAAATAGCAATATATCTGACGAAAACGTCGCTTCACATATGTTCTAAATATATATATTTATATATATATATATATATATATATATATATATATATAATTAAATTGATATGCTGTGTGTTTGTCATCCTTGCTTGCATTAGCGGTTTTGTTTTCTTTATTGTTTGTGTGTGAGTGTTTTTACTTTTCTAATGTGAAGTGTTATTCCTCTATTTATTTTAATGAATTTTACAAACATGCTAAAGAAATGTATTAATTTTAGAATTCAAATTCGAGCCCATTTTTGTTGTTGTTGTGTTTTTACACAGTCACTTTTACACACCACAGTCACATATAAACCATCTTCATTGATCTATTTAATTTATTTTAAAACCGTTGAATTCTTACAACTATGTTTTTACACATCAAAAAACTGTTGTTTATTACCATTGTTGTTTACGTCAAGATTTTAAAAATCACAAATCTTTATATTAATCATTCGCAACGTTTCAAGTCGGGTCATCTTCAGGTTCTCAAAATTCAAAAATATCGCTCTCAATACCAGAGGAGAACGGTTATCACTTACATTCTGGGGTGGAGTGGAAATGTTGGAGGGGTGTTATTACTACTTAATTTTACTTTTACAGGATTATTTTTTATTGCTAATATGGAATAGTCATATAAGTTAATCATTTTGTTGTTTTCAATCATTGTATTCATTGAATTACTTAATTTGATATTTATGCTTTGGCAACCGGCTAAGGTCGCCCAGGGCATCAACTGATGTTACTATGACCGTAGGATTCGAGTCCCGTCGATGGTAGGATTTTCGGCATTAGCTAGTCAGCTATGTCTAATTCAGCCGCTATCTAGAGGAGAATCGTAGCGGCCGGCTGCTCTATTCGGCAGTTTTCCGTGGTCTCTCCGAACAAAATCAGAGAATGCCAGTGCAACACCCTAATAAACGGGCAACAGACCGCGCGCGATCATTCCTTTCTCTTCCTTGTCCTATCCCCACCCATTACTCACTCACTCACATGCACCACTCTATAACACTTGTCGGGAACTTAAAAATTGTCCCAGAAGGAGCGGTGCTCCGTCGGAGGAAGATGCCAGGTTGTGGAAAATCCCCACAAACCGTCGTGGGTCGGCGCCGGATCTCACCAGGCAGCGGTCGGAAGATCACTGTCACGTACAGCGACGAAAGCATGCACTACACTTACAGGACGACTGGTCTTATTTGTTGACGCCCGGAAATATCAATTGATGAATCACTATCCTGATTTTAATTACAATTTAATTGCTTTTGTATTAAGGGCTATAATGTAGAACGATTTTTCAAGTTTTTTGACGTGAATTATATTTTCCGGAGGGCTTGGTGGTATAGATATAAATAATTTGTGCATGCATACTCGTGAGAAAATGGGTTTTGACAAATATATACCATGTATTTATGACACTTTTTCAACCCTTAATACACATGCCAGCGCTTTATATACACTATACTTATATTTTTGTTTCTGAGCTACGGCACGAAACACGTTTCTTGATATAATTGGTTGATTCCGCTTATGGAAGAGAGACCTACTGTTAAATGAGAAAGCTGAAGATTATGCTATCAACTTGACTTCTGTTTCTAATTAATTCTTTTGCCATAAATTTACTCCCTTGTAACGAGAAAGCGGACTTATTAGGGTGTCTTAAAACCTCTTCGATGCCCGATGCGTCTTGTCGGAGTGGCGCAAACGATACTCGAGGCGGCAGAGCTTTTGTGAGGCGGGGGCGGAGGCGGTCGCGAGTGCATCGTGGCCTCCACCTGCCGCGTTCGTTATAGCGGGCTAATGCTTGCGCCGCGCCGCGCCGCCACGGTGCGGCCGGCACGGCGGGAGCATTGTGGCGGCGGACGCTGCGGCTCGTCTTATTGCGGCTTCCGCTCGTTCATCACGCCTTTTGTCCGGGGGCTGACGTGCGCCGCCCGGGCCGCCACCCCCTGCCCGCAGCCGCTTTTCCGCCAGTCGCGCCCGCCTCGCTCGCCTCGCCTCGCCCCGCCCGCCGCGCCGCGCCGCGCCGCGCCGCGCCGGCCTCCGCCCTCGCCTACACCACCCCGGGACAGCCAGTGTACACGGTTCGTGTTTCCTCCGAACATATAACTGGGCCTACCTGTTTCTTCCTGACTTTCCGTCCAGTCACCTTGTTCCAGCTAAGTTCCGCGTACCACGTCTTCTCTTCCAGGTCCTCTCCTCTACAGAGTGCTGCTCCCAGTCGCTAAGCTATTAGCGTATCAACTTCTCCGACACCTCTCATCGCTCCACGTAACACGATTTTGAGAACCCGAATACACTCAGAGTATACAAGGCTGTTGCTGCTGCTTCCTCGGACACATAGCTTGGCCTACCTGTTTCTTTGTTCCTTTCCGCCTTGCCACTTTTCCTCCCACAATCGACTTCTCTGTCCCATACTCCCTTCGGCAGTGCTGCTCTCAGTCGCTAAGCCATTAGCGTATCAACTTCTCCAACATTTCCCATCGCTCCACGTAACACGATTTCGAGAACTTGATCTCCTTCCATCTTCTCCATGTCTTCTGATATCCCTTGTTATCTACCTTCTGACCTCGCGGTACTAGGGCATAATCATCCTGACTTGTGTATGATCAAAAACATCACTTTGCCCCCGTGTACCTTTCGTTGTTGCCCCCCCCCCCTTAGCTGAGACCTTCCGTGTGCCATATTCCCCCATATTAACGTACTTTTCTTCTGTCTGAGCTGCTGCTGCTGCTGCTGCTCTGCCCCCGTCCCCGTAGCCTCCTTTCGCGCAGCCGGTCTGCGGTGCCTTCCCGGCGCCGGATCGCTGTAGCCTGTGCTGTCGCGCTCTGCCACGCCTTCCGTAGATTGAATCACGGCGGGGCCTGCAGACGCGTTTGTCGTTTTTAAGCTGCACCGCCGCCGCCGCGTCCCCGACTGCGGCTTCTACTGGATTTGTACATTTCCGCGGAGGCTGTTTCTACATTTACTCCCGACAATGTCGCCCGCTTACAGCGCCTTTCTCCTGCTCTCAGCCGCCGCAATGGCTTCTTTTTCCGGGACACGCGTTCTCGAATAGAAAGACATTTCTCGCAAAGGATTAAATTCCTGTATCGCATTGCTGTAAATAAAATATTTCGAATTATTTCCAGTAAGCTCTGTGATTAATACATTCCGTACGTTCGGAAATATTACCTAGTTTATTGCATTTTTCTCTTGCTACCTTTACTGTAAATAATAAATCCTTATTTGAAATACGTAACGTTTCTAAGCAGTATGAAATATTACAATTATTTCAACGAACGACAATCGTAGATGTTCCCTTGAACATTCCTTCGAAACTTCAAAGATTTGATGGCAACATGGCGATCATCATCTGTGTTTCCTGTTTCTGCACATTCCTTTCTTGATATGAAAGAAAAGATATGTTGGAAGGTACTTCCTGCGATGAGTTATCGAAAACCCAACAATGGATAACTTGGTTCCTACCGTTTGGTCTGGTGCTACTAAATTTTGCCTAGGAAAACAGTCGGAAAGCATTTAAAGTGTATGATGTCACAGATTCTCATTGTTGTTAAGATGACTCGTACTTCGGTTACTCTAAATAGACGTTGCATTTCGATGATAATTAGGACTCGTAGTATTTGCTAAACTTGTTTGGTTTGTTGCCACTTACCTTCATGTCGCCAATAAAACACCTCTTCATGCGCTCGGTATTCTGCTGATGAAAAGTACGTGGCATTGCTCTGACGTCTCTTCTAGGTATGGTGCGCGGACAAGGGCTAGCTTGTTATCCATTACGCGCTTCCCGTGTACAAGCTGTCTATCCCTACGCCCCCATCCCTACGTGCTTCCTTGTATTCCTATTTGCGTTGCACGTCGAAACCTCCTATTCCCGTTATTGCTGCCTCTCAAAACGTAAGACCGCACGTGAATCTTCTCGCAAGCGCAGCATTTCAACTTCGCTGTTCTCTCGTGCACTGCACCTGCCGTTGTGAAGCCGGCTACCCTCCCCACCCTCAGTAGAAACCCCGACACGTTTCGGGCTGCCGCCATGCATGGTACATCCATATTCTATTTTCCCCGTTGGCCGTCGCGTCCCCGGGACATCGTTGTATATTTCGTCCTCGCAGCAACGCCCCGCATCCACTCCGACATCGTTTTCAACAATTCTCATTTTGGAACAAGTGCTTCATAGTGAACTGAATTACGGGTAGCCACCTATTGTACATGCACCACACCTTGCTGTGTCCTCCGTAGCCTTTAGCATACTTTTTCCTGATTAACAATTACTGTATTCTGAGATTAGCGGTAACATTTGCAGGCTAAGGAGAATTGAGGCGACAGTTGTTTGCTACCTTTTAAGATGACATAAGATCGTCTTGACTATTGATTTTGCCAAAGCGGCACCTTTATTGTTGATACTTTTCTAAGAAAGTATCTTCGAAAATGTCTGTGTTGTTGGATGTTTGATATATCAGTGATTTGCGGATAAATTAAGTACGTCGCATGAGGAAGCAGAAACATTCGTATTACAATTGGCCCTTATCCATTTTAGAATTTTGTTCAAGGAACGTACACTTTTTTCGTTCGTTGTTTTATTTTTTTTTTTTTCTCGAATACGAAAGAAGCTGAACACGGCTATATAGTGGACCCTTCCTTCTGGGCCCTTTCATGTTGGGCATGCATATCACTCTCGTTTCGCCTCATCTAAAATTCACGCGTCCATTCTCGCTGTCCAGCCGCTCGGCTGTCGCGATGCGTTCTTCCCCCCTCTCTCTCTCCCCGCGACGGCCACCTGCGCCGCCCGCGAGGCTACCTTCTCGCCCCCTCCCCCGCCAGCCGCCCACACTGTCCCAGGGGGCTTCCAAGCGGCTCCGCGCCCCCGCCACCCCGCCGCCTTCTCCACTCTGCTCTTTCGCTCTGCACCTCTCTTACTCTCTTGTTACTCGCCAGCCCGCGCCCGCGCACGCTCCCGTAAACACGCCAAAAACTTTTCCCGGCTAAGCGCCTGACTTCGGCCAGCCGAGGTCACGCCATCCCGCGCCGCGCCGCGGAAGCGACATTTCGCTTGGAAGGGGACGGTCCACTTTGTAGCTGTTACGAATTTACCCGAAGCTTTCTTAAGAGATTCTGTAACATCGTTTTGGAATTGATGGGGAAGATGAGATCTTGAGCTTCTCTTGGGAACTTCTCTACATCCATCACTTTTTTTTATGAACATGTACGTCTGTGTCTTTACCACTCGGTGATGGGAACAACCATTTTGTTACTGTCGCTCATCATGAGTGCATAGATTTTACTCTTTCCCTCTCTCTCTCTCTTTCCCTCTCTCTCTCTTTCCCTCTCTCTCTCTCTTTCCCTCTCTCTCTTTCCCTCTCTCTCTTTCCCTCTCTCTCTTTCCCTCTCTCTCTTTCCCTCTCTCTCTTTCCCTCTCTCTCTTTCCCTCTCTCTCTCTTTCCCTCTCTCTCTCTTTCCCTCTCTCTCTTTCCCTCTCTCTCTTTCCTTCTCTCTCCCTCTTTCCCTCTCTTTCCTTCTCTCTCCCTCTTTCCCTCTCTTTCCCTCTCTCTTTCCCTCTCTCTCTTTCCCTCTCTCTTACCCTCTCTCTCTTTCTCTCTTACCCTCTCTCTTTATCTATTACCCTCTCTCTCTATCTGTCTCTCTTTCTCTCTCTCTCTCTCTCTCTCTCTCTCTCTGAAAAACGAGATCTAGTAGTAATCTTCTTTCTCTAGCATTGCTTTCCGACGGAGTAACATTGAAATAGATACTCATAATCTAAAGCATCTCCTTATGAGTGAACAAATACGTCTCTTTTAAATTCGGATACGTAATAATAAATGTGTATTGCAAATAGTTGTGGACTGCAGAAAAGTAGAGTTTTCATTTGAATAATGTAATAAAGGGCCGAAGGAACTTTACTTACACTTTATTACAATACGTACACTATCCATAAATATGCATTTATTTTCTTCAGTGTTCGTTACTTAATGAGGTTTCGTTCCCTTTTGGTATTGAATTTCTGAACATATCATGCAGTTTACACATATGGTGGGCGAGAGCAGATGCTAATTATATATGAGAATAAAATAATTAAATATAAAATATTCATGAGTTCGAACTTCGTTGAAATATTCGATTTTTAAGGATGAAAAATTCTTCATACGAAAGGGAAGAAAAGCCAATTATTTCATGGTGGTATGTACGGCATGTAAAAGAACATCAAGCCTCAGAGACGCCTCTGAGCAAAATTCGAACCCTTGATCGCTCTAGTAAATATTTCCGTTCGCTTGAGTGTGGCATTGTGGTAGTAGACCTACCCTCCACCATACAGTTGATAGTATCAATGAAATGCATGGCTGAAGTGGAGATCATTAAATTTTCAGTGGTAAAAAGCATTGGCTGTAGAACATCTTAGATAGAGAAATAACGCAAATGATAATTGAAAATATAGTGTTTCTTTCAACACAAGAATTATAAATATTGTATAGGATTTTGTATAGAATCTATTTTCGATTTACTCTCCAGCCTCTGGTGTAGTTTACCAAGATATCAAACAGGAATTAGTATGATATCCTCTTTACTCCATATCAAAGCCTTGTCTCTTCCACACCATAGACCCTTACTCGTCTGGATTATCCTTTTGGACCGCCTTTCAAGCGGAAGTATCATGGACGGCTCCGCATCGTGCCAGTGGCGCGTTCTTTTCAATCCTTTCGCAGGCGCGGTTTTGACTCGCCTCTCCCTCATCCTCCTCCTCCTCCTCCCCCCAGGGTCTGCGGATCCCTTCTCGCCCGTTGCCCTATCCCAGCACTTACGCCCCGGCCACCGTTACCTAGGACCGCCTGCGCCCCCGCCGCCGACAATCTCCGTGCCGTGGGTGCCGCCTTGCCCCCCTGCCCGGGCGAGAATCCGCCCGCCGCGCCGCCGGACTTCTTGCGGCCCGCGGCGCGGCGCGGTGGCCGGCGCCCCGGGCGATGTTTTTAACCACGGGCGAGGGCCCGAGGGCGGGCGAGCGCCGCTGGCGCGCCGCCCAATGAGCCCGCAGTATCTCACGCCGCGTGACGGCCGGCCGCCGCCGCCGCCGCCGCGAGGGAAAGGGCGCCGGAGGCGGAGACGGGGGCGGGGCGAAAACGCTCGCCCATTCACCCACCCACTCTGCGCCCCCCGCTCGCGCCCGCGCCGCCGCGCCCGAATATGTATCTGGCGCCCCGCGGCGCGGCCCGGCGCGGCTCGCCGCCTTCCGCTCCCTTCCGTTCCGAAATGCTTGAAAGCGAAGGGACGCTCGCGCCGATGCGGCCGCGGAGGCCTCTGCCCCCACCGCAGCCTTTCCCACCCACAGGGTGCGCATGGGATACGGCGGCACACAAAGAAACGGAGTGGCGGGTATGCACTTTGAGGCTGTTGCTCGAAAACCTCGCTGTATAAATGTTTCATTCGCGTTTAATTGGATATTTGCAATTATCCTATTTATCGTTTATTAGGAATTTGTGTGTATTTCTGCCAGGAATAATGAGGTGGTTTTGCTCGCCAAACTGACGTGTTTTGGAGTGTTCGATGCTTCAAAATCTCCTTTCATCAGTTTTCTTATGTGCCTTGTCATTTCACGAGCGCCAATACGAAACTAGTTTGCCTCAAAATAAATCCGTCCCTCGCGGTTTCCATTGAACGCGTGTATTACGGTGCGGCGGTCGGCCACCCACCTCGACGTGGTTTGGTGCCTCGCGCAGAGGTAAGGAGCCGAGTGCCATCAGAGCCGATCTATTGATTTATTTGCCGCCGGAGGTGGCGGGCGCGCTGGCCGGGAGCGGCGCGGTGCGGCGCTGGCGGCTCGTCTGGCAGCGGCCGACGACCGACGCCACGCGACGCGACGCGACGCGACGCCGGGCGACGGCCAATATATCGTGGCGGCGGCGGTGGCGGCGCAGCTCGAAGCCGTCACGTAGCTGCGGTACTTGCTCTCTTCGGCCTGTGAACACCAGCTCCACGACCTGCTTGTAGATTTTTTTTCTCCCCTGACTTACCGGTTGTTTTCTTCTTTATCTGTATTCTGTGTCTCTGCTACCGTCGATTTTGTTGGTAGCCAGCACTTCGACCCATATTTGAAGAAGGCAAGATCCTCCTGATTGTACTTCTGCTTTTCGACATTTCTGAGATGTCGGAACACATTAACCTTTGTTTCTTTTTTCGTTGAAATCCTTGTTCTCCGTTCAGCAGAATGTATCTAACACGTGCACGAAGCTAGAGTGCAAGCCCTCTAAGGATCCACAAATCCTACGAATAAGAAATGCAGTGCCCTCCGGTGACTCCGCCTGCCTGACCCACTAGCCTTCCCTCCGAGCCCTCCAGCGCTTTCTCTCCCCGCCGCGCCGCGCCGCTCCGCGCCGTCAGCTGACGCCCGAAATCCTCCACGCTCCGAAGTCTTCGCTTGCCGCCTTACTATGGCTTCCGCCCGTTTCGGTGTCACACCTCGCTTTGCCGAGATTCCGCGAAAGTTGCGGTGAAGTGCACTTTTCTTTTTTTCTGACTCGTCACCGATCTGTTCGCGGGGTTTGCCGGCGGGCGGGATCAGCCGAATCGAAGATAAGTGTCGTTGCGCAACGTCGTTTAGGAGCCGACATGTAATATTCATGACGTGCAAATGCTGTTGGATGTTGTGTGAAGATTTGGAGTTTATTTTTGCACGCTATAGTTCGTGATATCAGCAATGCCTCAGGCCCCTCACGATAAACTAGCATCTGTAGAATACGATTTTTATAAAGACTAAAAGACATTGTATTGTGTTACAAAAAATTAAAGTAAATTGAAAATAAAATGTTTATTTTTTTATTTTGTATACAATTATCAGCGATAGTAGGATATGGTGTGATGTTATGAAACTACGCCTCCTTTTTACTTTTATAAATATTAGTGATTAATGCACCTCATCTTCGGGGATTTTTTTGTCGTTTCCTGGTAAAATATAGTAACCCAAATTGTATTCGTTGATTGTAATTAAAATGAATATACGTAATAAATACACTGTTAAAATGGAAATATTGGAGAATTTCAAACAGAAAAGAACGTTATTTGTCAAAGAATTCGAGTCAGGCAGTCAATAAAATGTTATTTCACTTAATTAAAACATGGTTTTATGATGATAATGATGATGATGATGATAATCACTCACAATTTTATATGTACGTACGGAAGTTATTTGATAATTTTGTGAATCCAAATGCGCCTGTGTAGTTGCAACAGTAAAAGATGCAAAATCTCGTGTGTTGCTGCTAGAACGAGTGGCGCGCGAGGCGGCGGGTGCGTGCCGCGTGGGGCCGCTGGCGATTGGAGAGGAGCGAGCGTGTGTTTAACGAAGCGCTTCCGCCGCCTGCGAAGTTGCCCACTCGCCGCTCCCAAGTTTGTATTGCGACGTGCGAATTCCGCCACGAATGAGACCACTCGGCGAAAATCCAATTAATAGTTTCCAAGCAGAACATTCCGAACAAGTTGACTTTAATGCGGCAATGCGTTTGTGAAGTTCTTAGCGGGTGTGCTTGGAATTAAATCTCAAGAAACGTCGATTTATGTTTGGAAATAAATTCTTGATACATCTCTTCCTGTGTCTAGGCGCGAAATTTTCTACTAAGACCATGTTTTAATAAGAAAATTGCATTAAAGAACAAAACGTTATATTTCTCAAACCGCTTGACCTTTCCGTGCTCTCTCTTATTTTATACGTTCCTTGCAAATAGCGATTCTTCGCAACGGAGTTTTAATTCTATTTGCCTAACTTTGTTTCCAGGGATAATGTACTTTATGAAATGTTAACATTTCATAAACAATTTGTCATAATATTCCCTTTTGATAAAGAGAAACCCTTTTTTTTTCTCTTTAAACGAGATTAAAAGTGTTACTGAAAAATCGTATTATATATAAAGTAGGGGCCGTCTCGTCGTTATTGTACTCGTTATGTTTCTTTTAAACAGTCTAGTCCATTTTAACGCAACTTTTAAAACATTTACAAAGTCATTATCATTCACAACTCGGATGAATGTAAACGCTGTAATGACATTTTGGTATACAGAGAGAACTTTCCGTTCTCAGCCACGAGGAGTGTCGTATGGGAAGTCCATCGTAAGCCCCGTCGCCCGGTTGCTGTTGGGACGGCGCGGCGTCGCCCCCCTCGAGCGGCCGGTGAGCACAGCGCCGCGCGGTGTTTAGGCGGCCCGGGGGAAGGGGCGGGGCAAAAACCGCACGGCCAACAAGCGGGCGTCGCCGTGCGTGCCCCTGCACGCCGCGCGTGTTTGCCCTTTTCTCGCGCTCGCCTCGCGCCCGCCCCCGCCTGTTGACTTGCGGAGTGACGGAAGGGCGGAGCGGCGCGGTGCGGCGATGGGCCGGGGCCCGCGCTCCGGCGCCGAGACTGGCAACGTGCAACACGCCGGCGCGTTGCGCTTCCCAAGGCGACGTAGCGTGTGGTTGTCGTGCGTCTGTGGTGCCCTTTCTAACCAGATTTGTTACGCAAATAATTGCACTGAGTGTACAGGCCATCTCTCATTTCAGGTCATACTGCTTTCGGAAATTTTTGACGGAGAGAATATTTTAGATGCTAAGAATTTGCCGAATGTGATTATCTGTGTTTTGCAAATTGCTTATGATTAGGGAGAGAATTTTTATGCCTTAAAAATCTTGCTTTTAAAAATATGCATTTATGACCTAAAAATTCTTAAATATGCATTTTAATATGCAATTAAAATTAACAATATTACATTTCCGGTATAAAACTTTCTTGAAAAAAATTCAGAAGGAGCATCCTTGGACTGAAAAGATATAGTTGTGTTGAAACATAATATAATGCACCTTACTTTGCGGGAGAAATAATTGCCGTAAATGTTCATCTTAGTATGTCTTGTTGCATTTCTTGTGCCTGGGTGAAAAAATTTAATATCAAGAAATATCCTAAAATTTCCCAAGTATTTTATCATTCGTAGAAAGGAAAAAAGGCAAACTGTGACAAGCCCTTTCTGATCAATGATCGCTCACAAATAAATTGATTCTGTATAGAAATATGGAACATTTTGGAGATAAGTCTAAATTTTTCATGAAATATGCAAATATGCTCCTATAATTACACGAATATGCATCAATTTGGATTTCTAGCCAAATGTCAAGAAATTTCAGTTTGCTATGCCCTAAAGCAACGGTCAAACGTATGCAAAATCATAAAAATGCGCTCCCTACTTACGACTCTTGATAAAACAAATTTTCTACATTCATTGTAACTAGCATTAAGTGGCTGCGTTGTCAAACGCGTATGTCGGTAACGCGTCACTCGTCATGCCGTTTCAGCAAGCTCATGGCTAAATATTAAGTCAAAGCAACTTTCAGTTCTCACTAGCTACAAAAGAAGGCAGAATGTGACAGCCATACCAGGTTTCCCTGCTCACATCGCCTTAAGACAATCGTTAACATTTTTCTGTATATGACATATCGATTTGAAAGTGAGGAAAACGCGGTATAAGTATTGTAAGTAGTTCAGTTTTAAAGTACTTACATTAGAGTGTAGATTGCAGCCTCACGTATGCTGCGTGAGAGGCATATTTGCTGCCATTTACGTTATAAGAGTCGGAAGTGGGCATTAGGTAGCGCCAGGGGTGGAGACCGAAACCGTTCCCGGTGGGAGAGGGGATGCAGGTGGCGCGCTGAACGCGCGAGAGCTGGGAGGGCGAGGCGGGTCGCGGACGGGGCGGGGCGGGGCGGGGCGGGGCAGGCTGCGGGCGCCACAACAGGTGCCGGCGTCGACGGCGCCGCACCGCGCCGCACCGCGCTGCACCGCGCAGCGCAGCGCCCCGCCGCGCCGCGCCACACACCGCCGCCCCCGGCGCGGGAGGCCGGCCCGCGTGCATGCGCCCAGCGGCGGCCAGTGCAGGAGGGCGCGCTGTGTTGCAGGCGGTCGCATGGATCCCGCCGTGCTGAGCCTGGGCCAGGAGGTGGGAGCCTGGGACGCGGTTCTGCTGGAGCCGCTCTCCGAGGACTCGTTCACCGCCAACCTGCAGGCGCGCTTCAAGCGGGACCACATCTACGTGAGTAGTGCCGACGGGCGCGCGCCGCCCACGCCGCCCGCGCCGCCGTAGCCTCCCCCCCGCCGCCCCCACCTTCGGAAGACGCGGTGCGCTGCCTGTCGAGCCAGGTGGCACTTCCGCGACCCCCCCCCCAGATCGATACATCGTGCGCTTTGTGTCTCGCTGGCAGGCAGACCTCGAACCTCGCGCCTATTACCCCGCTTGCCCTGCCTCCCGCCCCCGCGTTATTACTCGCCGTTGTAATATGTATCCGTCGCCTAGGGAAGTCCCGCCTCGGCGCGGCGTCCCTCTCGTGCCCGGCGGGAGCGCTCCGCTGCGAAATTAAATCGCCGCACGTTTCGTTATTCATTCATGCCGCGCCGAGAGCGGCCCGCCGGGGAATATTTTGCATATAAATTCGCGCGCCTCGGCGCCGTTTGCGCGTCCCCCGTGGCGCTTGGCGGTCGCCGGGCGGCGCGCGACGTCGCAGCGCGGCGGGCGGAGGAGCAGGTGTTTTACGGGGCCCGGCCCGCCCCCCTGGCCGCAAATTGAGCTCTGAATGGCGCCCGAGACGAGCGGGGGTCGCGGCGAGGCTTCGGTGCGCAGTGTAACGATCCTGCGGGAAAACCTACTGCAGGTTTCCGAGATGGCTGGGTATAGATAATTGGTGAGACTTGCTAAGTTGCGTTCAATACTGCATGTCCAATTGCTATTGTATTGTCTATACTACTAATCAACTAGCATTTCACCAAATGGCTAAGCAAAACAAATATTTCTACTGTAGTTCCTTTGCGAGAATTAAATTCTAAGAGCCTCATTCGGACCTGATTTTGGCACCACAAGTGTCGAATTTCTAAATAGATTGACAGCGTTCAGCTTGTCTGTCGTTACTTTGTCTCATTATGCTTGTGAAGTACTTATGCTACCAATTGTATCGTGCACCGCAATCGTAAAACCCCACTGTTACTTAATGGATACAGTACGGCTTGAAACAAAACTTAAAGATCATTCCAAGTCCTTCTGTTTTTACTTGAAGATTTATCGATCAAATAATTACAGAAATTTCAAAACTACCAAGGAATAAAATCTGTCAAATTAGTTTTACTAATCATGAATGCGGAATATTATAAACGCGATGGTTCGCCGGAAAATGAGAAAACCTAGCCATTGAGTGGGGTGCAAGGCAGCACGTGCATGTGCTGGCTGTGCATCGCGTTCCATTCATGCAACGATGGAGCGAAGCCTGCGGGCCTCTGGGAAGCGCGTATCACTCGCCAGTTAGCATGCAGATTGATTTATTACGCTACCAACGTACGCGCAGTGGATAATTTAGTGTCCGCGTGCGACATGCCAATGATTTGGGACATTAGAAACTATTTAAATTGGTCTGTGATGATTCAGTTGGAAATTGTATTTAATCCTGTTGTTTTAATGCATTAAAAATCCGCTTACAAAAAATGTTGAAATATTTAGATATGTTGTTTTTCATACGAGAACCATTGCAAAAGTTCTTTACAATACTGTATGTTGCCGCACGCTTTTAATATTGATAAGCGTTTTCTGACGTAGTGTGTAATTAAGTTTTTTGTATTGATTTCCACTTTTAATATTTATTATTTCTAGAAACAAAATAAATTATTTAACTTCAAACAATAATTTTACAACAACTTCAAATAATAATTTATTTAAGGAAATTCCGTAATATAAAATTATAGAACTGTAACTCGTCCACATATCTGTCTTTGAATATAAAGTAGATGAAATTTAAACAATGAAATTGATTTATTTTCATGAAATTGGAACTATTTTGTAATTTGTGTCAATAAACAATGACAAACTATGATGGTCTGCCATTGTTAGTGATGTTTGTTAAAGCAATATAGCGAGTTTTAAAAAGTATTTCTCTGGCGCTGATATTTGCGTTCAGAAAACGCATTCAATTGTGGAAAATTCCTCAGTTGTTGATTAATTTGGTAGCCGCTGAGGATACTTTACCGCAGAGTATCATTATTTCAATGCTGTTTGCATGTCAATTTTCGAAATCATAACACGCCACTCCACGGCAATCCCCATGTCGAATCTAAAACGTGCATGTTTATTTAAGGCGGTGGGTGTGGTGTCAGGGTTGCGGTTGGCACAGGAGGGGCCGCGCCTCGTCAGCTCGGAGGCATAGCATGCGACGTGATCTCCCGATGGGTAACATGGCCCATGAGAGTCCGTGCTCGACTCAGTAGCAGAAAAGCTTTTCTGTTCTCTGCCAGTAGTAGTATTTTTGTTACTCGTAGTTCATGTTTACATTTATTTTGTAAATGTGTCTCATGGCATTTGCACTCGATTAAAATCGTTAATCGAGCTGTGCTGTTTGAGTAAATAGCTGTCATCGTTCCATTGCTGCCTCTCTAAGAGGGCATCCTTCACGATCTGGACCCACAGTGCAGCTGCACCGCCACGGCGATGGCCACGGATCGGCGTCTCGCCCGAGAGGCCATTCCGACTCCCCGTTGCCGTGCTTCCCTCGGCGACCCCGCCTTTCACGCGTCGCGTTTCACTGTGCGCCTGATCGCCTCCCCGCACCCACCCCTCCTCCTCCTTACACCATTTACCCTCGCCCTCGCCAATGCGCTCCCCGCATGTCCCTCCGCTCTTTTTCAGATTGTCCTTTTTTTTCTCTCTATTTCGGACCGAAGCTGCGTGGCCCCTTGCGCATAACCCCCACAACCTCCCCCCTCGTTGTCGGACTATCCGTTCCCGTTCAAGCCCAACTCGCTTCGTCCGCCCGCCCGGTCATCCACGGCTACCGCCATTGGCTTCTTCAGACCTGCTCCAGGGGTACTTCAGATCAGCCCACGCTGAACGGTGGTCGCCCTCAGTCCTGAGGCTAATGCCGCCATCGCCTCTTCCATAAGTCCGTCCCCACTGCCTGAGTCGCGGTCACCCGCCTCCACCTCTCACCCTCCCCACCCCCATCCCCCGCGCGTTTCAGTCGCCGTCGCTGACGCCAGCGCCCCGCGCTCTGCCGGCCGGCGGGCGTACGTCGGCTCCGCCGTCACGCGGCCGCCGCCCATATTGCAGTGTCCGTCCTGAGCGTATTTTAAAACGACGCTGTCGGCCCGCGGCCGGCCAGGCGCCGCTCTCTGCCATCTCTCGTTTATTGCGACCCGTCGCCACTGCCGTGGTGGGGCTTCGCGGGCCCCTGTGCACCGACCCGCACGCACTTCCGCCCGGGGCGCGCATCCGCCGCTATAAAATTCCCTTTTCAGCTTCCCTTCCCTTGAGCTGTGGGTCAGAAATTAAACTTTTTCACTCGCTATTCCCTTCGGAAAATTTTGTGCTTTTCCATTTCTAGAGGCGTTAAATTTCTATGCCATGGTACTAGTCATGCCATCCAAAATATAAATACAAAATGCAGAAATCAATAAGAAAGGTCGTTTGCTTTTTCATTTAAAACTAAATTTATAATTCATATTTCCACATACACGAATAGCTTACTTGGCATAATCAAATATCAGTTTATTAAAGTATCTCTCTTCTTGAAGTACTATAATTTCGTAATGCATTTTTTTTTTCAATTTTTCCATTCCTAAGGAACAAATCCATTATTTTTTTCTCAATTGTTCATTGTACAGGTATTCATGAAACCGAAAGTCCACGAATTTGTGACAATTGAGATTTCTACGGCATGACTTGGGACTGATGATCTTTTACATTCACCTTTAATGTGTTGCTTTATTGTGCAATTATGATATAAATCAACATTTCTATTAAATATGTTACTGAGTTTTAATTGCATAGAAGAGGGTTAATGAAAATTTAACTAAAACAAACCAGTTACTTTAAATTGAAAAGTCAAAATTTGATGGCCGTGATACTCCGAACAGTAATTCTCCACTGTATTGGATATACCTTTGCCCCCACAGACCGCCAGGGGCGAACCCCGTGTGGCAGTGGCGGTGGCGGCGGCGGCTCCCTGCGGAAGGTGCCCCAATTTGCGTGAGTGTCCCACGCTCAAACATTTCTGTTGGAGGGAGTTCGAATCCCCTGCGTTGAAGGCGGAGTCCCCACTTGCCTTAATGATTCCCCTCCGCTCTCCTCGCCCGCCTCCTCCCCGCGCCTCAACGCACCCTCTCCGCCCTCGTGATTGTGTAATCAGCCCCGTCCTCCCGCCCGCGCACTTCGTTTCCGGCGGCGGAAATTTCTCATCGACCTCGAATTTACAATCTGCGAGATTCGCGGTGGAGTAACCGCGGGCGCGCCGACTTCCACTGGAAGGCGAAACCTTCTTCCGAGGCGCCCGCGCCGCGCCGCGCCGCAGAGCAATCTGACTCGGCACGATTCTTGTTGCAGACGTACATTGGCGACGTGTTGGTGGCCGTCAACCCTTACAAGAAACTGGCCCTGTACTCGGACGAACTGGCCCGCGCGTACGCCCGCCGAGGACCCTACCAGCTGCCGCCGCACTTGTAAGTACTGCGGGGACCGAAGAAATTGCGTGCGACTGGAGGTTTCATCCAATTATTTGGTTGCCTTGTTGAAAAGAAAACAAGTTGCCCTTGCTTCTCAAAACCTGAAGGGGGTAGCAGGATGATAATGGAATGGTGTGGCGGCCCTTGATTATTCAATTCTATTTGCTGGTATACTCCGCAAAGAGTATGTTAGGTAATGTTGCAGGAAAACTGCCTTTTTTCTTCCCCTACATAATACTACAATTTTTGGGTCTCTTTTACCGAAAAAGTGTATTTTCCTTTCTCCTATAATATTACTTTTTTGTGTTTATAGAATAATCAAAATACACATTGGGGTTGTTTAGTGGTTTTTCTCAAAACGTCTGTCCGTCAGTCATTGAACAGCACCAGCGCACCTAAACCTTACACTCAATTTTCACCAAAATAAAGATTCTCCGATGGATTTGCGGCCCCTTGAATTTAGAGCGGATCTTTTCAGTTTGTGGGATACTTACATGAAGCTCCTAGGACATTTTCCAAATATTCTAAAAAATTATTCAATGTTTTTTCTTTATTATTTCTCGACTATGGCAAAGTACTCCAATAAAAAAGCGCAGGTCCTATATTTATGAACATCTTGAAATGCTTAATATTGAAAAAGTTTTTTAAAATTTCGACATACTCATACAACCAAGTATCAAAAAATAGAAATGAATTTCTTATTACAGTTTATTTCTCAGTATTTCGTTTCTGAATCATTTCATATACACATTTTTTAAATTATTTGTTGGGTGGTAATTTTGAGTTATATCCTGGCAATATCTTACCACCGCTCCTTTCCGTTTTGACGTCATTAATCATAACATTTTACTTTCAATATTACCTTCCTACAGAATTCGTGGTATTGTTCTAGATTGTTTAAATTATTCGTATCTTAAACAGCGATCTCAGAGTAGAAATTCTCTACTGGATTGAAGGGACATACCTTTCCGATTCATTGCCAATTACACATGGGGTCCCGTAGGGTTTGATTTAGGCTCTATTCTCTTCCTACTTGATTCAAATCGTCGATATACTCTCGACTTTTTGAAACGGAAAAATAATAATCTCGTCGGACGAAGAGCAGAAAAGATGGAACTGTAGTGTGCGATGAATTTTATTATGTTAAAACTAGTTCGAACTAGTCTCGAAGTATTGAGGGTTTGTAACAAGTTTTTGACGACATTATTCTGTCCCAAATCATATTTTATGCTTTTGAGAATGGAAAGACAATGAGGTAAATACAACAATAACAATAATAATAATAATAATAATAATAATAATTTATTACTATAATTGATTGTACGCTCAATTGACAGTTAACAGAGAAAGTACAAAAATAAAAATTAAGAGAAACAATGCATCCAAATATTAAAAAAGATAAGCAATACAAATAAACAAACAAAAAAACTAAAATAAAAATGCTAATAGACAAGTAGAGAAAAAAGAAAAAAAGCACAATATACGAATATTACAAAAGATATGTAATACAAACAAAAAATAGAAACACAAACAGACGTGTACAAAAAAATAGATTAAAAGTCTACTCCGTACTGTCTTTTCACTTCACTTCATTTCATCTTCATATTCGAGATTCCCGTCGACTTTGTTAGAAACTTTTCATTCATATGTGCCTTACACATCGGCAAATGAAAGTAGCATTTGTGCTACAAACGTTTCATTCCTATACGTGGCTTACACAAATCAAAAGTATCAATTGTGCTGAAATTTGCAAAGATATGTTGGTTTTACTTGTCGATGACAACATTTTACATGGGTTTTTGATGTTTTACATGAGTTATTGATGGTGAATGGACCTATTTTTAAAAGAGGGTTGCCATCAGTTGATAATGTTCTTCCTTCCATTTAACTTTCACCAAAAAAATGAATTGGCCCCGAAGTATCGGCAGTAAAAATGTGAGCACTTTCATATATTTCTCTGCTATCTTCCTCTTGGACGATCCCTCTTCAGTGAAGGTTAACAGTATGACAAAACATTTGCCGGAACTGCGCCTAAAGACAGTTTTGTGAGAGCCACTCTTGCACAGTGTTAATATACACTTAGCAAGCCACTACTACCTCATCAATCATCAACTTCCTAGTCATGACAAAAGCAGTTTTTGTTGCTTTTTTCTACATCACGTAATAAAAATTTCGTATGCATATTGGAATTGAACGTACATAGTAACGTTTGCGATAGTATTGGGCGTGAAAAGAACCATATTGGTAGATCCTATTTATTTTCAATCAGGAATGTAGATCGCATTTAAGTGAAAATTGCCGATTAAATAGTCTGCCCAGAACGATTTGAATGAATGTAATCATTGTTTATAATATACATGGATGAAGAAACTAGATACGGTTTATCTACTGTTTTGAAACAATTTGGGAAAGTAAAATTAAACAAATCAAAGTATTTATGAGAACGTTAAGGGTTTAATGTAGCATGTTTCAAAATAAAATGTTTGCAGCAATGAAAAAAATAATGTACATAATTTTCCATAATGGCATAAAATATAAAAATAAAACTGTAAAATGACCTGCTATGGATTTCTCTCCGTTCCACAGCTGAGTTACTACTTGATAACGCTCGTGAGGAAAACTGAATGGCAGCTATGTGGATGATCTTGGCTGTCCGGGTGACGCCGCGTCGAAGGCTGTGTTGCCGACGTTTCGACCATCTTATGCATTCCAGCCCTGAGGAAGACCACGATAAGATGGTCGAAACGTCGGCAACACAGCCTTCGACGCGTCATCCGGACAGCCAAGATCATCCACATGAGGCCGCGGAAGCCTACGACTTCATTGAATGGCAGCAAGGCCTTTGCGGGGCGTGCACCGCAGACGATATGCTCACATGAGCTGAGGGCAACCTTATAGAGCGAGGACGAGTCAGGTCTCATTTCCCCGCGCGGGTCGCCGGGGGGTGGGGGGGAGAGCCGGAAGGAGGGCAAGGTCTGCAGCCGCAGGATCGGACAGGCCGGAAGTTGAAAGCCCGAGCGGGAGGCAGAGAAAGATTCCACGGGAAACCGAGCAATTGAAAGAGAGATGGCGAAGAAAGGAAAGGGCGGAGGCGCCTGGAGGGGTGGGGGGCGGACGAAAGCGAGGTGGGAGGAGGGCTCGTGGGAGAGCGCCCCATCGCCGCCGCCGCTGCCGGACAGACAGCTGGACAGACGTGCGGTCGCCGCCCGCACGTGATGGATGTACCCGCAGCTCTCGCACGCGCTGCACCGGAGCGAACGGGCGATCGGGCGAGCAGCCTCTGCGGTTGTCGACATTGCCCCGCCACGTGTTCCTTTCCCACTCGGCCGTCGGCCCTTGCCCAGCTCACGCCACCGGTCCAAACACCTCTCGCGCACGCGGCGACACGCACGCCGCCCTTCTCTCTAGGACGTCCAGCACGTGACTTCTCCTTTCGCTTCGTTATCGATCTTCGTCAAATGTGGAGTCACGAGTGAAACAGGATACACGATTACGATTCCACGTGGTTTTAATTGAAGGAACATTGCAGTCATTTCTTTCGAATAATTCATTGTGCTGAAGGGAAAAAGTTTGTATCGTGTAGGGCATCACGTAACACTTGGTCACAATAATGTTCTTGCTTAAAAACAAATTTAATGAAAGACAGTGTTGGTGACTGATTGAAAGAGTTATGTAATACATTTTCGATTCCTAATTTTTTGACTGAATACCGCTGCTGTTTGCTGAAATTAAACTTTGGATGATTTGTCCAGAATTATGCTAAAATCGATCTTTCGAAAATTGGGAAAATGACCGAGGGATTTTTTGGTTGAAGAAGCCAGATGTGTTGCATTGATTACTGAGAAATGGGTGGCCTATTCAAAGTAATCTTACAATAATATTATACTATTATTTGCAATATTTCCAATTCACCAATATCGAAATTGGACAAATGACTTTTTTGATATTCTTTGATGATTCTAAATATCACGAAAAGTAGAAACGTGTATTCAACGCTCCCTTTATCTAGTTTCATCGCAAACTTCCGGGGTGTTCCAGTTAGTTATTTGTTTCAAGAAAGAGAAACGGATTTGGAGATCTTAGAAAGAAAAATTGCTGTCAGCGAAGTGGGAAGCACTCCAAGATTTTTTGTCGCTGCTTTCCAGGGTATTGCTTTTGTAAATATATTTTGGCATGCAAATCGGGCATTTAAATATATCCCTACGGCATTTCTTGTTTCCGTCAAAATGCCTTCGTTATACGATTCATACAGAATTATACAATTGCTCATTTGATACTTTTTATAAGCAGTAATTAAAGTTTCTCTTTACGTATTCATATTGTCGTCCGGGCTGGTCTGATTCTTATTATTGGTTTGATTCTGAGTATTATTATTATTTATTAACTTTCTCAACAATGTTGGACATTATATAATACATCGAAATTCAGATTCAAGACCGAGCATCAAAAAGGAAAGTAGAATTAATTTTAACAATGATAGTTAATGTAATTATTTATCATTTGGACTGTATAATTCTAAAGAACCTGTAACAAGTATTGTACCACAGTTTCTGGGTTGATGGCCCCCATCTCGATCAGGTTTTTCGTCCAGTTTCCCTGATCCTTGAGCAAATGCTGAGATGGTCCCTTGTTTTGCTTCTGGACATAAATGTAACTTCATTATTTGTGCACGTCTTCTGAATTTCAGTGGGAAATATAGTTATTCAAATTATCGTTTTTCATATTATCGCGACAAAAAGTATTATTCTTTCATGAAGAACATGAGGGTTCAGGGTAGGAATTTATAGCTAATTTACCTTTGAAAATATATTTTATTATATAGGAGCGAATATTTTTGTCAACAAAACTCGAAAAAAATCTCTCTTTTCTGTATTCAAAATTCGACTAGAATATGGTTTAGGATAGAGACCACAGAATTATGAAAACGTGCACAAAATTCACTTCTCCCCATAGCTCGTCATACGCAGTTTTTAACTGTTTTTGACATAAATAAATTAATAAATAAAGACATTACAGTGATTATTATTATTATTATTATTATTATTATTATTATTATTATTATTATTATTACATTGTGTGTGCAACAACCCTTCATAGGTCAGTCAAAGGTCTTTGTAGATTTCTGTCGTTACTTTGGACCTATATAGAGACAATCGAGTTGAAAGCCGAGATTTCTAACCGATAAGACCGCTATTTTTATTGTGGACCGACAGTCGATTATTAGTGCCTTCTAATGAGAAAAAAATCATGCAAATAATACAAGATGAATTGAATAGAATTTCTCATAGTCATCTTTTGCAATAACACTTGTTTAGTTCAGAGATCGCTAAACCGTCGACAGCGAGCTGCTACTAACCCGTGGGGAAATTTTCGGTACAGTCAGGTTGTCCAACCAGGAGTTGCCTCACTGAGGACTGATAAACGACTCACGAAAACAGTTGCTTGCATATTCCGTGCAGCTGCCACTGTCAATCTCCTAGTTGATTGTGTGACCTTAAGGCTATGTCCGTTATGTTCTGCGTGTGAATATCAAACATTTTCTAATGTGGATTGTTTTATGAAAGTTGTTATTTATATCCTGTTTTTGATTGCTCACAGTAGGATATAAAAACTGCACGTTTGCTCAGAAGCTTTGCTAGTTTGATGTCTTCTGATTTAGATTCTTCTTAACTGATGGCGACCCCTAAAATTCTTAGCGGACGCTGGCCGTTAGGAGTGGCCTTTTATTTCTCTGTGTAATGGTTTATGTTGGTATTAGAGCATAGTATTACACCAAGTAAATGTTCTGTAACAATTCAGATGTCTGTATCACCCTAGAGAAATTTCACGTGTTTGTTTTTTAGGAATTATTTTCTAATGTAATAAATGGAGATAAAGATAACAGGTAAAGGGCAATGTAATTTCATTAATCAAATATCCATTTCCCTTAAAATAAATAATCCTTCTTGAACGAATTCGATTGCAAGAAGTCCTTTGCAGTGATCAGATGTGATTCAAGCTGATTAGCCAAGGGGTCATGGCCCATGTTAGCCCCATTTGAGCGACCCGCATGGTCTGGGGTGCGCCTAATTTCTTTCCCTCTTGGCGGCGGCATCGAGGGCTCGCTTTACGGGGTCCTCGGAGGGCCCATTTGTGCGAGGATTTGGCAGCGTGCCCCGGCCAAGGCGAGGCGGGGAGGGGCCGGGCCGGGCCGGGAGGGCGCGCAGGTCGACTGCGCCCGCGACCCGTCGCCCGCGGGGGGCAGGGGCGGCGACGGAGGGATCGGGCGGGCGGGCGGGCGCTGGAGGGGATGAGCGGCGGGTGGGCGAGGCGGGGTGCCTTTGCGGGGCTTCCGCGCTTGACCCCTTGCACGCGGCCGCGCGCATTCGGGCCCACCGCGCCGCGCCGCGCCGGTCCACCGGCGCCACCGCCCGCGCCGAAGACCTAGGCGCCCGCCCGCGTGTACACGTCACCGCCGCGCCGCGGGGCCAAAGCTCCTTACGGCCCTCGCCCCTTTCACCCCTGACCCCTTTTCGGACTACTCCTGTCCGTTTCGCAATAGATTGGAGAGTACGCATAGCTTTCACTTTTACCGCTTAACTAGAGTGAAATACAAATTTCCAACATTGCATTCGCGGAATAAAAGTGTATACTTTGCACAGATCATTGATAAAGTGTGTTAATTTCACTTCATTTAACATTGACCTCACGAGATTACCTACAAATACGTTTATAAGTTGTAGGTAATAAAAAATGTATTGTTAATATGGAATAATTAAAGCTCTTCCGGAATTTTTAATTCAATTCCAATTTTTGTTATTCTTGAAATATGCGGTTTCTTGACTGTGAGTCTTTGGCCTATGAATGAAATGTTGAAATGATTATACCAGACATATTCGTTCGATTTTTTGAGTAGGATATCCATGGAAGTTTACAATTACGTAGTCTTGAAATAATTCACATTATGAGAAATGGCATCAGATACATGATTATTCCGTTGCCCCTGTGTTTTGTTAACTTTGCACGTAAGTGTCTCGCAAAATACCACTTTGCCGTACACCTACAGCGAAATAACACTGTCCAATCAGTAGGCAGGGATCAGAAGTATTATTTTCCAAACAATGGGTTCTAATTTTTTTGTATTCTAACCATGGTTTGTACGTCGTAGAGAATGTTCTTAAGTTTTGTTTTCAACTCTTTGAATCGTAATCAAAACAAGATAAATTAACGCAATAAAAATGTGTTACAAAGTAGTTAATCGTTGGATTTAAAAATTGAAATTAAGAACCTTTGAACTTATACACGAAGTTTGTTTTGTGTCACATCATCTCTATAAACGAGCTTTTTAAGTGATCCAAATTGTTAGTAGTCTGGCTTTTCATTGCGCAAATGATTATGGCCCAGCTTTTCTGCGTGAATGAAGTCATGGTTGACGTACCTGACACGTGACGCGGTTCACTCAAGAATACAATGATACTATATTAATCTCTATCAATCGTGTTGACGAACGGAATAAATGAATGATGACCAAGAGGCAAAATATACGATATCAATACATCACATTTACCAGTTATAACACACTACATTTAGTAAATCTACGACTAGTATTGGATACGATTAACCAACCAGTTGTGATACGTGTTTAAGCAAGTATTACTCGTTCACTTTACATTTGCAGACGGCAGAATTAGGAACTAATTTTGTTTTGAAAGTGAAGGCCCGAACACACAACCGAGAATACACGAATGGCCCCGATGTCAATCAGCTTCTGACCAATCAGCCGTCTCCGAAGGCAGCACAAGCGCTACGGACACAGCTGACGAATTATGTCTTTCTGACAGTGAGCTGGAGTCGTACTCTTAAATGATTAAGATAATATACAATAAAATAGATCACACCACACGCTATTCACAACATTCACGTACAATATTTTTGCACTTATCTACTGCTTAATGGTTATGTTCTTGCCCCGCCGGGGCTGTGTGTGCTGCTCACCGCCATCTATATCATATTAAACGGTCAGTATATACTGCAGACGCGCGTTTCTCATTCAGTCGGCGGTGACCTCATGTAAACAGATCGCAGCGCTCCGTCTGCAAATGTAAAGTGAACGAGTAGTACAATCGTCTCGCCGATAATGTTCTATGTATCATTTCTTTCTCCTATTTTATTTTCATCTAACTTAAAAGGGTGTGTACTCGTATTATTTATTCAAGTTCATAATTTTTCTTGAGATGAATTATATAGTACTTCTTGTGGAAGACCGTCATTAAGTCTATTCTTGAAACAATTAATTGCAATCATTTGGATCAACACAAACACGTTGCGAACATAAAAATGACGCCACATTCCTCAAGACGGTTAAAAGTCTCAAGTTTGAAAAAATCTTCAAAATTATTTTGACTTAATTCATTTTTAATGATGTCATAAAAAATTAGTGCTCCTACAGCTCCCATATTTTCTCATATTATTGATAGTTTATGTAATATTGCAACGTCCTATCCTACTAACATTTTAGCAATTACTTGAAAACTCCCAACAAAAACAAAGCACGAGTGGTTCGAAAACAGAACATAACTTAATTACTTTTAATATTCAAAAGATTAAATTAAAATGGCTCGCTACTATTGAATTTTTGTTGTTGATAGTTTTGAAGAACATATTTTATTAAATAATTTAGAGTTTTGTTAGATTAAATTCTGTAATCTTACATAGATTAAATTCTTAAATAATCTAGAGTTAGAAGGCAATTCAAAAAATATTTTAACTTTTGCAATTTTTGGAAATCCTGATGGATTGATGAAAATCGTACCTGCACCATTTTAATTTGTGTATTCTAGTCAGGAAACAAATTTAAAGAAAAAATGGGGCTGTAAAGAACCCTAAAAATGAAAAGACCCAGTAGAACTTGTAAAGTAGAAGAAATCTTCTTGGTAGTTATATTTGTATCAATAAAAAACGTATCCACGGTTTTTGACAATCACTTATAGGCAATTAGCACGTCGTTTCATAACTTGATTGGTTACATCATCAGGTTACTAAAAATGATGGGAAATGTAGAAAACACTAACCTTATGTACATAATTTTTACCATAATGTTTTGTAATCTGATGATGTAACAAATCAAGTTAAGGAGCGTCATGCTAATTACTTATAAGGGACCGTCCATAAATTACGTAACGTAAATTTCGAGTATTTTCAATACCCCCTCCCCCCTTATACACTCATAACACGTGCTCGAACCTGCCCTAATTAATTACGTAACGCTTTCTGCAACCTCCGCCCTTTTAAATGTAAGAAATGAAAATAAATTATAACACAGTAAAAACAATTTGTTTTTTTACTTATGTTGAATATTAAAATTAATGATGTTTACAGTAGAAATTAGTTGGCGATGATGGCTGCACCTAATAATAAGATTGGGGCAAGTTGTGAGGGAAAGAAGAATGCTTGGGCGAAAAATGGTCGATCAGCTATGCACACCCCGTCGTGGGATGCAAGAGCGAGAGTATACAGCGCCAATTTAAATGGATTCTAGAATATTCTTCATATCAGTTTTTAATATTTTCTTCGTAATCTTACAGATTCAAAAAAATTTTAAAAATATTTTAATTTATTGTAACTATTTACAACTAATAACTTTGTTTTAAAACAAATTAATTATTTAATATTGTAATGTTTTGGTACAGGCCTTTGAAAACTGTAAAAAGAATAAATATCAAAGTTACGTGACGCTTAACTAATACCCCCCTTCCCCCATGTAACCCAGCGTAAAGCTGCCTTAGACCCCACCCTCCCCCTTTAGCGTTACTTAATTTATGGACGACCCCTAAATGTTTTCATAAAAGCCGTGGATACTTTATTTAATGATGAAAAGATCCATTTCAAGTTCGTAAAGCTTTGAGTGCGGCCATATTGGTCAGAGAATATCAATTAAATGAAATCAATATTTGATGTAGGCTCCTCATCGTAATTGTTTATTTTCGCATAAAGCTTTTTCGGCCGCATTGCGGCCATCTTCAGTGCTCTTAGAGGCGGCTGTGGGCCTCAGTCCAGACAGACAGCCTCTAAGAGCACTGAAGATGGCCGCAATGCGGCCGAAAAAGCTTTATGCGAAAATAAACAATTACGATGAGGAGCCTACATCAAATATTGATTTCATTGATAGCATCGTAAATGCCACACCATTTCCTACTACTAGAATATCAATTGTGGCGAAAATTTTGTGTACAAAAGGCGCTAATGATGGACGGGCAGAAAGTTGTTTAAAAAACACCTTTTCGGATTCAAGGACTCCCAAAATGTGTATTTTCGTCAAAATCTCGAAATGCTGTAACGAGTTTTTGCATCATTACAATATTTTCTGCACAACATTTTCTATTTGAGGAAGTAAAATTAGTATATGCAACTCGCTTGTACTTGGGAGAATTATGTAGGCGCTCCTACAGAATCCATTCGTCAAGTCGTGTGCTAAAAAATTAAACATTACACACTAGTTGCATGATATCCTATTGTTGTTACAATAATTATAACCAGCCACAAATTATGTATTACTTATGAAAAGTATGGTATTGATAATTTCCGATTTAGCTCATATAAAGCATTAGATTGTTGGATATTTCACCTATTAAATGTACATGCTAAAAAATTATTGCAGGATATCACGAATTATTACAATTTCTGCGTGTAGACATGTATCAATCTAGCTTCTGAAACGTTGTCAATCTCACTGTGATCGTTATATTTTAAGTATTGGATTATCAAATGATTTTCTAGGAACAAGCGAACAACACAAATTGAACTCGAAAATTAGACCGGGTGAAATCCTTAATACTCGCGGACGGCGCATTCCAACCTACAAGACTAGTTTTGGTGTGGTAATAGTTGATGTGCTTGTTGCGGAGGGGAAAGTGGTGGCGCTCGCCAGAGAGCTGACGCAGGCGGCGCTGATGGATGCGGGTGCTGGCGCAGGTACGCCGTGGCCGGGGCGGCGCGCCGTTTCCTGCGCGACCGCGGCCAGGACCAAGCGCTGGTGTTGTCGGGCGAGAGCGGCGCAGGCAAGACGGAGGCCGGGCGCGTGCTGTTGCACTTCCTGGCGTCGGGCGCTGCCTCCGACCCGCCCCCCGGCGCCGCGCCACGCCTCCTGCACGCTGGGCCCGTGCTCGAAGGTGAGCCAGCGCCCTCGAGCCTTTCCCCTCCCTTCCTGTCCCCTTCTCCTGACGCCCCTCCCCGCCACAACTCACCCCACCCCACCACAATCCAACCCAACCTACATCGCCCCACCCATCCCACCTCATCACACTGCCGCACCCCACCCCATTCCACACCAACAAACATCAACCAAACCAAACCCAACCCACATCGCCCCGCTCCACCCCACCCTACCCCACCTCACCCCACCCCACCCTACCCCACATCACCTCACCCTACCCTACCCCACCCCACCTCACCTCACCATACGATACCACACTAACACACACACACACTAACATGTGCTACATGACCATACATGTCGAGAGATCGGTTGGGGGCTTAGAGCTTGTCCCTGCTGGGTCGGCGCCCCGTTGGTGGGAGATACCTGATTAGGGGGGGAAACGCTAGTCGACGATAGGTCGGCACCGGATCTCGCCATCCAGCGCGGGAAGATCACCAACACTCCCGATGAATCACTAACAATCAATCAATCAAACCCACCCCACACCACACCACACCACACCACACCAACCCGACCTGACCCAACACGACCCGACACGACCCACATCACCCCACCCTACCCTACCCTGCCCCACCACACCACACCATCCCCTCCCCACCCCACCACACCACACCCCACCCCATTCCTTCCCACCCCAATACACCACGACCCTACTCAATACAGCCCAACCCACACAAATTCACCTCAATCCATGCCATGAACCCCATCAACCCATCTTTACCTCCATTCTTAGTTCTCATCTCATAGTTCTTTCAGGTCCAGTCTTTGTCCTCTTCCATGCCTTGCCTCGTCCCTGTCCCTGGTTCTTTTACCCTCCCCATTTTTCACTACCACATCTGCCCCAGATCTCCTTCCCTTAACCTTCACTGGTCATTGTGCACTGCCTGTTTAGCTCTCATTCTTTTTTGAACATGTGGAAAAGAAAGCACAATTGTATTCCTTTCCTGTTTGTGTTTTTTTCTTTGTTAAATGAATTGATTCAAAGGTTACAATAGTTGCATATTCTTTTGAGTCAGAAGAGTGACGTTAATACCAAGTAAACTTAAATGAAATGAAGATCTTGTTTTTCATTGATTTATAACAAGGTTAGACATAATTTCAACTAATCTTGGTTAGTTAATATTTTTAATTTAAACGTGAAGATATTATTTCTAATGTAATTCGAATCCAAAACTGGAAATAAAATGTTAACATACTGTGTAGTTGAATATTGCAGATGAAGGAATTTTAATATTTCAATTCATTTGCATTGCAAACATTTTACTTAAATGTTTTTATTGTATTTTGGAATGTAATACAAACTTAAACATTGTCCGTGAACATTATACATTCCTTATATGTGATTTAGTTATGCAGAAACTGCCATTTTCATTTTGTAAAAATCCATTGTCATTTATTTTGTTAAAAATTACATAAGAGACAACTCCAATTTTTGTGTGATGTGCAGAAAAAAAATTGAACAAATTTATTCTTTAATATTGTTTCACAATAAATTTGGAAAAGTTTGAATAAGGATTCAATAATAAAATTATCATTATTTGGTCTGGAACTAGGGACAAATTATCAAAGATTTTGTTTGATATAATGATGAACCAGTTCTATAATTTTCTTGTTAATAAAATGAATTTATTAATCACACAGAGAGAAAATTTGATATGTATTTATTGAAGCTCATCTGTTGAATTATATAATTTTTTATTTCTGTTACTTAATTTTCAAATTTTTATTACATCATTTACTAATTCACAAATGGAGATAAATATTATTTTCCCTTATTTCTAAAGACAAAATATTATAAAAGTATTTATTTCTGTTGTAGCATTTGGAAATGCCAAGACTCAAAGAAATGACAACTCCTCCAGATTTGTAAGTACCCTTTTATGAAAATTGGAATATTTTCAATTAGCAGATTGTTCCTTCAAAATTAAATTTTCTATTGAACTTGGGATGAATGATTGCAGGACTGACAGCCATTTCTCCTAGCAATCTTTCATTCAGTTGAGTGACAGCCAAGCTCATTATAAAAACAATATTGTGACATGAAAGTTATAGAATGGAGGATAAAAATTAATTTGGGGTGCTTTAAAATGCTTGAAGCTGATGCAATATTAAATAGAAACCATCATCTGACAGCTTTAATAAAAGAACTTTGTGATAAGTTTTATCTGGCCCATGTATAATTTTTCATTGAAGATTTTTCCCTTGTCTGTTCCATTGTCATTTTAAATTTCAAAAGTAAGCCATCTGAGGTATTCAAATAAGTTTGAAACTTTTCCATTTTATTTTAAATCAGATAAACAATTGGTAAAACTGAACGGCATTGTATTTGTTTTGTAATCTGTATTGTGCACAGGGCAAATACCTGGATGTGGAGTTTGACTTCAAGGGAGACCCGCTGGGAGGCACTATCACCCATTGTGAGTAGTGAAAATACCATGTACTCACCCAAACAACTGTGTATATGTACCCAGCATTGACAAGTTCCTCATGCTATCATGGAGTGTTTTCCTCTGTTCTAGACCTCCTGGAAAAGGTAAGTAGCTCTGAATGCAGTAATCTGTATGTTATTAAGAATTTCAAAATAGCATGATCATATAAAATCTCTCACTAAAGAGAATCATGCCTATCAACATTAATTTTAATTTAACATACCATACATGTTACAAATTTGAAATTACTTTTGTGGTTCTCATTATCACACAAACTTTTTTTTTGTAAATTAAAGAAGAGAAAATTATAAAAGGTTTAAATTTATTGTGACTTTTTCTTTATCTTTGTTTTTGGAGAAAATGGAAAATTAAATACTGACATGCAACCTGCATAAAATAATAATTTTTTAATTCAGCAGCATAAATAGTTCATTAACATTTCAGTTTTGCCTCATTAAATGTCTTTACTATACTTTACTGAATTTGTTAAGAAATTTTTGGAAATATTTTCAACAATTGTCTTCTACTCAGTGTTTTCATTAAGTCTCACCAGCATGACTTAGCATTTATGTTGCAGTCTCGAGTGACGGGACAAGCTGCAGGAGAGCGCAATTTTCATATTTTCTACCAGCTTCTTGCAGGAGCAGATATCCAGTTGCTCAGTAAGTTTGCCTCCTGAGACAATTATGAATTCTTAGGGCATTGCTTTGCCTGCAACTTAAAATTGATTCCAGAGGCGCTGAAGCTGCAGCGCAATCCTGAAAATTATGCCGTCCTGAGGAGCTGCAGACCATCATCATGTCCTGGGGCACGCGATGATCGACAAGATTTTCAAACAACTAAGGTATACTTCCCTCTTAGTGCACATAAAGATATATATCAGTTTAGTTCATGCCCACTTGAGCTTTCAAGCAGCTCTTTCTTTTTTCTGATCTTTTCATATCAAAGACATCATGTGGCTTTATTTGACAATCCAATTAAAACATAAATCAGTCTGCTAGTTTATTTCCGTGCTTGTTACTATTTTTATCTTAACTTAAAAATTAAATTACTCTATTATTTCTCCAAATAATAAAATTCAATCTCACTATTGTTATTATTGATTTTGTTATTATTACAATTATTGTTATTATTATTGTTGTTGTTGTTATTATTATTATTATTATTATTATTTGAAAGGAAGTGAATTACAGTGGAATGAAGTATTATAATGTATACATCAAAGGAAAATAAGGACAAAATATTTATTTAGAGATTATTAGGTTCTAATTTCCACTTGCCACTTTCTGGAAAACCAAGAAGCATCAAGGAATTTCATTGCTCTGGAAAATTAAGGGGAAAAAAGGAAATTTGTAGGAGCATCATTAGAAATCAGGGAAAATTTTGAGAGGGTATAAAACTAGATATTATTCCTTAAAAACATTAGTACAGCTTTATTTTTTACTCAATTTGTATTTGATGAGAAATGTCATTTTGTGTTACTTCATCAAGATGAAACCAGAGAACCAATTTGTAGGATACTGCTTTAATATTCTCTTTGTGTAGTGTGAAATTGCAAATCTGATCAGGGACAAAATGCATTGGAAAATGAGGAATAGTCTGGGAAATTTGTTCCCAGAAATGAATGGCCACCCAAATTAGTATTTCTATGACAATATTCCTCTAAGTCAAGAACTTGGCTTAGAAACACATTTTTATGGAGTAATGATCTGTTAAACTATACTTTATATTCTACTGTTAGCAGTTGATAGTCCGTAAGTTGTGTCAGGAGTCGTGAAGAGGACCGCCAGGTAGCATCTCCGCATACGCAACTCTCTCTCTCTCTAACGTGCTCTTGTGTTACTACCCAGCAGCCAGAATTGGGAAGGAATTAGGACAGTGGTAGGGTCTAGGATGATTCACAGGGGTTGGATTGGCCCCTGTGAAGCAGCCAAATTCATTTTGTCAGAACAAGTTCAAAGCAAATGTAATAAATATATCTCTATATCTATCTTTTGAATCTCCTTTACATTAATTTCTGACTTTCTATGAAGCAAAAGAAATTAAAATATATTTTGCAATAAATAAATGTTACAATCAATTTACAATGTAATTTTTAGCACAATGAGATCTAATTCAAATAATGTAATTTATAATAAAACAACTATCCGACTAAAATTATACTATGAGTTTAATCTGATTTTTATAAAATTGTATTATATAATGTAGTTGTCTTTTCATTCTCTATTTGTAATTCATATTCGTTTAAGTTCATCCAAATTAGTACAGATTTCTTGGAATGATACATTTTATGTGTGTAGTATTACATTATGACTTGAATGTAATGGTATTGTAGTAATACTTGTTTATTTTTTTGGAGTTTTTCTCCAAAATTACCTACTGTCTTACAACATGAAATTACTATATTTATTAATCAATTTCACCGCAATAGTATCGAACAACCACATTCCACTACCTGCCTCTTCTTTACTCATTTGCCCAGTAAGATATTCTACATGAATTCCAGTTTATATGAGAGTCAAATCTTGTGTTGTTACTTATTTATTTGAATTCTGCTGCTTATTTAATCTTCTGTCAGTTTTTGCTGTTCCTAACAGAAAAAGATTTCTTTTGTTCTCTAATTTTAGAGATTACTAATGAATTATGCAAATTTGAATAGAATTTCTTTTTTAATATGAATAAAAATTAAAAGGATTTTTATATTTATTAGATAAACTCTAGCGATTACATCACACAAAAGTAATGGTTGCAGAATGTTAAAAAAAAAAAAAAAAAAAAAAAGTGCTACATATGTAGATAGTACTACATATGTAAGTACTGTATGAGAAATCAAAACTCCAAAAACATTGTTTCATGTCTTTCACGACTCATTCCCCAAAAATAATACAATGAAGGAGATTAACTAAATCTGGAACAAGACAGTAACTATTCATTGCAAATACATACTGTAAAAACACTAAACATCCATACAATCACTGTGAACTGTATTTTGAATGTTTTTGAAAATATAATTGAATTGTTTTACATTTCAGTTCAAACAGCTTAGTTCAGTTATCAATTCAAACCTCTTAGTAAAAGAGTAAAATTAATGTCCTTGCACAGGATTGTGGGAAGCATGGAAAGGGCACATGGTTGATACTTCTATTTGCAAAATATCTGCTCTGAATTACTCAGATTATCAGTTCAAAGAGCTTAGTAAAAGAGTAAAATTAATGTTCTTTATTTGGTAGTTCTTAACATTTCTTTCCTTGTCACCATTCCTAGTATCACCATTTTATAATCCCTTTCTCCCTTTTCAACTCATGATTTGCCCAAGCCTCCAGCACAGAATCCTATAATATCTCAGGGCCAATAAGCTGAAAACTATTATTGTTAGAATCAAAATAAATTCATTATTAATCTCTACTTTGTTTTCCTTTTTCAAATACTTCTACATAATGTGGGATACTGCAGAAAAAAATACTGATTTTTTAACAGAAATACCATTTTCTGTAACCCTGATATTGAAAAAGTGGATTTTTCTTGCACATATAAACAGAATATTACTTTCTTTCACTATACAATATAGTGTAGTTAAAATCCAAGTTATGGGGAGCCCTTGAGACTGCAAAAGTGCTTTTTTCTCGCTCTGGAAACCCTTGCAGACTTGTGTTATATGTTAATGCTTTAACTGTTGCAAATAATACAAGAAAGTATGTGCTATTGTGATTGAAAACCACTAGTTTTGATTTGTGAATTATATATATGATAGATGTACTATAATATACATATCCATGTAGCTGGCCTATATTGTGTACTTTTCATTAATAATCTTGCAGCATGCAATGGAAGTGATGGGTATTTCATCAGATGAAATAGTCTCATTGTTAAAAGTAGTGGCATCAGTATTGAAGTTGGGTAATGTCACTTTTTTGCCAACAACAAACATTGATGGGACTGAAGGCTGTGCTATTAGTAATGAATATGGTAAGTTACTGTGAGAATTAGTCAACAATTATTTTATGTTCTATAAATACAATTTTATTTAAAATTTACTTTACTGATCCTCTACAGAGCTTTTTGAGGTATCTCAATTACTGGGAGCCGACATGGCTGTCTTGCACGCAGCACTTACTCAGCGTTGTGTAACATTCTGCCCACCACCACCAAAGTGTTGTTCATCACCCAAAAAGACTGGTTCTCCAGCTAAGAGCAGCAGTCGAGGTATTTTGAAAGAATTTTAATGCATATGATAAAATGCAGTCATTTTGTTTTTTAATTATAGCCCCTGAAATTTGCCAGATCTCTTTGATGTTTGTGATCTACTGGGAAGTGGTACAGATGAAGAAGTTATTGCAGAACTTGGTGCTTCAGAAGCTGCTCGAACTAGAGATTTGCTTTGTAGAGCCCTCTACAGTCGTCTTTTCACTTGGCTTGTTAGTCGTGTGAATGATTCTACAAAGGTCTGAAATCATTATTTTATTTTCAATGTTGTTGTTATTATTACTATTATCACTGAAAATGTAATTATTAATATAATAATTATTATTATTATTATTAGATTTGTATTATAACTCACAATAAATTAGTGATAGTGATAGTAGGGCCCAGATCCTTAGGTTGAGTCCTGTTTAATTCTCTTCTTGATAATGTCACACTTTTTCTGTATTTTTTTGTTTGTTTTTTCTACATTAAATACGTGAACCACTCTTGTTCCAAAAAGTTTTCAGATTGAACATTTAAGTGTCAATAAGGCAAAATGTGCATATTGAAAGAAATATAATTTTAAAAATAACTTAACAATGTGATATTAGTGTTAAGAATGAAATTTTATTGCTGCATCATTTCCTTATTGACAGACGTGTCTGAAATGTAGTCATCACACTGTGATAGAAGCACTTTTCATACTAATGAATAAATCAAAATAACAGGGCCTTGACAGACCTTCATGTTTAGAGTTTGTGAAATACTAAATTTGTGAGTGTTAACCTGGTATGAAAACAAATCAGTATTTCTCCCAAACTAATTTCCTGTTTTCAAGTCATATAATTTGTTGAAGAAATTTTAGAGAAATTAATTCTGCCTGCCATTAAATAGATAGTAGTTTTAGTTCAATGTGAATTTAAAATATATTTTAATATACTTGGATTATTTCATTTCTTTTCAGTTCTCAGGTTATTTAGAAATAAAGAAAATAAATATCAGAGATACAATTTCTAAGAAAGGGAGATGGCAGGACAGGGATTGAGAGATTAAAACACAATGTGAATGGATTCAACAAAACGATATATGAATTAAGTTACTTTAAGGACAATTTTTGAAATCACTATCTGTGAGACCATTTCCTTATTTACCCATTGTAGTGAACATAAGTCAGTTTTATTGTAATAAGAGGAAATAAAATAAAATAAAATCCCAAAAACTTGGGCCCTATCGATTAGTTTTGCTCTTTAGTGTTAAAACAAATTGTTAATGTTTGGTGGTCAGGAATAAAGAAATGTATATGAAAGGTGACTATTATTGTCTGATACTCATGATCAAAGATACTAATGAAATTGATCATTTCTTCTCAAATTTGACTGAGACCTTAATTACTTGCACAGCTGGATCTCACAAACTGAAAAAATTTAATATATTTGTATTTAAAAATCACTTTTTTAGGTGAAACCCTATGGTAGACGAAGAGTTTTGGGCCTTCTTGATGTTTATGGTTTTGAAGTAATGGAACGTAATGGTTTTGAACAATTTGTCATTAACTTTTGTAATGAAAAGTTACATCAAGTTGTGACAGAAACAACACTGCGTTTAGAGCAAGAAGAATATGTAAGAGAAGGTCTTGAATGGTCTCATGTGGACTTTCCATGTAATCAATCTCTTTGTGATTTTATTGAAAAGGTATTAGCATAATGTAATTTTTCACATTTGTTAGAAAAATTGTTTTTTGTTTTGTTTTTTTAAACTTATATATTTATTATAGTCCTTCTTTATATAAAATTCCACTTTTGCTTCATTTCTATTTTTTTTATTTCCAGAATCATGGTGGTCTACTTTCTCTTTGGATGAAGCAGGAATAAGTATGTTATCAGATGAAATGTTTCTTTCTCGACTCTCTCAATGTCCTGCCCATCGTGGTCTTCTGTCTACTGCTCACAGTGCTGACAATAGTGTTCCCCCTGGCTGCTTCAGGTTCTGATAGCGTATTTCTAAAATTTAGTGTAACATTGAAGTTAATATATTAGTTTCATTTCATATTTTCTGCATTTTTCAGGTTACGACATTTTGCTGGAGCTGTCACTTATGATGTGCGTGGTTTTGTAGACAAGAATAATGATATTTTACCCCGTGATCTATCTTTGGCAATGTATCGATGTCAACATTCTTTGTTGAAACTGCTCTTTCCAGAAGGTTGGTTAATGAAGTCATTGAATTGTGCCTCTAAATAGATTTATGTGAGTGTTTAATAATGAATTTTTTGAACCAATTGTGAACCAACTTGTTTTTGTTGGGACACAACATAAGTGTGGTATATAAAATGAATAATAAATTTAACCAGTTTATTGCAAGGAAAAAAGAGACCCTTACCCAGAAAGAACATACATAATAGGCCTACAGTGTACCAAATCAACTGTAACCAGGAAGGCTGTAAAGCTAAAACATAGGTAGGAGCAAAAGAGAACTCAATATTAAAATTAAAGAACTTACGGACAACATGAAACTGCCACAATATAAACACACCATCACTATACTCGTGTTACTACACCAACACATTGTAAACTGAAATGAGGTAATAATGTTAGACTAAGAAAACAACTACAGGAAAAGTCTTATGTCAGAGATCATACATTTATATAAAATGGACAATACGCTGAAGACTCAGACACTAACAAATTACAATATATTTATAAAATACTTGTTTAGTTAACCGAGGTGAGATTCTGTGTACTGTTGACAAATAAGTAATACCAACTAACCTAAGTAAACATCAGTTTGTTGATGAATATTGTTAAGATGGTAACACTGAAATCTAAAATTACTTAATATGAATCGCAGTTTCATAGAGACAAATGTATCCACCTATCAATAAATTACAATGGACTCTGTGGTAAATGTTAGTTGAATCCCATCCATCATATCCATATGTTACTTGTTAAGTTGATGAAAACTAGGAACTGATGGTGAGTTGTCTAAATAGTAATTTTATTTGTAATGGTTCATGCACATTATGGTCTAAGGGTAATTATTGTGTTCCGCTTGTATTGAATAAATATGTAGTACCTGAAGAAGAATCCAAAGACGTAGGATTTGAATTGTAGTAGTAAGAAAATTAAAGAAGAATTAACTGTCTGTAAATAATTGGTTCAAAATATTCTTCATTGAATTGTGTGTTTTAACAGACAAAAAAATTAAATTAACTTTCTTCTGCAGGAAATCCTAAAAGGCCTTCTCTAAAACGACCAGCAACTGCTGGTGCCCAGTTCAAAGTTTCTCTGACTGCTTTAGCTCGATCTTTAGCTGGTAGACATGCTCACTACATTAGATGCATTAAGCCTAATGAGTTAAAGCAACCTCGCATTTTTGAACTTGCTTTAGTACAACACCAAGTTAGATATTTAGGGTGAGTATAATCTATTTAAAGAACATTTCCCATGTATAACCTGGGTGCTCTATTTTCTAGAAATAATTACTATGATTTCTATATCATTAAATCTAGTGGTTCTATGATGTAGCACACACTTTCTTATAACACATATTATGCATTTTTCTGCATGTAGTTAATAGTTATATTTGCTAACTCTGAATAAATACTTTTGAAAAATTATCAACAAAATTCATCATCATGACAATGTCATCTCCAAGCTATTCCAGCTTTAAATTCTCCAGTCACATTTGTAAATGAATACTGTTTACAAAAACTTCAAATTCTTCAAAAAAATTTGGAACATAATATTTTGAGAAAATTTATTGAAAAAATTTCAATAAATAAATTGGTTACAATTAGTTTATTATTATAATCATGATGTAGAAGATATTGGTTAGGTTAATAATTATATTTTTTTTAAATTTTAAGCATCACTATATAGTAATTTAATCTTTCATTTATTTCTATTTTTTGTTTACTAAATCATCTGTAATAATATGTATCATTTAAAATATATCTGTAATGCAATTATTGAAAATGCACAATAAGAAAAAAATGTAAGTTTTAAAAATTAAATAGTTTTAATAGAAATGACAGTTATTATGATTAAGGTCTGTATCTGTATAAAATGTTAAAAAACATGTTTCAGCAATTTTCGAGAAAATGTTGAAAATGTATTTTAACAATATTGTTACATTCCAATTTAAACAAATGTGGGATTTCAAAAAACTAAAATGTTCTAATCTTGCAGGAGTAAATTGAAGAATCTCAAATATCAGGGTTTGCAAACATTTTAATTTCTCACATACATTCGTATATACAGAGTAATATACATAGTATAGAGAAAGTAACATAATGCTGCGGAAAATAAATTTCAAGATTTCAATGGAAATTCACATTTTGGGGTCCCTTGATACAAAAAAAGGGTTTTTCTTTTCAAAACTTCCATCCATCCGTCTGGTCTTCCTTCTCTTTCCGTCTGTTGGGTGTATGTGAACAACACTAGTGCCAAAATTATGCACATGATTTGCGTCAAACTAACTAAACCCATGTTGATCTGGACTGAGTTGAAGCTCTGAAATTTTGAAAAATATTCATTAATTTTTGTTTGTTTTTTCTTTATATGAAGCCCTTGGAACATTTTCAAAATTTTCTCAAAAAAGTCTCCAAATTTTTTCTTTTAATTTCTTGTAACCATAGAGTAAAATACACTTATAAAGGTAACATAGGTTCCATTTTCATGGTTAACTCTGAATTTTCGGAAATTGCAAAAGGTTGTGTTGTTGTTGGTGGTGTTTTTTTTTGGGGGGGAGGGCAATTGCCTTGTTTTTTCAAAAATTACAAAAATGTAATTTTTTTTTACTTGTCTGTCACATCATTACTATTTCTATTAGAAGTGATTTGTTCACATTATTGCATTTATGAGCACATGTGCTGAAATGATGTCATATAAAGTTTCTCGAAAACTCAAAAGTTTTCTGTGAAAACAAGCCCAAAATTCTCCATTTCCCGAAACATTCAAACGCCATTTTGTTAAAAATTGCACCAAATGTTTTCTTTAAACTTTTTGAACTGATAGTGCTAGTTGCACTGCTTAAGATAACACAAAGTGCATTTTTCTGTATTCTTTTGTTTATTTCAAATATTTACACAAATATAATTTTTTCTGAATATATTTTATGCCATTAATATGCAAATTTCCAGTGATTTGTAAACATCATTACTTTTGTAAGTAGAAGTGCTTTAAATGACTTCCAATAAAGTTTTTCAAAAACTCAAAAGATTTCAGTAAAAAAGATCTTCAAATTTCACTTTTACCTTAATGCTTAAACAATATTTTCTTAAAAATGGCTCCTAATTTTTCAATGAAAATTTCCATGTAGGACAAGGTTGTACTCTTTAATATTCTAAAAGTAATATTTTGAATTTACCATTAGGAAACCGAAAAATTGAGAAATTTTTTTAAAATATTAAGTTCTTGTGGCAATAGGTGGCAGTTACTAGAGGATGGGGCCAGACCGAAAGTGTGCCCCAGACCAATAAAATTAGAAAACTAATTACTACAAGAAAGTCTGTTCCATTTTGTAGCACCACTAGTTTATAAATGTAGTGCTGTTCATGCAGACCTGTAAAAATAAAAGGGTTCCGTTAAACTTGCCATTCCTCATGTTAAACCTGAAAGTAGAATAGTAATTTTTGAAAAAATGTGTGCAATGTAAAAAATGATGTTTACTAATGAACATGAAGGCAGTCATAGGTCCTCAAAATGTATATTACCATCAGAATATTTTGATTGATAATTTGCACATCAACAATCCTTTTCCTACTCTGTTTACATGAGGAAGAAAAAATACTCTTAAGAATGAAAATGCAAAGATGTTCAATTAAGATTGAAAAATTTTGATTTGAGCTAAGCAGCTATTTAATTGAATTAAATGAAAATAATAAGGTTTCTTGTTAATTTTTCTTCTGTTCAAATGTTTGCATTTCTGACTGAATAATTTTAAATTTCTTTATTTATGATTTAATTGTCTCCATTTATGTATTTGTTTGTTTTCCTTCCTTTCTCCACTACTTCTACTTCTCTCCATATCTTTCTCCTTCTTCTTCTCCTTCTCCTCCTTCTTCTCCTTCTCCTCCTCCTCCTTCTCCTCTTTCTCCTTCTCCTCCTCCTTCTCCTTCTCCTTCCCCTTCCTCTTCTCCTTCTCCTTTCTCTTCTCCTTGACCATCTTTTCCTTGATGGCCTTTAGATTTTAAATTTTTACTCCAGAAATTTTTCTTAGAGTATTCTTGTTGTACAAATGTTTTTAGTTTCAAGAACTATTTATTTAACCATCAAGTGTATTTCTAAAATACTGCTCGTATACTGTAACAGCCTTGTGGAAACTGTACGGGTTCGACGAGCAGGATTTTGTCACCGGTTACCATACATGCAATTTTTGGAGCGCTATAAAATGCTGTCACTTCGCACTTGGCCTAGCTGGCAAGGAACTCCAGTGGAAGGAGTGTCTTACTTGGTGCGAGATCTTCCCATTCCCAGTGGTGAATTTGCATTTGGCAGAACGAAGCTTTTTATGCGAAGCCCACGTACAGTAGGTATCCATTGAAAACATTTCAAGAAAATTTTATATTTTATTCTCACAATAATCAGTACAAAACCTGACAAACTAATATGGGACTTTTGAAGAAGATACTCCCCAATGGAGTAAACTAATGTTTCTTGATATTGGGAAGGAGAGGAGGGGGAAATGCAGTTTTTGTACTTATTTTTTCCCCATCCTTCAATATAAAAAATTGCTTTTTATAGATATTTTCATTGCAACTTAATTTGCATTTCAGGACTAAAGTTAGTTCATGTGAAGAAATCAAATCACTCTTCCAGAAGTATTGTTAAAAAAATCCATTTTTGTATGAGAGAAAAACATTTTTTAAAAGGAATAGCTGAAAAATTTGAATATTTTGAAATAGTGGTGCCATTTTCAAAAGTTGTGTTATAATTTGTTTAAAAAATTACGTATGTGGAACAAAAAAAATTGTTTCATGTGTCTTTTGATGAATATTCTTTGTTAAATCATTTCCTTTCAGAAGGCTGACAATCAAATAAATAAATAATAAAAGCTATTCTTAGGGTTTGATTTAAGTATTTGGTGTTAAGCACCAAGGAGAAAGGAAGCATCTAAAACAATGTTTTGGAGGAGTTCTGAAAATATCATTAGGCATTACATACATTCTCTGGAAATATTTTTTAAGTCTCTTATTCAGTATTACCTTTCACATACTGTATGTGCTTCTAACATCTACCATAAAGGAATATTTTCTGTTTTTACAATATCAGTTCAATGGAAACTGTGACTTTCTATTTCTTCTAATTCACATTGAAAATGAAGGAATACCATGGAACTTTTTTCCAAAATTCAGTTTAGTTATTAAATATTATTGCTTTCACTTTTCATTTATTTCTAGGTCTATGAACTCGAAGAATTTCGACGTGCACGTCTTGAAGATCTAGCTGCTTTGATCCAGAAAACATGGCGAGGACACTGGCAGAGAACACGGTTCTTAAAAATGAGAAGAGCACAAACTGTGATAGCATCTGCCTGGCGTAGTTGGAGAGTAAGTAAGACCTTAGTTATATGAGTATTACATTTCTCAATTCAGTCACTTGTGTAATACTAATTATTCTTTGCCAATGCAGGAGTGTCGCTTTGGAATATCCTTTGAGGGGCGAAGGCATTTGTGGTGCCTTTACAATGTGGTATGTTGCTGATGTTTCCAGATGTTTTCAGTGTTTTTGCACCTTCTTGTTATTCCTTGTAATGCTTCACATTTTGATGTTCCTTAGTTGTAATTCTGCACTGGAGTATCTTTTGAAATAAACCCTTTCTAGGATGAGTTGGTGTAACATCATTATCTACCTGACACCAAGGTCTCTATTTGAAAATGTCCTGTTCTTTGTTGTTTTTAGTCAGTAGGATAAATTTTTCTTGAACAAATTTGTATGCCTTTAGATGAAAGGTTGTCCTGATGCTTAATTAGAGCCAGCAAGTTGATGGTAAGCTATTTCATAATTATTTTTGAAACAAAGTGCAGTAAAATATCCTTTTGTACCAATGTCCAAGGTGTATTAAAGTAATTATTTTACAGCTTTCTTTACTCTAGTTTGTTGTGGTAGTTTGATTTGCAGGTCTTCAGTTGCTGACCTTAATTCCCTTTTAATAGTCATCAGGTTTGAAGTCCCATCAGTGAATAATGCCACCAGATTGACAGCCTTTTTCTTGTATTGCAGGCAAGGGAAGAATATAGGGAATTGAAGCGGCGGAGACAGTTAGAATGGGCTGCTTCTGTAATCCAGATTCGTTACATTCTACTTCAGGTACTCCTTCATTTTTTATTTGAATGATGCAAAAGCGTAACAAAAAATCAATCTCTTGGCAGCACATGTTGGATAGATATACCATGAAAAATAACATATCAAGCTATGTGCTTCTGCCCATCTCTTCTGTCATTCCTTGTCACATTGTCAGATGTGATGAATGTGCGTTGAGAATGAATAGAAGATAAGAATCTGTGCTACAAGCATGAGTATGTGAAATGCGAACAGCAGATGGGGAAGAATCAAATAATGTACCAAAGTGAAATTAGAGGAAAAATGACGATTGCATTTCTGTTATTTAACAAATATAATTTTACATTTTTACATACAGTTGTAAAAAACAATTAACAGAGTAGTTAAGAATTATTAAAATGTGAAAACTACACCACAAATAAGCAATCTGGACCTTATTTTTTTCTCTCACTCTCTCTGTGTTTCCCTCTCTCTGCCCCTCCCTCACCCTCTCTCTCTCTCCCTCTCCCCCCTCTCTCCCTCTCCCCCCTCTCTCCCTCTCCCCCCTCTCTCCCTCTCTCCCCTCTCTCCCTCCTTCCCTTTTTCTACCTCCCCCTCTCTCCCCCCCTCTCTTTCCCTCTTGCTCTCTCCTTCCCTCTCTTTCCCTCTTGCTCTCTCCTTCCCTCTCTCTCTCCCTTTCTCCCTCTCTCTCTCTCTCCTTCTCATTCTCCCTCTTGCTCACTCTCACTCTCTTGTCTGCTAAGCCTCTTCATCAAAAATCAACAATTTAACAAAGTCAAAACAACTCTATCTCAAATTTCATACAACTACCCAATATTGTATTCATTACAATATTGTTTCTTTCAACAACGTTTCTGACAATCCATAACTTGGAGTAGAGTACAGAAAGACTAATTAGGTGTCATTGGGTAGATTACAACACAGAGATAGACTCACATAATTAAAACACATAGAATAACAAATAGTTTAATTTTACTTTGAATTAAATTTCCTCCTTTTGTCTGTCTGCTCATACCATGTAGTGGAGCTTCTCGGAAGATTTAAACCCTGAACCAAAAATATAACGGAAGATCAAAAATATAATTTTTGAATTGCATTGTGAGAAATGTCTCGATGCACCAGTGCATAGGATGTGCATGCAGGTTGTGTGCAGTCCCAAGGGTGTTGCTGAATTGCTAATACCTCTGGTTTTTAGATACCATAATCTATGGTATTATACTGTATCATCATAAAACCATTTTCGGTGCTTCCAGGGGCTCATTCCCCATCCTTCAGTAACAAATTCCCGGAGCTGAGTTCTCTTTGGTGCTTTAAAAGAGGGCCAATTCATGTGAATTTACACAAATGTCTATATCTATTCATGTTAATTTACACAAATGTTATATCTTTGGGCCAGCATCAAGATAAGCTATAACAGACACAGCAATACTCTTGCTGTTCCTAAATGTTAATATCTACATTTTGATTAAAGTGTGTCTCATCTTGTTACTACCCCAAGCATTTCATTATTGTGAACACACTCATAATAGAAATATTAAACAAGATAGACTCTTTCACCAAATACAAAACATTCTGTCTGTTTGTACTTGTTTCAACAGCCCATGTACATGCCATGGCTTACCAGCAGCTTCCCGGCCTTGCGGCCATGGGTTAAGGCATATGTGTGGTTAGTACAAAGACATCCCTAAGCCATATTCTGGTCTTCTCAACCTGAGAAGTGAGTTTTCTCATCATCACACAGAAACATATACTTGGACATTGCAAGGAAAACGCACACTGTAATCTTGCCCAACCGGAGTCGAGTCATGGAAAGCAAGGACATAGACCAATGAGAATGGGCAATACAAGTCATTAACATTTACAAATAATGTGAGGCTTGTTCTGGCTGGTGCAGCTTATCTTGTTACCTTTTCAAGCCCTTCATATGATAAAACAAAACATGCAAAAGCTATCATTTGAATATTGCTTATCCAATAAATTTATGAAGTTTTCTCTTTTCAAAGACATCAAAAATAAATGTCAAAAATTTTGACAGATTGGCATTTTTGAGTAATTTTCCTGCTCTGAAGCAGATATCTAAATTATTGAAATATTTTTCATAGATATCTAATGATTTACTTTAAGATCTTGATAAGTACATTATTAAATTATTATAAATTAACTGAAAGTATATTAAAATGTTCTAGCGTCGTCGCTTCTTATTGCGTCTTGCACAATCATTGGTTCCATCAGCAGAATCTCCAATAAGCAGAGAGTGGCCTTCTGCACCCCAACGCTTGACTGACACTTCACTTTTGCTTCGAAGGCTTCATCACAAATGGAGGGTGAGTACAAGGAATACTTATAAATTTGGACTTGCTAAAAGGAAAGAAGAAACAAAGTGAACAAGGGAGTATTCAAATTTCAATGAAAAATTATTCTTACACTTGATTAATATGCAAGCCTCGTTTGTTATACTCTTCTTATCTTTACGACTCTCAACAAGTAGATACACATTTTTTTATCATCTGTCATTATTTGTGTGTTTTAGTGTCATAAATATCGATTGAAATTTGACCAGACTGCTCGAAACAGAATGAGAGAGAAAGTTACTGCAAGTATAATTTTTAAAGACCGGAAGGCATCTTACCCACGAAGGTGAAAATATTTTGTGTTATGAAGCTGCTGTGATTCTGTAGTATTTGATTCCTTAAATACTATCCTTTTTGGATTATTATTTTGTCTTTGTTTATGGTTTTATTTGTGTTGTACTTGTAATTAAACAATTTATTTTCTACTTTCCAAATTTTTTTGTTTTTGCAGTGTTTCTCATCCGTTTCTTGGTGATTATGTGCGTCTTCGGCAAAATTTGCAGTGGAAAAAATCATGTGTTGAAACAAATGATCAGTATGTTGTGTTTGCTGATATAATTAACAAAATTACTCGTTCAAGTGGAAAAGTGAGTCTATTGTTGATTTGTAAAGTGAAATTGAAATTTCTTTCAGATTAAACATATTGTTAAGAAATAATAGTAGAATAATAATTATGTCTACAAATGTTCTGTTCATGTTTTAGTTTGTGCCCATCTTGTTTGTGCTTTCAACTAGTGCCATGCTTATTTTGGATCAGCGTACATTACAAGTGAAATACAGAGTGCCTGCAGCAGAAATATATCGACTTTCACTTTCACCATATCCTGATGATGTTGCTGTCTTCCATGTCCGTGCAGTATGTATGGAAAATCTATTAAAATTAGAAAAGATAAGCTTTCACCTTGCCCTGGTAAACATTGATTATTATCAGCTTACTGATGAATTGCTGAACTTCTTATATTTTGCTTTATTACAGTTGGATTCGTATAAATGAAATTTGTAATATTATATTTTTTTTAATATTTCCTCATCATGCTCTTAAATAACATCTCAGACATAGTTTGAATAAATTATTATATAAATGCTTTGTAGTGAATCTGAAACAATTCCCATTGGGTGGTATGAATAAAACTGAGCATATGCTATTTACTCGCATTTTCTGAGCAGATGCTCGGTAGCGTATGAATAAAAGTTTCGAGAATATTCTTAAAGAATGATGTGCCTTTCCTCAAGCTCATCTTCGTTTGTGCTATGCTATGTAGAGGCTAGTTCCCTGTAGTGCAGCGTAGTGTTACTTGCAGCCCAGCCCCCCCTCCGAGACTCCGAGCCAGCAGCATCTGCCAGGCTGCCTGTTCCAGAGCGAGCTAAGCCGGAGGAAGGGAGATTTCGTCTTCCAGACTGGCCATGTTATTGAGATTGTCACCAAGCTGTTCCTTGTGGTGCAGAATGCACTAGGTCGACCACCTGAGGTCAACATTAGCACTGAGTATGTAACTATCCACAAATATAATTTAAAATAAGACTACAATAGAATAAATTTAAATAGGTCTTGTAGTGCTGTACATCTCACTGTACTAGTTTTTGATTATTTTTCAAAGATAAAACATTTTCTTTTAATTTTGTGATCTTCTGTCTAATGTATAGAGTTAGTAGTTGGTACCACATTTTATCTGTAACTAGCTGAACCCATGTGACTATATTGCACTAAAAGAATAACTAGAAAAGTTATAGCTAAAAAGTACAACATACACCCTCTTTGGAAAATCAAAAACTCCCCAAAAATATTGTTTCATGTTGTTCCGTTCTTGTATTCTCAAATACAAATGAAATGAGAGAGGTTTACAAATTCTGAAACAATACGGTTACTTTTCAATGCAAATCCAGAGTTAAAAATGTTTGTGTAAATATATTTGAAATGTTTGATATTTACCAATGTCTGATCATGTACGTTGTAATGGAATACTGAAGGAAATCCTATCTTCCTTAATTTAAACACATAATATATCAATTATAATTACAATCACTGAATTTTTGTTATTAAGAGACATGTTTCAAACAATTGCTGGACATTGCGTTTATATACACTCATTAATCTTCGCATTTAAAAACACTCAATCTTCTAACTTAAAAAACGCACTATCTTAACTTTGCTAAATATGACCTCACACTCGCATAAGCTTGCTCACACTATGCCTAGTAGACCTTGTTTAAGAAGGCTGTGACTTAAACAACATAATGAAGAAATGACAGTAGATCAGCATTCATCCTATTAATTTTAAAATATTTTTAAAATTTTATGTTTTATATAAAACCAATTAATAAAAGCCAATTATAACATATCCAGGGCCCATTTCCTTTTATTTAAAAAGAAAAAATCACATGTTGTTGTTTAAGAAGAATGATCACATTTCTTTCCAAATGAAAACTCATAGTGTTTTAAATATGTAGATAGAAACATTGACATTATATGTCTATTATCTAAAAGTGAATGTGTGTTTTGTGTGTGCTTGGGCGAGGACGTGCGCGTGGATGAGGGCGTGTGCATGTGTGTGTGTGCGTGTGTGTGTGCGTGTGTGTGTGCGTGCGTGTGTGCGTGTGCGCGCGTGCGCGCGCGTGCGCGTGGGCGCGCGCGTGCGCGCGCGTGCGCGTGGGCGTGCGCGTGCGCGTGGGGGTGCGCGTGTGCGTGTGCGTGTGCGTGTGTGTGTCCGTCCCATGAAAACATGTACCACTGGAGCAATCGGTCCCATATTCTCCACAAATACTTTTGAGCATCCTAGAAAAAAATAAAGAGGGTAGCGAATGGAGAGGGTTAAAAATGTTTTCCCGTTTTTGTTTTTTAATAGAATTTAAGTTTCATACAATTTGTAATGCCTCTATGTGCCATTCTCACTGGGCAAAATGAGCAGAACAGGAAGGGAGTGAGTAGCACAGCAGAGAGAGAGGAGGAAAAGGAAGGCAGTGGGTCTGGGAACAGTGTGAGTGGGTGGGTCTGGTGAAAAGGGCTGCTCATTGCCTTGTGTGTAGTGTTTTTATGTTAGTGTAATATCCATAATTCACAATAATCTTGTTTATTATTAAATAAAACTAATGCAGTTTGGATCAGTGATCACCAAACTTGATTGTAAGCTACCAATAGCTCACAAGTAAATTTTTGGTAGATCAGTGCCATGTCAAGCTAATCTAATATTGCATTGCTCTACTAACCTTGAACAGATGACTGAGGAAGACAGCTGCTTGTGTACTCCTGCACATCTGCCACTGGCTCCCATACATCTGTCATTGTCAAATCAACTTATGGTTTTATTTTGTGTTAAGTTTGTCCATTGTGAGGTTGTGTTTTGTGTGCATACGACAGACTTCTAATGTAGATAGTGTGATGAAAGTTGTTATATCTATCCTAGTTTCTTTTGGTAGCCTACAGTGTGATTTAAAACTGGTATGGTTGCTCAGAAGCTTCGTAAGTTTGGCGACCACTTCTGTAGACATTTAACAAGGAAAATATCTATTACTTACTTAGTGTTGCTATTGCAACAGTATTCGTTCATTCACATTTCTTTTTAATCAAAAACCAAATTTATTTCTCCTTTTGTTTGTAGGTTTGAAGCAAACTTTGGTCAGCAGACTGTATTGTTTGCCTTCAAGTGTACTGGTTTGACAGAAACTAATCCAAGTCAGCTGAGAATAACAAGGCGAGGCAATCGTATGGAGGTCTTGGTTTGAATAGAGACACTGAGATTTGTGTGAGTAAAATATTCTTAAGTCTGCATATACTACTCGAACAGTTTTGTTTTTGTTTTGTGATTTCTTTTAAATTTATTTTGATACATTTTTGGATATGGTCAATTTTATTACAAATTTTACATTTAAATGGATGAATGGATTTATGGGGTTAATGCTCTCTGGATGATGCCCTTCAAAAATACCTTTTGCAAATGTCTTTGTTATTATTTTCAACATTAATGTAAAGTATAATATTAATTTAAATGTAAAGTTTTATATTAATATCATTAACATAAGAAGTGGCAGTTGAATCAAACTTATATTTGTTATTAACAGCTTACATTTATAAAACTGTATAATTATTTTAATTTGATCATTTGATCATTGTATATTCATTCTAATTAGTCCTTTTGTGGTCTTGAATTATGTATACTAAGATAAACAGGCAATTTTAGTTTTTAAATATATTTAAGGGTCACAAATTATTTTTCTGATTTTTTGGCATATCAAAATATGAAATAAAATTACAGAGAGAGAGGAAGATCCAGCTGAAACTTGTGGTTCACTCTGCCAGCCTGTCCGGTCCGGCTTTCAGTGAAGTCATTTGTGATATTCTGCCTTTCCTTTGCCTTAGGGCTTAAGATGATCTGATGTTTTTAAAAGGTGAGACTAAATTGAATTTACACATTGCCTAATGTAATCACGCTAAATCCTATTGAAGAATTCAAACATTTTATTTTCTTCTGTTACAGATTTGTCTTGGCTCATAAACTATAAGATTGTGAAGGTAGTATTATGGAACATAAATATTATGTTGAAGTTAGGCACTTATTTGTTGCCTTGAGTGTATGTGTTGAGTGTTGTAAGTGCCAAACCAAGCAATATGGGGACTTCCTGCTCATGAGAACTAGACTGAAGGATAATCCACCTCTTATTTTGAATAATTTTTTTGAGTACACATTTTCATGCAACATTGAACATGCATGAATCAAATATCCAGTCATCAAGGAGAAACACATTTTAATTTTGCTACACCCTGTCAGTCTAATCAATAGATAACATTTTTATATGCATTTTGAAAGGAAAGATTCATCAATAGAATTTGTTTACTTAAAGCCCAAATAGCTTTCCACTCAGAGAGAATGTTGTTTGTAAGAAATTGTTAGTAAGAATGTGTGAATGAGATGAATTATCTTCAATGAGCTTGATAAGGTCACTTGTTTTGTGTTGCAATGTGGGTGGTGAGGCAGGTACTCCAATGGATGAGTGTGGTTTCAGTATTGTATTTGTGTTGTGAAACAACAAACTGAAATTGTTGGAAGTGATATCCTTTTAGAAGTTAATGTTAAAGTATCACACATGTCAATTACACTGTGCACAACGAACTTGTGTGCCTGTACCTGCCTCACATTTATCAGAAAAGCAAAGAAATGTTCTTTAGAGTTGAGAAAATATATTAATCCATGTAATTTTTATTGAAACTTTAAAAAAATCATTTAAAAATTAGTTATGTGGTTCCTGGGGTAGTGCAATATATTGTGGAACTTACAGCAGGTGGAGTTACATTGTTACATTGTTACAGATGTTTTATACCTGCTGTTATGGCTTTCTCTGCCAGTGTTTTGTCTTAGGGAACAGCGCACAATGTGTGTTGGTAATATTGAATTCTGTCTCCTAATGTCCATTGTGTTTATGGCAGTTCTGGAGAAAATATATTTCAACTATATAACAAAATCTGCAAGAATTTGGTAAACAAAATTAAAGACAATTTGCAGATAAATAATCAGAACATTAATGTTCTGTGAAACTTCAAATGCAGAAGCATTTGAGATTATTTTTATATCAATCACGTACACGAGTAAGTATATAAAACGAAGTGCTTTAGACACTTGGTGTGAATGTTTTGTGTGTTATGAATTTTAATTTTGCAGTGATTTTGGTGATTTGAAATTTTAGAAAAAAATCTGCTTATAGTAACTAAAAAATTTATTAATTCAGAATGGATTCAGGAAAATTGAAAAAAGACATTGGACTTTATTTTATCAGTCTTCAAGTAACTTTTTTTTTTTTTTTTTAAATTTCGGATGAACGATTTTATAAATTGTGGTGAGGGAGGGAAAGTTCTTAAGAAATAAGAATCTCCTTGGTAATGTGCCAAAGTGTATAACAAATGATCCCTTCTGTACAGTTATTATTGTCACTGGAGGCAGCCTATTTTTTAAATGAAGGACTTGTGAGGAAGTGTGTTACCACTTCTTCATATTGTTTACAATATGTACAAAATATTTACAAAGAAAAATTAACAGTGATTTCTTTTAAAGATTTTCATAATAAAAACATGAACATGAATGAGTTGTTTTTCTTTTTGCATGCATAGATAATGATCCTCACTTATAAGGATTGTAATTTATATGTCAGAAATTGCTCTGTTATTTGGATAAATAGGATAGTATCTTCCAATAGTCTTTTGGGTTGTAATATTGAAGTTTGTCTTTAAATTTTTAAATTAATTTAATTGGGAGACCAGTACAAAAATGTTGTCACTTTTAAATTATGCATTGGAGAGGGCTTCTTTAAAATATCATTAAACACTCAGATATTATGTAATATCAAATTAATTCTTATCACTTGTTGCTAGTGTATGTTATTGTGAAGTACTTGTTTTAGGTGCAGATGTTTCTTGGGCATCCAACTTGCCTGGTTGTGAGATTTCTGTAGTATTAGGGCCATCTGTTGTGGTAATCTCTGGAGCAATTGTTTCTGAAGTGATGGTTTGTGGAATTTTTATTTCTGTGGCAGTTAAATCTGAAGCATTTGTTGTTTCAATTTCTGGATTGTTTGTTTCTGTTGCAACTTTTCCCATGCCTTCAGCAGATATGTTTGAATTTTCTGCAAAATTAGATGTTTCAGCCACAGTTGCTGCTTCAGCTGAATTTTCTTGTGTTGTATTTGCTGCTTCTGTTGTATTTGCTGCCTCGGTTGTATTTGCTGCTTCTGTTCTGTCAGCAGAATCAGCCGCATCTTCAAAATGATCGCTACCTTCAGAATTGTGTCTTTGTCTCTCATTTGCTAAACTTGTTAGTTTCGTTACTTTTTCTTCATAGCGCTCTTTGAGAGATTGGAAGAGTCTCAGTTGTGTTTCATATTCATTTCTTAAGTCACCATTTATCTTAGTAGCCTGTTCCATTTGTTTTATCATTGCTGTTTGACGCCGTCGATTATCATCAATTCTAGATTCCATAGAATCCACATTCTTTTGCAGTTGTTCTACCTGTAACAAAATAATATAATAATTCAGTTTCTCAGAAGTAGTTTTTAATGAAATAATATCTTGTTATAGATAATGTTGATACTTACTTCCATATTTCGAATGTTGAGTAAATCTCTGGTGACTTGTAGAACTTCTTTTAGTGTAGCCACTTGTTGTGTAAGAGCTTGATTCTTTTTCTCTTGCATATTACATGAAGTTATTTTCTCTCTCAACATATCTGTGGCTTTCTTTAATGTTTTTCGTAGATGGTCATTATCTTGCTGTAACTTGTTGATGGTATCAACATTTGGAGATGCTGCTGTCAGAGCTGCTAATTCTGCTTCCACTGCTTCAAGTTTGCGGCGGTAATCATCACGTTCTGTTGTCACCATCTGATTGATAATAATGTTAAAAAACAGTTATTACTTACAGAGATTTTAAGAGTAGGATATATATATTTTTTTAACAAAAATATGGGACACCTAATTTTTTCCTCAAGATATTGCAACATCAGAAAAGACACACATCAGATAATAGGATATTTTCTTTTACTGTCCATTACTGTACTTTTACATGCAGGTCTGTTGAGTTCTGGGATCCCTACTCTAACTCATATAAATTGAATTATGAATACCAATAGCAATGGACACTTTTGGCAAGAAATTATCAGAATAAATTCACTTCATGGAATAAAAACTATTTGGAAAGGCAAGTGAACTACAGATTTGGGCTATTACCCCTTATCATGCCCTGTGGGAAGAAATGGACCTACTTCTGCAATAACATGGAGAACGATTATTTAAATAACTATATTCCCCTCTGAGCTCAGAAAACTTGTGCAGACAGTGAAGCTACTTCAATGTCCAGAAGCAAAGGGACCATTTCAGCATTTCTACAAGGATCAGGGAAACTGGTTTAAAAATTTGATTCAAATGAGGTTGTTGATCTGGAAGCTGAGGTACAGTATTTATTACAGGCATATTTAGGCTTTTAGAAAAATTCAGTCTAAATAGTAACTATTATTAATACTATTGAAATCAATATTATTTTCCTTTCTGTAGCCTCTAGAAACTGTTATATAACAGAAAAGATTTTTCTTAACACTTAAACTTGTGTATCAATTTTAATCATTTAGTGTCTTTTGCAATATGTTGAAAAATAATGAATATGTATTGTAAGTGATTTTGTGTAGTGATCTGTTAAAACTGACATCTGATAAATATGATAACTACTTTGAGTGTTATAGTTATAGACAACTGTATTGAATGAAAATATCATCCCACCTGTGAGTAAACCATTTTTGACAAAAACAACTAATTCTTATGAAAGAATTACTCACTTAACAAAGAGAAGCTCTCAAAAATCACGTGGCTGGGATTTGTTTATTATTTGTACAATTCTTTTCTGCAAAGTCTGTATTTGTAGCGGTTTGCAATTTATTCATTATAAATTTGCACAAATATTACAAATTATATGAAAAAGACTGTACAATGTTGTTATAGGAACACAATTTTTATTTTAATTTAAATCCTGGTTATTTAGTAAAGTAAAGTATTATTAGGTGAAGTAGTTGGAATTTGATGATGGTTCAATGAATTTGTTAATATTTATTGATTATCATTGGGAAAAGAATCTTTGCCGTTAATTGTTGTTCTGACTAAAGTTTGGTTCTTCATTTTCATCTTTATTTATTTATTTAATCAAATTTATGGGTGGTACCTTTTACATATTAAAAATACAAATTCAATAAAAATGAAGTGAAGCATATGTAGATACATACAAAATATCAAAAAGATCTCATAAACAGAAAGTAGTATAAACATAGGTGCAAAGGAAAGAAAATAAAAATAAATACAAGCTTAAAAATTTCACATAATCAGAACTTATTTAGAGGTCTATTCAAAATACATTGAAAGGTATTATTTCCAGTTGTCAAAATATCATAATCAGCACCCAAGCTATTCACCAAACCAGAAATGCAATTCATCATCTCATTAGCACAATAGTGACTCGCAGAAGTGTCAACAAAGAAGGAAGTCGTTCTCCAAAAAAAGATTTGCTTTGGTACTCTAAACAGTTTGCAAGAAAGAATCTGCGCAGTCTATTCTATCCAATAAAATATCACATAAGAAATTAATATCAGCCCACATTCTTTTACAATGAAGATTATTTAATTTAGATCTTTTAGAGAAAAAATTGCATTTTTCATGTAAAGAAATGTGACTTTATTTCACCTTTCTGAAGTGTTTTATTATATGAGTGTTAAAAGGCTTTTGCTAAATGAAATTCCCTTTGAAGTCTTAATATTGATAAGAAAAATGAATCATTAATGCAATGATTATTTCCGTTCATGAAATTTGATCCTTTATAGTACATTAAATTCAAATGGTGCATTTGATAATATAACTTACAAAGGTTTAGTTATTGTTGATGCTGGAAGTTGAAGTGTGGACTATGTTCACTAAATTCTGTGACAATACAATTTATTATATCTATTCAAAAAGATATGAATGTATCATTCAAACTTGCAAAAAATAAACAAAGCTTAGCAAAGTAATATAATTAAAAGTTAGAAGAACAGATTTGTAATAATGTCTAATCTTCTAAAAGGTTCCTTCTATATTAAAGAAATAAAGGAAGAATTTTGTTTTTGTTGACTCTTCCTTTTCATTAAAAGTTAAAGATTGTACAATTAAAGGAAACATCATTTCATTTAATTTTCTTTTATTTGAGAAAGTTAAGTAATGCTGTTAAAAATGTATGTCAAGATTTCATTGGAAATTCACATTTTGGAGGTCCTTGATACTAAAAAGGTTGCTTTTTTCAAAGTCTCTGCCCATCTTACTGTCAACAAAAGTAGTGTCCAACCATTCACAGAATTTTCACCAAAATTGATTTTCCTTGGTCAATATTGCTAATGATGTGACCCCTGGTATTTGAAATGGATATTTTATTTTTTGGGAGAGGCACTTTACATGAAGCCCCAACCACAATTTCCAAATTTTCATCTTTTTACTTACGAAACACTTTTACACTTATGAAAATGGTGGAGCTCTGGTTTTCATTAAAATCTCTAAATTTTTGAAAATTGCAATGTTAAAATTTTGTTTGATCCCTACACCAACTACATCAATGAAAGTAGAGATTTCTTTATTTGTGAAATCATCTTCAAAATTAGATCTTTAATTCATGACATAAATTAATGTTAATTAAAAATATGTTTAATAGATTTTCTCAAAATTTTAAATTTTTTTCTTCAAATGTTTTGTTCATATAAATCAGTTTGCTTTATAAGGAATAGATTTTATTGAATATTCTTTAAAATCTCTGGAAAATTACAAAACTGACACCCTGCTACAACTACATTATTAAAGATAGAGATTTCTTTTTTAATGCAACTTGTTCATTAATATTAGATCTTTAAATCATTTTATGTACACTTTTTCAAAATATTTGAAATTTTTGAATAATTTTTAATTGTATGGTAACAAAGATCCAATTTTCTCAAATCTGCCATACACTTTCAAGACTGAAGATAGTGATTTCTTTCTTAGTTCAATATTTTCCACAATATTATATCTTTAAATCATTTAATGTGCCCTTCTTTTCAAAATATTTGTAGTTTTCATGAAACTTTTTGAGTTAAGTAGTTTGTTTTTCTAGAAGAGCCCAATAAATTTCCAAATCATGTGAAGGGCTTGGGCCTGTGGAGATGAGGGTGAGCCCAGTGCATATTGCTTTGAGGCCCATGGAGCTCCTGGGTGTCAATGAAATCCAATGCATCACATAATGTTTATTACAATTTTATTGATTGTTTAATTGTTTTGGGGCACGTCAACTGCCAAGGTCATTAGTCCCATAAGTAGAGTGCATGATTTTATCGCGGAAGATGGCGGTGATCTTCCCCAGCTGGTTGGCTAGATCCGGTGCAGACCTACACTTCGGCTTGCGTTTTTTGTTTTTGCTCAACTAGGTATCGACCAACAACGGGGCACCGCCCCAGACGGGACAAGCCAACTGGTTTCCCGACACGTGTGGTAGTGTATTGCACGTAAGTGTATATGTAAGTTACGGGTGTGAATAGGTCGAGGAAGTGGAAGGAAAAATAGCGCGCGGTCCATGGTCCGTTTGTTAGGGTATTGCTCCGTCATTCACCTGGCATTGATCGGAGAAACCACGGAAAGCTACCGATCAGAACCGGCGGTCGCTGAAATTCTCCTCCAGAGAGTAGCTGAACTCGACCTAACTACGTAGCTAGTGTCGAAAACCCTGCCACCGTCGGAACTCGAACCCTAGGACCTTCCGATCAGAACCACTGCAGTGACATCAATTGATGCCCTGAGGCACCTCGGCCGTTTATTTTTATTTATTTATTTTTGTAACTTATATTTTTAAGTTTTGCAAGTTAATATACTCGTATTTTGTATATGAAAGCTCGTGCGCATGTCACAATAAGTATTATGTGACGTTCTAGGACACCGGGAATTCGGGAAAGCGCTTCTTAGCACAGCGGTTTTTAGAACCACAGTGAATAGTCGAGCACCGGAGGATATGCCTCATCTAAATATATCAGTGTTAATCGAATGTACGAAATACAATATGGCCGTACTTATACATGGCTGCAGAATATTATGTACGAACCCACGTACTATGTTCTTTGTGAAGAAACCCCTATTTTCTCTCGGCGGCCCTCTTAGGGTCTATAGGAAGTGACAGTTCATTCCCAAACTAACATTTCTTTCTAGAGTTTATAAAGCCTGCCAACTACTCTGACAAAACGTAGTAGAAATCCTACCAAAATCCCTTCGTAGTTCGTAATCCATGGATTTTGTCTTAATAAAATTACCCAAGAGTTAGCGCAAAACTGTTTATCAATCGTAATGAATTCGTTACCAAAATACATTTTAAAAAATGTAAAATGCGCTGTGACAGAAAATACGATTTACTGTGATGATATGACGGGATCATAAGCTTCGAAATGGGAGCTTTCAATTGTGAGCCACTGACCGAAGAGTGTTAAACGTTCCTCTTATTTATACACATTTGGATTAAACGCTTTCAACTACAACTCAAATTCGGAGAGATGTGGTGCGGCTGTTGAACTTTCCTATCAGAAATGTGTGATAGGTACGAATTCACCACGAAAAGGTGGATAAAAGTGTTCGAGATCTTAATATAGCCTATCTGCGTTGAACAAGAGTCAGCCGAATACGGAAGTGTACAATTGTGATTAATAGTGTCACGAAATAAAGAGCTCTCATCTTCACCGTTTTCTTCTATTTTTTGAAATCCAATTCAGAAATCGAATAAAATAGGGGGAAAATGTGAAATGGTGTTAACACTTGAATTTCTATCTACTTCTCCAAATTTACAATAATTACCGCATTAGTAATTGTCGAAATGCAAACAATAATATCTATTCAGAGTTAGAAGACGGCGAAATTGCAGATGTTAGTGTCATTCTCAGGAAGTAATAGGTTTCCTCTTGATTGCTCTTGATCATGCTAGTATGTGGCCAATATGTATAGTAAGAGTATTCACGTTTTAGAAACATCACAAGAGTGTCGATAGCCCATACCTCGAGCTGCAACTCCATAGGAGACAACTGCGCATCCCCATTGTCTGGCTCTTGCGTTGGAGCAACAGTGGCTGCTCCAGTTGACTCTGCACTTCCTCCGGGGCTTGCAGCAACCGCCGTCTGATCTCCCTCTGCCATCGCTCGTGAGGTGGATGTTATCTATTGCAGGTCTCCCTCCTCCAAAAAAATGTCTGGAACAGAATGCCAGATCAATCGTCATTATCGTTTGCATTAATTTTGCATCACATTTTTTTTCTCAAAGACTAGCACAGTTCTCATTACAAAGTGAAGGCATTGTGATTTGGCAATTTTTTTTAAATTATGAGAACTACGCAAATGGCAGCTTTGTTACGGCAGGTTGAGGCGTAGGTACTCACGTGCTGCTGTGGGTCGTGGACAACAGCGAAAGAGCTGATGACTCCCAACACGCGGAAGGAACAGGACTGCAGTCACGAACACCAACACTCCAGGATCTTCATTCTCTAATATTGCAACCAGTGTTATTTCTTATTCATATTTTGTTCAGAGTATTCAGCTACTAAGTTAACATAGCAATATGATTTTGTGTTAAAACTATGTCAAATGATAGACGCGGTTTTACAGTTCGCCGTGCGTTGTAGCAGTTGGTATGGCTGAAGGCCATTTAACCCCGATATAATTTTAGACTTTGGGGCACCCCATATAGAACAGGCGCCCGGCTTTGTACATGTGTGTGGGAGCAGAGAAAGCAAGACATCCGTGACGCGTAGAAGCGAATGATGCACTGGCATGGGAAGTAAATGCTCCTATAATTGGACATTGAAACGCAACTGCGTGTTCAACAATAAGTCTATATAATGAAACCCATATCCCTTCCAGATCAGCTCATTCAATCAAAAATGTGTACGCTTTCAATCATTTAGATGTTTCTAGTCTATACGTATCTGCCGACTAAACTACACGAAAGGGATGAAGCTATATCCAAATGTTTTTAAATAAAAAATGGTAATGTACAAGAATTACCATACTTCATTCAGTTCACTTTCAGTCCATTCCAGTCAACGTAATTATATAAATGATATGGAAATATTCTCTAGCTGGGAGGCGCAGAAGTGGATCTAATTACATTCCATTATCCGAGGTAAAATCGGAGAAGAGCGTTCACAGAAAAAAAAACTAGTGTCGCTACAGAATGGCACAGACTTTCCCGTATTAGTTTTCTATTTTCTTGCGTCTGCGCTATTTGGAATTGCAACATACTCATTTCGGCGGCCATCTATCGCACAAAGTAATTTTTTTTTATATTTTCTTAATTTTTCTGTTTTCCAATGGTAGAACGGAAATATTCATTTTAGAATATTAAAGAACACAAAAACTTAGTCCTAAATGGCAATTTTCTTTTAAAACTTTTGTGCCGTTTTAAAGAAAATGGCGTTTTAGCGTTACTAACGCGAAATTTGAAGCTCTTTTACACAGAAAATTTTTGAGTTTTCAAAATACTTCATTTGAAGTTATTTGAAGCACATACACTTGCAAATATAATAATGTCTACATATTGCTGGTAATGTGCATATTAAAGACGTGAGAGACCTTTCAAAAAAATTATATTTGTGTAATTTTTGAAAAAACAAAAAAATACCTCAAAATAAACTTTACGTCACATTAAAGAGTGTAATTAGCACTATCCGTTACAAAAGTTTGAAGAAAAAATTTGCAGCCATACATGAGAAAATAGCGTTTGAGATTTTCTGAAAATGCGGAATTTTGAGCTACTTTTCACAGATAACGGTTGCGTTTTCGAGAAACTTTACTTGACATTATTTAAAGCACATGTACTCATTAATATATATTAATGTGAACAAATTGCCGTTAATGTAATTATTAACGACGTGAGAGACAAGTCAAAATAATTAATTTTTGTAATTTTTGAAAAAACAAAAGAAGGGAGCAATGTGGCATTTATGTCATATCATAGAGTACATTAGGCACTATCCCAACCAAAAGTTAAAGAAAAAATTTCGAGCCGGTTTTGAGAAAATCTTATTTCTGTAATTTTTATAAATTGCACATATTGCAGGCAATATTGTGGGAAAAGTACTAAAATTTTCAAACAAATGTATATGACCTTAAATAAAGAGCTAACTATGAAGAACAAATTGTATTTGAAGGAAAAATCTCTATCTGCAATTTTGTAGTTGGAGGAAGGCGCCGAATAAATTTCAAACTTTTGCAATTTTCGAAAATTCAGAGTTAACCATGAAAATCTACCTGTGCCACCTTAATTTGTGTATTTTACTCTATCCTTACAAGAAATTTAAAGAAAAAAATTGAAGCCGTTTTTGAGAAAATGTTTAAAATGTCCGGGGAGCTTCATGTACAGTATCCCCAAAACTTAATGAATGTTTTTCAAGATCTCAGAGCGTCGACTCAATCCAGATTGACAGGGCTTTCATCAATTTGGAAAAATCGTATGCATAGTTTAGGCGCTAGTGTTGTTCACATGCACCGGATAGACGGACGGACGGATGTTTTGTTTCAATTGGTTTTTCGGAATCAAAGACTTACAAAACATGGATTCTGGCTGCACCACGTGTTATGGGATTTTTTTCTTTATTTAGCAACTAGATTTATCCACTTTTTCTTTATCACGGCTCGGCAACGAATTTTTTTCTGCAGAAAATTCGCCATTTTTTCGCGCAGGATTACATAACTTTCCATGTATTTTTCTCCGTATATACGTACGTATACGGGAAAGTAAAACCTAGTGGTACTACAACAGCACGTACTTTCTCGCGACATTACTAATAGCTATGTGACATAATATGATAATTTCTCTCATACACTTTAATTACCATATGAAAAATTCTTAAACAAATGAAGCGTGAAAATACATACGAGGGGCACTAGATAAGTTTTCTACCTAAATAAGAAATAACTGAGATAGATTGAAAATTTTATTATTTCTTTTCAATATAATCCCCTTCGAGTTCAATACACTTTCTCCACTTTTCAATCAAGGATGATATTCCAGAAAAATAAAAATTATTTTCCTGTCCTTCAAAGTACTCATTTACAGCACTCTTCACATGTTCATTGGACACAAATCGACGACCACGCAAGTTTTTTTTTTAGATTTCTGAACAGAAAATAGTCACTGGGGGCTAAATCTGGACTGTAGGGTGGGTGGTTTAATTCTTCAAAGCCACAGTCCCTAATTGCAGCAATTGATTTCCGGGACTTGTGCACGGGCGCGTTGTCGTGAAGAAGGAGCACCCCTTTAGACAGCTTCCCACGACGCTTCTCCTTTATGGCATTCCTCAAATTGAGAAGAGTGTTAGCATAGGACTCACCAGTAATTGTTTTCTTGTTTTCCATGAACTCTATAAGCAAAATGCCCTGTGAATCCCAAAAAACGGTGGCCATGAGTTTGCCTGCAGATGGTTGCGTCCGAAACTTTTTCGGAGTTGGAGAACCCTTATGCTTCCACTGCATTGATTCTTGTTTTGTTTCAGGATCCCAAAAATGTACCCATGTTTCATCTCCCGTGACGATTTGAGCGATATAGTTGTCCGGATCCGACTCAAAAAGTCTCAAATTCTCCTCGCACATTTCCACTCGCCACTGCTTATGGAGAGGAGTGAGCATTCTGGGCACCCATCTTGAACAAACTTTTGACATGCCTAAACGTTCATGAAGAATGCTCAAAACTGTTGGCTCAGACACTTCGAACTCTCTAGCTATTGTTGCCACTTTGACACGTCTATCATGCATTACAAAATCTTCTATTTTCTTACACATTTCCGAAGAAGTCACTTCCACAGGTCTGCCAGAGCGCGGATCGTCTTCGATTGATTTTCTGCCCCATTTAAACTGCTTAGACCAGTACTTCACCTGGAAATAGGAAGGTGCACTATCACCAAACACTGCCAGCATCCGTGAATGGATATCTTTGGGCCCGGTGCCTTCCTTCGTGAGAAATTTGATGACAGCTCGGTGCTCCAACTTCGCCTGATCCATGACTATTTCGCACAGCACTACAATTGGCAACCGATTTCTCTGCGACTTGTGAGCGAAATGGTCTGAAACTTGGAAGAAAGCATGTTCAGACATGTCTGAACTTGTAACGTCATGCGCGCCCCGCTCAAAAGTCGGTAACTTGGTTAGGTAGAAAACTTATCTAGTGCCCTCCGTAGATTAAACATTTGAATTTGCCAAAATATATCTTTGATGAACATTTTATAAAGAGAAAAAATCTCTTTAATATTTTAGTTGTTGAAACAGGCCGAAAAAAACTGAATTTTTGCAAATTTTATAAAAATCAAATTTTTCAACGAATATGAGACCTGTATCATTCTCTTAAACGTCCAACGTCCACTTTCCAACAACAAAGTCAAAGTCGATGGTGCCATTGTTTTGGAAAATTCCCCATGGGCTTCATGTAAAGTACTCCCGAAATTAAAATATCGATCTCTAATTGAAGGGTCTGCGACATCAGCCAGATAGATCGGGGAACATCAACTTTGGAGAAAATCAGAACGGTTTAGCCGCTAACGTTGTTCCCAGACGGACGGTTGTCGTCATTCGATTTTTCAGTATCAAGGACCAACAAAACAGGGATTCTGGCTATACCACGTGTTAGAGGATTTTTTCTAAATTTAACATCTGGATTTATCCTCTTTTTCATTACCAGGGCATTGTAATAAGCGTTTACTGCCGAAAATTCACCGTTTTTTTCGCCGCATTCTTAACTTTCTCTCTACCTCGGTACCGGTCGCGAGAAAGTAATTCATGAAATTTGCTGTTTGATATTGTACTTTTTTATTTCAAATTATTATTGTGAATATAGGTCGTATTTGAAGCAAAGTATTCCAGTATCTTGATGTAAAAAGTAAAATAACTCGATATTATACTGATTGCATAAAAAAGTTTTGCATTCTACGGAATTGTATTCTACAGGGACTCTGATGGAACGTATGCTTAATGACCGAATGTCATTAAATTATTTTTACCTAAATAATGTAAATGTTGTAATTTCTGCTGTGTGTGTTATAATGCACATTCGCTTGGTTACTAAAAAATGTGGATCTTAGAATTTGAGCGTAATTTTGCAAAGAAATTATGTCACAACATTTACCAGCGACCAACCATTAATCAGGCAAAGTAAAAGATGTGTGTCAGAAGCTTTGGTGTAAATGAGAAACTTTCCACTTGAGTTTCTCAATCTTATCAATGCATGTTGCTGAGAAGTTTTGAAATTACGTATTTATTTATTGATTGATTAGTGATTCCGGGTGCATGAATTGCTAAGGTAATTATTCCCGTAAGCTGTAATGCACGTTTTATCGCAGGTGGCTGGTTGTGATCTTCCCCTGCTGGCTACGTCGGCTTGCGGAAATTTTTCTCAATCAGGTGTCCTCCACCAGCGCCGCCCCACCAGGGACCAGCTCTAAGTTCCCGATTGGTCGCAACACGTGTGGTGGTGTAGGGCGTGAGTTTAAGTAAGGGGTGAGAATAGGTCGAGAAAGGGGAAGGAAAGATCGCACGCGGTCCTTGGCTCGTTTGTTAGGGTATTGCTTTGTCATTGGTCTGGTGTTGATTGGACAAACCATGAAAAACTACCGATCAGAGCAGCTAGCCGCCAGAATTCTCCTTAATACAGTGGCTGAATTCGACCTCGCTGTCTAGCTAGTGTCGAAAATCCTGCCACCGTCGTTGTCGGGACTCGAAACCGAAATTATTTGTAACGAATAGTAAATCACCTCTTTGCTGTAAATTGTTGTATTAAAGTAATATGAGGCTTATGCACATAAGTGAATGCTGGTGTTTCAAGGATGAATTCTTCCAGAGAAGGATTTTTTAAAAGTATTTCATTCTTTGTGGATTGTGAAATTAATTTGCAGCCCCTGAAGTTCCAGCGCCTGGCATTTAGGCAACAAGGAATACGTATACGTTTTCATGGTCGACGAATTGCCTATTCAACAGGCGCTGTAAAATGTCCAAGTTTTGTGTACCCCTAGAAAAGAGTAGAGTACTGTGAAAAATATCAATCTCAGCACTTTATTAGGGTTCCCTTTCGTGCTTCTTTCCTTGGGATAGATATAGAATAGTCTACCGTGTCTCGATATTCCGATAAAATGATTTTGGAATTCCAAAAATATGTTTGTAATAAGCAATACTCCGATTAATTTAAAAAAATGTGTATAGAATTTCAAAAACATCGGTCTTTTCCAATTTGAGATTCATGCTATAAACTATTACAAATAGAAATTAAATTTCCTTTATTTATACGAAATATGTTCTAACACTAAATAATGTTACCTTGTCAAAAATAATTGTAATAAGAATGCAAATGTTCATTCATAGTTTACACGTACAGCTTTCGTTAATAACAACAGAACAAACGCGATGCGCAAAATATTGTCACACTTCGCGGCGATCTCCAAAGTAAGTCGGACAAACAAAAGCGTTTGTGGAAAAAAATCATTTACAATTCCAGTCAAATTTTTTATATTCCATCAAGTGCCCTATTTCGTGTCCGGAAACATCAACTGCGAAGGTCAGTAGTCCCGTAAGTGGAATGAATGTTCCTCGGGAGGCCGCGGTTATATTCCCCCGCTGGATTGTGAGATCAGGTGCCGACCTACCCGCCGGGCAGAGATTACCCCCCTCAGTTTCCTCCCTCCCCAATCCTGCCACCGCACCGTCGGGAATCGGGGCTTGAACCCTAGGATCGCCCGATTGGAGGCACTGCAGTGACATCAGTTGATGCTCTGAGCCACATAAGCTCCTTCTCTTTCGCTCTTTCTCTTTTCCTTCACATTTTTCCTCTTCTCTTGTTTTTCCTCTTCTTGTTTTCTTCCTCCTTATCCTTCTTTTCCCTTTCTTCTCTTCTTCTTCCTCCTTAGTGCTGCGGTTAACCTACGCCTTAGTGCCCAACAGGCACAGGAGAGATCTCATAAATCGCTGGTGGCAACACCGATTAATATTGTTTTAATTGATTAGTGATTCTGGGCGAGTCAACTACCAAGGCCATTGGTCCCGTAAGTACAGTGCATGTGTTTTCCCCCGGGAGGTTGCAGTAATCTTCCCTCGCTGGATGGTAAGATCCAGCGTTGACCTAATGTCAGATAGCGGGGGGTTTCCCAACCAGGTATCTGCCACAACTGGGCCAAGCATCGCACCAACTGGGACAAGCTCTGAGCTCCCGACCGGTCTCCCGACATATTTGATAGTGTAGTGCATGTGCGTATGTGTGAGAAGGTAAGTGTGGGGATAGGACAATGATGAGGAAGGGAGGATCGCGCGCGGTCCGTTCGTTAGAATACTGCTGGGTAATTCCACGTAAAACTGGACAGAAAAAACCTGAAGTGTTCGAAATTCTCTAATATTTTTTACACTATCTATTATGAAAAGTAAGAGACACGTACTTTTTAAGTTACAATTATTGAAATATATTAATTTTTCTCCAATACCGAGATTAATAATTAATAATTTTTAACTCCAAATGTATTGCTTGTAAAAACTTAACCTTGATCTCAAATTAAAGCTAAAGAAGCAATCTTTCAACAAGTGTTTATAAATAATTGCATATTTTTGTGTTTTTTTAATTGTTTATATTTTTTAAAACAAGTTTTTTTTAAGATGATCCCCATGATTTTTTTGTTTTAAACTCGACGACAATAAATTCTTTAGACTTTCATCTCTAGGTCTGCAAATTTTCAAAATGGCTTCTGTTTTAGAACTCACGTAAAAAAGAATATTCAAAGGACCGCGGAATATTTTCTCGACTGCCGCGGCGCGCCGGTGGCCATACCGCTCGGAACACGTAGTTACGTTCGTTACATTCCTTTGTTCCTGTTTGTGAAGATAAAGAAATAATTAAAACATGCTCCTTGAAAGAAAATGCAGATCTTGTCCAAGTTATATAAAGAGAAACATAAAAAGACGTAAATTTGATACAACTTAATATTTTATATGTTTTGGAATATTAACAAGAACTTTAAAACACATTGCTCAGCGAACATTTCAACATATCTTCCCGTTGTGAAGCTTGTTCCCCCCAGCGTTTCATTCGATAACGACGAGTGCATGAGGTTCTCGCGGCGCTGTGAACAAGGTAAGATTTAAAAAATGCTCAAAAAGTTATTTTAACAGAAGCCACTTTGAAACGTAGCAGTCCTTTAGAAGAAAGTATGAACTTTTTCATTTTTTTCAGATTTTTAATTCGTGGTAAAATTAATAATTTTATACATAAAAATATGTAAACAAAAAATTAACATTAAAAAATTTATAAACAATAAGGTAAATTTCATGAAAGGCACAGATATAAGCTTTTATTCAAGAGGAACTCAAAACCGGGATTTTAAAACGATTTTGAGATATAAAATATTATACATAAGTGTGTATAAAGTTACGAAAAATTTAAAAAAATAAAATGATGAAAATATAAATATTTGAGCAAAATTAAAAAAACACGTGTTGTATTGTTTGTTTTTATGAATCTGTAAACAAAATAGAAAGATATGAGACATCGAGGTCAATTTTCCTTCAAATTCGTCCGATTTTGCGTGGAATAACCCTGCTCCGACACTCGTCTGGCGTTGATTGGAGAAACCACGGAAAACCACCGATAAGAGCAGCCGGCCGCTAGACTACTGAACTTGACTTAGCTATCTAGTTAGTGCCAAAAATCCGACCACCCTCGGGACTCTAATCTAGGACCTCCCTGTGAGAGACACTGCAGTGACATCAGTTTGTGTCCTGAGCCACCTCTTCCAGTAACTGATTGATTTGGGGACTCCAACAAGAGAACCATGTGGTTAGATCATCCCACCTTTCTCCAAGTTATCACACTACACTTTTAACTAGTGGTGCTACAGAATGGCATAGACTTTCCCGTATTAGTTTTCTATTTTCTTGGGTCTTCGCTAGCTATTCGGAATTGCCACATACTCTTTCTTGCCAGCTACCATCTATCATCGCCAAAAGTACATTTTTTTGGTCATTTTCTTAATTTTTCGGTTTCCTATTGGTAGAACGGAAACATTAATTTTAGAATATTGAAGATCACAAAAACCTAGCCGTAAATGGCAATTTTCTTTTAAAAATTATGCGCCGTTTAACAAAAAATGGCGTTTTAGCACTTCTAAAAATGCGAAATTTGAAGCTCATTTTCACAGAAAATTTTTGAGTTTTCAAAATACTTTATTTGAAGTTATTTGAAGCACTTACACTCACAAATATAATAATCTTTACAAATTGCGGATAATGTGCATATTAAAGATGTGAGAGATCTTTCAAAAAATTTACATTTATATAATTTTTGAAAAAAAAACAAAAAAAAATAACTCAAAATAAACTTTACGTCATTATAAAAAGTGTAATTATCACTATCTGTTACAAAAATTTCAAAAAAAAATTTGCAGCCATATATGAGAAAATGGCGTTTGAGCATTTCTGAAAATGCCGAAATATGAGCTACTTTTCTTAGAAAACGGTAGTGTTTACGAGATACTTTACTTGACATTATTTAAAGAATATATACTCGTAAATTTAATAATGTGAAAAAATCGCCGATAATGTGAATATTAACGACGTGAGAGACAAGTAAAAAAATTTACATTTTTGTAATTTTTTAAAAAACCAACCGATAGACCAAAATGGCTTTTATATCAATGATAGAGTACATTTACCACTATCCCTACCAAAAGTTTAAAGAAAAAGTTTGGAGCCGTTTTTGAGAAAATCTAGCTTTTGTAATTTTTTAAAATTGCACATATTGCACACAATATTGCACGAAAACTACCAAAATTTTGAAAAACATTTATAAGACCTTTATGAAAGAACTCAATATGCAGAACAAATTTTATTTGAAGAAAAAATCTCTATCTTCAATTTTGTAGTTGGAGAAAGACGCCGAAAAAAATTCAAACTTTCACAATTTTCGAAAATTCAGAGCTGTATGTGAAAATCGGACCTATGCCACGTTAAAAAGTGTATTTTACTCTATTCATACAAGAAATTTAAAGAAAAAATTTGGAGTCGTTTTCGAGAAAATGTTGAAAATCCCCGGAGGGCTTCATATAAAGTACCCCCAAATTTTGAAGAATCTTTTTCAAAATCTCAAAGCTTCGACTGGAATCAGATCGACCGGGGAATATCCATTTTGGAAGAAATCGTACGTATGGTTTAGGCGCTAGCAATGTTCACAGACGGACAGACAGACGGACGGACAGACGGACGGACAGACGGACGTTTTCCTTTCAATTGGGTTTTCGGTATCAAGGACCCAGAAAACAGGGTTTCTGGCTACACCACGTGTTAGGGGATTTTTTTCTTAATTTAGCAACTGGTTTTATCCACTTATTCGTTTTCACGGCCCGGCAATGAATTTTTTTCCGCCGAAAATTGGCCATTTTTTCGCGCAGCATTACATAACTTTCCCTATACAACGTATATCACTCCGTGTACACGTACGTATACGGGAAAGTAAAAAGGTGTACTCTGAATAAGGCATGCCATGCAATGCTGCACATGTAGTGTCTCTGAAGCACGATGGCAGCTGTTACCATTAAATCCTAATGTTTAACGGACAAGTTTTACTTCAAATGGAATTTGTTCACCACAATTAGTCCCATGTAAATGTTTAGTCCCATCCCAATTGGTCCCGTGTAAATGTTTTGAAAATATTATTAGTTTTAGTCCAATTTTGAGTGACATATGGGCAATATTAAAACAAAATTTTCTGAACAACGGCTCCATTTTACTGTCTCTTTCGCAATAGAAAGAGTTATGTAAAGCTGCTGAAAAAAATGGACAAATTTGCAACAGAAAAACCCGTATTGCCGGGCCCTCGAAACAAAAAAAGTGGATAAATCCAGCTGCTAAACTTAGAAAAAAAATCCTCTAACACGTGGAATGGCCAGAATCCATGTTTTGTGTGTTCTTGATATCGAACTAGTGGTGCCACAGAATAGCACAGACTTTCCCATATTAGTTTCCTTTTTCATTTGGTCTCGGCTAGCTATTCGGACTTGCCACATACTCTTGCCAGCTGCCATTTATAGTACAGTTTTTACATTTTCTTAATTTTTTAGTTTCCTAATAGTAGAACGGAAATATTATTTTAAGAATATTAAAGAACAGCAAAACCTTGCCCTAAATGCTAATTTTCTTTGAAAAATGTGCAGCCGCTTTCAAGATCATGGCGTTTAAGCGCTTCTAAAAATTGGGAATTTGAAACTTTCACAGAAAAGTTTTGAGTTTTCAAAAATACTTCATTAGAAGTCATTTGATGCACTTCAGCTCATAAATAGAATAGTGTTGGTGAATTGGTTTTTCGGTATCAAGGACCCACGAAACGGGCATTCTGGCTGCACCACCCGTTAGAGGATTTTTTTAATTTAGCCACTGGATTTATCCACTTTTTCGTTATCAGGGCCCGGCAATGGTTTTTTCTGCGGAAACTCCGCCGTTTTTCGTGCAGCATTACATAACTTTCCCTACACTAAGTATGTTAAGGCCTGGTCCGTATGCAAGTACGTATACGGGAAAGTAAAAACGGCGGATTTTCGGCAGAAAAAAATTCATTGCCAGGCCCTGATAACGAGAAAGTGGATAAATCCAGTAGTTAAATTAAGAAAAAAATCCCCTAACGGGTGGTGCAGCCAGAATGCCCGTTTCGTGGGTCCTTGATACCGAAAAACCAATTGAAAGAAAAACGTCTGTGAACAATGCTAGCGATTAAACCGTTCAGCCGAATTTCTCCAAAATTGATATTCACCGATCGATCAGACTGATCTCGTGACCCCTTGAAGTTGAAACCGATATTTTAATTTTGAGGGGTACTTTACATGAAGCCCCTGGCAATCAAACGAGGGAAAAATATGTATCTTCAATATTATAGTTGTAAGAAGACGCCGAAAAACGTCTGACGTTTTTCGTTGAGATCAGGGACTTCAACGAAAATGAGACCTGCACCATTCTCTTAAGTGTCCATTACGCCGACAACGAAATTTAATCGACATTTTGTGTCATTGTTTCAAATCTTGAAAATGTGCCAGGAGCATCATGTAATTACCCCCCTCCCCAACAATGAAAATATCGGTTTCAAATTCCAAGGGCCACATGAGCCAGATCGATTGGGGAATATTAATTGTGCACAAAATCGGCTGAACAGTTGACGCTAGCGTTGACTACAGAAGGCCAGACAGTCGGATTGACAGTTGTTTTCTTTTCCGTCAATCGATTTTTCGGTATCAAGAACCTACAAAACATTGATTCCGGCTACAAGTGTCAAAAAAAGTAATTTACTATATATATATATATATATATATATATATATATATATATATATATATATATATATATATAGCGACAAGGATTCGTAGGCTTCCGCGGCCGGAGTAATTTGATACTTGGCTGTCAGAGCTATACTGCTGCTGACATGCTATATAGCATGTCGCAATATATAGGAGGGGGCACAATCGGAAGGAAGCCACATGATGGCCGAAACGTCAGCTCGACCGCAGTGACGCGGCTCATCCCCGACAGTCAAGTATCAAAAGATTTATCCACTATTTCGTTTACGGGGCACGCAAAGAAGAGTATTTCTGTCCAAAGTTCGCCGTTCTTTTCCTCGGAGGATTGCAATACTTTCTCTATAGTACGTAAGCATCAGCGAGAAAGTGAAAGTCGCGGAGAGCGCTGCGCCCTCCTGCTGTATGCGAGAGGTTTGGGAGTGAACGCATCCCCCGCTGTATTTTCTGGAACGGAAGGATTTCTCAGAGGAGGGGCGCATTGTTCCAAATAACATCTAACAAAATATTCATAGACAAGAAAAATAGATCATCTGAGCCTTAAAAATTAAACTTGATAATTTTAATTCCATCACATTAACTGTCCTTTTTGATTGTGCTTGCAATAAAGTACGTAAGCTACTTCCAACATCTACTGATATGATGCAGAAACCTACCTCGACAACATAAGCTAAAACATTATTAACTTTCAATTATTTAAAAGGTCACATTAACTATTATGTCATTACTAAAACATTTACTATTTATATTTAATTTCATGAAATTCAGAGTCTATACATCAAAACATGTTTATTGGTGATGCAACCTACGTTGAAAAACATACGAAACAAACAAAAAACAATAAAAACACTTTGCCATACATAGCAACAACTCAATGAACTGTGAAAATAATCAAGGTTGATAGATTCATTGATATTTATGTCAATTGACATTTTAATTTTTCCAAATTAATTGGCATCCAAATTTTCAATAATTAAGTTATTCAACAAAGTAGTATGCAAGTTAGAGATTTTGAATCATAAAGTAGTTCCAAGTGTTAATGATGATACTTTACCACAAGTCTCCATGTGTATGTAAAGAATACAAAATGATCTCACCAATTCATTTTCTCAAAAATGTTGAATTTTATATCAGTTATGAAACAAAAGATATCAAAAGCAGAAAATATTACAAAATTAGCACAACTCATAATTTGTCATCATTCAACCTTAACTACAATTTCTCCTGATGTTTGCAAAGCAGTAGATTTTACTTATGAAATTAACGTAACAACAGGAAAATCACAATGATCATTTTCAAAACAAAATAAAACAAACAAAAAACAACTATAAAAAAGACAGGGCATTATCATTAAAAACCAAGGTCTCAGAAATGACACACACTTAGTACTGAAATTATGCAACAAATAGTTGAACTGCTGTGTAACTTATTTGCTTCATCCAAATCTAGAAGAAAGAAATAACTTCTGATTTTTAATGAGAAATATATTTCATACTTACAATAAAAGGGCATTTTATTGTTGAACCAAAGAGGATAAGTATGGTGATTAAATTTTGTAACATTTAAAGTTTTTAATTAAATTTATATTAAAATGTTATTGTAATTAATTACATTTTCAGTTAATTATAACATTAGAAGGCAAAAATTATAGCTCCACGGAGGAAGGGCTTCCAGAACAGACAGGGTACTAAATAAATATCCAGACAATGCTAGGTAATCACTACTGGAGTGATTGTTTGCAAATTTTGCAATTTGAGCAAGGAAGAAAAAACAATGTTCCCCACACACACACAATTTCTTTCTATGAAGAAACGAAAAGCCTTGCAAGAAAAGTGATATTACATGAAAAGATAAAGTAAATGAACATAGTATGAAAGAAACCATGATAATTTCCAGTCTGAATTGTCATGTCAGTCAAAATTCTTTCACTGATTGTGCAGAACAGACAACTCTCCTTTATGGGTGTGGTCCATTCCCTCCTCCCAACTGAAAATTAAATTTTATCTCCATTAGGACTGCATGTGTTAGCATTGCAACCAATCTTCCCAATGATTCCAATCCAAGAGTTACATTTTAAACTAGTCGCACTACAACAGCACCTACTTTGTTGCATTTTTTGAAAATGTTTAAGCAATATTATAATAGTACTTGAACCTGCAAACTGTTTACAACCAGCAACATTTTTTTTCCACACTGGGATTCAAACTCGTTCGTATGTTTAGCACACCATTCATGTTAAACCTACTCTACCAACCTCACAGCTAAACTCAATTTTCTCAATGCTTTAAAAATGAAGATGAATATTTTCATTTTTGAAAAATTAAAACTTTCACTGACATTATTTCAACATCTAATATTAAAGAACAGATTTCATTGAGGCAAATATGAATCATCCATGCAAATTTGCAATATTAATTTTCTGCAATTTTTGAAAATACAGAGATTTTATAGAAAATAAGACCTGTGCCATTTTGATATGCATTCTTCGCTCTATTCACAAAAAAATTGGAGATATTTTTGAAAGAATATATAATTTTTTTAAAGCACAAATTATAAGCAAATTAGTCATAGTTTCAAAAAATTGGCTGGCCTGGGACCGAAGTGGTCTACAAGACATTTTGGCTAAAATCCAGATATGGTAAATTTGAACTGAACAGGTGAGCATCTATACATTCTAAAGTGGTCTGTGTGTCATTTGTCATTGTAGGTGCCCCATAATAAAAGTACAACTTACAACAAAGTACAACTATTGGCAGATGGCTTTAACGTTAGTCAATTCTTAAGAGATCTAAAGTCACATTGTGATTTGTACCATAGATCACTTTAGTTCCAGGCTAGCCAATTGTGACTTCGTTTTAGTGGGTGGTAGTGGTGGCATTGCTGCCGGTAGTACAAATGATTTAGCTTACAGGCAATTATGACATTACAGTATCATTTGGATTGCCTTGCACAAACTTGTTCTAAACTTGGAAAAATTCATGTCATTCTATACAACTAAAAGAATTTTCTTTAATATGTTATCAACTTTGATATTATCAGATCTGTATCCTAAGTTAAGGATCTTAGTGTAATCTAACAATTTGCCTTGAAACACCATACTGAAGATTTATTGAAGAGCATAAATAGATCCATTAGTTTTCTTATCAGACCAAGTTGGAAGATCTAATCAATTGCAGTATTATTTCTTATTTTTTACTCTTGTTCGTTCTAAACTAGAAAATGCTGCTGTCATCTGATTTACAGTAAGGGCCTGCAATTGAAATTAGAAAAATGTCAGTGGAAATTTTTAAAATAATTAGTTTTCAGAGAATCATGGAGGTATTCACCAAGCTGGTATTAACAGCAAGTATTAGGAGTAAAAATTTTGCTATACTAGTCTAATTGAAAGTAATTTGCCTGTTTTTAAAGGTAGGTAAATATAGTTTTTGTCCATATATTCATGAGCAGATCTCACTGCTGATACCTCATCATAGACTTGTGTGTACAGTCCACTTTAGAATATTGTCTCAAAAAATAGAATTTTGTTTTATTCCAGGCTAAATAAAATCATCTCTTAGTTAAAGATTTCATATAAAGTTATCAAAATGAAATCAACATTTTTGCTGACTCTTCTCTCACTGTCCACCACAGTCCTAACTTATGTAAAATTGTTGGGCTAAAACCAAAGTTTGTATTGATTTGTGTGTGTGTGTGTGTGTGTGTGTGTGTGTGTGTGTGTGTGTGCGTGCGTCTGTGTGTGCACATGTGCGTGCGAGTTGTATGGACACAAACCAATAATAGGTTTAATCCACTGGCTTTGTATTTGGTAAAAATAAAAATAAAATAAAAGTCTACCTTTTTAGAGCAGATTTCATCAAGGAAAAAATCTCCATCTTTAATATTGCAGTTATAGGAACATGCTGAAAAAATTCTGACTATGCAATGAGTTAGAGGAAGTAATTTACAACACAAGGAGCAAAATTTATCTCCTTTATAATAATAGAGACCCACAATACCCTTAACTTTCGACAAAGAAAAATATCAAATGTTTATTTGTCAAAAATGCAAAAATGTTCAATTCATTTACATTGCACCTCCCTTCAGAAATTAAACCAATATTTACAGCATTCCTCATTTGCTGTATAATATCAAGTTATTATTATATTAATAAATGATGAGGTTTTTTTGCAGACATGTAGGAGCAAAGAAAAAAAAAAAGGAGAGAGATCTTACAAAAAGCATTCAGCTCACAAAATGTTAACATTTTTTTTACGATTGTAGAAAAATACTAACAAAACAAATAAATTATTTGGTGCAATAGAAGTTAAGATAAAAAAATTCATGATTTGTTTCATTGTCAGTCTTCATGGTTGTATCAAAATAAAATGTCTTCTTTGTGAAGTTTAAAAGAAAGCCATGGACAAGCAGCAGCTGTGGATTTTGAGGATAGGCAGTGCAGTGTAGTCTTTAACCCTTAAGCATCATTGTGCAAATAACATTTTTGCACAGTAATGTCATTTTTTCAGATATTTTAAAGAGGTGTCAAATAAATAACACTTAGCAGAACATAGAATTCCTCATTTACACAATCATAGAAGAAAGATATTTCAGTCATTTTTCAAAGAACTAGAAACCATTCTTACTGATTCACCACACTGATTCATTTAGAAATGGTACCACTCAATAAATACAAGTTGCTATTGAAACACACATGGAACATCTCTATAATGAAGATTATATTTAATTAGTATATTTATATCACAGGGTAAATGAATGTTAATCAAATAAAGTTAATTACACTACCCTAAATAGTTAATGTATCTTAAAGAAATTCCTTATCCTAAGCAAGGAAAGGATAAATAATTTCTCGCTTCACATCATTTTAACTTTCTATTAAGACTTATTTCATATTTTCAAAAATTGCAACACTATCCCCTCCAACTTCAAAATATTTTAAGATACTATGTTCAAAATTTCAACTAGTTTAATTTCAACATTAGAAGGTATTAAAGATACTATTATGACTCACCAGAGATGAAGTATTTAAGTTACAGGTTAAAAGAATTATTGTGAACTAGGACTCCTTATCATACTCATCACTTCAGCGAGATCAACTAACAAATCAAGAATTCCAAAATCCTTAAATGCAGTATAAAAATTATGCACATTTCTAAAATAATATACAACATATGCAAAGTGTTATGTACATTCTCTTAATGCTAGCCTGCCAGCTGCTACAAAACCATTGAAGATACTTTCAAAAATAAAATAAAAAACAACTATGGATACCCTCAATCCCAAATAATTAATCAAATAAGCTAACAAGCAAACACAATTTTTATGAAATAATTTAATTGTAATTCTGTCATATACATTTTTTTTCATTTATCATGGTAGAAGAGGATCTACTATATTATTTTTTTAAAAAAACCAATATAATTTTGTGCTGGTACAGTAGAATATGCTTTAATGTATAATATGAAAAGCATACAATATGTTCACACAACACAAAACTTATTTCTAGGTAGAAATGTCCTCACAAGTACAACTGAGAATAAAATTTATTCACAAATGACTGCATCACTGTTTCACATTCAGTGAGATGGGAATCTCTGATCCTATCAACAAATAGTCAACAATAAAGAACATTTTACAACCTATTACTTTATAATACACTATTAAAACTGCTATTGATATGACTGACTGAACCCAGGTGGTGGTGGTCCTAACTGTGTTGGATCGTCACCAAGTTGAGGAGGAGCTGGGCGGAAATGCTCAGCAGAGAGTCGTGTAAATAGAATACCAACACCTTCTATAAGAGCTAGAAGGACACCACCTATTATCGCAGATCCTGCCATAGCTGGGAGTCCATTTCTAGCTGCCAGTATTCCTCCTGTAGCAGCACCCGATATTATAGAATTCCACGGATCTTCCTTACGCCGTATATGAACCAATGTACAATCAATTGTGGAGAAGAGACCACCCCATACTGCAAAGTTTCCGGCTATCACAGGGGAACGCTGTTTAACAGCTGCTAAACTTCCCAGAAGCCTTCGGTTCAGTCCACTAGGGGCATTACGAAATCCTTTTATGCTCTGGAAGACAGCTCCTCCAATACATCCCATTGTGAAAGCTCCACCACAGTCATCCACAATACGCCATGGACATGGCTCTCTGGCATATTCTTCCATGATAAAATCTCAATTTGAAGAAACAAGATGATACTGCAAGAAACAATACATGATGCAACAATAATTTCACTTTAAAATATAAATACGATACATTACTTGCAACCACACAGAAAAGATGATAAATTATAGAACCTCATTCGATTTTTAAGAAAATCTAAGGTTTAGATATGTTACAATTGTAAGGCATGTTCTTACGTCATACTAAGGTTATATTGTGTTTAATTCATTATTTGCAGCCTATGAGATTCACGGTGCTCTCAAATACAACACGACTACACTACAACAGACACTTACTCAGGGTTTTCACGGTAAAGGAAACACTGCAAAAATCTGTTTTTTCAACTTTAACAATTTCGGCACAAATCGATCGTTCCCATGCTCGGTGAAGGTGATTTCATGACCCTGAAATTCTATCACAAACAAGAATATTATATTTGTAATACAAAACCTTACATTTCAATTCATCAGTTACAATAATATAGTTCAGTGGTGATTTTACGAATACATACCGTGTAAATTTAATAAATAAAAGTTACATAGAAATATCCCACATGGAAACCCGTCGCACGCGGCTACAGGTTTCTGAACGCTTTCGCAGTGTTACCACGTTGATTTATTGACGGATTTCAAGGGATCCATGGTGGTAAACCTGGATGCAAGAAGTAAACGGAGGTTGGTGGGGTTGATGTTCGTTGGAAACGTTCGATGACAAGTGACCAATCTGTAATTAAAACCGGTTGAGGTGAGGTTAAATTGCTTTAGGTGAGTGTTAGCGCTTTGTATTGCTCGTGGGACAAAACAGTTTCCGAAAAGATAAAACATGATGGGATCCGGAGACGGAAGTGACAACCTACATCATCGTTGGTCTCATCTGAGGAAGATTTTGGAGAGACCGGGTCCGTTTTGCCATCCTGATTTTGAAGCATCCCCAGAGACACTTAATTTTTTAATGAACTCTTGCAAAATTCTCGTTATCGGTGCTGGTGGATTAGGATGTGAACTTTTGAAAGATCTTGCCTATATGGGATTTAGGAATATTCATGTCATTGATATGGATACAATAGAACTTTCTAACTTGAACAGACAATTTCTGTTTAGGCACAAGGATATTGGCAAATCCAAAGCAGAGGTTGCAGCAAATTTCATAAACACAAGAATTCAAGGATGCCATGTTGTCCCACACTTTAATAAAATTCAAGATTTTGATGAATCGTTTTACAGACAATTCCACATTGTCGTAAGTGGCCTAGACTCAATTGTGGCTCGTCGTTGGATAAATGGGATGATAATATCTCTTTTAAATTATGAAAATGGAGTGCTGGACACATGCTCAATAATACCAATCATTGATGGGGGAACAGAAGGTTTCAAGGGGAATGTACGTGTCATCCTGCCAGGCATGACTGCTTGTATTGATTGCACTTTAGATCTTTTTCCTCCCCAAATTACGTATCCACTTTGCACTATTGCAAATACTCCTCGCTTACCTGAGCATTGCATTGAGTATGTAAAAGTTATTCAGTGGCCTAAAGAAAATCCCTGGAGTGTACCCATAGATGGAGATGATCCTCAACATATAAGCTGGATTTATGAAAAATCATCTGAGAGAGCTGCCCAGTTCTCAATTCCTGGAGTAACTTACCGCTTAGTGCAAGGAGTAGTGAAGAATATAATACCTGCAGTTGCATCAACAAATGCTGTTGTTGCAGCAGCATGTGCTACTGAAGCTTTCAAGCTTGCTACAAGTTGTTGCCTACCCCTCAATAATTATATGGTCTTCAATGATTTGGAAGGTGTATACACATATGCATATGAGGCAGAACGAAAGGAGGATTGTTTAGCCTGCAGTCAAGTCCCCCAAAAAATTGAATTCAAAGCTGATTGTAAATTGGAAGAACTTATTGCTCATTTGTGCGAGAGTGCTCAGTTTCGAATGCGTAGTCCAGGTATCACTACACAGACTGGAGGTCATTCTCGTACATTATATATGAGTACTGTTGCAAGTATTGAACAACAAACTAGAGGAAATCTTCGCCGAACTCTACAAGAATTGGGACTGTCTGATGGTGATCAACTGCTTGTGGCAGATCCTACATCGCCAAACACAGTAGTACTTCAACTTAAGTTACTAAATAGTACTACATAACATTTCTTAATTCCAGTGCACGTTTGTTTTAGGTATGGCTTTATTAATTTTGTGATTAACAGATATTTTGTTTTTTGTTGATTTGTATTATTTGTTCCCATATACCAAGTATGAAAAAATTGTACATTATATGTATGCATAGGAATGAGAAAAATAATTAAAAACTCAATAAAGGAAAACTATCCTCTTTATTTACATAATTTTTACAACTGCATTTCAGCTCTTGAGCATTTTGTTGAATCTTGAATTCTTCTGGAATAATACATCACAAATATAATATGCATATAAATTATATCAGTCATGTGGCAAAACTACTTTTAATCATCTTGTAAACAAGGATACCATTTGGTCACCAGTTCTACAGGATATTATTAACATAATGTTGCACACCTGTCAAGTGAATTGGAAACCAATATCACCACCTTGTGTTCATTGCATCAAGGGCAGTAAATAGTTTTTATTAATTTCTTTTCAGCATCTAGTTGCCAAAAATTGAGTATCTAAATTCTGAAGCGAACATCACCAGGGTTAAAGTACTCTGGTTTTGGCACTATTTTAGGGCCTCCATAGTAGTCCAACACCAAAATTTGCTCTATCTTGAGTTTTGCAAAATAAAAACCATGACCTGCAACATTTAATATGCATTTTACAAAAATTGTTAGTTTTGATTTGTTTATTTCAGCACTACAGCAGAAATTCTATACATAAATAAGTAAAGTTTAGACTTCAAGAGTTAAATCTGTCATTTGCACCTTAATGATATAAACTGATAATTGCATCCCACACACACTGACTAGTGTTCAGCGATACCACAACCTGATCCTTGTTTTTTAACATTTTATATTAAATGGAAACTAGGATGCAAATGTGCTAAATGTCTAGCCTCAAATACTCACTCCTTGGCCATGAACGCATAGCAGGATGCCGGGAAAACAGGGCGTTCTCAGCATAGTCAATTTCTGAGGTATGAGTCTTCACCTGGGAGAAAAATAGATTAATTATTTTTACACCATTTATATGATGATTTAGAAGTGTGAGAACATGAGAAGTTCAGTAATATTTCAAGTAATTTCAGAACATAAACAATAAAATTATCAGAAAACTGTGAATTAAGTTTTTAGTGCTATACCCTTTTCACTTTTCCAGTAAGAATAACTCTTGCACATCTTGGATCTTCTGGATCAATATTTTGCTGCTTGCAGTAATCTGTTTCAGCTAATGATAGGGCAAGTGAACATCTTGAATCGATCTGCAATAAAAAAAATTACTCTGAAAAATGTTTGTATTATTTCCAGTTTAAAAGTAGGTATCTTTGACTTTTACAAAAGCTGAAAACCTTTTTTTAATCTTTGAAAAAGGAAACTTTCATTGCATTGAGTGTTTTTTCCTTCTTTCTCATTCCAAGAATTATTCAACTAACAAGTTCATTTTTTACTTACTTCTAGGTCACGAGTGGAAAGTTCCAGTGGTGTGATGTACATATAAGGTACACCAGAACTGTTCGTGGGTGTTCCATCACTGATAGAAACAATATTTGCAAACGGGAATCCTCGAATAGCAGGGGAAGAAGAATGTGTAGATATGGCACCCCAGTCTAAAAAATTATTTCATTAAATTTTGAGTTCTTATTATTAGAATATAAGTAAACTCAAAGTCCAAAAAAACATTTCAAGATAAATTTAGTTGATGTTGATTTTACAAAATTTGTCTATTATCTTTTTATACACTAGGAATAAACTAGTTTTCGTTTACACTCCTACAAATATCCGATATTGTTTGTAAGACATCCAATAAGTCCAAAGATGAATTTTCACTGTTCAGAGATTAAGTAAAAAACAAAATAATCAATAATTTAGTAAACAGAAACTCCAGGATTTCAACAATTTCATTAATCAATAGAAAATAAAAAATGTGATTTAGCAATGTAAATAGCTCATCAAAAATGGACTTACTGAATTTAACTTGCTTGTGGACCAAATATAAAAACAAGTACCAAGAACATACAGCATTTGGCTGAAATCCCAATTGCTGGTAATGTGCCAATTCTCAAACTTGTTTCTAAAAACAACTTGGGTTGAACTCAAGATTTCATGATCAGGTAAAAATAATCTGATTGCATGTTGCGCAAGTTAAATAATAGGCAAGGTAACTCTTTAAATTGCTTCTTACAAGTAGCTAATTAGAAAAAGGTAATAACTTAATAAATAATGCAAACCTGCATTGTGGACGATGTATCTGGCCATTTTAGCTACTTGATCATGAGGTGGTGGTGTTGGACCATAGTCAGCAATGAATGTATGCAATTTCTGATGGAATGGTGATGTTGGTGGTTGGTAATGATCATATCGACGATACCTGCAAAAATTACAATATGGTGTTAACTTTCAATTCAGGACGTGTTAACCAGAGAGAGCCAAGGAACTCACTTTTCTGCCATGTCGTAATAATTCTGGCGGGGATCATAATATTGATTATATGTGTCATATTTTTTGCCATAGAGAGGACTGGCAAAAAGTAATAACACAGGTAGAATTACTGAAAGCTGCATCATCCTGTGAAAAGAAGTTTTTTCGTCTTCATTAATGTTTCGCAGTGAATATTACAGTAGGGTACAAGGGTGAAAACCTCAAATCGAAAAATGGAAGTTCACTTATGATTATTTTCAATTCTGACATTATGCTATTGTAGGAATTGAATAGTTCTAGCACATCAAACATGAAAGAAAAAATAACATACACTACCAAAAAAATTGTGAGGAAAAAAGAAAGATTGTAAAGTGCATTATAAAATGCTTTCAAAATCTGAATTCAATTCCTGTGAAATGCATATAAATGGACTCTGATTTTTCCCAAGCATCCTTTAACTCAATGTAAATACCACAAAAGGCCAGTTCCTCTTGTAGAATGATACTGAAGAGGATACTACTATGGGGCTTGGGGTTAGCACTTGGCTGATCAGTAGTGAATAATTTAACAAAATAGTGAAATGTATTGAAGAGCTATATTGTCGAGTGTACTTTGATAAAATTAATGTTTTGCGAAGGAGATCGGTCGAATTAATGTTTTGAAACATTTCGATTTTCTGCCATTTTTTACAGCTCCTTATTATTTACCAATTAACATGTTTTGCTTGTTATTAGTATCTCTGAAAACGAAACTTAAACATTTCAAACAAAGGATACTAACGGCAGTATACAAAGAGCAACCAGTGCGATGTGAATCAAACAAGGCGGGCAAGGGTAACACCATGGAAGAATCTTGTTCCATGACACCAGGTACCGTTCGCAAAGCCCGTAATTTGAATGTTGTTTACGCTGAAATTAGCATCCATGCTATCGAAAATTCCTATACGAGAATTTGTTCCCTCTCTCTTACAATCAAAATGACAAAAAATTAAATTAATACATTTCTGTATAAGTTTTTAAAAAAAGTTTAAAAGTAATTATCATCGCGTAAGTTATTATTTGCGCAAATTTTCAGGGAATTCCAACACTCATTTTCCGCTAGTCGTCAAAAGAAAACGATTTTGAATCACCCAATTTTCTATTAATTATATTTTCTTTCCCACGGTAATAGCAAGAACACGAGCTGCGACACATTTCATTAATTAGGTTCGAGAAAATTATACACAATGCAATGCTTTTTATGCGCGTATACTATTGTTTTACTAGAAATACTGTTGCTGATGTTTTTTCTTTGTCACCCTCGCGAATTTTTAATACTCACGTTATAGCTTTGACGATACAGCTATAGGAGGACTCAATGACACCTGCCTTCTTCGCTGCTTCACGATGAGTAGTAATTTCAATTTCCGAACGACGCTGCCTCGCCGCAGTGACGATCAGCTATGCCAGGAGCGAGTCAGCTGACACTGGCGGCGCCGTATCCTGTTGAACTAACTCGCCAGGGGCAAGGCAAGCTGGCTATTATTAGTACTTTGCGGGATGAGTCCGGAATCTTCCGTTCTCAGGCTAAATTCGCACCATAACCCCTCGCAACAGGAGCACACATCTTCTATAAGTTGTCAAACAAGTTTTGTTTTCCCAGACCATTACGATCGTTAAAAGGCAGAGGCGTATCTGAGCATTCAAGCGCCCATGGCAAGCATAGAATTTGCGCCCCTGTCAGGTTACTTCAATTTAAGATTGTTGCTATTTCTTTTAACAGGTATACTCTAAACAGCGCCCCTTGTGAGTGGCGCCCATGGCACTTGCCATGTCTGCCATACCGTAGATACGCCTCTGTTAAAAGGAAAAGTGGATACCGTGTTGCGAATGGCGGTGTTAAATGGCTTGATGACATCCTTTGATGTCATACATGTAAATGAATTCAAAGGTCTTTCTGTTATGGAATTAAAAATAATAATAAAAAAAAGGATTATGAGGATTTCATTTCATTCAGGCAATACTTCGATTTGTCGATTTTAAAATATTTCTTTGGTCTTCAGCATTCGCACTTTTCCTTGTCGTTTAGAAAAATATACTTAATTTGATTAACTATCTTTGTTTGTAGTGCCAGATTTAAGTATTAGGGATCCCCAAGCACTAAATATTGTTGACCCCCTCGTAAAAATAGCTCATATTTATTCAATAAAACACTTGTCTTAATGCAAGTACTTTCTGGACAAATACAAGTGAAAAATCATATTTTTATATAACATTTGACATTTATTTATAACGTTAAAAACATCTTATGTTAATACAAAATATGTTATGCATATTTTTCCGAAGCGCGGGGTCCCCCATGAATGGAGCCCTCAAGCAACTGCTTGTTTTGCTTGTAGGTAAATCCGGCCCTGTTTGTGTGAAGTAGTATCCTACATATACTGAAAGTCATTTGTAGGTTTTGATTATGAAGAATAAATGAGGAATTTACGGGATTTCGCAATTGACCGCATGTGGTCAGGTCTCAAAAAATTCTTCTCATAGTCCGCTGTTTTGCGAGAATGCCAGGGTAAATGAACTCAAACTGTTTGAGCAACGTAACAGGCGCTCTGTAAACAGAGAGTTGGATTTTCCCGAGCTTTCGTAAATCTCACTGCTATCACAATGTAAATAGACCATTGGACTCTTTGATTGTATCACTTTGTAACAAGAACAACATGCCCCACCAATTTCAACCTCTGCCGTAGGCGTCGTTTACAGAGGGTATGGATGGCACTCAAGTGTACGCTCCGGTATGGAGTTGTGCCACATAGTATTTACACACGCAAGAATACTGGCAATGCGCCCATTGAATCAGACGAAATAGCAATTTTTTGCAATCGACTGACCCCCCAACTCCAATGATTATTTTTATGTGGATTTATGTTAGCGAACAAATATTATTAATTTCGACCGATTTATTTAACAAAACAATACATGCTTTCTTAGATTTGAATGTTATTGCCACCGTTCCATTGCTATGGCCATTAAATTCAATAATGTTCACCGATGTATTCCAGGGACTGTTTAAAAAAATACATCGACAATATTTAGTTGATTTTACTTACACATATACACACGCATGTACGTAGTAATAACACAATCTGTGAACACAAATGGCAAACTATTCATAGAACGTTTGCCAAACTGAATATTCCCCGAGCAATCTGGCTTGACTCGAAGCCTTGCGATTTTGAAGAATTCTTTATATTTTGGAGGTACTTTTTGAAGATTTTCTTAAAAAACGGTTCCAATTTCACAGACCCCATGTATTGCTTATGCAGTATTACGTGAAAGTATTGCAAGGATGCGGAAAAAATATGATTTTTCGACAGAAAACCTCTTAATGCCTTGTTGCAAAAAGATAAATATTGTGCCTATATGTGTAGTAAACTACTTCCCCTAACATGTTGTATACTTAACTTTGAGTTTTCGAGAAACTTTATAAGATATAACTGAAAGCCCTTGTATCGTTCAAATATAGCGCACCGGCAAAGTCTCTCCGCAGTAGCACCTAGCTAGTGAGAGTGCTTGCAACAGAAATTATGCTGATAGCACGAGCTGCATCGTGAAACAGTAAATTGCATATTCACCACGATCAAATGGATGCTGGAAGAGTTGTTTTCCAGTGATCTGGTCATGGTGTAAGAAATATATCTTACACCGTGATCTGGCTGTTACTAACATACATGCGAAAATAGGAGGCCCTGATTCGGCTCGATGCGGAGAGACTTTTCTGACGCACTGTACAATAAACTATGCAAATAGCGGGTATTGTAACAATTAACGACGTGAGAGGGATGTCAAAAAAATACAATCGTGTAATTTTCAAAAAAAAAAAAAAAAAAAAGAAACAATACAGACAACAGATATTGGCGTTTATGTCATCTTGTCATCTTATACAGAACATTTAGCACTATCCCTACAATAAATCTAAAGAAAAAATTGAAGCTGTCTTTGAAAAAGTTGTGTTGTTAATATGTTTTTAAAATATTCCCTATTTTCAGGCAAAACGACGGAAAACTACTTATATTTTCCCACGAGAGTCATTTCACGTCAAACACACACTTACAAAACATTACCATTTTCTAGCGACTTGAAATTTTTTTTATGAGTTCTAGGGTTGAAAATAGGTGACACTTTTTACTTTCCCGTATACATACGTATACACGGAGTGATATACGTAGTATAGGGAAAGTTATGTAACGCTGCGCGAAAAAATGACCCATTTTCGGCCGAAAAAAATTAATTGCAGGGCCGTGAAAACGAAAAAGTGGATAAAACCAGTTGCTAAATTAAGAAAAAAAATCCCCTAACACGTGGTGTAGCCAGAAACCATGTTTTCTAGGTCCTTGATACCGAAAACCCAATTGAAAGGAAAACGTCCGTCTGCCCGTCTGTGAACACTGCTAACGCCTAAACCATACGTACGATTTCTTCCAAAATGGATATTCCCCGGTCAATCTGATTCTAGTCGAAGCTTTGAGATTTTGAAAAAGATTCTATAAAATTTGGGGGTACTTTATATGAAGCCCTCCGGGGATTTTCAAAATTTTCTCAAAAACGGCTCCAAATTTTTTCTTTAAATTTCTTGTATGAATACACTTGAATTCTTGTATAAAATGTATGAATGAATTCTTGTATAAAAATACACTTTTTAACATGGCATAGGTTCGATTTTCACGGATAACTCTGTATTTTCGAAAATTTTGAAAGTTTGAATTTGTTTTCGGCGTCTTTCTCCAACTATAAAATTGAAGATAGAGATTTTTTCTTCAAATAAAATTTGTTCGGCATATTAAGTTCTTTCATAAAGGTCATGTAAATGTTTTTAAAATTTTAGTAGTTTTCGTGTAATATTGTGTGCAATATGTGCAACATTAAAAAATTACAAAAACAAGATTTTCTCAAAAACGGCTCCAAATTTTTTCTTTAAACTTTTGGTGGGGATAGTGGTAAATTTACTCTATCAGATGACGTAAAGGCATATTGGTCTATTGGTTGGTTTTTTCAAAAATTACAAAAATGTATTTTTTTTACTTGTCTCTGACGTCGTTAATATTTACATTATCGGCGATTTTTTTACATTATTATATTTACGAGTATATATGCTTTAAATAATGTCAAGTAAAGTTTCCCGAAAACACTACCGTTTTCTGTGAAAAATAGTTCAAATTTCGGCACTTTCAGAAATGCTCAAACGCCATTTTCTCATATATGGCTGCAATTTTTTTCTTGAAACTTTGTAACGGATAGTGATAATTACACTCTTTAATATGACGTAAAGTTTATTTTGAGTTATTTTTTTGTTTTTTCAAAACTTATATAAATGTAAATTTTTTGAAAGATCTCTCACATTTTTAATATGCATATTATCCGCAATTTGTAAAGATTATTATATTTGTGAATGTAAGTGCTTCAAATAACTTCAAATAAAGTATTTTGAAAACTCAAAAATTTTCTGTGAAAATGAGCTTCAAATTTCGCATTTTTAGTAGTGCTAAAACGCCTCTCTTAAACGGCACACAATTTTGAAAAGGAAATTGCCATTTATAACTAGGTTTTTGTATTCTTTGATATTCTAAAATTAATGTTTCCGTTCTACCAATAGGAAACCGAAAATTAAGAAAATGACAAAAAAAATGTAATTTTTGGCTGTGATAGATGACATCTGGCAAGAAAAAGTTTGTGACAATTCCGAATAGCTAGCGAAGACCCAAGGAAATAGAAAACTAATACGGGAAAGTCTGTAGCACCACTAGTTTATTTTTTAATCCCACCCTTTCAGAAATATTATCAATTACTTTTTCCGACGAATCATGCGCGCGCTTATGTTTAATTTTTCTTTTTCGCAAATGCCGTTTCCTTCAGAAAAATAAAATTACACTTGAATTTAACTTAAAAAGTTGTACTTTCATGTGATGTTAATATAATTTTTGTAGACATATTATATAAATATTTAAGATACATTTTAATTTTTGAAATGCTAATTTCTACATTAAATCGACACTTAAATTATTTAAAAAATTCATGTTTTTCTACACCAATTTTGTATACATATGCCAAATCTCAAAGTTGGACACACATAAACAACATTTTAAAAAATATTTTGTTCATCGGCGCACGTAGGCAGCCCGCCGTCCATCTGACTCCCTGCTCGAATACGGGGCGTCAATGACACGACGCATCGTGATGCCCAAACATACGGCCCGCAACAGACTACACCGAGGAATGCGTTGCGAGAAATGTGCGACGAGAAATGAGGAAAGAGGACGGCGAGGCTGCGTCCGCCCACTACAAAGAGGTTATTCGATGTCTCGAAATACCTTTTATGTCCCACAAGCCGAGAGTGGTGGCAGCGGTTTTAGTTATGAGATCATCTGCGAGTCCCATTTCTTGTTTTATTAAATACTCTTATGTAATTTGAACTCGTGAAATCCTTGTTTTGTTACAATAATCGTAAACCATTTGTTTAATGAGTTCGAATTACCTAGAGAAAAACACACCACTGCATTGCATACAAATCATTATTTAATGTAAAAAAAACAACAACAGGAAATTATGTGACGTATAAGGGAGAAGTAGTACATCAGCAAATTTTCTTGAGCTCCGTAATCTCTACCCCGCTCTGGTTTACTATATTTGTTGGTTGGATAATGAATATATAATGAATTATCAAATAATTCATAATAAAATTCACAATTAATAAATTCATTCATAAATACCAATTAAGAAAAGTAATAAATTAATTCATTATTTCAAAATACCTCTTCAAGTTTCTTGCTTCAAATTTTATTTTTATATTACTCATGAGCGAGTTTCATACAAATAAGAATATCTTCCATACAAATTATTTATTGTTCATTTAAGAGAAAATTCAAGAAAACAATTCAAAAACTGATACTTTATCGCATATTTTACTGCTAAATGTTCTTACCTAAACCTGTTCTCTTCTAAAACCTCACTCAGTTCTATGCACTGTTTGGTGTTTTCCTGTGGCAGCGAACGCCTAAATGTCGTATAACAACTGATGGAGTAGAAATGTGTCCGAGAAAACTCGCTCGCCGACTGACTCGAGTGAGGAACTCTTTCGCCTCCGCAGAGGCGAACGAGAAAACTCTTTCTAGTGTGCAGAGGTCCATAAGAGTCCCTTGTTTCGATTTTCCATATTTCTCGTCGCACATTTCTGGAAACGCATTCCTCGGTGTAGTCTGTTGCGGGCCTAAAGCAGCCGCGAGACTTGCCATGTTGTGAATCGTAGAAACATACATATGGTCTCAAATGGTAGTCTTCTGACGAAATGCGCGAATTAACTTTATTTATAAACAACTGACACTACTATGGTTTGCGTGAAATAGAGCAGCGTTCATTCTCATATACTGAGTCAGTTGTGTAAAGAGAGGAATCCGCGAAACACGTGCGTTGTTCTGTGATGTTAGTAATCGCAGACGGCCTTATAATAATATAAATATTATTGTTATTTGCATTTTCATTATATGAACATCTATAATTGCAGAAGTGTAAGTTTAAGTTGTTACAACCAGTATTCTTGAGAAGTTGAAAATTGACTTTATGCCGTCAAGAAAAGTTGTATTATTGGAAAAACTAGATTCCCTCTCATGACGAGTCATGTGAAGTTTTTCTCAAGAAAGTGAGAATCGATCATACTTAATGCCGCATTTTCTTCTTCTTTTCACATTTATTGTCTTCCTGTTTAACATACATGTTTTTCAGGGTTGTGAATAGAAATATCCATAAACTTTGGTTTATTTCCTAACCGTGGGTGCCATGGATGGGTGTGAGGTTTTGGTTTATTTTAATAATTTATTGTTTTTGGAAATAAATTGAAACTACCGAGAATCATCGTTGTTATGAATATTTGATGAAAGTCATATCATTTGAGATCGATTTTCTGCTTTTTTATGGTGGTCTGAACCTGCCTTTAGGAAAGCTTGATTTTATACGTAGGTTCGGTTCAGCTGGGCGTCAAAAGATTGAACATGGAGGTGCTGGGAGATGTGGAGAGTGTTGAAAAGAAGTCTTCGGACAGTTTAGTAATGTGTTCTTTTATTGTTGGAATTTGCATTTCGTGATGGATTTTCTTATTTGAAAGAAACTACGAGGTTTTAATTCTTAGCACTTTATTTTGTGTAGTTTGAAGAATGTTTATATTAGATTTGGCTGCATTTCACTGCATGCCATATCAGGTATGCGTACATTGCTAGTCGAATTATAGGCTTGTAAATTAGCATTCCGATCTCTTTTTAAGGGAGGATTTTTTGTTAATTAGGGAGTAAAGTTATTAAATGTTTGCTTGTGTTTTTATTCATGTTGTTTGGATGTGTGTTTTCCAATTTAATTTTGTATCAAGTTGCATTCCTAGATACTTGGCTGTTGTATTATTGGAATCCAAGGAATATTTTCATTGTGCATAATTAACTGGGTAGGGGCGATGGGATATCTTAGGGTGAAAATGTTTGCCTTCGTTTTATCTGGATTTATTTTAATCTTCCAATTTTTGCCCATTCATTGATCTGATTAAATTCCTCTTCTTGTTTATTAAACTATTCGTTTTCGATTGTGTTTGGGTTATACGACTTTTCAAGGAAGTCAGCTATAAGAGATGTTTTCTCAAAATCGGAATTTACCACCTTTGAACCTAATTTAATGTGTGAAAATTCTTGATTTTGCCTTCTTATTCTCTGTATGGTGGACCATATATGCCTAGATGGGTGAATTTCTTTTAGAAAAGTCTGGAAGCTTGCATATCTATGTTGGTCTAGTTTTGTTTTAACTAGTCAGTTTGTTTAATTTTCTTTTTAAGTCTGGTCGTCGTGACATTTGCCAAAAGCATCTTAGATTGTGCTTACTTTTAATTAGGTTTATAATTTTTATTGGAATTAGTTGCTTGTTATCGACTTTGTTACCAGTTTATGTAAAATGTACAATGTTTTGAAAAAATATAGTAGTTTTCGCGTGATTTCTGGTTGAAATTAATGCAGATTATAACAAAAACATTTTCTCAAAAACTGCTCCAAATTTTTTCTTCAGATGTTTCCCAAGATAGATCAAGGTACGCCTAATATATTGGCGCAGGTCTCATTTTCGTTTAACTCTGAATTTTCGAAATGTGTAAATTTTAAAACTATGTGAGAAAGTATATGAATGGTTTGTTTCAGAAGCAATATAAGTCAGGGTTTTTGCCATTTTGACTTTTTCGTGGGATCATATTCTCTGTATGTATATGCATCGTTTCAGATGTAACGTAGTATGTCAAGCAATTCTAGAGATAGTTTTTGAAGAGCACGTATAGATATTAATGCAGATACAATATAAGTCAGTGACTTGTGTTCTTTCTGTATTAAAACGCGAGAAGCGGCTTCTCTTTGGAGTTCAAACAGTTGATCGATTTTATACAGGACGGTGTAATTGCAGTGGGCATTGACGCAAAATTTGAACTTTCCTACAATATCAGTCCAAAACTTGCGCCGACGATAAATACTTGTGTCCATTAACTGAAGGATGACTGTGCCACATTCTTCGTAAATCATGAATGAAGGGCTTAAAGAGCCTAGTGAGATGGCGAAATTTACCATGGAATATCTAAGTATCTCAATGTCCAACTTGGAAAACTTCCAAATATCTTCATATATGGCTGTGGAAGTCAAAATAAAAATCACACTGTATGGGGAGACATGTCAGTCTGTGTCTCTGTTTTTGATCCTTCTTGTAAAGCACCATCAAAAATCAAAATATCTGGTTGAAATTCGCAAAACCTCGAGTTCGTGCAGATCAATCGATGAATATCAATTTTGAAGAAAATCGGCTGAACGGTTTAGGCGCTAGCGTTGACCACAGACAGACAGACGTTTTGCTCTCAATCGGTATCAAGGCCCCTCAAAACATGGGTTCTGGCTACACCACCATCTTAGAGGAAGTAATTTAATATTTATAGGAACAGGGTTTATATGCTTTTGCGTTACCACGGCCCGTCAATAACAATTTTTCTACTGAAAATTCGCCATTTTCCGGCACACAATTACGTAACTTTATCTTCTTACGAAGTAAGTGCGACAATGTAATAATCGATTGATGACATCAAAAAGTTAATGTAGTACTAGTATATCCCCCACGATGAAGAAGTGGGTGCGTTTTCTGCAGAATTACAAAACTAGGCAGTGCGTGAATCATGAAATAATTAGTTGAATGTAACAATTTCTTGTAATTTGTATGTTCATTCAAACATATTTCAGATAAAGAAACATTTAATGAATGACAATACTTTTTTTGTTCCAGTATGTTTTATTTCAGAAACAGTCAACCATGTTTGTTAGCAAAAAAAGAAATAAAATTTAACTTTTTACTAAATGAGACAATAATTCTATACAATACGCAGAAAACAACTTCTAAAAAAATTGACACAATGCTTCTGACAAACACAGCCGCATTAGAAGGTTTTTTGTCCGTCCTGAAAAGTTACTTGTCAGTGACATGTTGTTTCTGAAATAAGCCACTTACATAGGGCCTACTGTTTTTAGCACCACTAGTTTTCTTTACTTATTATTATTATTATATATCAAATTGCAAATATCACATTTTTTCCCTGAAAATAGTGCTAAACAGTAAACTTTCCATCCATCACAAGAGCTGCAGAGCACCGATGTGCGATGAGCACCACTACGCAAAGTGCGACCCCGACGGATCGTAACACGTCGAGCTACTTAGCTTCTATCTGCAAGTGACAACGATTCAGAGTGTTTGTATCACAGCGAAGTTGAAGGGACAGATGAATTTACGGAAAATCATATGGGCATGTTGGTTTCAGTAGTCACTCTTAGATCGCATATGATTCCCCTTGGACTGAGTTACAATGAATTATTGCACTGTTTTTAGACGTGCAATAATATTCATTGTAATTCAGTCACTCTATTTTCTAAATACTAGTCATATCTCGTCTTAAATAAATGTAATTGAGCAAAGTATGTTTTTTAAATAAATCCCAAGTAATCAATCACAAATTAACGTATTTACATTAAAAATACGCATTTTGAAAATTCTCACGTGAGATTAGAAGTGGGGAGGGGGTTGAACCAAATCTCACGACATTTCACCAAGAAGTCGTTTCACGTTGAAGTCGAAATATCGCCAAAATCGCCTCTTGTAATTTATGGACGACCCCCTAATGTGTAACTCATGTATGTGCATTAAACATGGAAACTCAACAACAATTGGAAGAATTGGAAATGCGAGACAAGGATGACATGAGCAATGTCTGGGATCATATACTAAGTGACACAATCTGTTGTGTAAACTATTGAGTTTACTTAATGTAAAAAAAATTATGACAAACAAAGTACTGGCTAAACAATTTATTAAAAACAAAGAAAGGGACAAGGACAAGAATTACCAATCAGATTAACTAAAACCCTTCTGGTCACAGAGATATTAGGCAAACTAAAAGATGGTATTGTAGCAAGGAAGGTCAATCTGGCTTCCTTGTAAAAGGAGAAAAATATATCAGGATTTAATTTTTTTTTACAAAATGTTTATCTGTGTCACTTCTCAATTTGGTATTATTTGTAAGTTGGTATTGCAGCTAAATAAGCTTTGTGAATTGTAACTCTTCACTACTTACTGCAATTGAAAATGCACTTCATCACAAAGAATTATGGGAGAGGAAATGAAAAAGTTCAACTCTAAGCAAATTACATAAGGACAGAAAAATATTTCTTGATAATCAAGCTCCTTACTTCCAAAAAAGAAATCATTATATTTATACTCTTGTGAGAATTGGATATTCAAAGGAGCATAACCATGAAATAGCAAACAAAATGCCAAACCTTTGTTAACATGTCACTTACATATCATACATTAATAATAACTTAATCATAACTTAATAATTTTCCAAGTTTTAATCATTTGTTGGAAAAAAATGAATTCCTACACTATATTCAACCTCTTTTGTTTTAAAATTCTGCATTTTTAAAAGTTATTACTTTCCTCTGACAGCTTAACCTTAACGAATATTTGTCAACATGTGAATGTTCATATGCATAAATTCTTTTGATAGTCTACATGGTTATTAGTGACCATAGCACTATGTCGCATAAGAAGTAAATTAATGGAGATATACTAATAGTATTGTTTATATTTTCTCATTTTGTCTTTAATGAATTGGGTCAGTAATAAAAGACTTCAAAGTGCCACAGTCACAAGAATAAATTTCAGCTATTTTATTTAACTGACACTTAAATTGGTGTACAAGCTTAACAAAAACTCAGCTTCTCAGCAAAAGAATTTACTTGATTCCTATTTAAAAATATGTATATGATCTGGTGTGGTCTTTACTCTCACAGCATGTTTTCATAGGAGAATGACAAATGAGGAAATTTGAGTTTTTAAAATTCAACATCATTGGAACGATTATACTGCAAAAAGTACTCCCCCTTTTGTGCCCCACACGGGGCTGCCAATGCAAAAAGTACCCACGGGACTCCCTCTGGATTCTCTATCTATCTGACGTTACTACCGAAGATTACTCTGCTAAATCCCGTGATTGCAAAAATTTATGGGTCGTGGGCGGTGGGTGCCTCCGTACGGACCAGGCTGAAAACAACATTCAAAACAACAACAGTTTCCAGGAAATATGCTACTGAAATCAAACACGGTGTTTCCTTTTAAACATGAAAACAAAACTTTAATCAGCGTTTCTTTTAACTGCGGCAACAATGTAAATTTTAATATAGGTGCTCTTGGCGTGATTGTTACGATTCGCTCTGTTTTATAAATCACAATTAATTCTTATGCTAATCTTTATTTATCATTGACCAGCTGATCATGAATGATAATTAATTAAAGGAATTCCTTGTAGCAATTGAATTTTATTAATATTGTGCAAAATCTCGTACGTACGTACTTATTCTATACTAATACACAAAAAATGAAATTAGTTATCCTTGCTTAGTATTTGTTAAATCGTTCTTATCTGGATTAATGTTACTTTTGACTATTCAGTTCCGTAATCTCCATTACTGTTCACATTATTGTTAAAAATCGCGAAACCAGCTTGGATTCATGAATTACGTCGCGAACGTTTGCTGATGCGCCACTTTCCTGCGTTTGTTGTTGAAGAACCGCGCCGTTGCCACTTCCCTCGATGTACACGCGCCTCCTCGCGTGCGTTGCCGTCGGGTCTGTTGAATCTCGTGCGGCTCGTCTTCTTCAATTAATCTCCTTCCGTGGAAAATCCCATAAATTTCCAGAATGTTCCATTGAAAAATCACTAACAACATAACATAAACTTCTTCTGTCTTCAATACGAATACGTCCCGTTTTACTACACGTTCACAGTTCTTAACTGAATGCTCGATCACCACAACAAAATTACAAGTCCCAAAAATAATTATGAATTTTGAATCGGACCGACGTGAATTCGATGTGCTTTCCACGGCTTTCAGAACCCAACTGTCTCAAAAAACTTGCGTCGATTTAACACAACACCTTTTTTTTTCAAAAAAATGCCGACCACCTTTCGCTTATTCTCATTGTCGTCCTAGAAAATTTTCTCAAAATGTTCAATTTTAAGAGTTTCGAACGGGTTTCGGGTTCATTCGCTTCGTCATGCATCCAATGTCATGATTATCTTGTTAAAAGTGCCGTTTTCTAAATATTTATAGCCGAAAATTGTGGATTTCTATGTTGACGTTATGCAACATGTCTTCGTTTGTTTCATCATCTTCTTACGTTTTAATATTTATTTAATAATACATTCCCCAGTGTTCTAAAAATTCAGAAACCCAGTTCTAAATTCGGCCGAAATTATCTTCCAATGAATCCCATTATCTCTCATTATTTAATTCAGTGTTTCTTCTTAAATTTTAATAAATTCCGGTTTGATGCTTCTTGGAACGTACGAATGGTTCTCTTTCCGAACTCGTTTTTCTGTGATTTTAAGCGAACCCGCTAACCGATCGTGTTCAAACAACATGTATAATATTCCACGACATTGCCTCTATTTACTTGAATAGTCACAGTTTCTGTACAATTTCTCACAAACCCTAAAAGTCCAAAATTGTCCACTTCATTTTTAACACGCGATGCTCTTTTGTTGCGCTGGTATCGATTATCGGCACACTTTGTGTCCACCATAGACTATATCTATGTACCTCTAATGCATACATTATGTGTCCACACAGACTATAGCGGGTGCATTGTTTACTCTGTGGCCACTAATAGTTCTCAGAGATGCCTCATAATATTAGAAATATTACAATACCTTCTCATTTTATATGTTCATTCAAGTATTTTTTCCGGAATTTCAATATTTTGGATGAATTTGTAAGTGAGAAAGAAATATTTTGTTCTTGAAAAAATGGAAATATCAATGAACAGAATTTTATCTCCAAAGACTTTGAGAATTTGCAATTTAAGGAATTAGAGGCTACTCCAAACATGTAAATTTTAAAAGTATTGTTTCATAGCATTTTTTATTATGCTTACTGGATCAATATGTCAATAATCAACATGAAATTAGACTCTTTTTAAAAATTTTGTTTGGGAAATAATTGAATTTTAAATAGAATTAATGGCTCTGAGTTGTGACATAACTTTAGAACTAATATCTATAATACTTTAATTTTATTTTTTCATGCACATAGATGATTCGATTTTGAACCAAACCATTCATGTATTTTCCATGTTTATATATTTTTATCATTGTCTTTCAGAAAGGGAAAAAAAAATTTTTTCTGAAATTATTGAAAATCAATTTTTTCATATGAGAGGTGTTCAAATGTTTAGTTTTGGTTCATGATCTAACCCTTATATCTAGTTTATAATGAAGAAAGAATCATCATGTTTTATTAAATAGAATAATATAGGGACATTACATAACAACTTCCAGTTGACAGAAACCCAACTTTCAGAAAAATGGCTTTAAATTTTTTGATGTACTAAAAAGCTCCACAGTGATGTGTGTTGTTTTTCTATAATAGTATGACAAATTATTTTGCTTTTTCTTCTGAGATATCTTCTTCTTCTATTCTTAAATTTTGGTGTTGCCCATTTTGGGCTAAGTTTTATTTCTTTTATTTTCCCATTTGTTCACTAATTTCAGTTTGAAAAAGGGGCTCTGACTTCAACACAACACTTCATAAAAATGTAAATATAAAAAATACAAAAGATTGTAGAAAAATTAGGGTTTCACCATATTAAAGAGTAGAAATCAATGGATATGGCTGTTACCAACATATAAATACCAACTAATGAATTTTCTAATATTTCCATTATTTTGGGGTATAATCTATCTTAATATTATGCAAAATAAATGTCAGTTCAAATAATAATGTTTAAATTTATATTTTAGAGGTGTTCTTTAGATTTAAAATGCAATGTATATTTTTTAATATTAATAGAAAACTTGTTTCATACCAGACCATATATTAGGTTGTTTTTTTTTTTTTGGAGGGGGGTTGGTTTGAATTTGGATTTTGATGATTTGAAATTTCATTCATTAAGCCCTGAAAAGGTTTGTAAATATGGAAGATTAAACTTCCATAATTTGCTTTCAAAGGCCCAACTTTTTTAACTTGCTGACTTGCTTTAACTTATCTAAGTTTGTTTTTGAATTGAACTCTTTGAATTTGACAGAATACACTAAATACATAATAAAAATATGCTGTATTTATTTTTCAGAGGAAAGGGTACCCCCCGATAAGATGGTAAAAAGTTCCCCTCAACCAAATGACATATGAGTAGTTACACTATAATTCTAACATAAAAATTATATTTTTCAAAGGTTTCTTAACCCCTGTTCCACCCACACTCCTCTGCAGCCAAAAAGGTGTTTTCTTAATTTCAATTTTTTTCGTCAATTTAACACTATTTTATCAGACTGAAAAAATATGATCAATAAGAAAACCACAAACAATTTATACTATTAGAAAAATATTTTTTGATAATTTCTCACGGCCAAATCCAAACACAAAACAATATTTATGAAAAAAATTTACAATTTTTTTTTTGCCGTAACTGAGAAACCTGAAACAGGCTCAAAAAAATCTCAAAAGTTCCTCTTAAAACACAAATTGTTGTGAATATTTTTCAGATTTTTTCGATTGCTGGGCTGCAGTTAAAAAAATAAAAACCATTTTCCCGCCTTTAAATCACCTGGACTTTAAACATACTTTGAAAATGACTGCGACAGTTCTGTACATTTATTTTAGTGTTTATTATTCATTTGTATACATTGTTGTTTGAGGACAAGTAAATTCTGACAATGAGGTGTTTTGGGGGACAGGTAGATGACAAATGGGGAAATGATAAGGGCTCGTTCGGAAAAGTTCGGCTGCAGGTGAAGGATAGATGGGCGACAATGGGGAAATGAAGAACCGATTGGATCCGTATTATGTTGTTGGGCAGGATTCTTCAATATACCACTTTTATGATCGTCCTTTTTTACAATTTTGCATAATAGTTCTTTTGGATGCCCCCTCTCCATAGCATGGATGGACAGAAAAGAGAAGCCGAATTCAGTATAAAATTAAATTGAAGGAATATACCGAGGTTATCTTTCACGCTAAACCATTAAAGGGACTATTTTATTTTCTGTGAATTTTTATCTCAACGCTCAGCAATATTGGAATGGATTCTCTTGCACAGCATCGGGTCTAAAATATTGTAAACCACATTTCGGGAAATGGATGTTTTGCAGTTGGTTGTTACGTTAAATCAATTTTCAGTTTTCGTACAATTATTACTTACAAAGTGCAGAGTTTTCGCACGTGTACAGATTGTACTAGTGTCTACTTATTTATACGTATACAAGAACAAATACTTACTAGGTAAGGGAAAAGACAACTCTTTCTCTAGTAAGAAACATCTACAGATGTGAGAATGCAAGCTTCCGTCGGAGTCGGTAACTATTTACCTGACCAGGAAACGCCGCGTCCTAGGCCCACGTTTCAGCCGCCATTCTGTGACCTTCCTCCAGTAGGAAGCTCACAGGTGCCAAGGACGCGGCGTCTACCGGACAGCCAAGTACGTGACCACAAATGCCTTAGTTTTTTAACTATAGCCCAGCTATTAAAAGAATATGAAAAAATTCACAAGTGGTCCGAGTTTAAGTTTTAAGATTATTTTCGTGCCTGTGTCGCTGTTCTAAGACTCAGTAAAATAGTTCTTGTAAATCCGGGTTCAACCTATTCCCCTTCATTTCCCCAACATGTCCCACATTTATCCTTCAAAAGTGACCGAATTATTATTTAATAAACTGCCAAAAACTATTGTCTTTCCTTTGCGTATGACACACAAAGGATTAGAAAACTTAAAAAATTATAACTTGTAACTACATTCCAAAGTCAAAATATTACTGGATGCTACAACAATGTATACAAGTTCATAATGAACACTAAAATAAATGCAGAACAAATAAATAAATACAGAACAGTTGCAGTCATGTTCAAAATATGCTTAAAGTCCAGGTGATTTAAAGGCGGGAAAATAGTTTTTATTTTTTTATCTGCAGCCCAGCAATCGAAAAATCTGAAAAATATTCACAACAATTTGTGTTTTAAGAGAAACTTTTAAGATTTTTTCGAGCCTATTTCAGGTTTCTAATTTACGTTAATTTTTTTGTTATTTGTTTTCATAAATATTTTTGTTTAATCTGAATTTGGGTCTGAGAAATTATCAAAAAATATTTTTCTAATAGCATGTAAAAATGTTTTCTTATTGATCATATTTTTTCAGTCGGATACAATAGTGTTAAGTTGACGGGAAAAAAATTGAAATTAAAAAAACACGTTGTTGGGTGTAGAGGAGTGTGGGAGGTGGGACGGGGGCTAAGAAACCTTTCAAAAGCATTATCTTTATGTTAGAATTATCGTGTAACTACTCGTATGTCATTTAGTTGAGGGGAACATTTTACCATCTTATTCGGGGGTACCCTATGTGCATAGAAAAGTCAAAAGATCAATATCTTATCTATTATAGTACATTTTTAGCAAAGGTAAAAGTAGGTTTTATGATTTTTAATTTTCTTCATTAGTTTTAAGTTTGATTTAAGTACATAATGAAGTATATGAAAAAGTTCTTGTGTTAATAATCTTTATAACCTTTTATTAAAAAATAAATATATTCTTTACATTTTAGAAAAACAGGAAACAAAATCATAATAAATCTCTTGATTTATGATAAAAGCAGGGAAAACATCAAAGTTGTCAAGAATGCCATTTTCATAGTGAAACAAATAATTCTTCTGTTTACATTTTAGTGTGTTTTCAGAGACTGAGGCTTGCAAGCTGTTGAAAAAGAATAATTAAACAAATTATAATAGACAAACTAAAAAAATGATTAATATAAATACAAATTTAAACTAATTCATAGCTGAAAAAGACTATTAAAACAAAGTTCAACATAATGTTCAATGTTTTGCAAATCCTCTAAATCGTCTTGTCATATGTATATTTTTACTGAACGATCTTTCCATATTACATGCACAAACTTACCTACTTTATTTGTGCTGTACTATCATATTGAATTCCACAGTATAAATTACAAGAATAAATTACTATTAGCGTAAATGGATTCTAAGAATGGTGAAGTTCATTCAAGATGTTTCCCTTTGGTAACAGGAAGAAGGAAACTTGCCACTGAACACACTGCAATCAAAGAGGATAATGTCACAAACACAATGCAGAAAGCATATTCAGAAACATATTCATCGTAGGAAAGTCGATAAATAAAAGGCAAATTGTCTGTTTTAAATATTCCTTGAAATATAACTTATACACAAGAAAATATTAAGTTGTTACTTACTGAAGATGGCCGCTGGAAGCATGAAAAAGGGTGCTGGACAACTGAGATCAAGAATGATAGGAAATACCACATTGCCGGCCATGGAGCCCATCCGCCCAAACATCATACATAAAGCAACCATTGTCGTTCGCAGTGCTGTGGGAAACACATCCACCACAACTCCCAATATGGCGGTTGAACTTATACCACAGAATCCCAAGTATATGGCCAGAAGCGCCAGGACAAGGTCTGGAGAGCGAGCCCAGAACACTGCAAATCCAGCTACTGCAGCCACAAAATAGCTGCAGACTGTAAAAAATATCAATTTAAAATCCATTTTTTCGAATCTTACACTTTTTTATTTGAATCATGAGGTTTATATACTTACTCATTAGTTTCCTCTTGCCTAGCCAATTAACTATGTGTCCAGCACAGAAATAGCACACTGCTGATGTACACCCGACTATAATTGAGTTTATATAAATGCGATCTTCAACCACAAACTGCAAAGAACGATTTTTTAATTTCTCATAGTAGTTTTGTTACTAGTTTTCTTTTAAATGAAACATCAAAAACTAGTTTTTGAACATTCTTCACAATGTATTTTCTCTTAGTAGTATCATTAGAAGAAATACATAATTCCATTAATATTCTCCGTTTTGCTTAATTGTTTGGGGAGGGCTTTTGTAGATAATGGGGTTACAGTTCATCCATATCGCTCATATGTTGATTTTTTTACTTGGACCCAATTTACAAGCTTCCTTTGGACTATTTAAATTTTAGCAAAGGCGTCCATGCGAATAATTGCCCCAGAAGTCACTCTGCGCGCTTTGCTGAAACTCAAAAGGATGCGGATAAATCTGGTCTTACAGTTCTTTGTGACTGACGCACTCTATTGCAGTATCATTTTAACTTGTAATATTCCTGTGCCAAGGAGAAGGATTTGGCACAGGAATTCTTTCTAAAAAGCATAAACCCTTTCAGCATTCCCGCAAGAAAATTACTTTCAGATTTTATTGATCTTAAAGTATTACTGCGCGCATACGGCAAAATAGTCTTTACCGTACGCGTACCGCAAAGAAATCTTGGACATAGAACAACTGAGTACTGCAAAGTAAACAAATCACTATGAGGCGTCATGAACCCAAAACACAAATACAAAACGCAATAGGGTGTCGTGAATCAACATGGCTGTCCCCGCAGTTATTGAGAATGAATGCAAGATAATATACTGGTAATTTTTCATGAATTTGTACTAAAAAATATTGCACGCAACTCATACGAAAGTGTCTTTGATGTACTCATTCAAAATGGCGGATTTGACTTTTATCGCCGCCTCGTCCGTCCATGATTTATTCGTAAGCCAAAGACCAGGGGCGTGATTCAGGGAGGGGGGCAAGAGGGGGCAACTACTTCCCAATGTTCGGACCAATTAAAAAAAAATGTTTAGACATTTTATTTCGCCGATCTTGAAATTTATATTATAAAATATTTCCTTTTTTCTGTATTTTGGGAATAAATTTAATAAACATTAAGCGAACAATAAGTTTTTTAAGATGAGCTAATAACAAACTATATTAATAAATTGGTGAACTTTAGTTCAGTATTATAAAACGCGCGGGATAATGTTCAGCGTTACTGTGAATATTCCGAATCATTAAATCAACTTTCAATTATATTTTGCTTTTAAACGTTATTTACTTAGAAATTCAGCAGTTTCATGCCTAAAATCACGAGTCATAACACTCGAATTAACTCTCAAAAAGAAAGAGTATTGCCTAATTATTATACACGTATGATACATGGTGCTCAAATTTCAAAATATAAAACAAAATCCAAGTAGCTACAATATAATATTATATTTATATACATGTATATTATATATATATACATTTATATTATATATATACATTTATATTATATATACATTTATATTATATATACATTTATATTATATATACATTTATATTATATAAGAGAATTTAAATTATTTTTTATAAAACTGTAATTTTATCTTTTTACAAAAAAGTACTCTCCTTCCGAAAGGGTCCCCCCCGGATAAGATGGTAAAAAGTTCCCCTCAACCAAATTACATATGAGTGGTTACACTATAATTCTAACATAAAAATAATAATTTTGATAGGTTTCTTAGCCTCCGTCCTACCACCCACACCCCTATACAGCCAAAAACGTGTTTTTTTAATTTCAATTTTTTTCGACAACTTAACACTTTTATCAGACTGAAAAAAATATGATAAATAAGAACATAACTTGGACTATCAGAAAAACATTTTTCAATATTTTCTCAGGCCCAAATTCAAACACAAAAAATATTTTCGAAAACAATATCAAGAAATATTTTTTACTGTCTTGGAAGCCTGGAACAGACTGGAAAAAAATGTCAAAGGTTCCTCTTAACATACAAATTGTTGTGCATTTTTTTCAGATTTTTTCGATTGCTGGGCTGCAGTTAAAAAAATAAATCATTTTCCCGCCTTTAAAACACCTGGACTTTCAATATACTTTGAAAATAACTGCAACGGTTCTGTGCATTTATTTTAGTGTTTATTATACATTTGTATACATTGTTGTAGGAAAGATAATAGTGTTTGGAAGTTTATTAAATAATAATTCGATCATATTTGAGGGATAATTGGGGGGACATGTGGAAAAATAAAGGGGAAGAGGTTAGACCCAGATTTACAAGAACTGTTTTACTTGTCTTAGAACACAGACACTGGCACGAAAATAATCTTAAAACTTCATCTCAGAATGCTTGTGAATTTTTTCATATTTTTTTAATAGCTGGGTCATAGTTAAAAAAACTAAGACATTTGTAGTCAATCACTTGGCAGTTCGGCAGTTGCCGCGTCCTAGGCACGTGCGACCTTGCTTGAGGAGGAAGGCCACAGAATAGCAGCTAAAACGTCGACAACTGAGCCTAGAACGCGGCGCCTCCCGGACAGATAAATAGTAACGCATTGGTTGCGGAAGCCTGTGGTCTCACGTCTGTAGATATTTCAGACTAGAGAAAAAGTTGTCTTTTCCTTTACCTAAGTATTTCTTCTTGAATACGTATAAATATGGAGAAACTCGTACAATCTGTACACGTGCGAAAACTGTGCACTTTGTAAATAATAATTGTACGAAAATTGAAAATTGATTTAATGTAGCACCCAACTGCAAACTCCCATCCCCCGAAAAGTAGTTACATAGTAGGCATTATAGACCCGGTACTTTGCGAGAGCATTCATTCCAATATTGCTGAGCGTTGAGATAAAAATTCGCAGAAAATAAAATGGTCCCTTTAATTTTATCGTGAAAGATAATTTCAGTATTTTCCTTCAATTTAATTTTACATTGATATCGGCTTCTCTTTTCTGTCCATCTGTGCTACGGAAAGGGCGCATCCAAAAGAACTAATATGCAAAATTGTAAAATAGGATGGTCATAAAAGTGGTATTTTGAAAAATACATCCCAACAACACAATCGGGGCCTAACCTGTTCCCCTTCACTTCCCCACTGTCTCCCATCTATCCTGCACACGAAATGTCCTTTATCATTTCCCCATTTGTCATCTACCCGTCCCCCAAAACATGTCTGTTAGAATTTACTTGTTCTCAAAAAAAGTCGTGTCCCCACGAGACAAGCAAACCTGGTTTAAAAGGCCTAGGAAGCATCGCTTCCGAGTTATTTGCCATTATAATGTGCGTTGCAATCTTTTTTTGTATGTCATAATCTGCAAACTTCTATTTTTCCTTCTAAAATCTGTTTGATGTAGTATGGGGTGTAATTCTTTATTCACCAGTATCACACTTACAAGGTCTTGTGTCGATTGTTTCTTATAAATTGCCAAAACTATCGTCTTTCCGTAGCGTAAAATTACTTATGCAGACGATTAGAAAGCTTTAAAAATGATTTTGTAAGTATATTCCAAAATCAAAACTTTATTGGGTGCTACAACAATGTATACAAGTGTATAATAAGCACTAAAATAAATGCACAGAACCGCTGCAGTCATTTTCAAAGTATATTGAAAGTCCAGGTGTTTTAAAGGCGGGAAATGGTTTTTATTTTTTTAAATGCAGCCCAGCGATCCAAAAAATCTGAAAAAAATGTACAACAATTTATGTGTTAAGAGGAACCTTTGACATTTTTTTTCCAGTCTGTTCTAGGCTTCCAAGACAGTAAAAAATATTTCTTGATATTTTTTTTCGAAAATATTTTTTTGTGTTTGAATTTGGGCCTGAGAAAATATTGAAAAATGTTTTTCTGATAGTCCAAGTTGTGTTCTTATTTATCATATTTTTTTCAGTCTGATAAAAGTGTTAAGTTGTCGAAAAAAATTGAAATTAAAAAAACACGTTTTTGGCTGTATAGGGGTGTGGGTGGTAGGACGGAGGCTAAGAAACCTATCAAAATTATTATTTTTATGTTAGAATTATAGTGTAACCACTCATATGTAATTTGGTTGAGGGGAACTTTTTACCGTCTTATCGGGGGGGGGACCCTTTGTGTCCTTAATAAAAGATTCGAAATCCGCCCCTGCCAAAGACTCACTCTCTGAACTAGTTTCGAAGTCAATAATTATTTAGGTGTTATACTTGTTCAAGAAACCTCCCCCTGTTTTAAGGGCTCCTTACCGTGGTGCACGAGGCGGCTTCCGAAGATCCTCCTTCCGCCGCGAGGGAGATGTTGGCGGCTGTCAGCATGTCACAGAGCGACGCCGCGGCCTGCGCCTCGCGCCCGCCCCCCGACACCAGCGCCTCCTCCATCGTGGCGAACAGCTGCGGCATCCACAGCCGCAAAGTGTTCATCCTAAGACGCAATGACAGGCGAAGTATTACGTCGAAAGATCACACTCCGCATATCGGTAAGATGTCTCGGACAGAGTAGACATGGCACCCGAAGGGACTGGACTATATTCACTAAGCTTGAGGACAAGAACCTATGTTTATTTTTTTTATATTTCTTTAACGAAAAAAGGAAGTTAAGAGCTATGTGACAAATGGGGAGCTATGCAAAATGTGCATATTATCTTGCGCCACGCAATTTCGCTTTTTTTACAATAATATATTGAATTATGAATACCAAGAAATATTTGCTCCCATGAAATAGAAGCTACTTGCATTGACAAATGAGCTTCAGATCTTTGTTCTTATTCTTATCGTGCCTCATGTTAAGAAATGAATTCTACCGCCTGCTCATGATGATCGGTTCTTTTATGGTGTTGCTGACGAAATAAATTCTCCACTCACACCCCACATCTCAAGGAATCGTGCATACAAATTCAAAAGTAAAACAAGGTGCCCCTGTCTTCGTGTAGCATAATGCATTTAATTTTGTGTTAAAATTCACTTGAATTAACAATCCACTTGAGGTCTGAAACCCAGAAAGGTGGTTGGAGGAAGTCAGGCACGCCCTTCCAGGAATTGGAAAGGCAAGCTTTTTGTGGCAAAGCTGGAAGGAAATTTGACAAGAAAAAAACTTTAACAGCAATAAGTATGCGTTTCGCTAATGACAAGCTTTCTCTTCGGTTTTTAATCTTCAAAAAGATGGGTCTAAAGTTTGATCTTCGCAACTCGCACAAGAATATCCATGCCTTCTGTGGTATGTGACCACGCCCTCTTCAGGCTGTGATTCTCTTAACAAACAAACTAGGCGACTGTGCGTGCACTGTGCGATGGACTCACCCGAAGAGGCCGCCCGTCTGGATGGAGAAGACGAGGACGGCCTTGGGCAGCAGCGGCATGCGCACCAGCGGCGCCATCTGGCCCAGCGCGGCGCGCACCGCCGCCGCGGGGCCGCCCCCGCCCGCCGCCACCGGCTTCAGCGCCGGCTCGTCCACCAGCTCCTTCACCTGCGCACGCGCACACCGCCCCTATACTGCGATTTTTGTAGGAAGAGCTCTCAAGATAACTCAAATTCCATCTTCGCGATGGAATGTGTCACGGCATTTCGCGTCTTTTCTCGGTCTTGCCGGTAGAAGTCGCATGATCGCAAGCACTGCTTCATACGGTCGCGATCGTACGAAATCTAGCGGAACGACTGTGAATGATACGAAATGCCGTGACATATTCCATCGCGAAGATGGGATTTGAGTTATCTTGAGAGCTCTTCCTACAAAAACCGCAGTATAGAACCCTTCGCCCCTTCTCCGTCATTCATCACTTCCGTAGGCATGCGCGTCCGAAGACTGTAAGCACACGGGCGTCGCGCAACGGTCGTTAGAGCCAGAGGCGTATCTAGGTATTCAGGCGCCCTTGGCAAGCAGAGAATTTGCTTCCCTGTCCGGACACTTCACATTAGGGTTACTGTTATTTGTTTTAGCGGGTAAACTCTAAACAGCGCCCCTTGTGAGTGGTGCTCATGGCCCTTGCCATGTCTGCCACACCGTACACACACCTCTGGTTCCGACGTCCGTATTTTCACAGACGTCAGTACTCCGGGCAGACAAGCGGAGCGCAACGGATGTCGCGCAGCGCACTCATATGCCCTGCCCGATTAGTGTCTGTGAACTCCGCAACGGACGCACTTTTAACAATCGTTAAAGTGCGTCTGTGTGTTTCCGTCCTTAAACGGGAGGGGAGCCCAACATTTCTGGTGTCCTCCTGGCCGCCTTGGCAATTCAACATTTTTATTTACATATGGAATATTTTACAAGTAAATAAATAAAATAATACAGAGAACAAACAAATAAAATTTTAATGATACACTTAATAAATACTGTTGACTCTATTTTGAAACATTCATAGGATTGCCAGAAGCTTTGGAGACTCTTTCCCAAATATATCGTGCACCATTTTCCCAAATTGTCAGCTTAAAAAGAGGAAAATCAGAGAATGTTCAAATTTACAGAAAACGTTTATTGCTTAGGGCTACGGGGCCCCTTTCGAAATTTTCGGAGGGAGTCACATCCCCCTCCCCGTGCACTTGCCTGCCATCGTTGCGAAGACTTAATGCACAAACATCGTATGCCCAGTCACGGTCATTTTTGAGTTAATATCATTTTTGGTGACCTCACATTCATATTTGCCTAGTGTACAAAGATTGTGTTTATGTAAGAGGGGCAATGCTTTTTCTCAGAAAGCAAACATTGTCGCTTCATAAGTAACTTCCCCTTTACAAACTTTTAATCTTGGTTTTCTCGGAACTAGGAATTCTAGACGTACAACATGTGTGCACTATTCAACATGTGTGCATTCAATTTAGAATATCAGGGCGCGACAATTATTGTGGTAATTACTTTCGTAAGTGTAGTGTGTGATATATTGAAGAGGCGGTGTCCCCCCCGCGCAAGTTCACGACATACGCGCCAACCTACACGTCGAACTGTCGAGATTTTAGGCAATCGCGAAGCACAAAGTATTAAGGTTGTTCTTTTTTTAAATTTTACCAATTACTTATTTTCTAACCAATGATGTAAAGAAACTGTTACAGCACACATCTTAAGAAAGGTTGTTGCCTATTTGAGGTTAGTACAATGACCTATTTACAGGGAAGATGCAGTGGTAGATTTTTCTCAATCTTTGAATGTCTGTATCTCGAAACCAATATAAAACTAATCAATTTGCAGCCGAATTGTAGATGTCACTTTGCTTCAACGCCTACTTGGCAGTCTTTTCGTGCCACACTTTTTTCTTCAATGTTTGTTTCAGTTTTGAATTTGGTTTACTTCGGTATTAGCTGAAAAACACAACTGGGAATTATTATTACCAATTAATTTCTATTATCAGTTTAAATAAACTACAGTTCAACTAAAGAAATAATAAAATGTAATCGCAACTACTTGTTGCGCATCTTTGACAATTACGAAATAAACAACACTCTTTCCTGCAGCTCTCAGTACTTTTAGAGAGAGTGTGAGAGAGTGAGAGAGAGTGAGTGAGAGTGAGTGAGTGAGAGTGAGTGAGAGAGTGAGTGAGAGTGAGTGAGTGAGAGTGAGTGAGTGAGTGAGAGAGAGTGAGTGAGAGAGAGTGAGTGAGAGAGAGTGAGTGAGAGAGAGTGCGTGAGAGAGAGTGAGTGAGAGAGAGTGTGAGAGAGTGAGTGTGAGAGAGTGAGAGAGTGAATGAGTGAGAGTGAGAGAGAGAGAGTGAGAGAGAGTGAGAGTGAGTGAGAGAGAGTGAGAGAGACAGACAGACAGACAGAGGGATCGCCGCCAACATTCTCCACCCGCCGCGGCGCCGGGGTGCACGCACCGGGTACATGTGGCGCGGGTTGCCGGTGTTGGCTGCGTAGACGCGCTGAAACTGCGCCAGCGCCTCGTCGCGGCGGCCACGGGACATGAGGAACTTGGGGCTCTCGCCGAAGGGCAGCACCAACAGCCCCGACACCAGCGCGCACGTCGAGCACAGCAGCACGAAGGCGTGCCACGGCTTGAAGACGAACGCGCCGCCCAGCAGCGAGTACTCCCACGGCATCGGCAGCAGCCCCCACGCCAGCGCTGCACAAGCACACACACACGGATATATCTCCCTCCTATACTTCTATTTTCTGTAGTGGCCGATGAAATTAATTAATAAATCTTATTGACAGTGGTAAGCACATTTCTGAGGCTACGAGCCTCGTTGAGAAGGACGTTCACGAATTAATTCAAAGATTCATTTTATAAGGCAGGAGGTGTGACAATGTCACACCAATGACTAAATGCCATGGGCCACTATAGAAAAAATCGAAGTGTAGGACATTGCATCTCCGAATTAATGTTACACATTTATATACTTCTATTTAAACGGAGTTACACGTCAAGGTCACGAGCTGGACGAAAAGGTATGTACTGTCAACCAATCGGGAGCTCCATTACCACTCAAATTTTTGGGATTGAACCACTCGATTGGATGACAATGTCCCCCTCTCCTTCCAGCTACAGACCTAGATGTGCCACTCTGTTTAAATCGGAGTACAGGGCAGGCTTGTCGGGGTCGCGAACAAGGTAGCTAGCTTTCCAGAGTGCGAGGGGATCATTGGCGGATCCAGGGAGGGGTATGGGGGCCATGGATCTCCCCCAAAAGGTCTAGTATTTTCGTTTGTTACCTTCCTTTATATTGCACAATTGATTTAAATATGTTTATATTAAAATTATGTAATTGTTTAAACAATAATATTGTTTATTATCATACAAACGCTACAAAAATAATATACAACTAGCGTACCCGTGCGAGAACTCTCGCATGTTCAATCCCACCCTTTCCCTATCCATTTGTCTATCCGTTCCACAAAGGAGAGGAACTACTAATGTACTTACAGAATATCAAAAAAATAACAATGCAATTGATGTTTGAAACAAATTTTCAATTAAAGTTTATTCAAGATTATAGAGAGATGTTATTGGAACATTTCATACTTCTTTAAAAACAACATTTGAAGAAATTTTTCAATAGTTCTTGAGAGTTAGCTTTTCGCTTTCCTTGATAGTCAAATAATAGAAAAGAATAACTCTTGAGAAAGCCTAGTAAAGTAGTGCGAAAATACCGGATCGGGCAAGAACAGAACCTACTCATTGCAGTATTATTTAACTTTCCTTGATTTGTTATGAAGAACCGAGTGGGTTTTGGAGAATCAGGGTGCCAGCTTCCTGGGGTGAGAAAATTGAAAAATTATTTGTTTACTAAAAAGTATTGAATTATTTTCTCCGTCCTTACGTACCTCAATAAAAACAATTCCGAGCCAAAAAATAATCAAACTGTTTTCACCTTTGAGTACTAAATACCATTTGTTAGCATTAGAAACAATTTAGTAGGCATTAGTAAGCCCACTTCGGTACATGGGAATGTTGCTCAAACGATGTTTGCATTTTTAATATCTTAACGAACCGACACCTTGAGTTTAATATCAAATGGTGTTTTATTTACAATATGAGTTTTCAATTGGGCGTTGGTGTACATACTTCCAGATACCGCCAACATTTAAATCGTGTGTTTGGACTGCGATCGTTGGCAGTTGTCGGGTGACTTGCACTATTCTTTCTATAATTTTAAATTTAGTTGTTTTTTAATTGATTCACGTAGTATTGTAGGCTAGCGAATTTTGATTTTTGTTTTCCATTTATTTCAAGCTATTTTACTTTAGCTACTTTAAAAAGTTTGTTCTTTGTGTTGTGCCATAGCACAAGTTTTCCCCCACTACCTCTGCGTACCCGTGCGAGAACTCTCGCATGTTAGACCCCACACTATCTCTATCCTTCTATTTTCATTCTAAGAGGGAAAGTAGTTAACGAAACATGTTTATTTGTTTAAAATCTATAAAGGTAAATTGCAATGTACTAACACAATTACAAATAAAAATAAAAAACAATGTAATTAATCTGTAAAAGAAATTTTCAATAAATATTTATTCAATATCATGGAGAATTTGCTTCGAACAATTCCCAACACCAACTTAAAGACATTTGAAGTAATTATTCAATATTCTTTGTCAATTAGGTTTTAGTTTTTCGTGATAGTCACAAAAATATTAGTTTTTTACTTTTGAGAAAGCTACGTGTCTGAACCCGTTGACTTGAAAATTTCATCGAATGATAACGAAAATATTGGTAGAGGTAAAACACAAACAGTCTTCACTCTTCACTGAACACGCACATCCTTCCACAATTAAGTACACCGCACTTATAGACCATGAAAAAACGTTAATTGAATAGTTTCACTACACGCATAAGAAACTATCTTCATAGGTATAGGTATCAAGCAACTATAATAGTACTTCTAGCTATTGCTGGAGAGCAAATCTTGAATTAATGATTATGCAAATAAACCTCGTCAGACTGCACAAACTACGGGGTTAATGGAAAGAGTAAATAAAGATTGTCGAATCTAAGCCTTCTAAGCGTGTCGCCACAAAAATTGCTATCAGCAGGAAGGACTGAAATATTGAGGTGGCCTTTAATAGTATTTAAACGTGGAACCGAAAAGTTAATTGAATGGATCTCGGAATGTCTCATCTTGTATATTATGGTGTGAAAAACGTTTCTTTGTGGCCTTTGGCCTCAAAATTTTACTTTTTAAGGCTCTAAAATGCTTTGTTTATGAGTTATTTGCCGATATAGGTTAACATGTGATGCGGGTTGCATTTTAGATGAATATTGCGATGCGTTTTTTTAAAGAAATCATCCATATTTATAAAGTCACAATGGAATTCGTCAAGTCTCCGTGAAATTCTCTTTCTTTAGAGCCCTCATTTATAAAGATTGGTTGCGTGTGAGAGCCGGAACCCAAAGGTATACTACTGAAATAATACAGGAGACGATATAATAAATATGTTTATTACTTTAAAAAATCTACGATGCCCTCCCCCCCCCGCAAATGATCGGCTGGATCCGCAACTGGAGGGGACTGCGTTCAGAGCAACTGGCTTATGTTTTAAAAGTGAGGTATGTACAAGCTGCTCTGGGGTGGTGGTATATCACGGGATACCTAGCTAGGATGTCAGTCATTTGGGTACGTTCAGTGGACAGTCAATAAGCCAAATTTAGCTATATCAGTTCCCATTTCCTTTACTAACGCAAAGAAATTATCTGTTAAAAAGAAATACATCAGTCGTTTTTAAAATTGTCGATTGAAAGTGAATTTAAACGTTTTGAATATAAAAGATCTGGGGTTTGTAAATTCTTTCCTTTAAAAGTGCAATACTTGCATTAACTTCCTACGTTCAGGCTAGGAGATTTAACAAAAATATTCCGGTCTGTTGAACCATCTGAAAAATTTCGTATTAAAAGAACTGTCCTACCGGCAGAGAGACTTGTTAATTTATTTTAATTTAGCCGTTGCTAAATACAACAAATAATAAAATGATTGAATACAACGTATTCACAAGACAAAAATAAGTTGACATTCAAACATTCCTGCCTCTCGCCAAAAGTGTTTATTCAAGACAGATATTAAAAAAATAATAAAATTAACATAAAATTAAGTAATGTGTTGTAAAGTATGTATAAACAAAATTCAAATCTTTGTTGATTGATAGAAAACATCAGGCTACGATATTTTCGCATGATGCCATCATCCTTCGTCACGCTTTGTGCTTACATTCCCCGCTTGAGCTTGCATGTGTATACCTCTTTCTGGATTTGGAGGGTAATGCGAGCGGAGTCAGGGAATGTAGTCCATGCTCGTAGGAGCTCGTGTGGGCGCAATTTGTCATATCTGTTAGGTCATGAAGTGTAGTCGCAGATCCCAACGGACATGTGGTAGAAAATCTCGTATAATGAAATTATACACGTGACTGACATTTATCCCTGATTGATAGGCAACACTGGGGTTTGGCAGGGTAGGGAGTGACGTGTTGGCAAGTGCTATTGTGGACGGTAGGATTGTTTGGATTTTTGTCGGTTGGTTGCGTGTTTGTCGTTTGTTTGTTGTTTTTTTCAGCGTCTTTGTCGTTTTGTAGCGACTGTGTTGTTTTATTGCATGTATGTCACAAGAACACAGTCGCAAGAACACACACAGTTGCAAGAACTCACTAGGCGGCCGCCAGAAACGCAGTCGCTCTTTGATGTTGCGTCACCACAGAAATGCGCGAGGTGGTCGTCCCCGACGCGACTGCTCAACACTTCAGTAGCCAGCGCAGTACATTTTGTCGAGCTGAACATCCACGTGATTCGAGAAGGGTTCTACCAGATGTCCCGCTCAATAATGCTACTTTCCTATAAAAAGCTCGATTTCAATCGGAAGGTTACAGCCTTGGATTACATTAAAACAGTCGAAAACTACGTTAATTACAAAGGACTGAAATTTATCAACCGTAACCTGTTAATCCCACTGGTGCTAGGTTACCCAAGAAATTCCAGTAAGGGGCAGATTCTTAAGAATGTATGCTTATCCCTTCATTACCTGAATCTAGAAATATTTCTGAAATTACGTCAATAAATGCGCGCAAATTGCTAGCATATACGTATTATTAGACCATAAAGATTAAGATGATAAAAACTTTTTCGTTCTGAATATTATATTTTCATTAATGTGATGCTCAATAGATAATTTTCGAATGTTCAATTCAATTTTCGAATGTCCCTTTTAAGAAAGAAATTTGAATAATGTGACATGTGAAAAAAATGAAATTCTGAATTATATCTGAATTATATACTTTTAGACTCTGATAGAGAAAGCTTGAATTGTAATACGAAATTTCGGACTGCTGCAGATTAAGATGAATCTATGCGCGACGCAGTTCTGTCAACGTCGCGAGGCCACGCCACGACCAAAGTTCAGGATCTGCTTCGCGCCTTCCGGGAACGCAAATGACCTCCCGAGTTCACTGCGGTCGCTTCGAGTCATTCTGTCAGTTGTGTAGGAAATACGCACAACGTTTCTGCGAGATAGCGACTGTGTCTGTAAGGCCAACACTGAAAAGGAAGTATTTATTGTTAGTATTATGAGGAACGCACTAGTGTTATATTTATACACCTGAAATGACTCGCAGTTTCTACCTACTTATAAATTAATTTCAATTGAACAAGTTTTGGGGAAGTTTATAACCCCTGTATCCTCCCTCAATCTGCTACTAATATTATTAATATTTGATCTTTAAATCTTGGAAGAGAATGTACTTTTTGATTTTCTTTTAAGATTTTCTGCGTTTTTACACGACGTTTTTGGTTTATGGTTGTGCATTAAGGTAAAAAACAAAATACGAATATTTTTGACAGGCGTGAATAAGAAATTATGAATTTATGCAAAATTATTTAATTTTATTTCCAAATATATTTTTCATAATTCTTAAAAGCTCATTCAGTCAATATACAACTTTTCCTTGTTGTTCGGCTCTTCTACGAATACAAAGGCCATTGTCTGCTCTCAATCTATTTGGCAACTATGTTACATACTTTAAGGCTGCCAAGACGGTTAAGACACTTCACAAACTGAGAGCACATTCATAGTACTACTTGCTGCGAACTGAAATCGATCGTTAGAAATTAGAAGCAACGGGATACTCACCTGGAAGCGAGAAATTCGCTATAGACACTGCTACTCCAGTGAACATTATGATGCGAGAACGGTACTGAGCTCCGTGGAACTCTGCCAAATACGACATGAGGATGGCGTAGGGCCCACATATTCTAGAGAGAGAAGGGAAAATAATTTGTAATATCTAATGTTTATAGGATAAAGTAATTGTTTGAATGTTATCAACAAATCAGGAGTTGGAAAACTCTATTGCAAACATTAATTACAGACTTATAAAAGTATTGATAAATTGAAATGGTTTAGTACATTTAACATACATCTATGAACAATAAAATAAATTAAAAATAAAAACAGTTTTGTTTGAAGAACAACAAGATATCAGTATCGTCTAAAAAAAAAACTTCTGAACTTGAAAAACGCATTCCACTGTCGCCAAGCATGGCTTATAACATCCAAATAGATAGATAATGGTTTCTATGTGAACAATTTGAATTTCTCAGACCATTATTTTCGAGTTAAATCTGTTTCATTATCTCTTTACTTGGAGTCACTTTAATAAAATGACACAAGCAATACTTACATTTTTCATCCGTATATTTAAGTAACGAAAGAGGCCAAATTTCTTCGTTTTGATTTTTTCCCAAGAAACTTTTTTCAGGTCTCCGTGCAACGCGCGAAACAGAACTCGAAGTTCAAGGATTGGAGTATACACAGGGAGAGTATTTTCTTTGATGCACCGTTATTAATAAAAATATATTGAAAGATGAAAACAATCATACCTTATACATAACATAAAATTTACCACAATTTCGATAAACGTAATTACCTCTAGAAAGTGTTCTTAAGCGATTATGACATTAAGTGAGCGATGAACAATAATTCCTTCGATTCCAACGAATGACAGTCTGACGGAAAGATCTCTTACAATGGAAGTACTTCCAATGGGATACTCTGTTCTTTGAATTTGATTGGCTTTATATATCTTCATTAAAAACAGTTAATGCTTTTGTTATATTTGGATTATATTATTGTTTTGAGATAGAAACGCCGGTATACGAGAATACAAAGCAGATCATTTTTTGCACAATCAAGATTTTTCTATCGGGGAGTATAACTGGCTAAAATGTTCAGCAGATGCCTATTTTTTATGACAAAGAATTTTTTATTTAAGCTGAATTTAAAATTTATTTTTGTGTATTTTAATTTTTGCGATGTTAAATGACTGTCGTTACTATAAAAAGCGCGTAATAACTATATTTGGATGATTATATCAGAAAGAACGCAAGTCGTATGTCAGTGGACAGTATTTTTTCAGTTGTCACAAAAAACCCTTAATATGTCTGTTATATCAGATTGTGTAATTTCTTTTTAGAAGGAAAATCTCAAAAACCCGACTTAGGCCTATGTTATTTCTGGAATAAAACATTCACATGGGAAGATACGTCATGGGCTACTTTTTTTTATAACAGCTTTACTTTCTACTTGTTCAATCCATTGATTTTACAGAGATTTGCATTATTTTATACCAGAACTGGGTTAGGGCATAGGCGGGCGGCGAGTTCATTTAGTCGAAGCTTCCTCTCATGTTGTTACGTTTTCAAAATTTAGTTTTTGGAGTTTTTTTACACTTTATTTTGAATTGTGACATTCTATTGTTTAATGTTATGCCTGTAAGTTTAATATTTTTTTTAAATATTCAGTTTGCATTCTAATTGAAGCGTTTGTGGCATCATGGGCTTCTGAGGGCGTGCCGAAGGCCCTTGATTGCGCTTACAGAAAGCCGACGAGGTAGCGCAGCAGGAGCATAACCCAGAGCTCCCGCGCGAAGGCGGAGGCCGCGCCGCACGCGAAGTCCAGCAGGTAGCCCGCGACCAGCAGGCGGTGGCGCCCCAGGCGGTCCGACAGCGCGCCCCACAGCAGCGACGAGCTGATCATGCCGGCGTACGTGATGGCGTTGAGCGCGCCCTTCGCCACCGACGTCAGTTGCAGGTCGCACTCCGCCGCCGGCAGGATGTACGCCATCGTCGTCGTGTCGAACACGCTCACCATCGCGGACGGCAGCGCCGCCAACATCAGCAGGTAGTTGAATTTTCCATAGCCTGGCGAGGGAACGGTCGTTGAGTGATTCAAGTTTTCGCGCACGTGAACTGCTTTGGACATTAGTTCAGTTTGTGTACTGAATGCTTTTTTTCGAAGGTGGGGGTGTTCCTCCCATCCTGCGTCGGGCTATTTCCCCTACAGGTATCTTTCACAGCGGGCACCGCTCTAGGTGGGACGGATTCTGAGCTTCCGACAGATGGGGGAGTGTAATGCAAGTAAGTATAAATATGAGTGTGTGTAAGGGGAGAGCAACGGAGAAGGGTGAGGGAGGAAAGATTGCCGCGTTCCTTGGCACGTCTGTTAGTTTACTGCTTCGGTATTCGCCAAATATTGATCGGAGAAACCACAGAAAACTACTGATCATAGCAGCCGACCGCTAGAATTCTCCTCCAGACAGGCAGAATTCCAGCTAGCTGTACCTGCCGGTACCGAAAATCCGTCACCGTCGAGACTCAAAACCTAGGATCATACGATCAGAGTCGCTGCAGACAGCGGCAAAGCTGGTTCTGAGGCAAATGAGCCGGTGTGACCTGTCGAGACGTACACTCAAAAGGTGACGTAGGTCAGATTTTCACGATTCACTCAAAATTTTCGAAAATTGCCAAAGATTGAAATTGTTTTGGCGTCTTCCTACAACTTCAAAATTAGTGGTGCTACAGAATGGCACAGACTTTCCAGTATTAGTTTTTATTTACTTGGGTCTCGGCTAGCTATTCATACTTGTCACATACTCTTGCCAGCTGCCAAGTATCGCTGCCCACACTACATTTTTTTGACATTTCCTTAAGTTTTCGGTTTCCTAGTGGTAGAACGAAATATTAATTTTAGAATATTAAAGAACACTAAAACCTCGACTTAAATGGCAATTTTCTTTGAAAAAATTGGCCAAATTTTCTTTGAAAAAATTGGAGCCGATTTTAAGAAAATGGCGTTTAAGCGCTACTAAACATGCGAAATTTGAAGTTCTTTTTTTTTACAGAAAATTTATTATTTTTATTTTTCGAAAAACTTCATTTCAAGTCATTTGAAGCACATTAAGTTACAAATAAAATAGTGTTTAAAAATTGCTAAAAATGTGTATATTAACAGTGTGAGAGATCTTAAAAAAACATTTGTGTAATTTTTGGAAAAAAAACAAAAAATACCCCAAATTGAACTTTAGGTCATATTAAAGAGTGCAATTAGCACTATTCGTTCCAAAAGTTTGAAGAAAAAATTTGGAGCCGTTTATGAGAAAATGGCGGTTGAGTGTTCCTGAAAATGCGGAATTTTGAGCTAGTTTTCACAGAAAATGGTTGAGTTATCGAGAAACTTTGTATGACATTATTTAAAGCACATGTGCTCGTAAATACAATAATGTGAACAAATTTCCCGTAATTTAAATATTAATGACGTGATATACAAGTCAAAAAAATTCCATTTTTGTAATTTTTGAAAAAATAAAAGGATAAAGCGACATGACGTTTATGTCATCTCATTGAATACATTAGTATTAGTATAGCATACGTATTGAGCCGGTTTTTGAGAAAAACTTGTTTTCATATTTTCTTTTTAAATGGCATATGTTGCACGCAATATTGCGCAAAAACTACTAAACGTTGCAAAAAAAGTACATGACCTCAAAGAAAGAACTCACTTTGGAGAACGAATTTTACTTGAAAGAAAAATCTATAGCTTCAATTTTGTTGTTGTAGGAAGATGCTGAAAAATTCAAACTTTTGCAATTTTCGAAAATTTATAGTTAACCGTGAAAATCGGACCTTCGCCACCTCCATAAGTGTATTTTACTCTATTCTTACAAGAAATTTAAAGAAAAAAATTGAGCCACTTTTGAGAAAATTTTGAAAATGTCCGGGGAGCTTCATATAAAGTACCTCCAAATTTTGAAGAAAGTTTTTCAAAATCTCCAAGCTTCGACTAGAGCCAGATGGACGGAGCTTTCTTGAATTTGGAGAAAATCCTACAAGTGGTTTAGGCGCTAGTAATATTCACAGACGGACGGACAGACGGACAATCGGACGTTTTCCTTTCAATTGGTTTTTCGGTACCAAGAACTTACAAAACAGGGATTCTGGCTACACCACGTGTTAGGGGATTTTTTCTTAGTTTAGCAACTGGTTTTATCCACTTTTTCGTTGTTAGGGCCCGGCAATGAATTTTTTCCTGCCGAAAATTTTCAGGTTTTTTTCGCGCAGCATTACAGAACTTTATAATAATAATAATAATAATAATAATAATAATAATAATAATAATAATGTCTTTATTGATATGGCGAACTTTCCCTACATTACGTATATTACTCCGTAAATACGTATGTATATGGGAATGTAATTAAGATAGAGATAATTTCTTCAAATGAAATTTGTTCTCCATAATTAGTTCTTTCGTTAGGGCCGAGTAAATTTTATTGAAAATTTTATTAGTTTACGCGCAACATTGAGTTAAATATACCCAATATTAAAATATATGATTAACAAAAAATTCTCAAAAACGGTTCCAATTTTTTCTTTAAACATTTGGTAGGGATAGAATATCAATAAATTAGAAAAATAGTACGAGAAATTTTGTACCATTCGGTTGTACAATTATTAATTTCTCATATAAGTAGTGTAGAGAAAGCTATGTAATGTGCTTAAAATCAGTCCGTTAGTCAATCAAACAGTCCAAAAGTCCCACACTCCCACACTTTGGAAGTCACGCAGTCCGACAGTCCGACAGTCCGACAGTCATACAGTCCGACAGCCATACAGTCCGACAGCCATACAGTCCGACAGCCATACAGTCCGACAGCCATACAGTCCGACAGCCATACAGTCCGACAGCCATACAGTCCGACAGCCATACAGTCCGACAGCCATACAGTCCGACAGCCATACAGTCCGACAGCCATACAGTCCGACAGCCATACAGTCCGACAGCCATACAGTCCGACAGCCATACAGTCCGACAGCCATACAGTCCGACAGCCATACAGTCCGACAGCCATACAGTCCGACAGCCATACAGTCCGACAGCCATACAGTCCGACAGCCATACAGTCCGACAGCCATACAGTCCGACAGCCATACAGTCCGACAGCCATACAGTCCGACAGCCATACAGTCCGACAGCCATACAGTCCGACAGCCATACAGTCCGACAGCCATACAGTCCGACAGCCATACAGTCCGACAGCCATACAGTCCGACAGCCATACAGTCCGACAGCCATACAGTCCGACAGCCATACAGTCCGACAGCCATACAGTCCGACAGCCATACAGTCCGACAGCCATACAGTCCGACAGCCATACAGTCCGACAGCCATACAGTCCGACAGCCATACAGTCCGACAGCCATACAGTCCGACAGCCATACAGTCCGACAGCCATACAGTCCGACAGCCATACAGTCCGACAGCCATACAGTCCGACAGCCATACAGTCCGACAGCCATACAGTCCGACAGCCATACAGTCCGACAGCCATACAGTCCGACAGCCATACAGTCCGACAGCCATACAGTCCGACAGCCATACAGTCCGACAGCCATACAGTCCGACAGCCATACAGTCCGACAGCCATACAGTCCGACAGCCATACAGTCCGACAGCCATACAGTCCGACAGCCATACAGTCCGACAGCCATACAGTCCGACAGCCATACAGTCCGACAGCCCATACAGTCCGACAGCCATACAGTCCGACAGCCATACAGTCCGACAGCCATACAGTCCGACAGCCATACAGTCCGACAGCCATACAGTTCGACAGCCATACAGTTCGACAGCCATACAGTCCGACAGCCATACAGTCCGACAGCCATACAGTCCGACAGCCATACAGTCCGACAGCCATACAGTCGACAGCCATACAGTTCCGACAGCCATACAGTCCGACAGCCATACAGTCCGACAGCCATACAGTCCGACAAGCCATAAGTCCGACAGCATACGTCCGACAGTCCAGCAGTCCGACAGTCCAGCAGTCCGACAGTCCAGCAGTCCGACAGTCCAGCAGTCCGACAGGTCCAGCAGTCCGACAGTCCAGCAGTCCGACAGTCCAGCAGTCCGACAGTCCAGCCGTCCGACAGTCCAGCCGTCCGACAGTCCAGCAGTCCGACAGTCCAGCAGTCCGACAGTCCAGCAGTCCGACAGTCCAGCCGTCCGACAGTCCAGCCGTCCGACAGTCCAGCCGTCCGACAGTCCAGCCGTCCGACAGTCCAGCCGTCCGACAGTCCAGCCGTCCGACAGTCCAGCCGTCCGACAGTCAGCCGTCCGACAGTCCAGCCGTCCGACAGTCCAGCCGTCCGACAGTCCAGCCGTCCGACAGTCCAGCCGTCCGACAGTCCAGCCGTCCGACAGTCCAGCCGTCCGACAGTCCAGCCGTCCGACAGTCCAGCCGTCCGACAGTCCAGCCGTCCGACAGTCCAGCCGTCCGACAGTCCAGCCGTCCGACAGTCCAGCCGTCCGACAGTCCAGCCGTCCGACAGTCCAGCCGTCCGACAGTCCAGCCGTCCGACAGTCCAGCCGTCCGACAGTCCAGCCGTCCGACAGTCCAGCCGTCCGACAGTCCAGCCGTCCGACAGTCCAGCCGTCCGACAGTCCAGCCGTCCGACAGTCCAGCCGTCCGACAGTCCAGCCGTCCGACAGTCCAGCCGTCCGACAGTCCAGCCGTCCGACAGTCCAGCCGTCCGACAGTCCAGCCGTCCGACAGTCCAGCCGTCCGACAGTCCAGCCGTCCGACAGTCCAGCCGTCCGACAGTCCAGCCGTCCGACAGTCCAGCCGTCCGACAGTCCAGCCGTCCGACAGTCCAGCCGTCCGACAGTCCAGCCGTCCGACAGTCCAGCCGTCCGACAGTCCAGCCGTCCGACAGTCCAGCCGTCCGACAGTCCAGCCGTCCGACAGTCCAGCCGTCCGACAGTCCAGCCGTCCGACAGTCCAGCCGTCCGACAGTCCAGCCGTCCGACAGTCCAGCCGTCCGACAGTCCAGCCGTCCGACAGTCCAGCCGTCCGACAGTCCAGCCGTCCGACAGTCCAGCCGTCCGACAGTCCAGCCGTCCGACAGTCCAGCCGTCCGACAGTCCAGCCGTCCGACAGTCCAGCCGTCCGACAGTCCAGCCGTCCGACAGTCCAGCCGTCCGACAGTCCAGCCGTCCGACAGTCCAGCCGTCCGACAGTCCAGCCGTCCGACAGTCCAGCCGTCCGACAGTCCAGCCGTCCGACAGTCCAGCCGTCCGACAGTCCAGCCGTCCGACAGTCCAGCGGTCCGACAGTCCAGCGGTCCGACAGTCCAGCGGTCCGACAGTCCAGCGGTCCGACAGTCCAGCGGTCCGACAGTCCAGCGGTCCGACAGTCCAGCGGTCCGACAGTCCAGCGGTCCGACAGTCCAGCGGTCCGACAGTCCAGCGGTCCGGCAGTCCAGCGGTCCGGCAGTCCAGCAGTCCGGCAGTCCAGCAGTCCGGCAGTCCGTGTGCCTAAAGTATTTGTAGGATTTTGCCCAAAATAAACATTCCGCGATCCATCTGGCTCGACTCGAAACTCTGCGATTATAAAAAACTTTCTTTACATTCTGGGGGTACTATATATAAAGGCCCTGGGAATTTTTTTAAAAAAATTTCAAAAATGGCTCCAAATTTTGGCTTTAAATGTCTTGCAAGAATGAAATAAAATACGCTTATAAAGATGTCTTAAATTCGATTTTCAATGTTGACTCTGAAATTTCGGAAATTGCAACAATTTTATTTTTTTTTCTCGGCATCTTCATACAATGTACAATATTGAAGACAGAGATTTTTTTCATCAGAAGAAATTTGTCCTCTACAATTTGTCCTCTACTCTTTCATTAAACTCATGAACTTTTTTTAATTGCACTAGGTTTCTCGAATTTTTGTGTGAAATATGTACAATATTAAACTAAAGGTGCTAAAACAGCACGTATTTTCCCGTATTTTCACGCAAAATTACACAAAAAGTTCTCAAACTTTCGAAAAATTCTACAGGACCTTATTTCAAAATCTATCTTTATGGAACAGATTCCATTAAGGGAAAAACCTCTATCTTCATAATTGTAATTAAAAGAAGACGTCGAAAAAATCTGAGTTTTTGCAATTTTCGACAAATCACAGTTTTCAGCAAATATGAGACCTGCACTATTCTCTTAAACGTCCTTCACACTATCGAAAAACATTAATCAAAAACGATGGAGCGATTTTTTTAGAAAATTTTGAAAATGTCTCAGGGTATTCATGTAAAATACCCCAAAAATTAAAATATCAGTTTCAAATTCAAGGGGCCGTGACATTAGCCAGATCCATTGGGGAATATTCATTTTGGAGAAAATCGACTGAACGGTTTAGCCACAAGCGTTGTTCACAGACAGACGGACGGGCGGGCGGACAAGCGGGCAAGAAGTTTTGCCGTCATTCGATTTTTCGGTATCAAAGACCCATAAAATATGGGTTCTGGCTACTCCAAGTGTTAGAAGTTTTTTTCTAAATTTAGCAACTGGTTTTATCCACTTTTTCGTTACCAGGGCCCAATAATAAAGAGTTTTTCTGCAAAAAATTAGCCGTTTTTTTCGCGCAGCTTTACGTAACTTCCTCTCCACTGCGCAAGCTGTATTGAGAATATAAAAGTATTCTCAAAAACGGACCCAAATTTATTCTTTAAACGTTTGGTAGGAATAGTGCTAAATTTCATTAATAAGATACCAAAAAGACATTTTGATATATTTTTTCAAAAATTACAAATTTAAAATGTTTTTGACACCTCTCACGACGTTTCCCCCCTTATCAATTAGTTATATACATAATTACATTTATGCCAACATGTACTTCATAAGATATCTTGTAATGTTGTTCGAAAATTCAAATATCGGCTGTGAATATCAGATCGAAATTTCGCATTTTCAGAAACTCTCATACGCCATTTTCTCAAAAATGGTTTCAAATTATTTCTTGAAATGTTTTGAACGGCTAGTGATAAATACACTAAATAACGTGACATAAATCCCACTTTCCTATATTCTTTAATTTTTTTCAAAAATTCCACAAATGTTTTTTTTAAATATCTCTCACGACGTTAATATTTATACCATCAGCAATTTGTATACATTATTGCATTTCTGAGTAGAAATACTTTATGTGATTTTCCCATGAATTTTCTTCAAAATTCAAAATTTTTGGGTGAAAAAGAGCTTCACATTTTACATTTACAGAAATACTTAAACATTTTCTCAAAAACTGTTCAAAATATTTCAAAGAAAATTTCTTTAAGACTCCTATGGGACGAAGTTTTACTCTTCTCTAATATTTTTCAGTAAGATTTCAGTTGTAGTTTAAGAGGACAAAAAAAATTAACCAAATGTGAAAAAATGTAATTGGGCGGCGGTTGATGGCTGGGAAGAGGGTAGGGCAAACCCGAAAAGCTACCACAGGCCAAATAAATTAGAAAACTATCTAGTACGAGAAAGTATGTGCATTCTATTGCATCCCTAGTTACTGTGTGGTGCATCCATGTTTCCTTGGAAAGCATAATCTATCTTTACGCTACTTATGCACACATAATGACTTAACAAGCTGATGTTATCTGAACTACTGTTAAGTCTTGACTGGCGGGTGTATTACTGACGTCATGTGCCAGTTCACATTGTGTCACATCTCGCGATGGTACTGCAAATATCTAAATTATATGAATCTTGAAATGCAACACCCTTCATATCTTCCCGCCCAGGGGTTGTCTGTCCATGTGTCTCTCCATCCGTCCGTCCGTCCGTCCGTCCGTCCGTCCGTCCGTCCGTCCGTCTGTCCGCCCCGTGAGGCTGTCCGCCCCGTGAGGCTGTCCGCCCCGTGAGGCTGTCCGCCCCGTGAGGCTGTCCGCCCCGTGAGGCTGTCCGCCCCGTGAGGCTGTCCGCCCCGTGAGGCTGTCCGCCCCGTGAGGCTATCTGCCCGTCCGTAAGACTGTCAGTCCGTCCGCGTCTGTGTCTGTCCGTCCGTCCATCCGTGTGTGTGTACGTCGATCTGCCGTCCGTGCCGTGTGTGTTTATCTGTCCGTTCGTCTGTGTCTGTCCGTCCGTGTTCAACACTAGCGTCTAAACAATTTAGCCGATTTTCTCCAAGGTTTATATTCCTCAATCGATCTGAACCAACTCGAAGCCATGGGAATTTCAAACGGATATTTGGTTTTTGATTGTATTCTACATGAAACCTCAAGGACATTTTCAAAATGTTCTCAAAAATGCTGCATTTTTTATTAACTTCGTCCTCGGGTAGCGTAATGGACGCTGAAGAGAATGGTGCAGATCTCAGGTTCCTTGAAATCCAAGATTGTTCGAAAAAAGAAGTGCAATTTTTTGGGAGCATCTTCCTACAATTACAATATTGAAGATGGACATTTTTTTCTTAATGAAATCTATTCTTTAAAGACAATCTTGAAATAAGGTCAGGCTTGATTTTTGAAAATATGAATAGTTTTCGTGTAATTTTATGCACTATACAGGCAATATTTAATTTTCTCAAACAATGTTCTCTAAAACGGCACCAATTTGCACTTTCTTGTACCTACGTATACAATAAAGGTATTGTAATCGTGCGCCCTAAAACGACGAATTTTCGACACAAAAACTCATTGCCGGGCCCTGGTAACGAAAAAGTGTATAAAAACAGTTGCTAAATATGGGGGGGAGGGAATTCCTCCGTCACTTGGTGTAGCCAGAATACGAGTTTAGTGCATCCTTCATTCAGAAAAATCGATTGACGGAAAAACGTTGTCTGAGCACAACGCTAGCGCATAAACCATTTAGTGGGGTTTCTTCAAAATTGGTAATTCTCAATAATTCTGAATAATGTCGCGGTCCCTGGAATAAGAAACCAATATTTAATTTTTGGAGATACTTTACTTGAAACCCTTCGGACATTTTCAAGAATTAAAAAAAATTGCTCCAAATTTGTTTATCAAATTTTGTTGTTGAATAGTGCAAAGGATGTTTAAGAGAATGGTGAAGATCTCATTTTCGTTAAAATCCCCAATGTTTCGAAAATTAGAAAAATTATGTTTAAACAACAAAACTGAAGATACAGATTTTTTGCCTCAGACAAAGTCTTTGTTGTAAAAAGTTTGCTCTTTATAAAAGGTCATGTATAATTTTTTTTAAAAGAATGAGTAGTTTTTGCATAATTCGCGCTTGGAATTTACGATTTTTTTCCTGTAAAATCGCTTCAAATTTTTCTTCAAATTTTCTCCACATATGTAATAAGGGACGGTAGAAATATGATGCTACTCTCATTTTCGGATAATGCTTGTTATTGTTGTTGTTTTTTGCAAAAAAATTGAAAACTACAAAATTGAAGGTAGAAATTTTTGCCTCGAAGTCTGTTGTACAAAATTAGCTGTTTCAAAAAGGTCATGCACAATCTTTTGTAAAAGTAGTTTTCGCGTAATTTCTGTTTGATTGAAACATGCATTGTCATCCCCCCTAACTATGGGCTACAAGACAAATTTTCGTGGGAGGATAGGATCAAAATAATATGCAAAATAATGAATGTTATTTTAATTATATTTTACTATTAAAATTCCAAATATTCATTTGATTTTACTCTTTTCTGCAATTTGTATTCTCAATGTAATAATGTATTTGCTTTCAACTATTTCGCATACGTTAATGGAAATTAGGACAATCAGGGTTTGATGTATTTAAATGAATTAATTTTTTGCAGAATATAAAATATTTTAATACTATTTAAAAAAATTCAGTTGACTAGTTCCTGACATTTTTCCGGCCAATATGACATCCCTGCACTGCAGTTCAAAGTTCCAGTTTTTTCCGTTAAGTTGGAATGTAATATGCAGAGTTAATGAATGGTGCATTTAGAAATCACGAAAAAATTGAAGCCAGTGACTGTCGTTATGTTGTTTATGACTTAATTTTCTTTTCGAGTATTTATGTTTTTTGTATTTAAAGAATTTTTTTGAGAAAATTTTGAAAATGTCCGAGGGGATTCATGTTAAGTACCCCTAAATATTGAAGGAAGTTTTTCAAACTCAGAGGGCCACGAGTTGATTCAAATCAATTGGGGAATATCAATTTTGTCTACCAGAGCGATGGCCAGAGTGACGGCAAGAGCGACGGCAAGAGCGACGGCCAGAGTGACGGCACACAAAAAAAGATTCACGTGTTAGAGGAAGTAATATATATGTATTCTTTGGAACAAGATTGATTGACTTTTTCGTTAACAGGGCCCGGTAAAAAACAGCTTTTCTGTAAAATAATTCTCAGTTTTTACTTTCTCATGTACATGAGTATCTACGGTAAGCACCTATCATAGTACAGAGAAAGTTATGGAATGCTGCGGAAAATCGATTTCGAGATTTGAACGGAAATACACGTTTTGGGGTACCCTGATATCGAAAAGCTTTCTCAACACGTCCGTCCGTCTGTTCGTCCGTCTCCCCGCAGGGGGGGGTGGCTGCGTAGATGGGCACGACCTCTGGTGGAGAGTTGGAGACAACCACCCGGACCTCCAGTTTCACGGCAACACTCACGTCGTTAGCCTCAAGGTGGAGGCAGTGAGCAGGCGATACTATGCTCCTCATCGAAGGTTCAACCCGGCGACCCACCAGTTGGGAACCTGGCGCGTCGACCTTAAGGCAGGATTGGGTGAAGGATACCTCTTGGAGTACTCTGGAATCCACAAATAGAAGTCCGGCGGGACATTACCCACCATCAGGTTGCCTTGGTTACGGTCCAACCCAGATCGATAGCCTGAAGGTGCAGGCAGTGGGAAACGGGATGGGGGCCCCGAGCCGCCCGGACCTTAGTTCGGATGGCCCCCTGTTGGGCTCTTGGCTTTGTCGTGGCAATGGCCCGATACTCTGGGCATAGAGGAGGGACTTGGTGTCCCGGCGCATGTGAGAGGCGCGTCGTCATACAGGCGATATTGACTCCGGCACTAGCCCGCATAGCTAGTAGCTCTAAGCTGGCAGAGCGGCCTTAGACCCAGGCGTTGTATGCGGAGGTTGCCATGAGGGCGGCAAACTGCGTTCCGACGGGACCTGGATATTGGCCCCAAGGGGTACTTGTACCCCGAAGGGGGGTGCAGGTAAAGGCCACCGCCTAAGTACTCACCCCAGGGTTCGCCCCCCTATAAAGTACAAGTGCGAGGGGTGCCATTTAGCATGCACGTGTGTGTGTGTGTATATATATATATATATATATATATATATATATATATATATATATATATATATACATATATATGTATATATATATACACACATATATATGTATATATATATACACACATATATATGTATATATATATACACACATGTCCGTCCGTCTGTTCGTCCGTCTGTCCATCCGTCTGTCCATCCGTCTGTCCATCCGTCTGTCCATCCGTCTGTCCATCCGTCTGTCCATCCGTCTGTCCATCCGTCTGTCCATCCGTCTGTCCATCCGTCTGTCCATCCGTCTGTCCATCCGTCTGTCCATCCGTCTGTCCATCCGTCTGTCCATCCGTCTGTCCATCCGTCTGTCCATCCGTCTGTCCATCCGTCTGTCCATCCGTCTGTCCATCCGTCCGTCCATCCGTCCGTCCATCCGTCCGTCCATCCGTCCGTCCATCCGTCCGTCCATCCGTCCGTCCATCCGTCCGTCCATCCGTCCGTCCATCCGTCCGTCCATCCGTCCGTCCATCCGTTCGTCTGTTCCGTCCGTCTGTTCGTGCGTCCGTCTGTCCGTCCGTCCGCCTGTCCGTCCGCCTGTCCGTCCGCCTGTCCGTCCGCCTGTCCGTCCGCCTGTCCGTCCGCCTGTCCGTCCGCCTGTCCGTCCGCCTGTCCGTCCGCCTGTCCGTCCGCCTGTCCGTCCGCCTGTCCGTCCGCCTGTCCGTCCGCCTGTCCGTCCGCCTGTCCGTCCGCCTGTCCGTCCGCCTGTCCGTCCGCCTGTCCGTCCGCCTGTCCGTCCGCCTGTCCGTCCGCCTGTCCGTCCGCCTGTCCGTCCGCCTGTCGGTCCGCCTGTCGGTCCGCCTGTCGGTCCGCCTGTCGGTCCGCCTGTCGGTCCGCCTGTCGGTCCGCCTGTCGGTCCGCCTGTCGGTCCGCCTGTCGGTCCGCCTGTCGGTCCGCCTGTCGGTCCGCCTGTCGGTCCGCCTGTCGGTCCGCCTGTCGGTCCGCCTGTCGGTCCGCCTGTCGGTCCGCCTGTCGGTCCGCCTGTCGGTCCGCCTGTCGGTCCGCCTGTCGGTCCGCCTGTCGGTCCGCCTGTCGGTCCGCCTGTCGGTCCGCCTGTCGGTCCGCCTGTCGGTCCGCCTGTCGGTCCGCCTGTCGGTCCGCCTGTCGGTCCGCCTGTCGGTCCGCCTGTCGGTCCGCCTGTCGGTCCGCCTGTCGGTCCGCCTGTCGGTCCGCCTGTCGGTCCGCCTGTCGGTCCGCCTGTCGGTCCGCCTGTCGGTCCGCCTGTCGGTCCGCCTGTCGGTCCGCCTGTCGGTCCGCCTGTCGGTCCGCCTGTCGGTCCGCCTGTCGGTCCGCCTGTCGGTCCGCCTGTCGGTCCGCCTGTCGGTCCGCCTGTCCGTCCGCCTGTCCGTCCGCCTGTCCGTCCGCCTGTCCGTCCGCCTGTCCGTCCGCCTGTCCGTCCGCCTGTCCGTCCGCCTGTCCGTCCGCCTGTCCGTCCGCCTGTCCGTCCGCCTGTCCGTCCGCCTGTCCGTCCGCCTGTCCGTCCGCCTGTCCGTCCGCCTGTCCGTCCGCCTGTCCGTCCGCCTGTCCGTCCGCCTGTCCGTCCGCCTGTCCGTCCGCCTGTCCGTCCGCCTGTCCGTCCTCTGTCCGTCCGTCTGTCCGTCCGTCTGTGAACACCAGTGAACACCACCGCCTGTGACTCCTTCTAATTGTTTCTCAACTGTGCACCTTCTAATGCTTTCTCAACTGTGCACCTTCTGTGACACGGACTCCTTCTAATTTTTTTCTCCTAATTTTTTTCTGTAACTAACTTACGAGTCAAAAAACAGTTTTTCAAAATTTAAGTTAAATCTCGAAGTGCTTCAATCTGATATATTTGTGACTAATTTTTAATATCTCCCTAACGTAAAATTAATAAACTTAAACACAGAAATGTGAGTGCGTTTCTTGTTCTATCAACGTCTTCCTCCCTCGCTCTCACTCCTGCTTCCCATGTGAGAAAACCTTCATCTAAATTGCGTACGTATTTCTCATTGAATGGTCTCCTTTTATCATAAAATAAACTGTAATGAAAACTTTTGAAAGTGGTCAGGCGGAAGAGCAGGCTAATTAGCCTGAGCCTCGCCACCAATAAAGACATTTATTTATTTATTTATTTAACACCACTAGCGCCAAAACCATGCGTAATTGTTTTTCAAAATGGATATTCCTGATCGATCTGGCTCCAGTCGAAGCACTGCGATTTTGAAAAAAAAATTAAAGTTGGGGGTAATTTTACATGAAACCCCTGGGACATTTTCAAACTTTTCTCAAAAATGGCTCCATATTTCTTCTTTAAATTTTTTTGAGATAATAGAGTAAAATACATTTAAAAAGATGGCATAGATCCGTTTTTCACTGTTAACTCTGGTAACTGGAGATGATGATTTTTCCTTCAGGTAAAAAAAGTCCTCCGTAGTTAGTTCTTTCATTAAGGTAATGTACATTTTTTGAAAATTCTAGTTGTTTTCACACAATATTGGGTGAAATATGTGGAATATAAAAAGTAACAAAAACACGATTTTCTCAAAAACGACTCGAAATTTTTTCTTTAAACTTTTAGTAATGATAGAATTAAATGTACTCTTAAGATGACGTAAATGCTATATTGCTGACTTCTTTTGTTTATATAAGAATTACAAAAATATTTTTCTCTCACGTCGTTAATATTTATATTAGCGGCGATTTGCTCACCTTATTTTTACTATCATTACATGTGCTTCAAATGATGTCTGACATACGTTCGTAGTTTGTCGAACACTCAAATGTTTTCTTTGAAAATAAACTCAAAATTCCGCGTTTTCAGAAATGTTTTAACACCGTTTTCTCAAAACCGGGACTAAATTTTTTCTTGAAACTTTTCGAACGGATAGTGCTAATTGCACTGTTTAAGATGACATAAAATTATTTTTCTTTATTCTTTTGTTTTTCAAAAATTACACAAATGTAATTATTTTGAAATATCTGTCACGCCTTTAATACGCAAATCTCCAGGGATTTGTATACATTACTGCGTTTGTGAGTGGAAATGCTTTAAATGACTTCCAATGAAATGTTTCGAAAACTCAAACGTTTTCTGTGAAAAAGAGCTTCAAATTTCACATTTACAGTAGCGCATGAAAGACATTTTCTTAAAAACGACTCCAAAGCTATCGACGAAAATTTCCTTAGAGGGCGAGGTTTTTCTCTCTTACTACTTTTAATATTCTTAGAGAAATATTTCAATTCTGGCATTAGAAAACCAAAAACTTGAGAAAATGTCAAAAAATTATTGCGAAAAAATTGGGCGGCGATAGGTGGCAGCCGGCAAAAGAATGTGGCAAGATCGAAAAGCTAGGGCAGACCAAAGAAAATGAAAACTAACAAGTACGAGAAAGTCCGTGCCATTCAGTAGTACCTTTAGTTTACGAAGTAAGGAAGAGATTTGTTCTACTCAAGTAATATTTTCAATTCTTGGTAGTTTCCTCACAAAGATTTTGGAGAAATAAAAGGTATTGGCCTGAAACTCTCTAACCGACTACATGAAATGAACTGCTACAAAAAAAACTATGCGCATATGCATTAAAAAATCCATTCGTTCATGTAAAATTTGGAAAATAGCGTATTTACATGTAATCCATCCCTTCAATATCCCGCGTATGACCTACAAATAAATATTAATTTCCAAGCAGTCGCATGAAAATGCATAACTTCTAATCGAAATCAAACCAGAAAAGAAAAAAAATAGTCATGCACACATTTACCCCAGTCGTCATAATTTGGTAAAGGAAAAAGTTTCCCATCTATTAGCTGACTCAAGGAAAAAAGACTGAATACACTTAGTCGATTTTCCGCCAACTACCATAAATTTACTCAGAATTTCCTCAATTACTGGGAGGTGATCATTTTAATTGTTATTGCAAGTAAAAAGTGACAATGAAATTGAGGACATGGAATTAAAAGTGAAACACTTAAATGGAATAGATTTTGAGAAAGCCGATTTTGAGTCCGAAATGCCATGTGATTCATTACACCATAGTTTTGAATTGTAAGTTTAAAAAAAATAGTCTAAAATAGCGATTAAAAAACATCTATGTCATTGCATAAAACTGACTGCACGTAAAAAGAACCTATATGCTTCAAATACAAAACCTTGTCTAATTTAAACCTCTTAAGGTTCTATTTTTAATAAATCTATGTTGTCACACTTTTAAACAAATTTCGAATTGTTGTTTTTTGTTTCGAATTGTTCGAAAAATCAAAAATAGTAAACGTTCATGGATATTCTAGTACATGGTTTAGTAATTAGGTAACGTAATTGCTCACCAGTGAGTGCAATGGCCTTTTCGAAATCCACAGGAGTTCCTTCCGGCGGCACATCTGGACCTGCAATTCCCACAACATTTTATTTCCCTGAACGTCTTGCGTCGTATACAACTTTTTCTTGAACTTCGTGATCTCAATAAAGGAATCACAGTACAGAATAAGTCACTAATATTTGCACACCATTTTCTTGTTATTGTTTCCTTGACGAATCAAATTTACTATTGAATTAAAATTCTCAATTTTGTATGATCTTAAAAAAAAAACCTTTTGTACCATCCACATAGAATTATATATTGAAAAGCGGCTAGGGACTGTTTAACACGGTAATTATTGTAATGAACCGAATAAGAGAACATAAGAGATGAAATGCATAATTTATAAACACAATATTTCAATTCCAATTACATTCTGATTTTCTGGATTTAATTTTGTTGATTTAGCACAACTCTTGATATTTATCACAATATGTTGAAATAATATTTTCTCTAAAAAACATTCCTATAAACTATTTTGTTCTAAGTTATAAGCATGGTTCCGGCAAGTTCATGTAACGCCGCACACGTGAAGGAGTCGATTACACCAACCACTTGACAACACTTTACCGTTCTCCAGAGCTCCCTTCTTCTCCGCTGCCTGCACGCCATACGACCGCATGTTGAACTGCCCCGGAGACGCCCGCCTCCCGCCTGGCTCACGGGCAAACGATTGGCCTCTCGGCCGGTCTCCTCAACCGCTCTTCCTCCTCGGCCGCCCTACATCGGCGTCTCTTTCCAGTGCTCTCGCGCCCCTTCTCCCATCTCTCGGAAATTGTAAAAAACTCCAGGTGATTTCGAGTTGTTTATAAGTTAGTACATCATAATGCAAAATACATTTTCTTATCACTGATATCGCGAACAAACGAGAACCGTAGCTTTGGCCCTGAAGACGGGTTGCTTTGGATGGCGTACTTGGAGCCAGAAATGGATGCGGGCCACGGTCAGACGGAGCACTCCAAGTGGGTGTAAAAATCTGGGCTCAAACGGAGAAGTCGTGACCTAAATTAGGTTCAAGAATTAGAAATAAAATTGGATGCTTATTTCGATTTATTTGAACTACAGTGGTGACTCACTTGCAATAAACTTAGATTTTTGAATATCAGCTTGATAAACGACCTTTTTCTTTACAAGAAATCTTTCATAAAATGATGTTATATAGCTCAGATTATGGCGTATTAGCCGTTTGGAGCACGAATAATTGCTCCATCACACATTCAGTCAATCGCAACGAGCGAATCTTGGGTTGGTGGCTATAAACACCACCTTCTACACTTTACTAGGTGTAACTTCTACTGTGTAGCTCTAGGAGATGGTGCTATAAATCGCACAGCCGACCACCGCCTTTCCTCATAATAGTTTTCATGCATGAAGTCATTATAATCGTCTCCAAAAATTATCCTTTATTCTCTTATAACTTTTTAATGTGGCTATAAAAAAATAACGTATACAACTCGTTTATAATGTTGCTTTACTGCTTTCGTACAAATTTGAAAACTCGTTCCTAACGTCATTTTCAAAGCATGTACTTAAGCAATAAAGCCTAAGAATATAAACTAGTTGATTAACGTACTACTATTTTATTGATCTGAGCTTCCGTAAAAATCTGTCCCAGCCCAAGAAGGCAAATTTATCACGTGTGAAAAGCAAGACGCATGCGTGCGGGTGACATGCCAATTTAACATCACGCTCTCCGCGAAATTAAATTCTCCGAGCGCTCGGGATTCAGTGGGAGTGAGAATTGGCAAAACGTGGATAGACAGTTTTTCTCGCACCATGGATACGCATAAAGTATCGGAAACTGTGATATCCAGCAACCAGTTCATACATCAAAATCCGCACTAGCGCCTCTCAAGAAAGTAAAGGCAACTCCTGGTATACGATTCATTGACGATGTACTTAAAAGACTACAGTGGTTAAGAATGTAAAACATTCCTCCAAAGATTATGAACCAGCCGCGCGTGGAATATGTTTGGGATAAGGAAAAACGAATATTTACACATTTTCAGACTTGTGAAATCGTGTTGTTTACATTTCCTTCTTCCATTTTTTCCTTTTTCTTTTATTTCTTTCTTTTTACGAAGAACTTTTCAAATAATCAATCACAAAAACAAAGCAGTTTAAGTTAATACCTGATGGGTCATTGAATCTTTAACCCACTCACACGCCAAAAGATCACAAAATATTCTTTCATTTCAGTAACTTTCAGAGGTGCTACGACAGAAAATATATATTTCATGTACTTTTATGCCAAGCATTATGTATTTTTTAAATTTGTTTAAATATTTAAGTGGAACATACTTTTAAAAACTGATTATTCACGAAAATACGTAAAGTCACATTAGGCCGTTAATGTAATTGTAATGTAATCTCATTCTCTCTTTTCAGTATTTCCGAGATGTTTGGGGATAAGAACCAAATGCATTTGCAATTCTTAATAAACTAGATTAGAATATCCCCTTCGGCGGGTATTTTCATTTTAAAAATATTTATTTTTTGCGTTTTAAGTTCATAATAAAAATAATGTTAAACGCATTACAGTTGCTCGGCTCGCCCATTTTTGGACATAGAAAGTTACTTGAAAAAGTATCGATTAAGCTACTTGTTAAAAAGAATCGGAAATACAGTTCATAGTTCCATTTTTGCCAACTAATACACTTGCACTGCACAGTGTCCTTCGCACGGGCAAAGAAGTAATCGGTTTCCAAATCCGAATGAAAGTGATAAGTATTTTGTTTTATGCTTTAACTCGCCGTCATTAGCACAAATCTAGTTTAGTAACAATGGGCAAATGTCTGTACGGCAGTATGCACGAAACTTTTCGCGAGTCAACGGTCTGAGCTCTGTGGAACAAGTCCAGGTTAGCCAACCTTGAGCATGACCGCGATCTACTGAAAACTGCCCTGCGAGCTACTAGTAGATCATGATCGTGTACCCGAACCATAGACAAAGGATGACTATGTATGATACATCATTACTCTATGCCCGAACCGTCCTATCGACTTGGAGCGCTAGGAAGATTTGAATTTTACTAGTGAGAACCCGTGCGATTAAATCGCACGGTTAGTCAAATAACCAAACTGTTTTCTGCTTAAATTCTTTTTTGTATTCCAGCATTATAAACGACCTAACCTCACTAAAATCACTAATCTCTCATATTTCAAGATTTCTATTCAATTTAAAAAATTACGTTTACGTGCTTACACAACCTACACTAAACTGAAATAAAGAAAAATGCTTGAGATTGCAACATTCACTTGTTTCCCGCCACCATCCGAATGCAATTTTCTTCCGAAAGATCGCGCTGCAATCGGATATTACAGATCCCGAATTACTACTTTTTTTAATATTTACGTATTTTTAACGCACTTTTTCAATACGAATGTCCCATGTGCAGGTGAAAAGAAACACGATTTTTCAATCCATTGCTTCTTTATACAGATCGGTTTCGTATGTCGCCCAATTTATTGAAAAGACCAAACAGCACTTTGAGAAATAATATATAAGAAGATTGTTGTCGTTGGCTTGTTACTTTCTCGCTGTGGAGGAAAGAGAAAGTTATGAAATGCTGCGGGAAAAAACGGCGAATTTTCTGCAGAAAATCTCTGACTATAGGGCCCACGTAACGGAAAAGTGGATAAATCCAGTTGCTAAATTTAGAAAAAAAAATCCACTAACACGTAGTACAGCCAGAATCCATGTTTTGTAGGTCCTTGATATCGAAAAATCGAATGACAGCAAAACGTCTACCTGTCTGTCGTCGGTCTGTGAACAACGTTAGCGGCTAAACCGTTTAGCCGATTTTCTCCAAAATTGATTTTCCCCGATCGATCTGGCTGATGTCGCGCCCCCTTGAATTTGAAACCGAGTACTTCTCGCGTAATTTTACGTGAAAATGTGGGCGAGAAAGTACGTGCTGTTTTATTGCATTGTATTATTCTGTGAATTAAGATATTGTTCAAGAAGAGCTTATCAAAAACAAGTATAACAATAATTATATTAAATATGGGTTTATTTGTCTGCTTAAGAATGGCGTCCAACATCCTTTGTGTGTTATTTGATATGAAGTATTGATCAAATTTCTTGAACGACATTTGTCAACGAAACATGTTTCTGTTAAGAACAGACGGAAGGACTTTTTTTCTGCAAAATCTGAAAATTTGAATCGCCTGACGTTGGATAGTATTGGATGAACTCAGACATCTGAAAATGTGCTTTAAGCTTCATATGAGCTATCACTTCTTATTGTTAAGTCAAAGAAAAGCCATATTGTTAGGAAAGACGCTTGTGAAACCAAGTCTGTTGAAGACAGCTGATATTGGTCTTGGAACAGATAGTCCAAACGAACTCCATGATGTCTTTAAATTGTGTATTAAAGTGGTTAATTACGTCAAAAAAGGACATTAAATACTCGACTTTTTGAAACTCTTTGCGATGATTTAGGAATACACCAGAAAACCTTGTTATTTCGTACGCTGGCTCTCCAAAGGAATGGAAAGATTATTTGAGATCCGATACGAAGTAATTATCTTTTTGAAAAATAACATACAAAACCAACTAAGACTGGATTTTAAAAACCCTAGTAATTAATGTTGGCTTATTTGTCTGATTTCTTTGACTTATTGAACAACCTGAATTTAAAATTGCAGGGTGTAGAGTCATATATAGTTACACATCGTGATGCTATCAAAATATTGAAAAGCTGCAACTTTGGAGGCGTAAGATATTGGCATATCCCTATAGTTATTCTTGTTTTTCCGAACCAGTTTCAAACTCTGAAGAAATTCGCTTTAAGGAGGTTTTTCAAAGAGTATGTATACAAAACCAAATATAAAAAAAACATTCGAAAACCCCTCATTGAAGAATTCAACAGAAAAGAATTCAACAACTTAACACTTGTGATGACAACATTTACAGATTAACAGAGGACACTTTCAGTGTCAACATAGACTCCTTGTCCAAAGCACTTCAAGAACAAGCTTTAGAAATATGATTCTGCTGCCAAGTACGACTTTGATAAAATTACAAATTATCATTTTGGGTTAAGCAATACTAAGTGTGTTTTTCAGTATATAATGGTAAGCGCTGCTACTGTATCCACCTTTTTCAAGCACCTATTTGTGCGATATATTGTTTTCAGCACTAGTTGCAATTAAAACAGAGTATCAGGACAAACTTGACGTTGCTTATGATTTAAGTTGTGCCGTTTCTGATACTTAAACAAGGATATGGTATCTGACAAAAAAATGCTAGCTGATCCTTCTCACTGATTTTTCTCGTCCCTTGCTTGTATAATTTAAATTACTACTTGTAATTTTAATGAAGCATAAATCGTATTGTATTTTCTTCATCTAACCCCAAAGACAACATCCGAATATTTCTTCACGACGTCAAAACATTAATTTGTAATATTGTAAACAATAAAAAAATTAAATGTATCGTTATTCCATATACCACTTATTTAATTCATTACCGAATAAAAATACGTAACGGAAGTGGGAAGTTTTCCTCTTGACAGATGGGGAGTGGTAAAAAAAGGTCTGGGAACACCTGTTCTAGATAAATCAGACAAAAAAATATTTCCCCATCAGGAGACTGAAATACGTCGACTGATTGATTAGTGTTTCCTGTCTCGTCTACTGATAAGGTTCTTAGTCCTGTAAACGTAGTGCATCTTTTTATCGCTGGACGCTGGTCGGCGAGATCCGGCGCCGACCTACATGTCATCTTGCGGACTATTCCCCAACCAGGTATATCTCACCAGCCCCAGCCGTGACACGCTCTAAGCTCCTTACTGGTGTGGTAGTTCAGTGCATGAAAATGTAAATGTAAGGATAGCACAAGAACAGAAAGGAAAGGTAGTGGGCAGGAAAGATAGTGGGCAGAAAAGATAGTGGGCAAGGCCCGTATCTTAGGATACTGCTCCGGCATTAGCCTAATTTTGATCGCAAAACGGGAAACTACCGAATCAGAACAGCCGGCCGCTAGAATGCTCCTCCAGACAGCGCATCAAAAGCACTGCAATGATCTCAACCACGACAACCTTCAGTCAGATGCGTCGAATAATACATTTGACTCGATCGGTGGACCGAAAGGGACTTCTGTGGCTTTAAATATGGCAGAAATGGATCAGTTGACTATTCCACATACTTCAGCCGATGAACAGTATGTCTACACCTACACCTACAGTCGCATTCTCCTGAAACCGAGGGTAGTGACAGTTCCAATTAAACAATAGCTTCATATATTTCAAATTTCAACGATTCTAAACTTAATCTTCATTTAATTTTTAAAATGTTGCGTCAAGATTTACGCTAGAATTTTCCTTTCTTGTATCTCTCTCATAAAATTTATACATTTTTTTATAAATATTTTAAAACAAGATGGATTTCACCTACCTTCAAATAATCTGTTTTTAGCAACCCATAAATAGCATAGCAGGTTTCAGGAACTAGGTAACTAAGAACCCGTGGTGAAATTACAGTCAAATATTTCAGATCTTCATAACTCCTTCCGGTCGTGAGAAATCGAAATGTTGCTGTTAATCTTTCGTGAGGGGTTATAGCTCCTCTTATGATCGTATCTTTCTTTTTAATTAAAGATGTAGCGAGTGACAAAAGTTTCAGATAAGACCATGTATTCCAAGATAATTATTCAATCATGGGAATATCTCTTCAATTCACTCAGTGAGTTAATATGAGAGTAGGTTTTTCTTTTCACTAGCCACTCTTTACACCACATATGACGGGTCTTCTTTCGCGTTCTTTTTTTTTCTTCTGGACAAAACAAAAAGCAACCAAAGCAAGCGCGTCGTTGTCCGAGCTAGACTTTTCGGCACAAACTGATGCTTGTACAAACATACATGTGGCTTGTGATGCCGAAGGGAAACTGTGCGTGCTTGAACAAAAACAATGATCACGCATGTTTGTCAAGCTTGCAATTATGTGTGTATCCACCTTACAGTGAGTGACGGACGACCGAGCGGACGCACGTCTTTTCATTTCCGCTATCTGTGAATGTGCACTTACGAAATAAAAACAGTGAATTCAATAATGTACACTTACGAAGTATGAACCACACACTATTGCCGTAATGCCTATTTTGAGTGGGAAGAAACTCGCTCTGTGCGCTGTAGACGCATCACTTCTGTTTTCTCGTTAAAATTATTTTATACGATTTATTATGAGATTTTTTTATTTTCTGTTAGCAATTTATAATAATTCATATAATTTAAGATGGAAGACGATAAAATTATTTTAATTGAGGTCAGGGGGTTGATTGAAATTATTTTAATACGGTCCGATTTGTTAGGAAACTTAAAGGCGAATATAAGGAGAAATCAAAATTTTCTCCTTTTTAAATTAGAATTTTCTTCTTCTTCTTCTTCTTCTTCTTCTTCGGCGTTTCCCCTTCAGGAGTTTGCCGTTTTCGAACTCCACAGATCTCGGTTTTCCCAATCACCAGGTCTTAAACTTCTGTCCTCAATGACTTCTTTGATGTATTTTTCCCATTCCAGAGTTGGCCTTCCTCTCTTCCTTCTTCTTGATGGTTGCCATTCCAAAATTTTCTTGGGCCATCTTCCTTCTGGCATCCTCTGGACGTGTCCATACCATTGGAGTGCTTTGTTTTCTAATATTTTAGTAATTGAATAAATTACCTCCATCTGCTTCCATACATCCTCATTTCGGACTTTATCATACCGTGTTAAATGTAAACATCTCCTCGTATAGTCCATTTCCACCGTTCGAATTTTGTCTCTGTTTTTTTTTTTTTTTGTTTGGGGCCACATTTCTCCTACATATAGGACTATATTTTCTACCACGGTATGAAATATTCTTTTATTTATTTCTTGTCGGATATTGCTATTCCATATCACACTGTGTAGAGCTTTTGTTGTTAGCACATTTTCTCGGCGCGGATAAAGTTGCAGTGACTTTCGCCCAGCTGGGCACTCTTTGTAGTCTTCCCGCCAAATTATGGGAGTTCCATGCTGAACCAGTGTGTTATGGGGGCGCGAACACAAAATTCGCGCGTCCCACTTAAAAATTAATTAATTAATTAATTAATTAAAGAATTAATTAATCATTGTTCCCCTGCGCCACTATGCAAGGAGCGCCCTCTTCCGTCTCGCGGCTTCAGCCACGCCGCCGCCACCACCACCACCATCACCACCGTCGCCGCCCCTCTCTCCCCACCGCCCGCCCGGCTGCCGCCCCTTCCACTCGCCCGGTGAGATCTCGGGGCGCCGTGGACAGACGCGTGGCCGGCGGGGAGAGCGCGGGCAGGAGGGCGGCTGAGGGAGTGACAGGCAGCCAATCGCTGAACACGGAGTGCTCAAGCAAGCCCGTGGACTTTTGCCGTCAGCGAAGGGCATTTTTGTGTGTGGGTCATTCCATATTAAATCAACACAGTTTTAATTAAAATTTTACCTCACCATTTTTGATTCAGATGAAATTTGACACATTGGTAGTATGAATGAAGAATAAGAAAACTACAAATTTTGAGTAAAATATCTCCACCCGTTTCTGAAATACAACCATGTAAAATTTTGCAAAATTGGGTTCCCGAAAATTTTTAAATTGATGTAGAAACTCACCAAATTAAGATAGAGAGCTGGAACAGGTGTCATTTTGTAGCTTTCTTTATGGCCTTTTATAAGATATACAACTCAATAGGGGTTGCGTTTAAAAAGTTTTTCAAATTTGAATTCAAAATTTTGATTTTGAGTTTTTTCAAAATGCTCATCTTCAAAAAAATTGAAAAAATTCTAAAATAATCCTTGTATATATCCAAACTGATGGTGCAAGTTTAAAAATGGGACTGCAATGGGTTCATATGGTAATCTTTATTTAAAATGCACAATATTTACTTACTGTAGATTTTACTGATTTAAAATGCATTTTATTTCAAATTATAAGCCCTAATATATACAAATTATTAATTTAGTATTTTTTATTGGCGAGTGTGTTGTTTTATTGTTATGATTATTATCATTATTATTATTATTATTATTATTATTATTATTATTATAATTCCACTACATCACGACTAAAGATGTTAGTTATGAGTCGGCTGAATATAAAATCTACTCCAGGTTGCAACCAGCTACCTAAGGTTCTGGCTTCATTGCTTCCGATTCTGGCTTCATTCTTCCCCTTTTAAGCCACATAACTGATTGATTAATCTACACCTCGTCCATTCTTTTTAGATATTGTCCGTGGAGCGGTTTGTCTCTCCGAGTTCTTTAACATTTTTTGTGTCTCACATTTCATGTTTAATAGCATCAGAAGTTGAATGTCTGTGTTATTCGACGTGTCTTGCCTAGTGTTCTTCGTAATGCTTTTTGCTGCACTAACAATGCCTCTGTTTCCCATTCTTCGGTCACTATTCTAATAACTTCGGTCATTATAATCATAATAATAATAATAATAATAATAATAATAATAATAATAATAACGCATCACGTATTTGCTACCCAAAGCGGGAGACAGCTCTTTGGCGAAGAACTACAGGCCAATTACTTGTCTGCCAGTACTGTACAAAGTTATAACTTCAGCTATAGCTGACAAAATGTATAGACATCTAGATAAGAATCATCTAATGCCAGCTGAACAAAAAGGATGTCGTAAAGGCTCTTATAGGTGTAAGGAAATCTTGCTACTGAATAAAGTCATCTTGAATGATGTAAAGAAACGCAAACGTAATTTGAGCATGGCTTGGATTGACTACCAAAAGGCCTTTGATAGTGTACCACACGATTGGATTTTGAAGACCCTGGAGATCTATCGATTTCATCCTAGACTTGTTGAGTTTTGCAAGGCTAGTATGAAGTCGTGGAGTACCAGGTTACTAATTCACAGCGGAAAGGAAGCAGTAGAAACCAGAAGTATTCAGATTAACAGGGGTATTTTTCAAGGAGATTCACTATCCCCTCTGCTGTTTTGCATTAGTTTGATCCCACTATCGAGACAGTTGTCGCAAGCTGACTTTGGTTTTAAGCTCCATGGTGATGAAAGGCCAGTATCACATTTGTTTTACATGGATGATCTGAAAGTGTTTGCCAAGAATGAAGCGATTCTCTCCCAAATGCTGTCTGTCGTGAATGACTTTAGCAATGACATCTGCATGAAGTTTGGTCTTGACAAGTGTGCAAAAATCAATTTAAAAAGAGGGAAACTCACAACGTCTGAGAACATTGAAATTGATACGCACACTGTGATTCAAGATCTTGAGCCAGGTAAAACTTACAAATATCTGGGCATTGAAGAATGTGAAACCATCTCGAATGACAGAATGAAAGAGAGAATTCGTAGGGAGTATTATAGAAGAGTGAGACTGGTCCTGCAGTCCGCTCTGAATTCCAGGAATAAAATATCTGCAATAGGTAGTTTGGCGGTACCTGTAGCCGAATACAGTTTTGGACTAGTGGACTGGACTGAGCAAGAAATTCGCACCATGGATCGAAAAACCAGAAAACTGCTGACAATGCATCATGTTTCCCACCCTCGAGCTGATATACATAGACTTTATGTGGCACGTAAGGAAGGAGGAAGAGGCCTCAGACAAATTGAGGCCTCCTGGCACAACGCAATAGTCGGGTTGTGTAAGTATGTAGTCAGCCATCAAGACGACCCTCTAATGAGGCAGGTCATGAAATCTGACCGAAAAATGGGAAACAGAGGCATTGTTAGTGTAGCAAGAAACATTGCGAAGAAAACTAGGCAAGACACGTCGAATAACACAGACACTGGACTTCTGATGCTGCTAAACATGAAGTGTGAGACACAAAAAATGTTAAAGAAATCGTGGAGAGACAAACCACTCCACGGTCAATACCTAAAAAGAATGGACAAGGTGCAGATCAATAAAGATCAATCATTTATGTGGCTTAAAAGGGGAAGGATGAAGCCAGAATCGGAAGCACTTGTAATAGCTGCCCAAGATCAGGCCTTGAGAACACGACATTATGATAAAGCGGTTCTCAAAATTTCCCAAGATGACAAATGCCGCATTTGCCTGGAGCAAGTAGAAACCATTGATCATATTGTCTCAGCTTGTCCAATCCTAGCAAAGACCGAATACCTTAAAAGACATGACAGGGTGTGTAGCTACCTCCACTGGCAGATCTGTACCGCCCTCGACGTTCCAAACACATGCCCCAAGTGGTACGAACACTCACCAAAACCGGTGACGTCTGTTGGATTGTGTACGATATTGTACGACCAACAAATTCAAACTGATCGCACGATAGCGGCAAACAAACCGGATATAGTTATCCGGGATTTGGCCAAAAAATCGTGTTTACTTATCGATGTTGCTGTACCTTGCGATCAAAACGTCGTTACCAAGGAGGCAGAGAAACGTCTTAAATACAAGAGTTTGGAAATCGAGATCAGCCGAATGTGAGGCGTAAAAGCACAGGTCGTCCCGATAGTTATCGGAGCTCTGGGATTTGTTCCGCAAAATTTGAGTAAGAACTTGTCTAAACTCCCAGGTAATTCAAAAGACTGGGAAGTGCAAGAAATTGCTTTATTTGGAACAGCCCACATTTTGCGTAAAGTATTGTAGAGGCACTGATAGTCACCGAATCTGCTCCTTAGGTAGCTGGTTGCAACCTGGAGTAGATTTTATATTCAGCCGACTCATAAGATCTTTAGTCGTGATGTAATGGAATAATAATAATAATAATAATAATAATGTAATAGTGTTGTGTAAATGCTGTGTAAATACCGTAAGCGCTATTTATTAACTTTTAAGTAATAAGTGATAATGCTTTGATATGTATCTGTGTGATTACTGTAATTCCAGAAAGCTGTGAATAAAGAGATAATAATAATAATAATAATAATAATAATAATAATAATAATAATAATAATAAAACTAAGACCGCGGACCTTCATGCAATTGCAAATTTTTACTGACTGTGCATATCGGAAGGAAATGTATGTAACATTACCTATCACCAAAAATAAAACAAATCTACCCTATTTTTATTTTGCATGTGTGCAATTTTTTAGTTTAAATGAGTATTTTAATGTATGCGGTATATTTTAATGCATATATTCCAGGTTTCTGTTGAGAAGTGGATCGAAGTCAGATCTTTTCGGGTATTTCTCTTTTAACTTCGAAGTGGCTTTCTTCTGACAACGCGGGTATGGAAATTGACCCCCCTTAATACCCTTCGCACGGTTTCGGGATTTACTTCCTTGCCAATGCCAATTTACAACTGTCGAGTAACTTTTGGTGCATTAATACAAGGGTCCTTTATTATTTTCACCTCTCCTCGATCAGAAAATGTCTTCGGGCGTTCTCCTCCGGGTTGCAGTTCAATCCTGCCTCCTCCGGGTTGCCTATTCATTGATGTACCATGAGATTATGTCACTCACTGTGCTTTCTTCATTAATGGCATTTTGCAAAATTTTGGGCATCATTAACCCTTTGCATGTAAATAACCAGCTGACGCCGCTCAAAGTTGGTGTTCATTCCTCAAAGATTCATTTCGCTTAAATGTTTAGGTTCCCACGTATCTGATTCTTCAACTGAAAGGTGACCTTGATTTGTTTTATTTTTGGTTAGTAATATACATTTCCTTTCGATATGCACAGTCAGTAAAAATATGCAATTGCATGACATTCCGCGGTCTAATAATAATAATAATAATAATAATAATAATAACAATAACAATAAAACAACACACTCGCCAATAAAAAATACTAAATTAATAATTTGTATATATTAGGGCTTATAATTTGAAATAAAATGCATTTTAAATCAGTAAAATCTACAGTAAGTAAATATTGTGCATTTTAAATAAAGATTACCATATGAACCCATTGCAGTCCCATTTTTAAACTTGCACCATCTGTTTGGAAATATACAAGGATTATTTTGGAATTTTTTCAATTTTTTCGAAGATGAGCATTTTGAAAAAACTCAAAATCAAAATTTTGAATTCAAATTTGAAAAACTTTTTGAACGCAACCCCCATTGAGTTGTATGTCTTATAAAAGGCCATAAAGAAAGCTGAAAAATGACACCTGTTCCAGCTCTCTATCTTAATTTGGCGAGTTTCTACATCAATTTAAAAATTTTCGGGAACCCAATTTTGCAAAATTATACATGGCTGTATATCAGAAACGGGTGGAGATATTTTACTCAAAATTTGCAGTTTTCTTATTTTTCATTCATACTACCTACGTGTCAAATTTCATCTGAATCTGAGATGGTGATGTAAAATGACTGTGTTGATTTAATATGGAATGACCCGTGTGCATTTGGACCCCCATTAGACAGATGTGCGAAACGGAGGAGCAGTTGTACTATGAGTGTCTGGTCTGGTTTGAAAAATCTAGACATGTGTGCCTCGTAGGCTTCAATACATTCTGCAATGTTTATACTAATTACATTTTCTTACTGTATCAGTCATGCAGCCTCGCCTAGTTAGGGTGCTTTTCATTTTGTGTTATCGCAGCATTGCAAGTGTTTTGAGAAATTGTTAAAGTTTTTTTCTATTCTTTGACATTTGTTGCTTTCTTCCCCATTATTATTCTGGAGTTAATATCCTCATCGCATGTGCCAGTGTTACTTATTATTGAGCCAAGGTATTGAAAGTTGTTACAGAATTTAATTTTATCACCATCTATTGTTATGTCCATTAAAGTTCTTCCAATACACATGCATTCGGTTTTATTAAAATTTATATCTAAACCCCATATGTTATATTCTTAAGTTTCCTTAGCATATATTCATTGTCCTCTTCATCTTGAGTAATTAATATTTGATCATCCGCATACAGGAGAGAGTGAAGGTTGTCGTCTCCAATTTCAATTCCCATGCCCGAACACTTTTTGTACCATGTATGCAGAGCTTGCTCAAGGTAAATATTAAACGAAATTGGCCGTAAACCACATCCTTGCTTAAAACCTTTGTTTACCAAAATATTTTGAGTTACCATTTTTCCAATTTTAATTTTCGCTTCAGTGTTCTTATACAATTTCTTGACAATGTTGATCCACTTTTCTTTTATATTTACTCTTCTCATTGCCTCCCATAGCTTACTTCGCGGAACACTATCATAGGCTTTTTCAAGATCTATAAATGTCAGGTAAAGATCTACATTCCTGCTTTTGCATTTCTCAATAATTTGTCTTAAAGAATGAATGTTGTCCAGGCAGGATCGTCCCAATCGAAAACCACTTTGCTCATCACTCAAACTAGATATATCTTTTTCTATTTTTTTACTCAAAATACTAGAGAACAATCTTGCTATTGACGGTATAACACTGATGCCTCTATAATTTGTGCACATCTTTTTATCGCCCTTCTTATAAATAGGCGATATATAAGATATGTTCCATTCTGTAGGTGGGTCTTCTCCTAATTCTATTGTATTGAACAGTCTTTTTAAATATTTTAACTTTTTAAATATTAAAAACCCTGTCTCCACCGTAGTTGAGAAGTTCCATTCTCAGATTTCCTGGAGCTTTGTTTGTCTTGGCCTTTTGCAACGCAATTTTCACATCTTTTTCTGTTATTTCCGCCTCACATTATTCAGAATTGTTTACATCTTCTATTTCAAATGCCAATTTATTTTCTTGTAAAAGTTCGGAGTAATGATGTATCCATTTCTGAGCAGGAATTCTTTGTGGGACGATCTTTTTTACATTATTTTGTTTCATTTTCTTAAGAATCTTCCACGTCTCAGATGATTTATTATATCCTATTGTTCCATCGATGTCTCTACATACTCTATCCCAGTGTTCGTTAATTTCCATTCTTACTGCTGCTGTTACTTCTCGTCGCTTCTGAACATATTCATTTCTAGATTCTGGTGTTTTGTCATTCAGCCATTTTAAGTATGCCTTTTTCTTTTCTTTTATTGTAGTTTCTCTGAGAATTTTGAGAATTTTTCAGTGTATGGTTTTCTTCTATTCTCTTCTCCAAGAGCTTCCTTTGCTGCTTCAAAAACACTTTCCTTCAAGTGTTCATAAATTTGTGTAGGACTTCCTTCTTTCTCAAAGTGAAGTTTATTTCCTAGTCGATTTTGGTAGAGCATTTTGATGCTATATTGTTTCAGAAGGTCGGTTTTGTAGACTAGTTCTTTATATTCCGTAACTTCTTTTTCCATATTCTTTGCATTTGCTCCTTTCTTTCTAAAACAAATCAAATTCATATATAATCATCATATGGTAGTAGGAAAGATTTGTTTTAGAAAGAATTAGAATTTTCTTCTTGATAAATTAGAGCTATTTAATGTCCGCATTTACTCTTATCATCAGTGTCAAAAATGCGTGTTGATCCTTACGAAGAAATAATCGTTAGACATTTCTTATGGCTCAGCACTGCTTATTCGAGCACATTTCTCGTTATTGGGCTTAGTCCAGCTCAGTATAACCTTTCAGGAATCTAACTTTAACTATTATGCAGGGATCTGTACGTACGTACCTACCATGCAGAGTCGGGATGCAATCCCGAGTCTCAGGAAAAAAGCACGAAGCAGAGATATACGAGTACACAGCGGGGCGTTTTCCTGATGTTTTATGCACCCTTCTACATGTTTAAGCAGGCTACAACGAATATTATGTAGTAAGTAGTTACATAAATGGATAGGAATAAATACATGTTTTTACATTAGAGTCTCTTTAAATAATTGCTCCTTTAGGAAGTAGGGGACACAGGAAGAGCAACTAGCAACTACAGCAGCCTCGGAAGTTTCAAAATTAAGTAATTAAAATTTGGCCTTTGATTTGATTTAGTCAGTCTTTCACCTTCTTAGAAAAAATGCATCATGACTTTTTTGGAATATTGAGTAGGGAACCTCATGTGATTGTATCAAATTTCATGCTAACGGGAACTTAAACTGGCGATAGACAAGTAAAGCCTAGCGCGCACTGGTTCGGTACGGCACGGACGGACAGGACGGACGGAATTTTTAAAAAAGTTCATTACATCGTTTCCCGTAAGGGTGCGCGCACTACACCGGCACGGACGGGACGGGACGATCCACACCCTCCGCCGTTTGCAAAAAGTCCATAGGAAAGATCTTCTGGACAGTCCGGCGTGCCGATGACGTCATCGGCACTGTCGGGACAGCACCCTCTCCTGGAGAGCAAGATATTATGAGAAGCTGTGCAGCCTCAACAAAGTTTGGTTTAGTTATGCACGGTAAATAAATTATGACATATTTTGAAATGATACATTAGTTTATTAATAAATAAATAAATTGTATGTACCTGTTTTGCGTATATTGTCTTAACTAAGCCGATTATTTTCATGAGTTTAAAAATAAAGCAATGCAATTGTAATTATGTTCAATTTAAATGTATACAATATTTACCAAAATATTTATTTATATAGTATACTTTTTAAAATACACGATTTTTCTTCACATTTATCACGATACGTACTAAAGTACTGAAATAATTTTTCATCTTCCACCAGGTCGGGATACAATATGTGAAATTCTCGTTCTCGTGTTCTCTTCTAGAGAATCTGGGCTTTCTTCGGCTCCTTGCCTCATTTTCTTTTTCCTTTATAAAAAATCAACGTATACGATTGCTTCTTTACTTCAATTACGAAGCCGTCGCACACAATACCAGTCACGGAGCGAGGTGCCAAACTGACTCAGAAACTGTCCGAAGTGTCCGACTTGGTGTATACTCTCTGGTGTCCGTTCCGTCGGCCCCGCCGTCCCGTCCCGGCCTAGTGCGCGCGACCCACACTAAAACAGCCGTCCGTCCGGTTCCGTCCGTCCGTCCGTGCCGTACCGACCCAGTGCGCGCGAGGCTTTTGACAGAGTTGCAGGTTTACGCTACAAGATAGGAAAAATAAATACTTAAAAAATAAATGAATGATAATTCTTTAGAAGGTTTAACATCACTTGTTGATAACAAAAAGTTTGATCCTTCCATCTGCTAAGTACAAGTTATCGTAAAAGGAGAACCTTTCTTCTGAGACAGGTTCCCCTCCACTTCAATGGACGGCGAGCTCTTGCGCCCCCCATATGATACATGCTATCGGCCTCATGTACCACCCGCTCGTGTGATCCAGGGGCGACCAGGAGGGGGGGGGGAATTGGAGTCTCGAATTTTTTTCATTCAAAATAAATTTAAAAAATGTATTCATCTCTAATCCAAATTTTTCGCCACAAGTTATTTCTGACGCGTGGAGGAATGAATTCTGTTAATGAAATGGGGAAGGAGGGAATTTTTGTTTGAAATGAGAGGCCCTCGTGGCTCAAGTGCCCCAGGCCCCTTGTTTTCTCTGGGCGCCCCTGGTGCCATCCCACGAGCGGCGGGAGAGCCCACACAGGAGCCCACTGCGTAGGCAGGCAATGGGTTGAAAAACGGGCCCGTAGAACAGGCACCTACCCAGAAATACCTCGAAGAGTTTGGTATTTTTTTCAAAAGACATGTTACTGTTTTTGAAAATGTCAGTAATGTCATGAAATTTTATTTAATCAAAATAGTAGGAAGAAGGGTAACGGCACCAATAGCTAGTGTTCACTGTGTCAGATCACTTCAAATAATGAAAATTGGTCACTTGAAAAGTAAGAATTGAAGACTTCAACTGGCTTCAAACTTGTAGAACGTGGAACACTTCCTGGTGATGGGGATTTGAACGAAGATAATTTATTTTTTCTCATTTATATTTAAAGAATAAACTGATAACGTCCTATTAATATCGGTACTAAGGGGACATTGTTGGACTTTTTTGGTCTCAGACACGCTCAGGGGGTAGAATATCAATTGGACATTACTGTGTCGAGTATTTGCCCACTACCAAAATGTTGCCTTTTTAAGTAGCCACTAATGAAACAAAATCGGGGTTTGAAAATAAATTTAATAAAAAACACAAAATTAAAACTTAGCTCTTTTAGGCTAATAATTAATTCAAAAGAGGTTTATTAATTTCCATTTGAGTTTCACGTAAAAAAACTCTCCACTGTAGCCAAAGAATTTTGAGAAAACTACGAAAAGGTTATTAACTGCGTCCTCGACCGGTGCTTTTACCTTAGATGTGAATAAAAATATCAGAAAAATAGTTTTATTTTGTGGAAATAGCAGAGAACGAGGTTAGTTGACACTGTCACTGCCTCAAATGAGATTAAAAAAAAAATAAAGATAGCCATTTAGGTGAAGGAACTATAAAACTGATACACGAGAATCAAGAGCTTGATTGAAGATTTCAGCTGAATAACGGAAATAAGCAAAATCTATCATTCCCAATTTTACAGAAGAGAGTGAGCTAAGAAGATATTACTTTCCAAGCCCTACATTTGGGATCACGTTTCATCGCTGGGCTGATTTTACTGGGACTTCTGGGGGAAATTCGTTTGGTTGTAAAGGTCTCGTGACACAAAGCTAGGGCTTAGAGAAATTACGTGCCGATGTAGGAACTCGAGTGACAACTAACCCCTGTTTCTCTTTTCTTATTTGTCCTGTAACTCTTGTTTTCATTTTCAGCGTTTATACCACCGAATATTAGGCTTAAATTCAGGGGTTATACCACCGAATATTAGGCTTAAATATACGATTCTTTCAACGTATTTCTGCCCAGAGACACGCATTCAAACTTTAGAATATCTCATTCTTTTGCCGGTGTTAAATTCTGAATTGCAATGAAGCAACTTTTTGCTTTCTGAATTTGTGCCTAAGGAGTAAATGAATGAAAGCCATTTATTTGCATTTACGCAAGAGTTTTAAATAGTATATGCACATGATTAAACATTTTTTCTTGCCTTTTTAAAAATAATATTTCCTACTTCTGTTCATGTTCACTGCGTTTTTTCTTACGTACCTTACCCTTTAAGCAAATATCTTTACGGTAACCAGAAGCGCGTCGTATTACCTACATTTCATGAGAACATGCGGCGCGGTGCAGCTTGGATTGAAAATGGACTTATATTGAAGATCGCGGTCTATAGTCGTGCAAAAACGACTATAATCACAAATAATTTTGATCTAAACATTTTTTGCCTTGGTTACGGTCCAACCTAGGTCGGTAACCTAAAGTGTAGGCAGTGGGAAGACGGGAAGAGGGCCGGGAGCCCATCGGACTTGTCCGGGTGGTCCCCTGACGGGCTTTCCCATTCGTCGTGGCAGTGGCCCGCTAACCCAACGGGTGTTTGAGTGGGGTTCGCCCCGGTGCAAACGAGGCACTTGAAAGAAGTCGCACTGACCTCTGGCCGGTAGGGATGTCAGCTGGAGCATTGCGGCTCGACCCAAGCAATGTACGGGTAGGCTATTTGGCTGCGTGCCAACGTGATTCGGTCGTCCCGCTTGCGGGGGGTTATAGTTGCAGTAACCCTCCCGGCTGCGGGGCAGGGTCGCAAGCGGTGGTGTTTGTCCGTGACGCGGGGGTGAGGTTAGATCCAAGAGACAAGATACCCACCCGGAGCTTTCTCCCTCAAAGATACAACACGACAATCGTTGATCTAAACATTAATAATATTGATCTTGAAAAATGCAATTTCGAAACGGCTGCTAGAGCCCGAGCAGAAAGCTCGACGACGAGCAACGAAAGCATCCCTTTGACTCTGGCAGCAAACCAGTAAGTGAAGAAAAAAAATGTTAATACCATGTCTCTACATGTAATTATCTTTAAGTTGTGATTTTTCTCAACTGGTTCAGCTAGTATAATACTGATAAGCGTTTATGGGATCTTACTCCTTAAATAAACATTTGTCTACTCCGTAAATATCGATTAAATGTGTTGCATTGGATGAATCTGTCAACAACGAGGCTATTAATCTGATTTATAGGCTCATTTTCCTTGAGGAAGAAAAATATTGAAATAAGGAAGAGTAATTTTAGAGGTTTCATTAGCGTAAGTTATGATATTCAAATGAACTGTACCACCAAATTTAGCACTGATCGGGTTTTTGAAGTGGCTTGTATTTGTCCATCTAAGAATTAGCTCTAATTTCCAGATTAATCTTTTCGTCTTATCACGCTGCCATCAATTGGTTCACTGACAAGTTGTAGACTACATGATATAGCGTTAATGTGTGACACGGCAGTTCAGTCTGACTCGAGAATTTCCAAAGCTGATGGAGGTCGACAGCAGCAGGTAGCGCCTACTAATTTATAACGCCAGTTAACTGATAACGTCTCCGGGCGAGTGCCACCTTCTTGTACGGGGCCACTTAAAAAGTATGTTGAGCGGGATTGATGAAAAAACCAAACTCTCGCTACATTTTTGTAATACATGTTACATTAACTTCAATTTATGTTAAAAATTAAGCAAAAATCTCTGAATTTTTTAAAAATATTTTCCAAACCCTGATTTTTAAGTTGTACTAATTGTCAAAAGGAGGGAGAGCTAGGAGAAGCAATTATTTTAACAAATTTATTTTTAGACCTCCCTCCCCAATGTGTTTCGGATATTTACTCATTAATTTCATCTTGAAGTTGAGATGAACCTTAAAAAAAAAAAAAAAAAATCTCATACGTCTTGTTTCTTGAGGCCATTAAAACTCCAATAACTGATCAAATTAAACAAGAAGCATTGAATTTTTTTTACATTGAAAACCATTTACAGATGTGATAGACCATTTATAGATATATGAATGATTGGAATTTTAGCATCACAGAAAAATTTAAACACCACAGAAGAATTCTAAGATAAATCATTTTTTATTCAATTTATACATTACAAATAATCTCCACCTCCTGACATCTGGAATGTACCTAAAAGTATCAAATATTGCTTTTGAATGACAATAGAAATATCAAAGTTCAACGATCATGGGAAGAAAATACTTTTAACCATCTTTGTTCATCACAATCTACATTTCAATAATCTTAATCAATAGTTCATTGCTTAAGCTTTAATCTTATGCACAAGTCTTGAGAACTGTATTTCATTCTATATTTATATGCATTGCTTTAGTTTGAGTCAACACTTCATCAAATACAAGATTTAAGATAAAATAATTTGTACAGATTCTGATAAAAAGTTCTCTTTCAAATAAAATTAAAAAGTGAAATGTTAAATAAACTACAGAAATCAAATAAAATTAATATCACATACAAAGAATTTATAAACATCTATATAAAACATCGATAATTCATGCTGCACTTTACAGATAGATTTAAGAATATAATTCGAGTGTTTCAAGGAACAAAGTCAAAAAACTAAATAATAGAGAAATTTCATTAAATTTACATCTAAAACTTATAAAATCAATTCCTTTCTGCGGCACCACATGAATCTTGTTATTGCTTTATAACTGCACCTTTTCAGTTGTGTTGTTCTGCTTACCCATGTAGAACAAACTTCAACATTAATTGTTCAGAGCAGCCTATCGAGCATGTAATCTCATATCACTGGGCCTAGAAGACACATCAAGTGTTCTAAGATTTAATTCATCATGATTAATATCAATGCACATTAGAGCCTCTTTGCAAGAGGTTTCTGTGGATCTTCCATTGTATCTTCAGAGTTGATAGTCTGAACACAATATGGTTCAGGAGTTTACTATGTTACATTTCCACACACCTCTGAAAAATGACTAGGTCGGCTCAGTCTGCTGCAGGAGATCCTCCGTTGCTTTTGCTTGCTGCTGGAGGGCCTAATCCATTTGCCATTCGCTGATAATGAGGTCTCCATGAACTTCCAGGACGACTGTAGTCAAGGTGATCATATTCAATTTCTGGAATTTAAGATCAATCCAGTCAGACGATACAATTGAGAAAAGCAGAGCAATAAAAGAAAGTCTACAATTACTTTCCAAACTAATTTAAAACTAATGTCAACACAAATTGGACAGGTGTATCTTATTTATGCCAACCAATGTTTCATTTTCTGGGATGGGACCTCTGTTAGGTGCAATCAAAACAATGCGAGAGAAAAATAATTTAAGTTTTCATTTAAATATAGGCAAATAAATGACATGATGGGGGGGGGGGGCAGGGAAATTCAAATTCCCTAGTTTGTAAAATCCATTTCCTATCTGATGAGAGCAATATATTTCCTTTTCAGGGAAAATTATTCCTCCCTCTACTCGTGTGCTGAGCCACTGAAACAAGGGCTCTAATTATCATATCAAACATAAGTCAGTATTAGTACAAACTGAATTTTGAATATCATAAATCTATAAAAATAATTAAATTCTTACTTTTTCTGGGCATTAAGTAGACAGTTTGTGTGTATGAAAAAGTATGAATAGTATTGACTATTAAAAAAAAACATTTGTATTTTTTAACTTCAAAATTGTAAACCTTGAATAAAAGTTTGTCACTCTGCTTTTATGTTGATAAGCTTTATTTCCACAAAATAAATGTAGCAATAAATGAATTAAAGTGTAACAATGCAAACATTTTCAAAATTTGTTTAAAAATCATAACTTATTCAACTTTTTTTAAAGTACTGCAAACGTACAAAAAAATAATACTAATAGTCGATAAATTTTCTTCATAGATCTACCAGCAATATTGAAAAATCTATTTTTTGAATTTGTGCAGAAAATGTAAGAAAACTATACTGTCTCTGGCCATGAGAAAGGTGTCAACAGTTTGGTTAAATACCCAGGAACTCCGGGAAAAAAATTATGCAATCTCAAGCCATGAGAGATGTTTATGGTTTGTTAGATACCCAGGAAATGAGGGGAGAATACAGACACAACTATACTATTAATTTGAAATGTACATAGAAATTGTTAAAAGCTATGCAATCTTAATCCATAAGAGAAGTGTCTAGGGTTTCTTTAGATACCCAGAAACTCCAGGAAAAATACAAAGAGTAAGTAAATAACCAAATTAATTTTCAGTGTGTACAGAAATTGGACGTAAACTTTGAAGATTTTGACCATGTGTGAGTAGCCTACGGTTATGTTAGGTAGCTAGACCTCTGTATTATGATTTTCTGGGATTTTTCCAATTTCCAATCCACACTGAAACTGAAAGAAAATTATGCAACCTTTGGCTATGTGAGAAGTGTCTATGGTTTCTTTACACCCAGGAACTTGTGGAACAACAACAGTTTCAATTTTGACTGAGAAATGCAAATATTTGATTGTGTTTTTCTACTTATTCTATTTGCGAATATAAACAATCCTCTTTCTCAGTGCACTCCTTACAGTAGAAGCAATGGCAACTTGGCAAGTGCAAGGATCCAAGGAAGAGGCCACCCATCATTAAATATTTGCTCTTTAGATTTTGCATAATGGAACAGGAATTTGTTGATATTTGTAGTAAGTAAATAACTGTTGTACTGTATGTATACTATAGTAAGTTACTGCATTCATGAAGACTTTTTGTTAAAATATTTTAGTTTGTTAGAATGTGATTCAAAATATATTTATTTCTTGTTCTAGATTGGTGCGCACGCTACTTTTTGGAAAATTATTTGTATGCTTTTGTTTAGCAGCATTTTTCCTGCAGGCAGACACTAGTATAATATTATTTGACTTTTCTTCTTAACAAAAAAAGTTGTACAAATGGATGCAAACTCCTTAAATTAATGTCTTTCAGGCAGCTTTTCATGATAGATTTTTTTTAACGTTATTAGGCAAGGCAGATTAGTAAAATATTTCCCACCCTCTCCTCTCAACAATAAGCTTGATTTGCAATCTGCCCAAACACAATGTCTAATTGAATAAACATATTCTCTTATGTCTGTTTTGGTCTTTCATAATTACATATATTACAATAATTTGTTGAATTACCTTGACCTTCTTTTTGTTTGATTTCATCATAAAGATGTTCTACTTTTTTATCATCTCTCAAATCTTCAATACTGTGATACACATTTACATTTGGATTACATGCATCTGCATCCTTGTTTTTAAGTGATGCTGGATGATCGTATGATAATCCATAGGCTCCTAAAAGTTAAATTAAATTATTGGTATAAAAAATACAAAATAATTGTACATGAGAAATTATTCACTTTACAACGAAATGGAATTGAAACTAAAAAGTTTTAGTTACATACCACGCTCACTACCATGATCATCATCATCAGCAGCTACTAATTTTGCTTGAGTTAAGTTGTTATTTTTGCCTCCCAAATCATTTCGAATGGTTCTGTGTGCATTATTCAAGAGCAGATTGGCACCATCTTCACAACGTGGTCCTGATTGATATGAATAAACAGGATTGTCAAAATGATGGCGGTCTGAAAAATAATTATCATAATTTAATATATCTTAATTCAGAGCACATTATTCAAAATTTGTAATAGGATAGAATGACCAATTTATAGATAAACATACCTGGAGCACTTTGTGGATCTGCAATGTATTGCACATGAGCTATTTCTGTTTTTAGGTTTGCAACACGTCTTCTATAATACAGTAACAAGGCAACAATTATAGCTACCAATATAAGTGCCACTACAACACCAGCTGCCACACTTCCATAACTTCTTGTTTCTTGCTCCATTTTAAAATTGTTATAAAGCAGTATGTCACATTTTTCTCCTGCATAATGAAAATACAAGAATAAAAAATGATTTAATAACATGTAATTAACCAAGAAGAAAAGAGTGAATCTGAGATAAAAGAAAGAGATATTAAACAAGTAATAAACGTATTAAGGATACTTAACTCACCTGAATATCCTTGTTTACATATACAACCTTCAATGGGATGGCAAATGAAATTCTCACTTTTACATTCACATGGAGTCATACAATGATCTCCATAATAACCTTCTGGACAAACTGAAAAAATTAAAATATGGGTTAAGTAAATGAAGCATGACATTGACATATCAAGGCATCAAACCGATTCAAAAAATTAATTAGTTCCTGGATTCCAAACTTTTCAAATGATTTTCCCCTTCTTTATCAATTTTGAAATTAATGATAATCCTAATGAACTCTGATATGTTGAATTTTTAGTGCATTAATTTTCTGTTCACGGCATGAAGTTTGATCATTTTTAAAGAAATTACCTATTATATAACAAAATGACGCATTGAAATGACAAAATATTTCTCACATTTAGAATGGCATTACACATAATCCCTTACTTTCAATTATACACATTTTGCTTTTGCTAATATTAATGTAATAATTATTAATGTAGCTCAGCTAATTAACAAATAACATGGAAATCTCTTTTCAGAATTTCTAAAACGGTGATAAAAATATTATTCGACACATGTAAAATATTCATTAAAACTCTTTTTTAATTATTTTGATTGAACTAAATATTGCTGAAGTGTGCAACAAAGATTTGTTCAAAAATGTTTAGCATTATTTTAAAAAAGTTATACATAAATAGCTCCATTCAATGAAATAAAAGATCTTTGGGAATGGGGCATGGCCCACAAAAACTGGACAGCTGATAAGTGGAAGAATGTTATTTTTTTCAATGAAAGCCAGTTTTTTGTTCAAATGGGGAGAGTGCCATGTGTTCTCAAATCATTAGATGCAAAGATATCGCCAGCATGTTTGCAACAAGTGAGTAAACTCAGACTAAAAAATATTTAGGAGTTACACAATGGTCCAGGAGCCCTCGTCCCTATTAAAGAAATGATGAAAACTGATCAATACATTAGAATATTTGAGAGAAGAATCATATGTTGAAAAGAACAGTGTTGATCTTTTAACAGGACCTCACACCATGTCACACATCACAGAAAGCTTCCATTTTTTTCAAAACTAACAACATTCAAGTGTTCCAGGCAAAGAGAGACATGAGCAGACCACAAAAGATTGATTGAGTGATTAGTTTCTGGACTACTCAATTGGTCAACTATTATGGTCATCAGTTACATGTGTTTTGAGCATGTTATACCCTCGGTAGTGGCAGTATTCCTTGCCCACTGGGATCTGAGATCCAATGCTGATCTACATTTTGGTTTGTGGGCTTACCCCTCCATTGCAAGTGTGAGTGCAGTCCCCCTATGGGGCACTGCCCCTGCTAGATCAAGATTTAAGCACCTGAATGGTCTCCTGATGTGTGTGTATGTTTATACATGTGTGAATGCATGAGCATACGTGCACATGTGAGTGAACATGTGCATGTGTGTGTGTGTGTGAGCATGGGTGCATGTGCGTGTGTGTGTGTGTGGGTGCACGCACATGTGTGTGGGTGCACGCACATGTGCGTGTGTGTGTGTGTGTGTGTGTGGGTGCACGCACATGTGCGTGTGTGTGTGTGTGTGCACGCACATGTGCGTGTGTGTGTGTGTGTGCACGCACATGTGCGTGTGTGTGTGTGTGCGCACGCACATGTGCATGTGTGTGTGTGCACGCACATGTGTGCGTGTGTGTGTGTGCACACGCACATGTGCATGTGTGTGTGTGCACGCACATGTGTGCGTGTGTGTGTGTGCACGCACGCACATGTGCGTGTGTGTGTGTGCATGCACATGTGTGTGTGTGTGCATGCACATGTGCGTGTGTGTGTGTGCATGCACATGTGCGTGTGTGTGTGTGCATGCACATGTGCGTGTGTGTGTGTGCATGCACATGTGTGTGTGTGCATGCACATGTGTGTGTGTGTGCATGCACATGTGTGTGTGTGTGCATGCACATGTGTGTGTGTGTGCATGCACATGTGCGTGTGTGCGTGGGCAGCACGCATGTGCGTGTGTGTGCGGGCGCGCGCACGCCCCAATGAGAGAAGCTGGCTGGTGGAATGCTCCTCCAGCAGCTGAATTCAATCTAGGTATTTAGCTCTTGCCAAAAAGAAATGGTATTTAAACAATAGGTTCTCCAAATCAGAGTCTCTGCAATGGCAATAGTCATTGCCCTTACCTAGTGAGGCCACAAAATAAATGGTCAGAAATATTTTGAGAACAAAAAAGCCCCCAGATCTACTGGGAGACAGGAACAGGCAACATACCTAGCAACTTTAAGTGGATGGTGATTGTGGTGTTGTTGGTGCTAGCGATGGTAAGGATAGCAATGGTAGCAATATTGTTAATAAGAAGAATCTACCTACAAATTGATCATACATACTCTCAGTACACTGTTCTCCAATCCAACCAGGAGTGCAGCGACATTGTCCATCATTTCTTCTGCATATGCCACCATTGAGACACTTACAGTGCTGGCTGCAGTTCATACCATACGTGCCACTGGGGCAAGGGATGGCACAAGTAGGTCCCTGCCATCCAGGAAGACAGCGACAACTTCCTGTACAAGGAAGATTTAATGTGAAGTAACCATAGATTTATATTAAATGCCATAGTAGAATAATATTAAAATATTATTTTATCAAAAATTAAACTATCTTTCCCTTCAGTTTTTACAATCAAGTGTTTTCACTTGCACAGCATCACAGAGAGGAAGAATTTAAAAAAAGTATCTTTTACTTGCAAATTATTGATTTCTTTTCCCAAATAACTTCATAATAGCTCTAAGGTTAAAAAACTGCAAAGGCTTGGCCTTTTTTAAAATTATTGATTAGATCTTTTAGAAGCTCCCAGAAGGTTTAACTTCAGTAATTCATTATTGTACTTAACTGTATATTTCATAGACATGATTGTGTATATGAATATTACAATAAAGTAAGGAGGAAAATATGTTAAAATTGATCAAGGAATGAAGTCTTTATTTTACTTTACCATCAACATGGTGACAATCTGCTCCATTTTTGCAATTACATTTCTTCAAGCAGTTTAATCCAAACATGTTAATTGGACATGGATGTTCACACGTGAGACCTAAGTATCCTGGTCGACAAACAACTTGCCCAGTAACATGATCACATGTTCGATTTCCTGTAATTGAATAGTTATTAAGTTAATTGTAAATTTCAAGTAATACTCAATGAAATTTCAATTTTTCCACAAAATTTACTTTTATACAAAATCCCTGGTAGTACTTACCATATACCATATCTGGACATTTTTCTTTGCATCCCAAACCATAATAGCCAGGCTGGCATGGTTTGGAACAGTCTGGACCTTCCCACCCTCTGGCACACAAACATTCACCTGAGTCAGGGTCACACGAACTGTTATTATGACATTCACAAGTCATGGAGCAATCACGGCCTGTCATTCCAGAGGGACAGCGTGTTTCACATCGAACTCCCCTCCATCCTGCTTTACATTTACATGTTCCTGATACAGGATTACAACCTTCACTGTTATCATCATGGCAGTTGCAGACTTGTTGGCATCCTTGGCCAAACCAACCAGATATGCAGGGGTTTTCACAGACCTCCCCAGTGAAACCTGGAGCGCAAGTACAGCTACCTGCAAGGCAAAGAAGAAAAATTTGCCACAAAAATGTATAATGATTGGAACCGTAAAAATTGTCTGCCATAATTTTTATTTCATTTCAGACATTCACCATTTTGAGGATTACAAGCAGCATTGTTGAGACACTTGCAGCTAAATTTGCATTCAGCTCCATAAAATTTTTCATTGCAGGGCCTATCACATTGCTGTCCTTCCCATCCTGGAATCAATAAACATTCAGGAAATTCTAAATGTTATGATCTAATAGTATATTTATACGAATAATAATTGCATTTACACAAATTATTTTTAATCTGAAATGGAACTCCTTTGTCTAAATGATCTATTCATTGAAATTAAATTGTACTGAAAACAACTAAATTTGAATAACATGTATTTACCAGCTGTACAGTTGCATCGACCATTTTCTGGTGAGCAAGTGGCACCATTACGACAAGAGCAATTATGCGCACAATCTTCACCAAACTTCCCTGCAGGGCACTGTTCAGAGCAATCCAAGCCCCGGTACCCAGCTGCACATATGCAAGAGCCATTCACTGGAGAGCACTGAGCATCATTTTGACATGTACATGTAGAATTGCATCCTGGGCCATATTTGTATAATGGACAGGGTCGTGAACAGGTTATTCCATCCCATCCAGGCTTACACTTGCAAGCTCCAGTCCAAGGGTGACACCTAAAAATATCCCAAAAAACTTATTAGTTTAACAAAATTTTTATTTGTTTTTCTTGTAATGAATATCTCTTTCTTCTAAAAATTTAAGATAAATATCAACAAGTCAATTGAATGATTATGATTTTTGAAGTATTTTTCATGGTGAGAAATTTAGTCTTTGAAGCAGAGGAAATAGTCACATGAACCAAAATACAAAATAAAATTCTAGAGAATCTGGTTTGCTGAATAAAGTCACACTGACTTTGATTTTATTTTAGAACAAGGCTACTATGATCACCATCATAACAAAAAACATTTGCACAGCTAACTGAGGGACAATTGTCTATCTCTCTCTAGTTAAAATTCATGTTATTGCACTCACACTTCTGTATTTTCTGTTGAACATTGGCAAACACCTTTACAATCCTCTCCAAACAATCCATCAGGGCAAGCTCTTTGAGAACAGTTTGGCCCTTTCCAGCCATCAGTACATTTGCACACACCATCTACTGGAGAGCAACTTGCTCCATTCAAACACGTACAATTATTGGAACAATTTGTTCCAAATTTCCCTTCAGGACAGCGCTCCACACACTGAAAAAATATGATACTTTTTAAAATCGCTGGAAACTTAATTATAATGCAGTTATGAGGATACGAAAGCATAAATTTGGATAACAAACCTCCACCAGTACCTTGGAAGCATGAAATAAGATCAAGAATTATATTTGCGAATGAAGGTAACAGAGAGGTAAAAAGATAGAAGTGAAACAATATTTGTAGCTTTGAACAGGCAGAAAGTACACACCCTCTCTCCAGTGAAGCCAGGTGCACATTGGCATTCTCCAGTCTCATGATGACATGAAGCACCATTGAAGCAGTCGCATCTAACTTTACAATCCTGCCCCCAAGTGCCACTAGGACAGCGATTTGCACAAACAAGGCCCTGAAGAGAGAATTAAATGTGTCAGTGCAAAGTGTACATAATTACCACATAAGATAAAAGTAAATGTTTTACATACTGTCCAACCAGGAGTGCAGTAGCATTGTCCAGTTTTGGGGCTACATGTTCCACCATTCTGGCACCTGCATTCTGATGCACAGGACTCTCCATGTTTTCCTTCCGGGCATAAATCTTCACATCTGTTCAACGACAAAATTTGCTTTCAAATTTTGAACAATTCTTTGACAATTTTATTTTCTATGATAACATAAATAGATTACAATAACTGGTGTTTAAGCTTATTCATTAATTTCATTATATAGCCTACTGCAGAACAATTATTATGAAGTTTAGATTGCATGATTTAAATAACCTGTTTACTACAGTGATATGAACTAACATCCCAGTGTAATAATATTTCTACAGAATATTTATTTTCAAAGTGGACTGACCCTCCCCAGTAAACAAATCACTGTCAAAGAAAATTTGAAATATTTTAACTCCCTGATATGAAATTTCATTTTCACAAAATGATCTTTAGTTAATGATTTATAAGTTTGCTCTTAAGAAAACTCATGGGAAAAAAATTAGAAGAATTTTGATTCAAAGAAGCTTTTTATGTAAAATAAAGCCTTCATTCAAATAATTCTGATTATTATTATCATTATCATTATCATTATTATTATCATCATTATTATTATCATTATCATCGTCATTATTATTAACGTTATGTGTTCTTGATTCAGTAAAGGTCATTAATATCCTTTTGTTTTTTGCAAGTAGTGAAGGGGAAGTAAAGCAGAAAAACATGAATACTTTGCTAGCTTTCAAGTTCTTTTAAATGAAACCAATGGCTTAGCATACCAAATTGATGGGCATCACCAGGATGTGCAATAAATTACTCTGGGGACAATTCAGAAGATGAAGGATAAGTTGCCAGGTAGTTCCCTCTAATCAACATTATTAAAAATTGAAAGGTTGATATTGCAATTGAACTTTGTTTTATGATACAATTGCTGTTATAATTAACAGTGTCCTTGAACATAGTTTGGCAAGAAAATCATATCTACTTCAGGAATTGTTGCAGTGCTGTGCTGTACTGTGCTATAATAATCATATGGAAGCTTCTCTGGATTTATGCATGGTACAATTGGTACATGCACACAATTTCCATGTGGAAATTAACCCTAGGAAGACAGATTGGATCTGTCAACATTGAGGCTCCTTGCTTGGGTTTCTCATTCCTGCTCTTCCTGGCAGAACATCGCCTATATCTATAACATAGCTTCTGCCTTCGACTTTGAAAATCGACACAGAATAGAAGAATGCGTTCTATAAAATAAACATCCTAGATTCTATTAATCCTTATTCGTGAATTTTTTTTCAAGAGGTGCCAATTTTGTCTCGACTCCCACTACAAAACCATTAATTGAAATATCTTTACTATGAAACGAATCCACGTTCTTGTAACACCTACCAACACAACGTTTTGAATTTCTTGTATTTTAAGGAGGCTCCACACATTCGCTATTCGGCGAACAGCGAGCAACCGCTCGCCGAATTGCGAGTAGTGTGGATGGGTCCCTTGCTATTTGCCGAGTGACGAACATTCGGCGCTCGCCCTCAAAGGGAGCGAACATTCGCCGAGCACATCAGCTGGTCGGGATCGGGCGAGCAGTAACTCAATGCTCGGCGAATGCCGAACGTGTGGAGCTACCTTTAGATTTGGTCTTTATTTTACTCTGGAGTATTAATACCCCGTGTATGCCGTTAAGATGTACTGATTACACTCACAGGGGTCCGGTCCAGCCGGGCTTGCAGTGGCATTCGCCGCTGATGTGGTGGCAAGTGCCGTCGTTGAGGCAGCGACAGCTCTCGCCGCAGTCCTGGCCGTACTTGCCCACGGGGCACTCGTCGGCGCAGCGCTCGCCCGTCCAGCCGCGGGAGCAGCGGCACTTGCCGTTGAAGGGGTCGCAGGTGGCGTTGTTCTGGCACTGGCACAGGTGCTGGCACGCGGGGCCCCAGTGGCCCGTCGGGCAGGCTGCAAGCAAGGGGCCAGGCATCCCAAAATGAATTGGAAGATTCAAGAGACTTGGAAGGATGTAATAGCTACCCAATGATATTCGTTCATCGAGTCTCGACTTCCGAGATGGATAAATATTTTAGAACCCGTAAGTAATCTAATAACTGACACATTTTTCGTTCACGGTTTTGGCAATTTCGTCGTTCATAAATTGTTATATATTCCCATTATTCACCCTTCATTAACGTATAAAGATACAAACTGAGAAATTTATGACACCCACGTAAATTGCTTCAAAAAGCCCCATGAACATGTACTATTGTACTACATGTAGTATGTTACATGTACTACATGTAGTATTCCCTTCTCGGAATGAGGAGTTAAATTTTGTATAGAACGAAACTCCTGTAAGATCGCTTACTGAATGCTATATATGCCCAAACTATGTTTTTCAACTATGTTTTCTTTTTGCTCCAACTATTCCAGCAAAGTGTTACTTTGTTACTTTCTTGTAGCATTGTTGCAAATCATAACCAATGTTCTGCGAATCACCCATTTAAATTTACCCAAGTTATGTGCAAGATTTAAGTTATTTTAAAAAACACATTAGATAGCATGTAAAACGGAAACGAGTTTAGGGGGGAGAGAAACTATTAAATACGTTCAACTTGTCGAAGTTAATCTTTTGTCGGTCCATCGGAAACCGAAGGAAGAACGCCCGAGTTTGAATTTCCTTTGTGTGCTATCATGAGATAAAGGCCTTGCGTGGTACAAGAGATAACAAATCTTGTTGCTCACATTTCTATCTCGTATGGGCAAGTTATGCAGGACTATGAGACGAGACATTACGATGTACAAAGAAGAAAAGCATCCTGCCTTCTCCATTTATCAAGTGAACATTCAAAAAAGAAAAAAGTTTTCAAGAAAATTTAACGAGAAATTATCACAATAAATGATTTATCTTCAACGAACCGGTATGCTTTTTTTTTACCGTCAGCACTCTGTCAGGTATGTCTTTAGACTGTCAGGTATGTCTCAGCACTCTGTCAGGTGCTCTGGACCCGTATGGAAAACATTCCTAAGGGATCGATATCCACGACCCCTCTTGAGAGGGGTTTTCGTCCTATTTCCCTCGATCTATTGAGCAAAAGCAGAAATAATCCCTCAGTTCCTTCTGAACAACAAATGTACTTAAATTTATTCAAAGAATTGGTCGGCCCAACCGGGATTCGAACCCGGGCCTTCTGGTTTACCTCCAGCTGCTCTGACCTCTAAACTACCGAATCAACCAACCCTTTGAAGAGTATTCACGAGCGCACTATCGCGCCTTGTAGGTATATATGATTATCATTGTTACTTGGTAACATGGTCACAATTTGGATTCTATCAACACCCCCTGGGTGTTGATTCCATAAGACTGCGGAACGTTCTCCGAGCGTACAGCTTCCAACAAGGTGACGGGAATGGCGATAATCATAAATGTACTGTCCGATATAAATTTAGTGTCTTGTGAGAGAATCAGCAAGACGAGGATATTCACTTACGAGCTTCATTACAACTTTCATTTTTGGATAACCGCATCGTAGCTGATGTGACTATATTGACAAAGTCATTATGGTTAAATCGGACAGTAGCTTTTCTCCCTTCCCCCAGTCTCAGTTTAATTTTTTTTAAATTCTAATGAAATAAAATAAATATTTTTATAAAGTAATAACCAACTCACAGACTGAGCAAGTGGGTCCTCCGTAGCCGGGTTCGCACTGGCAGGTATCCGGCTCGACGCACGTTCCGTGAAGGCAGTTCTCCGAGCACACGGGCAGACAGCGCTTGCGATCCGAGGTGCGCGTGTATCCAGGGCAACAGTCTTCCACGGGCCGCTCCTTCACCAGCGTCTGCAAATCCATTACATTTGCCATTTAACGTTTATTCACGAAGATTATATTTCTGTTAATAGCGTCACAATGCTTAGAAACCATTCAAAATCTTACAACTCCAATCACAGACTCAACAAATAAATAAACAAATAAATGAAATAAACTTCAATTTTAAAATCAATGTAACATTGTACCATTCGAAAACATGTCTGTTTTAATTCCTGTTAAAATTTTGAAGAATTAAAAAAAATTAAATATTTTAATTTTTAAAAAATGCAAATTTCAATCTTGGGCAAGAAATTTTGTGTGTTGGTCTGAAAGATATAACATATCTTTGCTGCTGAATTTATTTAGAAAAATAAAAATTGAAGTTGACAACTTCAAAACTAAGCAATCACAAGGAAATTTTATTTTCAAAAATGAAAAGTCGCTATTTCAGAAAAATCACAATTACCTTCAACGAATCATTGTATACTTTCGAAGATAGAAATCGACATTTTTACTTCAGTTCAGAAAATAACTTGCCGTTCATTTCCGAATGGCGTTTGTTATCTGTTTTGTGCATTATATTTAGAGGAATAAGGGCCTCATAAGCAGACCCTAGGTCTTGTCGAATTATCGATCGAAAAAATATATTCCCAGTAGTAATATTCACGGAGCTCGGGGTTTCACAAATTTTTGCGAAGCAAGGTTCAGGTCAATTCAACGCGATTTTTATTTCTGCAACGTGTTTCTCGAATACTTAGAGCATGTCTTTCGAATTAAACATTTTATCTTATTGATATTTGTTATTGTTATTTTATCTTATTGCCTTTATCTTATTTTTCTTATATTTTATCTCGTTTTTCTACATACATATTCAAAAAGATAAGAACAAAATTATCTTTGATAATATTATATTAAAATTGAAATTGTGTAAATCATTACTCACTTGTGTCCTATAAACTGTTTTGAAGTTCACTTTATACTTGGAACATCTTGGAGGAAAATTGAAGCACCACGTGTACTCTCGAACTTGATATGGTTTGGACTCCGATACTCTTACTGTAGTGGTGTACCTGCGAACATAATGAACACACATTTATATTATAATGAACTAATGTTATATTATATTAGATTAGATTATAATGAATTAATATTAGATAATGAACATACATTTCATTATCTAATGTTTAGCGGTCACGTTATTCTATGTCGGATAAAAAGTACGTATTAATAGAATGAACATTAGAACGTTGAACATTTCGTTCAAACGCATAAGTGGATAACGTTTCAATATGTTATTAATCCTAGCAAAACAGACTCAATATATCGTTTCCTCGTTATGCCAGTATTTACGCCAATATATACAATATTCTTGGCTAAATAAAACCTTCAATAAACTGCCTTATTGAACTGTCATGGGTAGATACAAACAGTACTAACCACTAACTTCGCATTAACCGAACGTAAGGTAAACAATCACATCAATTGTCTTTTAACTACTAATATAATTTGCGAGTGTTTATATTGAATGCAGAACTGAAGTCCTGTATAACGCTACCAAACGAACGCGTATGTAACACCATCGTGTAGATGCGAAGATCGCACTTCTGGAAACTGAAAACTTTTTTATTTAACTTTTCTCTCAGTACCATTATATTTATGTTCACATATCACATTACTTTTGCATTCACATCACAATGTGCATTAGTCGACAACAAAGCCTAAACCTAATCCACAATAGTAGTTGTTATAATTTGCTCACTTGAGATACCACCGCTTCGAGCTCGTTCATTTCGCAGAAGTGGTTCGAAAACAGCACTAACAACTCATTATAAACGTTCATACACGAGGTTCTACGTTCGGAATTCGAAATTCGACAAGTGAAATTTAATAATTCGAACTTTTCTACTCGCCTTGAAATTCATTGTGCTATATACTCGCACGTCATATTTGCGCGAATGTTCTGTGACTTACGCGAAACGAAGCCGAATCCCTGATCCATGCCCAAGCTACCACGAATACGCATCAAAGAGACGCGACAACACCAAACAGACACTTCGCACAACAAAGTAAACCGATGTAGGCCCCATGCTTCCCAAGAAAAAGCGCCGCTTTTTTTCTATTTTTCTTAATTTATTCCAAACAATTACTATATATTGCATCACATTCCTACCGAATATTTCTTTGAAGCTTGAGCGGACGGCATTTCCAGACGAAATTCACATTAAAAAAAAACAACAAAACAACAAGAACATGAAGGAAAAAACAACTTCTAACAAGAACAAATGTGTTGTCGAGGGAGAGGGGTCCGAACTGAAGTAGGTAATACCAAATACTATAACTATCTCTATAGTATTTGTAAATACGTTCTAGATCCGCCGTCCACCATAAGCGAGCGTGTCGCTACGAATGACTTCGCGCGCCGGGGCAGCGGGCGCGCGCGTGCGCTGTGCGCTGTGCGCTGTGCACTTACGTCTCCTGTCGGTGGCACACGTTGGGGCCCTCGAGGCCGGCGGAGGCGCCGCTCAGCGCGAGCGCCAGCAGGGCCGCACACAGGCAAAGCATGGCGGCGGCGTCACCTGGGGCTCAGCCTGCAACACACGAGCGACGCACGACGTCACGGCGCTGCTCTCTCGCTCTCCGCCGCTCCGCGCGCTGCTGCCGACGCACTGCGCCGCCATCGGCCCTCGCCTCGGGCGGCCGGCCGGGCGGCCGGCGCGGGCAGCGCCTCTGACGTAGGAGGTGGCGGCGGTGGCGGTGGCGCGCAGCGGTTTGTGAAGCCCGCCGCGTGGTTTGCGGCGCGCGCGCGCGCGCGGAAGCCCCTCTGGGCGCATGCGCCTTGATCGCTTTGCATACTGCACTTGTGTGTGTGCGCGCGCGCTTTTCCACATGTTAGCATGCGTCGAATAAGGATATGCATGTAAGGAAACGCAGGTTAAGGAAGAAATTAAAGGATTTTCGAACTTACAGGATGTACAACATTTTTTCGCCAAAAAAGTCTTTTGATTTTGATAATTGTAGTTTTGGTGCGCTTTTCTGTTGTTGTAGTTGTTGTTGTTGTTACTACATTTGTAGAGCACATCAAAATTATATACTGATTTTCGACAAAAAAATACTTCTTATACGGAAAGAATCTTATAAGAATAGAAAAGACTGACAATGACAAAATGCATAAATGTCAACGCCATTTAAAATTTATCACGTTAACTATAAATTAATAGTTTCTCAGAATATGCACACATATTTTCCAATAAAATGCAAATGGTAACTGCATTTTTTTCTTTTCCCAAAAACTCGTTATTTTAAAAATTACAGATCTCCATTGATCAACTAACATCTGAATTACTGTTAAATCTCAAACGCCAATTTTTAATAATAATAATAATAATAATAATAATAATAATAAATCTAGCAAAACAATTCTGAAATCTAATTGGAAACGTTTCGCTCCAAAGAGACATTTCTTTACATTCTCAACTACATTATTTTCATTTAAACGATAGGTGTATTTTCAGCATTTTATCGATGTTTAGAAAGCTACGTTGAGATATTTACGAAAAACGAGTAATAAATCTGATACTTCTGAAGTATTTCCATTTATATAATACCTACCATTTATACAATATCAGACATGAAATTAATTTTACGTGCGTTCTGAACTCATGCGCAGCCAAGATTTTTCTCTGGGAGATCTATAGGTACAGTATCCAGTCGACTTGTTTGTTTTCTTATAAATATTTGTTTTTTATTTACGCTGAAAATAAAATGTATTTTATTTGTTGATTTATAATTAATATTTGTAAGGTTGTTTCTTTGATGGCTTTCGTTAGTATCCACATTAGTAAATGCTACATTTAAAAAAATGTTTCATTGGCTTCTGGGGGAGATGGGGGGGGGGCTGAAACCCCATGAGCCCTTATCCCCTTGGGTGCGCCACTGTTTAGGAACACTAAGAATTAAGAAAAAATAATTCGTTTGGATACTTATAAATGTACTAGTTTGCAACTCTTACTTAAACTTAATCGAGTTAACAGAAAAACTGCTTAGAGAGGATGAGTTAAAAGTAAATAGGAGCAAGATATTAAGTCTATGCAATTCATAATCACATATGAGTCGTGGCTACCGAAATAACTTATTTTACAATCACAATACCGGCAAAAGATATTACCCTATATATTAATATTAAAATAGCGCCCATACGAATGTACAGTGAAATGTAAATGCATAGAAGTCTGAAAAGAAAGTTTAAAAAAATGAATTTCTCAAAGTTCGATTCGTTTCTCTCTGATTTCGTTAGTCACGTAAGTTCGGCGAATGTTGATATTTCACTACTCCTAATAAGTATGGCCCCTTCTTATGATTTTTAGTTTTTGCAACGCAACCTTTATATTTGGCGGTTTCTCGGAACTTCAGCTAACACCAGAATTTGTTTCTGGAGGCAAACGCTTCCTCCAGTGTGATGATAATCCGCTTTCTCAATACCTTCATTTCCATTCTCTTATCGGAGGAAAATCTGCGAAGGGGGGGCAGTCCTTAGCGGAAGTTAAGGATTCCGAAACATTCGGCCATTAGCCGTTGGCTGTCCCTTGCTGGCGGGCCAAGTGGCGAAATGAAGGAGAACCTCATTGAAGAGGGGAGGGAGTGGGGTGAACCCCGAGACGCGGCGCGGCGCGCCGTCTTCGCGACATATGCGACGCACGTGGCAGAGCGGGGCGGCGGCGCAAGAACAGCGAGGCTCCCTCGCCCCCGCCCCCGCCACAGCCACAGCTCCCTCTGCCACGCACGCACACACGTCGCCGAGAAAAGGAAGTGACATTTCGGAAGGAGGAGGGCGCTCGTCTCCGCAGAGCCAAGGGTTAAAAGCCTCGGGTTCGCAACTGAGACCTCGCGGATGGAGAATTGTGAGAAGAAGAAAGGATTCGTTATCCAAAACACAAAGGCGTGTCTACAAGACGTTAAGAAAAAAATTACTAAATACCAAACATCCTTTCCAGACATCAATGTTTGTGAGGTCAGGTGACAAGAAAGGAAGGGAATTTGGAGATGTAACTCTCTTTCTGCTTATCAGTTTAAAAGGAGATAGGATTTGTAAGTCAAAGAATAATCTGCACGTAAGTAAATATTTAATATGTTTTCTGCACAGCATATTATCATAAGTGCCCTACTTTCGAAGCAGATCCTCTTCCGATCCTTAGTGTTCGAGGAATGTCTGGTGAGAGAGACCATCCTGAAATATTTGTGACTTAACGGTTCTTTCTTCAGTCAAAATAGAACGTCAGGCTACAATAGTATTACTCTACAAACTTACTTCACACAAAATTTTCACTAAGCATTGAAGGAGAAATAAAGTATTCTCTAAAATTTAAGAAGAAATGATAAAGAGTATCTGAAAAGTGGTGTCGTGTTGTATTGTCATTCAAAACTTTTTACTTTATTTCATTCGTAAGGAATAAATTCCGAAAACTATTCTTTTTGGATTTGCATGCGCATGTTTCTTAAAATAAGGGTAATTATCTAAATGAAACGTACTGAGTCACTGGTGAATCAGTCACCGCTTCTGGGTTTTCGCCTTTATGAAGGGATAGTGAACAGCCCACGATTGTGAAAGTGACTTCATTCTCAGGGAAAAATCAGGAGCACTATCTTCGTCAGGTTTGACGATGTCGTAAATAGTTTATGATATCATTAAAATGTAGTTTCAGCATATACTCGAACTGGAGTCTATTATCTAAAAGAAATGCATTTGCCTCTTCATATAAAATAAAATTACTTTATAAAATATAAAGATTTATAATTTAATAACTATTGTTAAGGCGCTTGCTCTACTACTAGTAAAAGAGCTATTTCCGAAATTAATTTCACGAAGTAAAAACTAAATCAATCATCAGTTACTATTTATGTAGGATTTGTATGCGTACAAACAAAATGTGCGGGGCACTCGGATCATTTACGTAAGAAATAGTTCTTCTATTGGAAGACTTTAGGTTTCGTAAACCGTTATTTCTTTTAATTACTATTTAACTTATATAATATCAAGGATTCATATTTTGACGCAATATTTAGATTCTATCAGTACGCACTTTTTTGGCAAATTGAGAAAAGTCCATTTTTGTGGCAAATTGGGATATCCCACTCGTTCCAGTTTCATTGCTCTACCTTAAGGGGTCGAAAAATATGCCACTAAATGTGACATATTGCCCTTAATCTCCGAGGTACAGGATTATGACTAATAATCTAAAGGTACTGCCAACATTTGTGAAAGTATTTGTTGGCGGTAGCTCGGAAGATGCTGGTTCTGTGACAGCAGGACGTCGCGACGCTAGCGCACGTGTGCACATTTGGGTGTCCGCGCTCCAATTAGTTCGCCTTGGCGATTACTGTGGGCGCTAAATCTCGACGGCTAATCATCCAATTGTCAAAAACATTTAGTAAGACACATAACACTGTCTATTATAGTTAATCGTCCAAATAGGGCACAAGACGTTCCCGCTAAAATGTCTTCTATCATGTTTCCAGAATATAAAACGACATAATGTTAAAAGGAGAATTTTCTTGTGTTGAAATCCTTACTCATATTTCATTAATCTCCATTTCATAGGGATTGCTTCACAGAAAGTTGTAGAAACGGATATTCGTAGTGGAAATAACATCTGGTGAGACTGTTAAAATCTTCGAGATTTATCTCAAGTACGTATACTTTCATCTTCTACTAGTACATCGTGACTGCTGTAGAGCTCATAGAGCGAGAACTTCAAATGTGAAACAACTTGCCTCAAAGTCACCTTCGCACAAATGTGACACACTCGCTTGGAGCATTGCTGTCATGTACGACCCAAGCTCGTGAAGTTCGCAAAAAAAAAGTAACAATGACGTCAGTATAAACACAGTAGTGATTCACTCATGGAGTGTGTTTTGCATGCATTCAAGATATACGCCCTTGTGGTAACTATTTAGAGCAGCGATGAATGTTGGCATTCTGCGGCCAGAACTCGATTCGCATAAATCGTGGTCCGAGCGACCGTATCCGGATTACCGAATGTTCTTCAGGAGCGAATCACTAACCGGCGAGCCACTAGCATGACCGCCCGAAGGTTGTGCCACCGCAGCCACGATCCATCTAGAGAAGCTGTCCTTCGGCGGATACAAAACGAAAAAGTCAGGAAACCGGTGGATCGGGATGTGCTAAAGTTTTTCTCTGAATTCGTCTCGACGGTTGGTTATCAGCAAATCAGTCGGGACCCGTAGATGTTTCCTGTAACAACATAGGAATCGTTTCGTGTGACCAAGCGCTTTGACAAGGAAATGTTAGAAACGACGTAATTTGGGAAAATGGTTAGTTTTTGCTTTCAAATTACTTCATAATTTTCCATATACGTTTGGAAAATTACATTTCTATCTTTTAATTATAACACGATTATTAGGTTGAACAATTTAAACAAAGGATTCTCAAGTGATGCAATTTGTTTGTACATCTTGTACTTATCAATGAATAATATAAATGAAACTGTGAACAAAATATATATTCCAGCTTAATGGTGACATTCGAATGTTCACTAGTAGCATTTAATTTTTACAATAAGGATTTTTGTCAAGAGATAATTATGTACTGTAAATATTTGCATTACATGTGTAATCTGGATATCCAAGTTCGATATCCTATTCCGGAAGAGATTCACTCTTCACCACTTTCTCTCCTCCTTCTTTTCTCACTTAAGTTCTTCCTAATATCCTACCTCCCGCAGGCAACATGCAATGTGAAAACGTTTCGAAAAATATCACTCTCAAAAATGTTTGTTCTTTTACAAGTTAAAGGCTGGGGAAATTAACGATTCATTCAGTGGGCCAACATTAACTGTAGGAGAGTAATTTTAAAAAGTCCGTTTCATTGTCCCTGAAATATAAACACACGACAAATGTATGTGTGAAATATAACACTTTTCAAGACATGATGAGTGGAAGGTAATCTATACATTAGGTGACTTGTTTAATGATTGGTTTAAAACCAATCTTATGGATAAGGTTTATTAACATTTAGAAGGTCAAAAGCGACACGGTTGTTATGTCCATGTGCACTTTTGTAACGGTTCGTTGTTAAATGTTCATAATCATTTTTGGGAGTTATTTTTCGAGAACAATATTGTAAATGAACCTGAATAACTCTCATTCACACACAAATATGATTTATTACTTCAAGAGAATAGAATATCTGACCGAAAAAAGCTTGTCCCTACGTTCTTCACGAAAGGTACGTCCAAAAAGAGATGGATGAATTAAGACAACTCTATGAGTTGGATGCCGTTTCGGTCGTTGCCTCCCCAGTCTGAATTGATGAAATTAATACGCATTATTAGGAGCAAGTCTTCAAAAATCATGGTCTTGTTACCTTAACGTTTTCAGGATGGATACTGTTATTAATTTCAAACTACAAACGAATTTTAAGTTAACAAAAGATGAATTGCCCCTCAATGATCTCAAATTAAAAAGAGTTCTGCTTCGTTTTCTTTCAAAGAAACTGGTGGAATAATTTTTACCCTTGAACGATAGTCACATTTTTGTTCACTTTACTTTTTTTCGGCTTATGTTAGGTACACTACCGTTACAATTCTTGTTACTCACGTGACCAGTCTAAGTTTACTAAGTTTCATACATGAGCTTGGTGATTCGCCCAGTCCTCCATAGATTCCCCAACGGTTAATGGTCCCTCGGGACTTATTGTAAGGACACCAATTTTTTACTTTCTCGCCTTACGAATACTTCGTAAGAAGAGAAAGTTATGTAATCGTGCGGCGGAAAACGGGGAATTTTTTCATAATAGAATAAAGAAAATGTTCTTCATTTTTGTATTATTAAAGCATGTGCAACCCTTTCTTTCGTAGGATTTGTTAGTTTTAATGCATTTAACTAGGTACCATTATTTTGTTTCAGATTTTTTTAAGCCAAAAATATCCTCAGGCAATTCGTTTGGCAAGTTTCTTTTTTAATTTTCCGATCAAGAGATATCATTTAAATCATCTTATGGATACATTTTCGTTCAAATGTAATGCAAATAATATATATTACCACTATTTTTAATGCTCTTTCTAATGAAACGAGTAACTAAACAACTAAGAAGAGAAGAAAAAATATCAGTGAGAATTGAATTTTGGCTGTGTGTAGGGGGCCTCATGAGTGTATGTTGTTTCTTCGGGGCGCCTAAAGGTTCTGGTATTAATTTGTCGCGCCCTTCTTTACCGACTCAGCGTTATATTGTGTCATTTTCACACCTTTACATCAATTCTTTTATAAGAAATCAAAATGATCTTTCAAAATATTGTTTTACCAGATACAACTCCATCTTAGAGAATGTAATATGATTAAAGATAATAATAGTTTACGTTCTTCAAAATATCTGAAATTTTCAGCAAAATTTAAGACAAAATAATTAATTACGTTAATATCTTTAAACATAAAACGTTCTTAGGAATTACCTTTTAAAATTCTCAAAAAGCTTTTTAAAAATATTGTTGAGATCTGTTAAAATATTTGTGGGCAAAATATACATGGGCAATATTCCGATTCAAGAACTTGCACAAAGCGTAAGTCGTCTCCATAGTTTAGTGCGTATAAATTAGAAAACTTAGGTTCAATTGCTGGTCTACAGTGTCTTATGCTTTGAACTATGTAGTAAGTTTTTATTGGAATTTGGAATATTTTGGAATTTGGAAAAATCGTGCTGTAGAGGTGCTTTAATTAAATTGCAAAATAATTGTTTTTCTTTATGGTTAAAATATTGCATTTTATGCCCTTTTGGACATACCATTACATTTTTGGCACTTCGTATTTCGAGCTGTTAGAAACGTTAAATTAAATTAAAACAAAAATGATTTATAAAGTGAGAAACATAATACGACTGGTTGAAAGTGTCTTTTATGTCAATACCCTGATTTACTAAGATATTTCTTTATAAATATGAATGATACCCGCGAAAGAGATTTCGTGTAAAATGCTTGAGTTTCTATTTTAGATCTGAAGATTCATTTCATTACCAGTTCCAAAAACAACTGGTTTTGATTGAATACTTTCTTTAATGAGTCACTAACTCATCGAATGAGTCGAATAAATCTTCGCAATTTGACAAAATACTTTGCCTGTTGTTTCTTTGCAAATACTATGCACATCTATGTATTAATTGAAATATCAATAAGGATCAGTCCAATTTTTAAACGGTTATTCTTGTTAACTTTACTGTGAATTTCCAAATTTATGTTTAATAATCTCAAATTTATTGCATTGACCATAAAAATAACAATTTTTCAGTTCAACGTGTTTATTGGGAAACTATCTTATTTGATGAAGAATACCGGAAGCGAAAGTGTGAAAGTAGACACTGCTTTCCCCTCTAGTTTCTTGCGCGGTATGTTAACACGGCGCTAACCTCAAATAAAAGATATACAACACAACTTTTGGAGGATTTCGTCAAGCACATGACATCAACTGATTCTAGCAGGGAGTGATGTGGTTCGGGGACTAGCAAATTACCAAGGAGCAGACTAGTTAATACATAAGGAAATGTTTAAAGTTCTTTCATTCTACACAATTCTAGAAATGTAAACATTTCTCGAGGAAAATATAACCAAAGATACGAGACAAAATAGGTTGTAATTACAAGAGTAAGGATAGGTCGTTTCAATTTTAATTTGTGACATTTATTCAAGAGATCAGGTCCAGAATCCTGTCCAAAGTGTGATGCAACAGTCTTCACTTCCCACCTCGTTCTTGAATGCCCTGCTATAGAAAATGTAAGGAAGCTTCTGAAAATAGAGGTAAGCCTTAAATCGTTGATCATTTCCACAGACGGGTGTGCCAAGATATTAAAACCTTTAGAAATTACCGAACTGAAGTCTTATAAAACTACTTAATACTGTAGTAGTACATAAACTAGATCAAATATACTGTGTAATTTGGGGAAGTGTAAACAATTTTGACATGTTTATTTATGTTAAAACTGTAATTTTTATGTTTGTTTATATAGTTGTATAATGATACGGGTCGCTAGTGACCTAGTTGTTATAAAACGACCTTAAATAAATGAATTTAAAAGACAATTTACACGTAATATCGTATTGTCTTAGCAAATGGATAATCGAGAATGAAATGTGACTTTAACATCGCAAAATACGTAATATTTGAATACATTTTCATATACATTAAGAAACAGAATACATAACTTTCCTTGAGATATTCCGTTTCACGTAGTAGACTCAGAGGTTTGTTGACTTTTGCCTTGATTGATCGGAGTTTCAAATCCCGTCAGGCGTGTCAGTAAAAGTACTATTACGCTTGAGGGGATTTGAAACTCGTTCTTCATTGGTTTATATTTCCTTGTAACATCACGATCCGGATGTTAAGGCGTCCGAAACGAGATCTTCATCTTCATCTTGTAGTGCGCCAACTTTGAAACTGTATCACGAAGTAATCACACGGCCCCGTTTATGTCACACTTCGTGGTAAAAGCTGGTGTACTGTACAGGGAGTCAAACAAAAACCTTTTAATCGGACACGTTTTGGGAAAACTACGTCCGCGAGTCGTATAATATTTCATTTAGCGCTTCAAAAGTTCATCAAGATGTAAATTTTAATATAAACTTGATACGAGGATTCCCTATGCTTCCTTGCAAACTATTTGCTATGCTTGAAGACTATAATTTCATAGAGAATATTCGTAATATACGAATATTCGTAAAGACCAACTTCACAGAGAATTTGGAATAAATCCAAACATCCTTCAAAGATTTGTAGAGCCATCTGTTACTTCTTATTAGCTTCTTGCTTGAAACGAAATAGCGTTTCACTTTTCTTTAGGAACGGTAGATTGATCAAGCACGACAAGAATTGCTTCACACTTTATTGCTTTTTAATTAGCCTGGACTATCCTTCTCAACAATGACCACTTCTATACCATTAAAGTCTGCCTATTTTAATTTGTTGTATATCTTTTCCGTAATCTAATTTCTAAATTAATTCATAAAACTTTAGCATTTATTTCTGTCGGAGAGAACTTCAGCGTGTTGGTATTTTGTAGTTCAGTGTTGTCGGGAATGCGTCTATTTTCTCATCCAAGTCTGTAAAGCACATAGCGTTGATAACATATGAATAAACAAAAAGCTACTTGAACAATGAGACTAAATATTCTTAAGAAAACAAAATGTCGATTATTCAACATGACAAAATGTTGATTATTCAAAATATTTTTTGTGCATATTTAGTAATGTGGTAACTCAGTGCCATCACACAGGAATAGACGCTTTGTGAAGAACAACCGCAATTCGGAAGTCGAATTTCGTAATGATATGGTTAGCAATGAACGATTATCCTCGAGAACATTAAGAATAAGCTGAACGACTTGTTGACAACATAGTTGGACTGCACAGGAAGGAGGTTTATTGATTCTATTTAACCCCAAATCATGAATTTGAGCTGAAGAATAAGGAACCCATTCGTCCTGCAGCAACAGCCAGTGTGTGTGCGCGTGCGTGTGTGGAGGGGGAGGGGGACTCCCCGTTGCCGCCGCCAGGCGAGCCAACGGGCGTAGGAGGAAGTGAGCGACGCTTCGGCGCGTAGCAAGCGATGGAACGGCGCGGCCGCTGCGGCTGCGGCTTATCTGGAGGAGCTGGCGGGTGAAGGAACGAGCGCGGGGAGAGCCCGATGTGCCGCGAGGCGGAGCGGGACGCGATGAGCCGGGGTGGGGTGGGCAGGGTGGGTGAGGAGGGTGCGAAGCGCGACGGACTGGACCCGTCAAGTAGACGGGGCCGAGGCAAGGCGCGGGCGGAGCTGGGTGAGGCGGCATGGTGAAGCGAGGCGGGGCGGGGAGGAACGGGACGGGAAGGAACGGGGCGGGGAGGGGTGGGAGTAAGGACCCGGTACCGGGGGCGGAGGCGGAGCGGCGCGGGTAGGGGCGGGGCAGAGCGGGGAGGAGCGGGGCAAAGCGGGTAGGGTGGGGCAGAGCGGGGCGGGGCGGAGTCAGTGGAGCGGAGCGGGCGGAACGGGGCAATGTGGAGCGGGGCGGAGTGGTGCTAGGCGGAGCGGGGCGGAGAGAGCAGGGCGGGGAGGGAAGGAGCAGGGTGGAGCTGGGCGGGGCGGGGCGGGGCGGATTGGACGGAACAGGGCGGTGTGGAACGGGGCAGAGAGGTGCTAGACGGAGCGGAGGGAGATGGGCGGAGCGGGGGGAGCAGGGCGGAACGTGGATAAGCAGGGTGGAGTAGAGCGGGGCGGGGCGGAGTGGAGCGATGTAGAGCGAGCAGGGCGAGCCGCCAGAATCATAAAACAAGCGGCCCTCGAGCGCAAACAGCAGCGCGCCCGTCTCTGCGCGCGCCCCTCGCCCGAGCCCGCGCTCATTGTGCGCTTATGAAATGCGACGCCAGCGCCGCTCGCCCGCCCGCCCACAAGGCTTCGCGTACACGCTCAGCTTCAATACGCGAATACGAATGCTTCATTCAGCGGCGAATTCGAGTGTTCAGAAGTATATAGGCTCGCGAGTGACAGCACAACGTTTTGAAGAGGGAGCACACACTGAAAACGCAGTGATGGTAGTGTTCATTGCAATTCCGATTGCCTGAATTGTTACTCGAGTGACGACGGATGTTATGTATTTTGTAAATTGGAAGAAGGGAAAGGGATCGCACTCCATTGCACAAGATTTGGGACGCCCGAGTATTTGCAGCATTCTCTTTGTTTGAAACATTCCCTTTACCCCTCCCATAATAGGCTTTGGGTTTAACCCTGACGATATTAATAGGCGATGCGAAACAATAAAGTCAATCTTTTATTTACCTCCCACGAAAAAATACGACTGAAAACCAAATGGTTTATAAAATTATGGATTCATTAACGTTACCGATGTGCACGAATCTTCTTCAGGCCAATGCATCTTCTCATTCTATCGCCTAATAGTTAGTAACTGACATCATGTCATACATGTCATACATGTCAGTGACATGTATGACTAACACTTGATAATTGAATAACGTGAACTCAGGTATACAAGTGGATGGTGACAATGCACCAAATACTAAGCCGCGCAAACGCCTGTTAACATTCAATAACTTGAGGAGGTGAGCAGACAATGACGATTTGATCCCGTTGCTAGTTTCAGGAAGTTCGTGTGAATCACAAGCGATTCTTCGCTGCCTAGCTTTCCTTTCATGTGATAGTGGTGGTCATCACACACTGCGCACTTGAAATTCACAGTTACTCGAAAAAAAATGGTGTGTGATAAATAAGGCTGGTCATTCACATTATGTTTGAGTACTGTTTTTACACATAATTGTATTGATATGACACAAAAAATCAAGTGGAACATTTGAAGTGACAAAGTACACTCTTTATCAGAATATCAACACATTCACGTCAAGCCTTTCTCTCGGACCGCGACTTGTTAATTTAAATACATTTTTAGGTCGATCACGCTCTTTTGACAATGAGAACAGTTATTTTGTCGATATGGTACCGTTTCTTGAAGCTGTTGTAATTGTGTTTACGGTAATTAAATTCTAATGATTTGTATGCTTTACTAATACGATGCACAGAAGCTGGTTTATAATAGAGTTATATCACTTTGAAGTGATATAATTAACAATGAAATTATGCTATTTGCATAGATTCGCGAGTATCTGCTTCCCCTACTCCAAACGTCTAACTAGGTAGATAAATTTCCATCAAACGGTGCTGACTGTATGCGGAAGTTGACTGTGCAGAATACATCGCGCTTTGTTTCAGCAGCAACTTTTGAATAATTCATTAGAGATACTCTGTAGTTACTAGGTTCATCACAGTTCTTATTTTTTCTTCAATGTAACATAATTGGATTTTAATTTTCTACTCCGAATGAGTTTTTGTAATTGAACGAACTTTTGACACCTCGTAAGTGAAAATACGCAATGCATCAGCAGATTACAGATATACCACATGGAGTAAGGATGTGGAAGATAACGATCGCGGCGAAAGAAATGACGACGTCGTGGGAAAGTGTTTTCGCCTAGTGCGGGATCCGTGAGAGGCTGTCGGGTACTAGGCCTCCCGAGAGTTCCGGATGTTATTAGAGCGCGCGTAAGATCTGTTAACGCCGTTGCGCAACACACAATCTCACGCAGGGCCTCCTCCCACGCCGTCACACGGATGCGGCAGCGGCTGCAGCCAAGCAGATGGGCGACGGGAGGGCTGCATCGAGATGCAGCGCTGGCAGGTATGCAAGAGGACGAGCGCTGCCCATGCGATAGACATCTCCGATTTCCTGGATTTCGCCACGTGAGTGAAAGATGAATTTAATCTTACTCAAAAAATTAGCTTTCAGTTAATTTCTGCTCTGGATTTTGTTCGGGGCTCCGTTACCAATTATTTAGATCAAGGGTATCCAACTTGGAAGGCCTCAAGGCCACAACTAAAATCTTTACTATCATTGCGGGCCAAACTTTCATTACTCGGGCGATCTGTACATGACACTGTATTATCGATCTTCGCAGTTTGTCCGGCTGCTCTGAAATGTGTGTGTGTATGTCTGTGTGTGTCTGTGTGTGTCTGTGTGAGTCTGTGTGTGTGTCTGTGTGTGTGTCTGTGTGTGTCGACGTGTGAGTCTGTGTGTGTGTCTGTGTGTGTCCGTGTGTGTGTGTGTGTCTGTGTCTGTTTGTCTGTGTGTGTATGTGTGTGGAGACATGTGTGATATCAAGATTATATAATACAGTGGAACACATTGGAATGATCTTCAATTTCTGAATTTAGTAGAAAAAAATCCTTAAATATAAACTCAACATATTTTTACATTAAGGGGGCGTTGACTCCGACAGGTCGCGTGCGCTAGGCGCCCAACGTTCTCGCCCAACATTGATACAAAGGATTTTCACTTTTGTCTAATAACCTTTCGCGAGCCACAATAAATGACACTGTGGGCCGCCAGTTGGAGAACCCTGCATTTAGACCCTATTAGCGTACAGCAAATAAAACCACAAACATGTATCAAACTAACAATAAGCGACGAGTATTGAGAATACTAAGGCTCGTCATTGTTCGCTAAAATGTGATATTTTGTTATCTTTTGAATTAGAACTTATATAATCAACAAGGACTTGTTTCAACGTTAGAGGTATGACCATCAATATGAATCAAAAAATGGGTTTAATATGAATAAAAAAATATATATTTGGGTCAATTTGTTTTGAAAAAGGTTTCAAATCTTGGACAGAAGAAAAGGATTGTTTGGGTGAGTTAGACTGAGCATGATAAGGCGAGCGGGCGGGGTGATGGGAGAATGCAGAGGGCGCACGAAAAGTGAGCATGGTAGAGAAGCGCGGTTGGAGGTCTAGGCCAGTGGGCCGTAACCTTGTACTGCAGGCCACTTCATTCACAAATTAAAATTTTGCGGAGCACTAACATTATTTTTAAAGGAATGACTTCATACAACTGAGTGTGGTATACATGTACACGAATGTACTTAATGGGAAAAACAATGTCTGCGCTCTCTTCATAATATTAGCAATAAATAATTCCTTTACCAATTTGTTTACAAAAGGGTAGGTTCCCATCGAAAGTGTTTTTGACAATTTACAGTTTCGTCAGTCTGTATGTCATCAGAGTTTTAGGGCGCATTTCCAAGATTCAAAGCGCTGTTGTAGAGTCGGGTGGTCATTAGCGTCATTTGCGTCACTGCAATTGTGACGGCCGGCTGGCGGGCTGGCGTTCTGACCGCGGAAGGTCGAATGCTACTGGAGAGCCACGCGCAATACGGGGCTGTCGTAATATTCATCTCATTTCTGTCAGCGTACAAAATTTCGTTTTTCGTCATTTGCATCCAAAAAAGTAGATTTTTTCATCGGTTTTATTTGGAAATATCTTCACCGCTTCGACTCACTTTAATCACAACCTTCTGTATATTATAGAAGGCGATAAATCGTCACGTTACCACTGCGCAGTAATAAAGCGTTTCTGACATGAGCAAAATTATGAAAGAAATATTTGTTCATCTAATGGAGAGGTAGGCGGTAGCTTGTTTTTACTCATCTGAATATTAACTTGTATATTAATTTTAATTGCATTCATTGAACTGTAACACTGCATCGTGCCAAATATTTATATTATTTAATAGTTTTATTAAAAGAGCTGGCTGAATTTAAATAGTCCGTATTTGAATTACTTTGCGGACCATTCAAACGAGTACGTCACAACGCACCCGTTGCCGACCGCCGGTAACATAAAAAGTACGCCGAATAACTTATATTATTTAATAATTTAATTAAATGAACAGACCGAATTTAAATAATCGTATCTGATTTCTTTGCGGTCCATTCAAACGAGTACGTCACGACGCACCGGTTGCGGACCGCCGTGAGGCCGAGAGCCGTAATGGAGCGTTGGAAAGCGGGCGCGCGGGGTCGCCCACCCGTCCGTGGGCGCCGTCGCGCTGCGCCGACCACCAAATAAGCGCTGGCGGCGGCGGCGGCGGAGGCCGCTTCTTCCGCACGCGCCGCCCGCCCCTGCCCCATTCGCTCGTTTACTCGTGGGGCGCCGCAAGGCGCCGCGCCGCGCCGCGCCGCGCCGCGCCGGGAGTAGAAATGGAAAGCCGCTCTTGATCAGAAATCTGCTCCGCGTCGATAAAGTTTTTAGTACCTCTGTGGAGTTGGGGGTATTTTTAATAAATTGGATACATTGCCTCTCAGTTTGAGCAGCATGAAGGGGATTATTCTCAATAAATAACTAACACTAACGTAACCGGATTGTACATTTAAAATGTATGCATTATGGCATACCCAACTTGAGCAAAATTCCCCTCCCGCAATACTAAGCAATGTTCTTTCTTTGCTGAATTTTATTTTCTGTCTTCATTATTAGTGGGGCGCCGCAGGGTGCTGCACCGCGCCGAGAGTAGAAATGGAGAGCCGCTCTTGATCAGAAATCTGCTCCGCGTCGATAAAGTTTTTAGTACCTCTGTGAAGTTGGCGATTTTTTTAATAATTGGATACATTGCCTTTCAGTTTGAGCAGCATGAAGGGGATTATTCTCAATAAATAACTAAAACTAACGTAACCGGATTGTACATTTAAAATGTATACATTATGGCATACCCAACTTGAGCAAAATTCCTCTCCCTTAGTACTAAGTAATGTTCTTTCATTGCTGAATTTTATTTTCTGTCTTCATTATTAGTGGGGCGCCGCAGGGTGCTGCACCGCGCTGGGAGTAGAAATGAAGAGCCGCTCTTGATCAGAAATCTGCTCCGCGTCGATAAGTCTTTTAGCACCTCTGTGAAGTTGGGATTTTTTAAATAATTGGATACATTGCCTTACTGTTTGAGCAGCTTGAAGGGGACTATTCGCAATAAATAACTAAAACTAACGTAACCTGATTGTACATTTAAAATGTATGCACTTTGGTATACCCAACTTGAGTAAAATTCCCCTCCCTTAATACTAAGTAATTTTTCTTCATTGGTGAATTTTTTTATTTTCTTTCTTCACTTACGCTACATTCATTCTTTATTTATAATACATTATGTACATACACATTCGTTCAACCCATTCCCTATTCCTGCACGACACTCTGCTTCGTTATCTACACTCACACTTACCACGGAGTCAGAAGGAAAACGATTACTCCAGCAATGGGATTCGATTTGTATTCACGGTTCTTTTACGGTTCGTTAGCGACACATGTTAGTTCGCGAATTTTTAAAGGAACATTTATGCTCGCTTTAATGGAGCGAGATAATTTTGGAGGCGTAATACAGGCGATTATTAATCTCATGCTAACACCGAAGTTATAATATTCTGTTAAAAAAAATCACTTTTAGTTGGACAATTCATTCATTCTGCTGTAAGTAACATGCAACTACACGTGATCAAAAGTATCCAGACACGGAGGCGGTGGTGTTACGGTGTGGTCGTGTTATTCATGGATGGGGCTTGCGCCCCTTGTTGTTTTGCGTGGCACCATCACGGCACAGGCCTACGTTGATGTTTTAAATACTTTCTTGCTTCCCACTGTTGAAGAGCAATTCGGGGATGGCGATTGCATCTTTCAACACGATCCAGCACCCATTCATACTGCGCGGCCTGTGGCAGAGTTGTTACATGACAATAACATCCCTGTAATGGACTGGCCTGCATCGAGACCTGACTTGAATCCTATCGAACACCTTTGGGATGTTTTGGAACGGCGACTTCGTGCCAGGCCTCACCGACTTACGTAGATACCTCTCCTCAGTGCAGCACTCCGTGAAGAATGCGCTGCCATTCCCCAAGAAACCTTCCAGCATCTGATTGAAAGTATGCCTGCGAGAGTGGAAGCTGACATCAAGGCTAAGGGTGGGTCAACACCCTATTGAATTCCAGCAGTATCGATGGAGAACGCCAAGAATTGGTAAGTCATTTTCAGCCACGTGTCCGGGTATTTTTGATCACTTAGTGTATATTTGTTGTTTTTTTTTTAAAAATCGTATGTACTCAATAATGTTTCGTGTTCGTTCTTTATTCGAGTTGTAGCGACTCAAAAGGAAACTACGGCACTACTAAGTATCTGTTGGAGACATTGCCTACCAGGATTAAATGATGAGATCACATGGCAGATGACATGCCCCACATTTCGAAAATATGATATTCGATAGTATAAAATGTTTCATTTCCAACTCTACTAAAAGTTTTGAAATACTTATTTTTATGAGCACTTGTTTAAATATTTTCGCAAACGATCAGCTTCTCAAAAACAATGTATATAAGGTTACAGATTTCTTATTGCAACATGACTACCTCACGTGCTCTTGAAATGATTAGCTGTAATTTTGTAGCAAACATGCCACTCCATTGAGTTATGATTGATGAATGTCATAAATACTGCGCAATATCATCTTTTGTTGATCTTGCCATGTAAAACTGCATTTCTCTTTGCCTACTTTTACTGCCCATTTGGGAGATAAGAAGAACTTTTATTTCGCTCAACATTGAGGAGTTCTACGAAGCATGACGACATCGCCTCCACAATCACGCTCTCTCTCTCGGTACCATACTGAAAAGCGATTATTTAATTACTTTCTACGGAACTTCCTGGAATCTTCAGTACCAGCTAAGAGCATGCTACACATCTATTTTAACCATCTGTCGTTAGGAGATCAGCAAGAGCTTCAGTAAAATGTATTTCCAAGGATGGGTGGATTTCGTAGTGTGGGAAAGTTAAGAATATTAACAGACTCCCATCTTGGCACAACTTTTCTTTATTGATAGAGCAAGTTAATACACACTATCATTAGAAGTGCAAATAAATTTTGTCAATAATTTTATAGATTTCAGAGAAAAGTAAGTTTTCAAGAAAATTAAAACAAAGTTTGGAAAAAGAAGCACATGCGTGATCATTCTGTCGCCTAATGAAATGCGGCATTTTATATTTCGGATCACCCATTTCATATTACATTCACTGAAAAAAGTTCAGTTCAATTTAGTGCAATTAAAAATTTGTCTTTTTCCTGGGCTTGTTTAGAGCAACTTGAAAGAGCTCTTACACAAAAAGGAAACAAGGGTATGTTTATGTGATTGTCAGCACTTCCTCAGCACTTTGAAAATACAAGCTCTTCATGCCGGCGCAATGACCTAGAGAATTTGCACAACTCAATACCACAAAATTTTGCTTTTCTTTCTACATTTCTGTAGGACATGCTATTAAGTAGTGAAAACGTATTACAAATGAGCACGGAAGAGATATCGTGAAAGAACAAACGGGCGCCTATGTGGACATCTTCATTTCTTAACGCTTCGCAAAAACTAACAACAATGATAAAAAACAGTATTTCGTTTAGGCACAGCCGAACGGGTTTGTTCATGCAATAGCCTCCCCCAGACGACGCGGAATTCCTGAGCGAGTGGGCCACGCGCGTTCTCCCGGCGGCGGAGCGTGGCGGGGCGCATTCGGGAAGGAAAGCGGGGGCGGGGCCGCGCGCAAGAAAGCGGCAAGTGCCCAGCGGCCCCGCCCCGCGCCGCCCCGCCCCGCGCCGCGCCGCCCCGCGCCGCCCCGTCCCGCGCCGCCCCGCCCCGCGCCGCGCCGCCCCGCGCCGCGCCGCGCCGCCCCGCGCCGCCCCGTCCCGCGCCGCCCCGCCCCGCGCCGCGCCGCCCCACGCCGCCCCGCCCCGCGCCGCGCCGCCCCGCGCCGCGCCGCCCCGCGCCGCCCCGCCCCGCGCCGCCCCGCCCCGCGCCGCCCCGCCCCGCGCCGCGCCGCCCCGCGCCGCGCCGCCCCGCGCCGCGCGGCACCGCACCGGCCTCGTCCGGCCCAGCGCCCCCGCGCCCAGCCAGCGCACTTCCTGCCCGCCCGCCTGCCGGCCGGGGCGCCCCCGCTTGCGTAACAGCGGAGGCGGCGCGGAGGCGGCGCGGAGGCGGAGGAGGTGGAGCAGGGCGCGGGCACTGGGGCGTGGTGGCGCGCCCAGTCGCCGCGGACGCGATGACCGACCGCCCCGCGCCGCCAATGTGGTCGGAGGACGTTGATGTCATGCTTCGAGTTCGTCAAGTCGTGGGTGCGCGCCGCCGCCTCTTAGAAAGACTGCCCCTACAGGCGGATGCATCGTGAAGAACGTGCCGTGTGCAGTATAGGCGATGGCTGTTCGTCGACGCAAAGGCGGGTCACTACGTGTTGCGTTTCGATTAGTCATATCAGTTGATAGAGTATTTTAACTATGGATGTCCACGAGTAAATACCAGTTAATCGTTTCTAAACATTCCGATTACAATTTTTAAAAAAAATGGAATTTCATCCATTAGTTGGGTAGAAACGAATAGTTGTAGAAGATAAGATGTTATGTCGATATCCACTATTGTTTTCTGATGATTTAATTTAAAATAAAAAAGACGAAAATTGTAAATAATCTCAATTCAATGTAGTATTAGAAATTCTTAGGTAGAAAATTCAGACGAAATAGCAGGCCTCATGGCCTGAGTCTCACCACGTAAAATAAGGCAATTCAATTCAATTCAAAATTAGTGTTTTTCAGTACAAAAGATAAGTAATTAATTCTGAGTTTTAATACAGAACCATTTATATGCATCCAATAATATCCATTTCGAAGAAAAATATCCCACGATCCTCCGCTATAATACGTCAAAAATCATACCTAGAGTGGTATTTGAAAAAAATAAATATATATATAAATATATATATATATATATATAAATATATATATATATATATATATATATATATATATATATATATATATATACAGAGTCGGGGGATAAGTTGCAGAAAAAAAAGACGACGAGGCTGGCACGACGTGTGAAGAGAGCGGTAGTTGGCGGCGGCAGTGGGCAGCACTCCACTCGACCGGATCGAGAAAGCACTCGACCGATCCCGCGGCCGTTGCAAAGACGACCTTCAGGCGCTGTTGCCACAAAGCGCTTAGGACGCCTTGCAAGGCGCCGCCGGGGCGACAGGCAGCTTCTGGCGATGGAACCTAGGACCTCCGCCTCGCGGGCTCTAGAAGACCCACAGTACCGAGAGTTGTCATGGACAAACTTTCCTCTAATTCACGAAGGAAAAGGCATATCTACAGACATGTGATTGAAAGGAAGGCGAGAAGTACATAACAGTTTCAGTGAATAACAATTCAGTGTGTGACTGCATAGACAGCCATGTTTAAAATAATCTCCCAACATTTTGGAGGGTACTACTCCGCCATTCCTCCGGCATTGTTAAGACAATCCACTGAAAAATACCGATTAGAGCAGCCAGCCACTAGCATTCTTCTGCAGACAGCGGCTGTCGCAGCTAACGAGCTAGAGTCGACAATCCTACACTGTCGGGACTCGAACCCTAGAACACTTCCTCGTCAACGATGCTGCAGAGGCCTTGGAGTAAACACTGAGCTAACGCAGTCGGTTTGTGTCGTGGAGCTGCGTACATTGCGTTAAAAGGTTATCTTACGATTCGTCGTACAGTGCACACGGGCGTAGATTCAAATTGACAGGACACGATCATTTGGATTGATTTGCAACGTCTTTGTGTTGATCATTGAGTATCCTTCGAAAATTTCACCCTTCACATATGACACACATGGAAAATAGAGCAATCAGTGAATGGAACATAACGAAGTTGCTATTTTTTAAAGGCAAGAAAAATACTTTTTGTAAGCATAATAGAACGAATACACTTAAATGAGTCAGGGTGACGCAGATTAAGTTTTAACGTCTGCTTCCTACTTTGGTGCTTTGCTTTTCGTTCAACCTGAAGTTATTGTTTAAATAGAAAACTACATTGATTGGGACTAGCTCAGTAACGTCTTAATGGTTTAGAAAAATTAGTTAGCGTTACCATGTTACAGAAATACGTTTCACCTCCAAGAAAAAACACAATCACGTCCAATGAAGCATCAGAGGTTATCAATCTTAAGTGTTTGTGTTGTAGGGTCAACGGGCACTGGTGATTCAGAGTGACCCTGCCCTATTCTCGCCTGACCAGACATCGAAGTTCGTCAGGGGAAAATAATAAAAAATGATAGGCCGGTTTTATTGTTCTAATTAGTAACTGCCTCGTTGGTATTAGCTTTATTTCGCCTTTATTCTCAATGCTTGTTTAAACTACTTCCTAAATAGAATCACAATATACAGCTTTGTTGGTCGACCCACTGAACTCAAGAGGTAGGTTTTTTTATGACTTCTAACTCTTCGCGATAGTTGCACTGATTAAGTTAATGTTTTTGTTTTGTTTTTTTACGGTTTAGGCCAACGGTTGTGTCGCTTGCTACGTGAAAAAAAAACCTTAGTTTATTAAGGTGCAATCAGAAACATATACAGGTCATATAATACAGTCTGAAAACAACTTATTTGACGCATTTACAGAAACAATAGTGTGTTCTAATAGTTCTAGTAAGAGTTACTCCGACTCTGAGAGTAATGGAAATACTAGATTGGTGTACTTGTATGACTTGTTAATACTAGATCATGATTCCATGATACATTTTTCCGACTCACAAATTTAAGATAAGAAAAAAGTAAATATACTTGTGAAATATTTCTTAAACTTTTGTTATCAATAGTTTTACCAAAAAAATTGATGTTCCTGTGAAAGAGGACACAAATAGAAGTGAAAGTAAACTGGTTTAGTAGTTGAATACTTTCGTTGCTACCGTGACGTCAATGTTCCTTCCGTGACTCAGACTTTTCCCTTCACTACAGGCCAGATATCCAGCTTAGCGACCGGACGTCGGTCAGCAAAGACATTATGGAGCACACTTCTAGACGAGCCTCTTAATGCACTCTAAACCAGAAATAGATAACCGCTAAAACTTCTACGATACTTAAATGAGCGAATGCTTAAGCCTACACGCACAAGTACGTAAATCTGTAACACCACTAAGCGCTGCACCCGCTTCGTCTCCCTATCCCTTCCGTGTCCTCGCCCTCCTCGCCGTCGTAACAAATTTTACACTTTGATATTGTTTTAAAACCTAATTGCGCTATGGGAATGAACCAAAATACTGTCAGTGGGATATTTTATGAGTTTTTAGAACATCCCAATGCACTGTCGTCAATTTCCTCAGCGATATTTGTAAAAGACTAATTCTGCTTTAAGGGGCGGGAAGAGGAATGCCGGCAACTTATTTAAAATTTCATGTAGGCAGTGACCTTTTTCTTGTTTTAAAGGTCAAATGTGGAAAATATCATTAAGATAGAAATGAAACAGTATTATTTACAAAATTAAACATAATACTTTACAAAGGAGATTATATGTTAAAAGTAGCCTAAATTATGCCCGACTACGTTCTCTTTCAGTGAAAACCCCATCGAAATCTGTAGAGCTACGAGATTAACCGCGGCAGACATTTAGACAGACAAAGAATTGTAAAAACAATTGAATGGTTTTATAATGTATAAATCACCATACGACCTTACGGTTACAAATAACGGTTACAAATCACAGACACTTCAAAGTTACAGATTACTACCTCATTAATACTAGATTACAGGTCAATATCCTATGATAATAGCTATTTTAGATTTGTGATAATATTGAAATATTTTAGGAAAATTTATTTTAGTCACGGTGAAATTTAAAGTCATTTACAAATGTGACGATTTTTCGAAAAAATGTCCATTAAAACACAGATGAAAAATGTTGACTGAATTGGTCTGCAAACTACCTATCTTACGCCAGAAAAGGATTATCGTTTTAAATACAACAGAAACCACGGGTATCTTTACTATATAAGCATGAAGAGAGAAGTTGTCATAATTATACTAATCTCGGTTTGGCCGAAATCATTAGAACCCTTATCGTTCATTCAAGGAAGATAAAATAATTACAGTCAAAAAGGCATGCCTTATAGCCAAAATATTTCCCCTTATAAGACTACAATCATAGGTATGGTTTCTGAGAAATACCACGGACATAATGTTTTGTCAATATCTCAGTTAAGGAGGATTTAAAAGAATGTCCAATCAAAGAAAATTTTTCGGTAGATCGCAGCCTTTGAAGATAACGTGGAGATACCTAAAACACTAACCACTGAACAGTCTATATGCCATAGAATACAAGTAGCAACGCCCCCTTCAATTTGAACGAACATTTCCTCTTCGCAGCGGAAACGTTTCCGACCCAAGAACCAAAATTCGACGCAATAAATGTCTAAATGATGAGCTGTTTCCTCGAGCATCAGATTTCGCAGGCATTCGTCCGTGGAGGCATGTCGCTCACGGCGGCACTTCTCGTCCCTCGAGTCATTCTGACGCGCGACCCTCCCGCCTGCAGCGCCGCGCCGCTTCGCTCGAGAGATCCGCGAGTATCGCCGAGGACGCGTCACAGGCCTCCGTTGAGTCAGCGGGCGCGGAAGGAGGCCGATACGCCGAGAAGGCACTTCCGGCCGGGCGGGCTGGCGGGCGGCTGCTTGCGTCAAAGCAAGGGGCCAGGGACCTCGGAATCGCCGTGGATGCCGCCGTCGGCCCTGCGGCCCTTCCAAAGAGTCAGCAGCGCGTCAGGGAAGCATCCGCGTTTGCGGTCACCGACGCACCGCACGCCGTTTGTTTTCCGGATGTGCGGAACAACAATGTGGCTAATGAGACTGGCAACACCGTTCAAAGGTTGTGTTATGTTCACCGCGATCATTTAAGGGATGTGGTTAGTTCCGATGAGCATTTACAGGTCATGTGTTCTAGCATGTGCTGAATCACGTTATGAGCTTGATGTATGCGATGTCGTGGTTCATGCAGGGTGTTTACGTTTCGGTTAGATTTTTCAGTTTTTCTTGTAAACCTCCCCATATTTGTGATAAACCATGAGTAAGGGTTGCACGACAAACAAAAGCCTTAAATAACTCACCAAGTATAAGGCGGACGGCAATTATCATGTGAGTAATTTTCAGATTTACTAGTCGATTTCCAACTTTCGGTCGAGAAATCGAGAAGTCAAAACACTGTTGTGTATCTGAAAAGATAATATGATGTTGAAATTGTTTAACTGCTGCATTGTTAGACTTATTTACAATCAAGTAGCAGCATTTATTACGAAATTGTTACCTAATTTATGCATTGTTTTTTTATTTTGCGTAATTGTCTTCATCTGAGTGAATTAATAAAATTAGGAGATAGTTCGTGTTACAGCATATTTTGGAAGAGTCATCGCTACTTGATATCTTACGCCATGGCCGTGTTATTTTATTTGAATTTTTTCTTAATTTCACTAGGATATTTATTGAAGTTTCACACTAGCAACATATGAAATCGTAACTCAGAGGTGGCAAAGCAGGAAAGTTTTACGCTCCTCTATACGTACTTTTACTACGTACGTTACAACGTACTCTTTACGTACTATACGTACTTTTGTAATATGCACGTGTGAGCTGAAGCGTAGGTCACATGCGATGAGTTGTGCGTCTTTGCTGTATCTTTGGCGTCCTGCAGTGTTCTTTCGAGGTTTGTCACTGTCACTAAAATAGTTCGTTCGCTCGGCCGGGTTTCTTGACAGTTTACATTGCGTGGATAATGAGGGCGCGAAGTGAATGAACTGATGCCTGCTAAAACAATTCGTCAACTGTGTATACAACAATTTCTCACTCACTTTCGTTTCGAAGTAAACTTACACAGTATTTTGAAAGAGAGTAAATAACAAGTATTTTTGTTAGTTTCAGTTGATAACGGATGAGTTCCGGTTGTCATGTTACACTTTCCAAAACATCGTATTTCAGAAACATGATCGTTGAGATTTAAAGAATAGACGTGTGCCAACGAATTTCAAATTAGAAAAATATTTATAAAATGAAACGGCTATTACTCAGACAATGACAGATGCTATTTACTTCTGTAATTGGGAAACTGAGTTTTAAAGCCATCATCTTTAAACACTAATAATTATAGTGTTTACTAGTTTTGGTAATTTAGATGAGTGATTTTCTGACCTTTAAGTAATTGGCATTAAAATACCAAAGGCAGAAAAAGTAAGCAATAACCTCTATTGAAATATTTTTAAACCAATTAACACTGCACTGCGCCTGTGTGGTTATGCATTTCCTCTCGAACGGTTTGGCAGATGTGCACAACGCGTTGCATTTCCCCTGGCGTGATGGAAGTTGCACAACCCTGAGTTCACGTGCCGAGTTCAACATATAGGATGCCTCTCCATCTTACTCAGAGGATTTCTACACTCATGCGCTTTTCATGCTGATTACATAGTTTTTCTTTTACATCACACATCTACACAATATCTCGCACATATGGGCACATATGGGTTTGTAAGGAAGGTTTGTAATTGAAGTAGGTGTGATGGTACAGGACTCCCATTCACCAGTTACCAATGACATGGACCACTGAGCGGTACAAAGAGTACTAGTAAAGTCAAGAGCCCCTCTCATGGAAAGCTAGTCAGAAACAAAATATGCAGGTTTATATACACAAAAATTGAGATGCAATGTCATGTAAACATCCAGTTGAACATTCCACATATCTTATCATACTTTTCCCGATATGGCTCCCGTGTGTACTCAATTTAAACCAATTTGCACAATAAAGTTGCGGAAACTAAAGATTGCCAAAGCGTTTTGGTCGTATCCCTAAACTTAACACGTCTTGTATTGTCATTTATTCAGGTATTTATCACATGGCTTTCATTCCGAGAAGTGCTCTTTTCCTGTGAGGCCAACAGTCACCGTCGCGGGATGCTGTGCCCAGCGACGCGAGATTGTGACACGCTCTCGGAAGATCTGGGGTGGAGGGGTCTGCGGACGCGGAGGAAGCAGAGGGGAAGCGTTGGCGGCGAGGAAGCGCGTGCGAACGACCGGATGGCTGGAGAAAGAGGAAATGGAGGAGGGAAAGCGTGCGCTTCCGCCTCTCGGAAGACACGTGCTCAGAACGTCTCCTCGGAAGCAGAAGGTCATGCTCTCATAAGACTCGCTTGCTTCCAGGAGAGCAGAGTTTCAGAGGAGAGACATCCTGTCGAGCAACCGGGATCTTAATTATTTATCTACAAATATATAAATAAACTACTGTTTAGGTAAGATATCAATGAGTGCATTGACCTTACAATTGCAGTTAAGGGTCTAATATCTGTGTGATAGAGTTATGAAAAATATTCAAATATACAATAATAATAATAATAATAATAATAATAATAATAAGAAGAAGAAGAAGAAGAAGAAGAAGAAGAAGAAAAGAAGAAGCAGAAGCTGTCCCCTGTGGCGCAGAAGGTTGCGGCAACCGCCGTCTTCACCGAGGAGAGTGCAGGTTCGAGTCTTGCGTAGGCGTATTTGTGAATTTCCCTTCACCCCTCATCATCATCCTATCACCCCATAATTCATAATCCAATGCCGAACAACCTTGTCTTACCAAGGGATACAGTCGAAAAAAGGTGATTCCCCGTAATGACACATGTTAATATCTCCGGGATAAATGTGACTGAGCCTGGGAAAATATGTAGCATGTTCATAAATGGCCGATATGCATACAATAATAATAATAATAATAATAATAATAATAATAATAATAATAATAATAATTACAACAGAAATTATACATGTCCTACCTCTCTTACTACTGTGAATCCTGTCCATGCTTCTCATCGGCTTTGCTTGCTCTCATTCTCTCGACGATCCGTTGCCTTTCGCAATGGGTTCCGTCGTGTATATTTTCGAACTGTTATTTTAAGTTGACCTCAGCTTTAAGAATTTCATACGTCTGAGCCAAAGTATAGCTACATTTTGTAGAAAATATTCAAATATTACTACCTTGTAAAACTGAATGTCCACTAGTTGGCGTTTTGAACGATCTTCCTTCCGGAAGGGAACTAATATTCCGAAAGGAAATTTTTATTAATAAAAACTATTACAGTTGCGATATCTTCATCGGGATGTAAAATGTAACTATTATGTTTCACATCATTTTTTTGGTAACAGAAGTACATGGAAAAAAATATTTTGGAGGGAAATTGTTAATTTACATGTAGGTAATCATGCCACTTACAATTATTAGACTGATTTTTTTTGGGAACATTCGCTTATAAAGTTTGGAAAAAAATACTTTGGAGGGAAATTGTTAATTTACATGTAGGTAATCATGCCACTTACTGATTACTGATACACATTAGACTGATTTTTTTTGGGAACATTCGCTTATAAAGTTTAGAAATATTTTTTGGCACCATGGATCGCCTTATTTGAAATCAAGATCTCCAGGAAGGTGACGATAATTGTATTGGATATGCCTTTGAGCTTAGGAAGAAATAGTTACTTACGAAATAAAACGTTTCGACTTGTTATCTACCTTGTAAAAATTGCATAACACAATATTTTTGCTTTCAGTTTAATTATTCATCTTGCAAAATGACTCAGACAGATGTTTGTTAGTAGTTAATAGGATACCATTATTAAAACAGTTTTGTAGTTGATTCTTATTTTGAAATTGATTATAGTATTCAATAGTGGACCGTGGGTTATTAGATCACTTGTGCCTAATAACTCTTATTGCGAAATTGATATTTAAAAAAAAAGACTTCAGATAACCAAAGTGGATAAATATAACTGTAGCCACTGAGGATGTTGCTGTGATTTGGTTTAAAAATACGCACATTGGCGTCTGGTGAGCGCTGCCGGCGGCGATGGCCGAAGCGTCCATTCTGTGCCTCCTCGTGTGCGGGTGGACGATGTACCGCCCACCGCGTGACGCGTCAAAGCAGCGCAAACGTGTTTGCCCCCGAAATAACCGATGTGCGCGGCGCGCACGCGGGGAACTGCGACGCCACGCAGCGCCCGCGGCGGTTGGCGGGGGACCAGGCCCCGCGCCGGCCCCACGGGCAGCACGCGCTCTGCCTCGGCTTTGTCAATACGACCTTGGCAGTCTGCCTCGGAACGGGACTGCAGCGGCTGCAACGGAGGTCTGCTTGCTCTGGGACGAGGGGAACCACTGTCTGATAAGGGGTCCGGATACTTGGAAATTGACGCGTTTGGAAGACATCTGTGATTGTGTGGTGCATCGCACGTGCTCGTATCAACTGACCACAGTCTATAAAACATTTTTGCATTAGGAGATCTGTGTTAAATTACTACTTACTCTGTAAGGAACTTCGTTGGCACTGCTAAAGACACAGAGAATGCTCGAGTAACTAGGTTGCTTAATTTGAAGAGCATTCATTCTTAAGTAGGGCGTAATTCATGTATCTCTGGAATATGGCCAAATACACACATTCTACAGTAAGTGTTCCTGTGTCGAGCGGGACAGTCCGGTGTTACTTTCCACTAGCCATTCGTGCGTCGCTTTTTAAAAACAGGCCTGTTTCTGCGAGCGCAACAACCGAAGCAGTTACGCACAACGGTTAACGCAGATTTTACGCATTTCGTGCATGCTAAGGACATATTTATTAGTCCAAATGACGCCTTCGTAAATATGTTCGTTTCAATGAAGATTTACAACCACTGGCTGGATAGTCAATAGAATGACTAAGGTGTTGAAAATCACATTTTAAATGGAGATTAAAATATGGCAATTAATTTAAAACAAATGTACTACTACTTAGATGAACTTTGAAGAACAACAACACATAAGAAAATTGCGGAAAATATTTCTCAAATCGCTTCATCTGTTAAACACACTCTGTGTATTGGCTAATACATTGATAATTAATCACGTGCTGACATAAAAACGCTGGAATTACCTTGTAACTTCTTATTTCTCCGCTACGACACTGTTGTCGGGAACTTACATAATTTTTTCTTCCTTTTCACAGCAAATGCATAAAGATCACTGGTATTTAACTAATCCATGAACACACAATCCGCACTCCCCTATATCACAACTTCATCGTATTTTAAAAAAAATGATCTTTGAGTTAATATCAATATCAGAATAATTAAATCTCTGGAAATACTTAGGGGGGCGTTCAACAAACACGATCACAAAATTTATTATGTTACCACCTTCCCTCTTTGTACAATTTCGTAACGTCAATTTCTCTCTTCGTCAACTGTATGTGAAAACCATCCACTTTAGAATTAAAAAATTACAAAAATATAACATGTGAAGTATAATGAACTATTTGACATTGCATGAATAAGATAACAAAATTAACCTATTATACATATTTCTTTCGGAAGAACGTGCTTTTTAAAGCTCTTATCGTTCTTTCTCCCTACTCTTTCATCACGCGCACAGGCACAGTGTCGTTTCTGATGTTCCAGAAGTCACACTGCGCACGTTCAATAAACCCCCGAAATCATTTGTTATATGTCAGCAAATTAATCGCTTGTTAAATTGGCACTGTGTATTTCTTGGGAGATCCTTCACTCAATTAGGAAGGCATTTAACAAAGGTTAAATATTAAAAGCCATGAATGTTTTCGTTGCCGTTGGTGTTTTTGTCCGCACGAAATCACGTCTTAAAAAAAGAGATATATAATAATTAAATAATAAAAACTTATACACAAATGTTTTCACTTTTTTGGATATTTCCTCTGTACGGGAACAAGGAAAACCTGAGAGGTGAAATATAATGAGAAACATATTTTTGGTAAGCAAGCCCATGACAGTATTTTTTTTTCTACACACATTGAAGCATCAACAGTTTCTCGAGATTCGTTTTCGCAATTTCCGAAGACTGTTACGTGATCTTAGCCTCTCCAATAGCTACATTACAATATTCACATTTTAGATGATGCTGTGAGATTTTTTTCTCTCGTATTCGTATCTCGGGAATTCGAGAAACCACAAGCGCCTACCCTACGCGCGGGCTGTCATTTCATCATCAAACACTATCATTTTCCCGAGTTGTGGTTTCTTGTCAGAACAAAGAACAACAGATCCAACGTTTTCCCAGTTCTGGAGAGTTCGCGTCCGTACATTAGCTGGGAACTCCTTCAGAAAGTCTCCACACATTCTCTTTCGGTGTTGCACATAATTAAATTCCTGCAAAACGAACAATTTAAAATAGTTCTTAACGTAATAGGATTAAGTATTGTGCTCGGTTTTTGTAGGATCACCAGATGTAAAACTACATTGACATTGAAAGTGCATCATTCGAAAAATTGTATAGCAACATACAGGAATAAAATTTAGACAAATCGAACAATAAAATACAAGTTTTGAACAAGTTTTTTACGTTTTTATAATTAATTTTATTTTAACATGTTCCGTTATTTAATATCTAATAACTTGTAATTATTTAAAGAGATGTAAAAAATTCTAAACCTTATATTATTTGAGTCTTTTTTAAAAATTGTTTTTGCCCACGTAATATACAGATAACTTTTTGAAATTAAAAACTTGCTGTTTTAATAACGTATCTCACTATCCAACTGGCGGTCCGCGATGTCATTTGTAGCCCGCGAAAAGTTATGAGGCAAAATGAAAGTCCATTTCATCCATGTCGAGGGAGAACATTGTGCGCCTAGCTCACGCGCCCTACCGGGATCAACACCGCTTTCAATAAAAAAAATAGATAAAGTTTAGAATTAAGGAAAATTTTTCTAGAAAATTCAGAAATTCAATATCATACCTACATGTTTCACAGCGTTATGTATGGTGTGTTCTTATATCATGCATGGTTTCATTCCCCCTCTCCCGTTTCAGTGTAGCCGAGCAAAGTGCCGAAATCACAAATGCGGGGAACTCAAAGTGTGGATCGCCTGAGTAATGTAGCCCGCAACCATATTAAAGTTTTGGTTGTGGAGCTTGAGGCCTTGCAAGTTGGGCACCTCTGATCTAGAAGAAACAAAATTTGTCCTGAAGCTACAGCCTCGATAAACCCTCAATTAGCCTCCTCTCCACACACTTGTTCAACGTTGACAAATATTTTTCCGTTACCTAAAGACTGGTGTATTCTGACGTTGGAGTTGTGACACTAGGAGAATTGTGAAATACGATGACTTGCAGATCAGCCGGCCGTCCACACTTCCTACTTGACAATTTCTCCGAAGGGAAAGAGGCGACGAATAAAGTTTTCTGATGTTAAGGAGCTGTAGAGTGAACCCGAGGTTAATGCTCCACATTTGTTTGCGGGAAAACACCTTGTTATTTAACAGAGCATTGAAGTTATGCAAGAAAACATAAACACAAGATAAGCGTACACATTAAAAGGGTACATTATCTTTTGCCGTTTGGTTCCGCAATTGAAGATTCGTAGGTCAAGTGTTCCTGTGTTCTCTTGGCAACGGTAGCCATAGCGGAATAACAGCCACAGCGGAATGCACGCAAGCATTACTGCTAACTCTCCTGCAACTCTCACCACGAGGTCCTAGGGTACGAGTCCCGACGGTAACAGGATTTTTAACACTCCCTAGATAGTTAGGTCGAAATCATCTGCTTTCTGCAGGAGGCTTCTGGCGACCGGCTGCTTTGATCGGTGGTTTTCCCTTGTGCCTTTTGATCAATATCAGTCGAATGCCGAAGCAGTACCCAAACAAACGGGCCACGGACCGCGCGCGATTTTTCCTTCCTTTTCTCTTGTCCCATACTCTCTTACACACATATATACACTAAAACATGATACAGCACATGCCGGGAGTTTAGAGCAGGTCTAGCTGGGACGGTGCCCCGCTGAGGGGAGATGCCTGGAGAGGGAAATTCCTCGCAAACCGTCGGGCACATTGGCGCCAGATCTCACCGCCCATTGGGGAGGAACACCACCGCATCCAGTATTAAAACATTTTCTTCATTAACGCGACAAATGACTGCAACAGTTGACGTGCCCGGAAACAATCAATCAATAAAGAATCGGACCGTACTTCAAGTATGCGGACGTCGAATTGCTCTAGTAGCGCCCAAAGAAGAAGGAGAAACGCATCTATGCATTCATCGACGCTAGAATTGCTGAATTACTTTACTACTAAGTGAATGTAGTATAGTGAGTGTTTTATATTTCGTCTAATCCTCTTAAAAACTGAATTGATGAGAAAACAAAAGCACGATAATGCTATCATCTCTTCGAATACGTGTTCCACCTTCGACAAAATAAAAAATTTCCTTTTTGTTGGGAGGGATGTTGTAACACAAGAAGAATGAGGAAGGCTACACCGGTGTTGAGAGTAGAGACTGGTGGCAATACGGCGATGACGTTAGTTCTGTGATTAATTGCAAATTCAGCATGTCATTCTCCGTACAAAAAGCGTTTCTCCCTGATCAGGTCAGAAAGGACTCTCCAGTTTCGATTGCCACCAAAATTCTATAGCTCTCCTGTTTGATGACGCAACTCATTTTTTAACAGACAGATATATCTTATGAATATGGGAAATAAATTGACTTATTTAATATGTAGTTAGGCATATGGAGCCCGTCAAACTAAGCCTTATTGTTGGTATATTGCGCTAGCTGGACTCAAGGATTAAATTAATTGCGAAGGCCGGAGACTCGCCGTTGACTTGGAAATGCGCAAGGAAGGCGTTGTTTTTTGTTTTTTGGCAAAGGCGTTTTATTACGTTCCTACTGATTCCAGTTATACTGCAATTTTCTTAACCATGTTCCTGACAGGAATCAACTGTTTGGCTGCCATTCAATCGGGAGCTCTTATGTAGCCACAGTGATGTCACTACGGTGACGTTCAAGCTCCCGATTGGATGAAACCGTCAACAGCTGATTCCTGTCAGAAGAAGAGTTAAGAAAATCGTAGAATACCTTAACACATACATTTTTTAATCATCACCAGCTATACAACGCAGTTCACACGCGCTCTATTCATCCATTTGGTTTAGGTATTTGTTAACAACAGCAAACCAAATCACTCGCGCGGGATGGGGCGGGGCGGGACTTGGGCTAGGTCCGGTGCGTCTTGGGCCCGCCCCCGCACAGCCTTTGTGCGCCCAGCCATAGACTAAAGAGGTATACACGTCTTTACGGCCCAGCGCAACGCCGAGGCGCAGCGGCAGCAGCTACGTGCAGCGCCAGGCGCAACGCCGCCGCTCGCGAGGGCACGACCGGAGAGAGCGAGCGCCGCCGCCGCCGCCGCCTCCGGGCGACGTCAACGCCGTAAAAAGCGGGCGAACGTGGCGCGCCCGCGAATCGCGCAGGAGGAAGGGGCGGGGAAGGACGCCGCGCCGCGCCGCGCCGCGCCGCGCCCCGCCACGCCCCGCCACGCCACGTCGCGCGCTGGAGACTGTGCGGAAGCCTTCCTCCTCCCTGGCTCGCTGGCTGGCTGGCTGGCTGGCTGCTAAGCGCCGCTCCCAGAGACCCCAGCGCGCTGCACCGTGGAATAGTGAAGCAACACGTAGCCAGAAGGAGGGACGGAGGGCAGGAGGGACGGAGGGCAGGAGGGACGGAGGGCAGGAGGGACGGAGGGCAGGAGGGACGGAGGGCAGGGGGGACGGTGGGCAGGAGGGACCGAGGGCAGGAGGGACGGAGGGCAGGAGAGACGGAGGGTAGGAGGGACGGAGGGCAGGAGGGCAGGAGGGACGGTGGGACGGAGGGCAGGAGGGACGGAGGGCAAGAGGGACGGAGAGCGGGAGGGCGGGCAGGAGGGCGGTCGGTCTTGAGAACCTTAAAACCCTTTGCGAAACACAAATAAAGTCTAATTCTGTTCGATGCTTGGTTGTGACGGTTGACATTTGGGAATGTTAAGTGAACTTCATATTTAAATTCAAACATATTTAGTAAAGCAGTGGCGCACCCACGGGGCGAGGACTCGTATAGCTTGACCCCGCCCCCCACTCCTCCGCCAGAAACCGATATCACATTTCACAAATATAGTATTTACTAATTTTCTACAGTAACGAAATAATGAATATTTCAATTGAATACAAAGTTATAAATCTACAAATGAAAAAGTCGCATAAATGAAAAATGTTTTCTTTATAAGAAAGTTGACTGCACACTGCACCATTAGTCTCCCCAATGAAGAAATTCTGATTGTGCCACTCTAGAAAATGAAGTATATTCAGGTCTTTCACGTCGCTTAATGGCAAGAAATGAGACAAAGTGGTGTGATAAATTACGAGAAAAAGTCTTCAGTCAATTTAGTCTTTAATGATCATTTGTTAACTGGCTTTAGGAAGAAAATTCAGACTACGACACTGGGCGGAAGTTTATTCTGAATCAGTCAGTGATATACAATTACCAATTACACAAGAGTTTTGACCATTTCGACTTGCAATGTAGGAAATTGCAAAACCCTAGGGAGGGTGACAAGCCATACGCCAAGTTATCTTCATTACACGGATATTATCATTTGTTTACAAGTTGAATTTGTTACATTTATTCTATGTAGAGTGTCACAGTTTAAGGATCGACAAAATGTACGATTCAAGCTGTAAAACACAAATATTTCAACCTCTCGTTAATTGTGATTTTTGGTTTACATCTCCTGCAGAGGATTCAAGATCGCAACCCTACTACTTCATGAGTAAAATAAATGATGGTGGAATATTTCGCGCAACACAGCTTTGTATCACAGCTAGCAATGCGGTGATTTGCGAACACGTGAAAATTGTCCTTTGAAACTGTACACGAGGAAAAGTACCGCTGGAGGAAGAGGTAAAAACAATACATGGTAGCCACACGGGAGACTCGCAGGAAGCGTGTTCGTCTCCTTCAGAAGGTAATTCTATAATTGGAATATCGAAAGTATTATGAAACAAATACGGACAGTTAATAAAACTTCAAGAATTCGTTTGATGTTGAAGTCCCATAAAATACATGGAGAGACGTGTTAATTGAGAAGCACTATCGACCAAGCAATTGTATCAGATTCATAATAAAACTGTTCCGTCTGTTTTTACATCACATCCTAGTTTAATACATTTCAGTCGTCAGGTGCGAAAAGAAATTATGAAATAGAATTTGCAAAAATTTGTGGTCATGTAGAGTGACATAAACATAATTTATTCTCTGGATTTCATCATCCGAGAAACATGATATTTAAAGTTGACAATGCGCTACATTCTTTTTGAGAACTAAAGTGGAATTCGATAGTTTCGTAATTCGTGACATTTGATATGCTTTTCGATTTCAACTTCCTCTGATGACGTAGAATTTCTCTTGAGTTCTCGATTTGTATGAGTAATTTGCAAATTTAAGTTCTTCACGGATGACTCAATAAGTCAATTAATTGCTCTAGACTCTCTTCTGCTTACACAGAAATGCACTTACTGAAAGGAAAATAGTAAGAGAAAATGAGAAAAAATAACGATATTAAACGGAGCTGGCCATATAAACAAAATTTATGAGTATATAACGAAACGCATGATAATATCAAACGCCCATATCGATGAATAAAAATACAAATCCATTAAACTGAGTATTATTTTGGGAACATGTGCATTTCAACACTTGTGTTCTGAAGACCAACTTGTATTCTGAAGTATGTCGAAATGCAAGAAATGCATATGTAACTGTACATCCCACGTGATGTCTTCATTCATTATTTCATACATTAATTACCGTTTTGGGGAACAACGTAACAAAAACGTGTGTAGTAAATGTCTCATTCCGCTTTTGTACATCTCCGTTAATATGATTTGTTAAGAGAAATGTTTTTCTGGGTGTGTGTACCGTTTATTATGTAATTTTTATTAAATATATACGATTTTCTGTGATTAGGTCTTCACCTCAGCATTTAAAAATCTCACACTTTTTTTTTTGTATTCACCGGTAGATACTGTCAATCACATGTTTTTACAATTTTTCTTTTTCCTGTGCCAATTAGAACGCTGAGAAACACACGTACACCTGTTATCCTTCAACTGTATTACACAACTTCCGTCCTCCGACTGGTCAGAGCCTCCACATCACTGAAGCGTGTGAACTGTCAGAGCATTCCTTTGTTTCGCGGAAGCTCGCCCCAGCCTTGGCATATACTACGCGTACAATGCACGAAATCTTTATGAAAACACACCAGAAAAACATTATTTGTATTAGCTTTGAACATTAAGAAGCATTACGGTGCATTAAGTTCACAATCGATTAATCCAAACATTTAGGCATTATGTAATGACAATCGGGAAACATTGATGGGGTTAATGAGTTTTGCGATAATATTAAGTCCTACTTTTGTGATTCTTGTTCACAATAGCAAAAAATATAATTTCAACTAGCAATAAAAAAGAATACATAAGTTTCACTTTAACTCTACGCTACGCTTTCACGCTAATAAATTTCATTGACAAATTGCACATTTGCCTAATCTCTCATTCTGATCAATCCCAGACTCTTACGCTATTTAATGAAATTTAATTAGGATTATCAGTGTCATTTGCATGACGATCAACTATATTATTGTCTAAACTATTTTTACCAGTGTATAAAAGAGAAAATGAACAAAAGAGGCGTCCTAATCAAAGTTGATACAAAAAAACTGATTCCAAGTATTACTTCGTTTTCGTAATACTGTACTGTTATTATCGACTTAATGCAACCAATTAGAAAAACGAAGAAACCGCTCAGCGTTCATTAAAAATTTAATAGCCTCCACTCTCCGCTATCGCTTTGGTTTACAAACTTCAACCGCGACTGCTTTTTAGTATTCATCGGCCTAATGTCGTCAGGAACTCTACTATAGTATTTAGTACTCTTCTGAGCTTTACATTCCCTGATCAAAACACAACCCGGCTGACAACCGGCGGGAACAACTTTCAGGTTTTTCTGCTTTTGAGGAATCACTCTTGGTAAGTGATTCTTCATCAATAGTGACGGAAGAATTCAGTATTTTAAATTTAAAAAATCGCTTTTTGAAAACAAGGCTGTAACATTTTATATCATTATAAAAATTAAGATTTAACATTTTGTAGCTTTTGTTGAGAAAATTATTAGTAAGGGAGAACTCTTTGAGATAAAATTATTTGATGTTTTTTCAATTTTCCCCTTAAAATAAGGAAATATGGAAAACTAATGTTTCGTAATTTGTGAACGTCAACAAATATGAAAGCATAAAAAGAATATAGAAGCAAAACGCATGCGACGTAGGCGAAGGGCCTTCCTCTCGTGAGCTTCTACGTAGAGCGAAGAGGAAGGCGAAACCCTTTGAAGCGACCGTGAGAGCTCAGGCTTTCAGGATTCGTTTTTTAAATGTTCTTATTTTTTACTTTGGTTAGCCAGTTATATCTTAATTATAAATTAATAAACACGGCCAATCTAAAATTATGTGTTTCCAAACATCGATGTCAATGTCGGTCGTCAATGTTGCATCCCTAGTTAGCGAACGCGAAGGAAACAATAAAATACAATTTTGCAATCATTTCGCAGATTCACGACCAGTTTGCACTTTATATGTGATTTCGCATTTTGCGATGGATTCCCCATTTTATCGCAGATTGAAAACCTTCAGAAACACACTGCACCGACCTTCAAACATACAATTACTCATTTATTCACCGATTGGTAACATTTCGCATTTTCAGCAATTGCTAAAACCTACCATCTCTACTCATCAAGTGACTCCGATTGAATCCAGCTTCCCCTGCCCTCGCCGCGCCACGCCGCGCCGTTCCCTAGGCAGCAACCGCGAGATCTTATCGATCGAATAGAGTCCGCGCCCACTGCGCTTGGTCTCTCGGGACATCGACCAAGGGTCGTGGCGCGGGGCGGGGCAGGGCGGGGCAGGGCGGGGCCGTCAGCGACCCTCGCGCGCACAAAGACCGACTCGGCGCGACGCGGCGCGGCGCTGCGCGGGCGTGAATCACGGCCGCGGCCGCGTCTCCCAGCCTCGCGCGGTGGCGGCGGCGGCGGCGGCGGCGGCGGCGGCGCACGCGTGCGCGCAGCTGGCGAGCGACGCCTCGCATCGCGGCGCGGCCGGAGGGCGTGGGACGCCGCGCGCTGGTGCGGGCGGCGCGCACTGGGCCCAACGCGCTGCCTTGCCCACGAAATAAATAAACGACAATGGGCAGTAACGTTTGAACATGTGATTATTAGCTCAGAATTGGAGAACAAGAGACAAGGAATAGTTGAAGATCACTCTCCTGTCTCTTTCTCCCTCTGCCTCCCTTTCTCCGTCTCCGTTTCTATCGGAAGGCGCCCATTATATCGCTCCTTATCACCCAACCGTATAGTATACTATTAACCCAGGAGTTCCCGCAATAGGTAGACTCACGCCGTGCCCGCAGTGTACTCTCAGATATAGCTGACATTTTCGTGAATGGGAATGATCTAAAGCTCCATTAACTGAAATGCGTTTTTTATTTGGTTTGTACATGTCTCTCAATACAATTGTTAATAATTTGTACACTTGTCTTAGACACGCCTGAAAATAATAGCATGATACGCACCGCTTACGCCAGGAGCTCACAATGCACTGGCGCCAGTGTACACAACGTATCTGACAGATATCGTGCAGCGCAGTGATCAATTTTCTGCATGCTCACGGGAAATGACCCATCGAAAAAATAAAAATAGAAGGCCAGGCGTACTCAGAAAAATACGATGAAGAAATACATGAAATATCAGACGCCTAATGCATCGCAATAATTCAGGAACACCAAAATCGCCCTGGCTTGGATCTCACAGATCTATTGCGAGCACACCCAGGTTCATGACTGCCTTGCGGTAGAAAGGGAAAAGGAGAGGAGGAGGTAAAGAGAGAAGAAGTTGTGGCAAAATTAAATTGTGCTCTCTTGTACACAACAGGTATTTTCTTTTCTTTTCTTGGGTTTCAACGGTATTCGTAAAAAACGACGACATGCCCCCCATTTTGGCGGCGTTGGCCCCACTGTGCGGAGGGTGCGGCAACGGCCTGCGCGGCGCGACAGCACGCGACTGCGATTGCGCCGGAATGCGAGTGTCCGCCGCGGAGCGACTGCTTAAGCAACGCGCGCCCCGCCCCGCCCACGCACGGCCACGGCCGCCACGCCGCGCCGCCGCCGCCGCCGCCGCCGCCGCCGCCGCGCTCGCACCGGCAGACTGCGTGACGAACCTTGCTCAATGGCTATCGACTCGCCGATGCCGACTTCCTGGAAGACGCCCGCGGAAACGAAGCTGTTACGATACTACGATGGAATGGAATCAGAGGTTTCGGAATCTGCAGTTCGAAAGTAAACTCATTCCAATAATTGTACCCCAGAGGTAAAGGACACTACACAATGTTTGGAGTAAAGAAACGTCTACTATTTGTCACTGAAAACAATTACATTCAGTTTTTTTAAATCCATCAGTGGCATCAAATACACGATGGATATATGTGTATTTGAACAAAAATGTTTTTCCTTTATTTACCCGGCAGGTATGAGATTTTCTCTACTAGAATTATCCACGTTTTTAAATTTTGTTTGATTCAATATTAAATATTTATTTTTGCGAAGCTACGAATTTGCCGCGTCGAAAATATTTGAGCATTTTATCCTTTTGTTTCTCATTTCTGAGTGTTAAATGACGAAACGTTAATGACCTGGGTTTAGTTCTCAGCAGTTGAGTCAACTTTGTGGTTGGGGAGACAATTTTGAAAGGACATTAGCAGGAAGAATTTTCTAACATTTTGCAGCGTTCGTATAATACGCAAGAGGAGAAGAATTGCTAGAGGCATGGCTGACTGTGTATATAACATTTCTTTCTGAAGTACATTTAGCAAGAATAATAAAAATCTTGTGAAAATGTGCAGGGAGATGTCGAATGCAAATTGAATAACATAAAATCATGACTGAATTTGATAGCTTGGTTCTTACTTCGAGAGTTCAGCCATTTGAAGCGAGTATTTTTCTTAGCATAATGAATATAAATTTTAATTTTGTTTATTGTTTCCACATCTGAATAACTCTTTCATCGATAACTTGTGTACAAATGAATTGCTGAGGCGACGCGATGAGTGTTGATTGCGAATAAATGCGATGCGGAAAGACGGGGAAACGAAAGAAACCCCAGAAAATCTGGCGGATATAACTTCCTGCGAATTACATACGGATTTGCTTCAAAAAACAGCTCAAGAACTGGAAGGCAGCATTAGGCCTTTCCCCAAGAACAGTTTTTCCAAGTTATCTTTCAAAGCCTATTCTTCGCGCCTCGTGCTGCCACCTGCTATCTAATAAGACGCCTTCACACTATCGGTATTCGCCGAGAGAGAGAGAGAGAGAGAGAGAGAGAGAGAGAGAGAGAGAGAGAGAGAGAGAGAATGGTCGCCGAATACCGTGTTGTATGGATGGGTCGCTTGCTCTTCGACGGGAGCCAAACTGTAAGTGCTCGTCCTACCCGCAGGGTGTCTATTGTTTGGGCACATCGAAGGTTGCGAATATTCGCCAAGCACCTCGGGTACTGGGATAGAGCGAGCAATGCTCGCTACTCGCCGATTGCGTGGAATCACCTTTAGATGCAGTTCAACAGCAACATCATAGAGTTGCCTTTCCTGCGGTCGTCTTCGCCAAAACCAAATGAAACACGCCAACGCATTTGAGAGGAAACAGGCTCGCGTTTGGTGTCCAAGGACGTCCAGGGGAGGGGGCATTCGCAGGAGGCGGCGAAGCAGTCGCGTGGCAAGGTACTCACAAGCTCCTGCGTGAATACCAAACGTACTCTCTTCTGTGCCATACACAAACTAGTGATACTACAACAGCACACACAGAAAAAAATCTATCATCATTATTGTACTTTTGCCGTTATATATTTTGCATTTTTTGAAAGTACTGAGTTCGCCGAAAATGGGACAAGCACCAATTTTCAACCGTCTCTTAACACATGAGAGAAGAATTTTTAAAGAAAAACGAGATGCCGTTTTTTAGAAAATATTGTTTTTTAAAAATTGCTTATTTTTCACCCAAAATATGTGAAAACTACTCATATTTTCGAAAAATTGTATATGGCTTTATTTCAAGATGTGTCTTAGAACAATAGATTTTATCAAGTAAAAAAAATCTAATATCTGTCGGTAGTTTTAGAAAGATTCCGAAGAAAATTGAAGTTTGGAAATTTTTGAAAATCAGGAATTTCAATAGAAATAGACCTGCGTCATTCTTTTAAGCGTCTTTTGCTCTTTCCGGAGACAAAGTTTAAAACAAAAAAGAAATTGGTGCCATTATTGAGAAAATGTTGAAAATCATGTAAAGTTCTCTCAAAAGTCAAAATTTTCATTTTAAACTCGCAGGGCCTCGAGTTCATTCAGATTGATCGGGAAATATCAATTTTGGAGAGAATCGTCTGAATGCCACTATCCTTGATCATACACAGACAGGTGGTTTGTCGTCAATCAATTTTTCGTTATGAAGGATCCACAAAACATTTTATGTCGCAAAATTGCTGATTTCCAGCAAACGATTACACTACTTGCTCTTCTTACGTAGCAAGGTGAGAAAGCAAAAACAAGTGATTTGGTGAAGCAATGCTTCGAAAAGTCTTTGCATGCTATTTAATAATCAGTAGTTTTTCTGTCATTAATACACTTTGTAACTTCTTTTGAATACGTATTGAATTTAAATACCTTTTGAACTCATGATAGCGTTACTTACTTGTTTATTGAAAATAGCAGTGATAATTATTTTTATTCTCCAGTGTACTATTTTTAATTTTTAGAAACGCGAAGAGAACACGCTTTCTTTATTTCTTTGTAACCTATAACCACAATACATGTATAATGAAATGCGTTGCATTAATCATTGTACGGTATGAGATAAAATAATACTATTTATTTGGTAGTTAAGTTTACCATTCTTATAACTCGCCACTATAAAGATTGAAATACGCAAGAAAATCAGTCTCGATTCTTATGTTTGAAGAGTGAAATGTTGACTCGCAGTTACAATACTCACATCACAAACTCAACGCATGATCTACATATAGTACATTAACTTAATTTCCATAATAACACGTGATGTTTGTTATCTAAGTAAATACTATCGAAGTTCTTATGTAAGACTGTGTCTTGGCCCTGTTTACTGTGAAGAAGATCAGAGATCACGTCCTGTAGCTCGTTATTTTTTATGAGCACACTGTGGCCGTGTCATGGTTTTCTTTGCGTCATTCCTATCGTGCTAGGAGTACTTTTCTGCGGTCTACAGAAGCCTCAAGTGGTAAATTCTCCTGAATCTCAGCTGTGCAGCCAGTGGGTGATAAACAGGAAGGAACTGTCGCTTCCCTATGATACATCTTGCGGCTACATTAGTTGAGCGATAAGAACGAAGCCATGAAATACATGGTCCTGGTTTTTTGTAACCTAACTGTAAGTCATGAAAATAACTGTTACCGTAAAAAACAATTCTGTTTAGATTCATAGTTTGAGTCCTGTTACATCAAAACGATATACTCGTGCTCATTTTTTGGTATTATGTTCCTTTTCAGATTCTCGCATGACCAGTTTATTGATATTAAACGCTGCAATATATTAGATCTCCATTACGCCTTCCTAATTTTCTACGATTATTCCGATCTCGGGATTCAGTATAAGACACTGATATTTGATAATTGTCGCTGAAGTTTATTGACAAATTTACAGCGAATTATGATTTGAAGACATATTACTCCATGGTAATGTCTGAATAGCAGAGACCATTCAACAGTCTCCTCCAGGTAAGTCCAGACGGCGGAAAGAAGGTCGCGTGATCCACGGTAATTTAGGTCGTCAAACACCTCCTTACGGAACAGGGTTGCCAAATTGTGAAAAAACGGTGCTGGGAAACCATTCGGAATGAGGAAGGCAATGAAAAAGTTCATCCTATTGGATTTATCTTTATACTATTTCTATGGACCAATAAGCAGGACGATCCGTCACATCAAAACGCAAGCAATTCTTCGAACCCACCTCGCTATCGCGCTTTCTCTCAAATAGGGTCGAAGTGAAGCGAGGCCGACCATTCACGAGAACAAAGGCGCGTGACGTCAACGGGGCGAGAAGGCTGCTGCAAGCGCGCGTCCTGCGATTCCGCCGAGGCGACGCGCGACGCTCTGTGACGCGACAGAGCGCGGCTTCCTGGAAGGCGGCGCCACCGCACCGCCGCGCCGCCGCCGCGCCGCCGCCGCCGCGCCGCCGCCGCCGCCGCCGCGCCGCCGCCGCCGCGCCACGAAGCCCTCGCTGCGCCTCGGCCATCTGGCGCGCGCGGCCCGTTGCCGCCGGCCGGCCGATGCTCCCGCGAATCGCAACCCCTCTATACTGCGATTTTCGTAACTTTGTCCCTGACAGAACTCAGCTGTTCACGTGGATGATCTCAACTCAGCCTTCGACGCGGCGTCACCCGTACAGCCAAAATCATCCACATGACTCCGGCCGCGGAAGCCTACGACTTCAATCAGCTGTTCACGGTTTCATCCAATCGGGAGCTTGAACGTCACCATAGTGACGTCACTGTCGCTATGATTGGATGGCAGCGAAACAGCTATATAGTGTTTTTTTAACTCTGCCCCTCAAGCCCCTATGGCCACGATGGAATATCACCCGGCATTTCGCTTCTTTCTCTCTCGTGCCGCTAGACGTCGCATGATCGCAAGCACTGCTTGATACGGTCGTGATCATGCGATATCTGGCGGCACGACTGACAACGTCGCCAAATACCGTGACATATTCTATCGTGAAGACGGGCCTTTAGGGGCAAAGGTAGAAAAATCGGAGTAAACATGGCGTTTTTTTTACTACACCGAAAAATTCTCTCCTAATTTAGGAACAATTTATTACGTCTTCTGAAGGGAGGGAGCTTGATGTACGTAACGGAAGGGAGCATTTATCCAAAATCTCTATGACAATGAATATGTATGTCACATGGACAGCACACACAATTCACCATCTTTGTGCACAAGGGTCGCCAAGTGTTTAATGTGGAATTGCCACCTAATTCCTATGCGGCAACGCAAGATACCGACAAGATTCTTCTGAACGCAATTATGTAGAAGTAAATTATGGTAAGTCTTAGTATTTCTCCATTGACCGTCAAATGCGTTTAATTTTTTGAACATAAATATTTATTGCCTTTTGAATAATTATCTTCGAATAAAAAATAAATTTGAAAGATCTCAACTTCACATCAGTATCTGATGCATTTTCTTTTTAACTTCCAGATTGTCTAGTCAAATATTCTAAATTTAAAAAAACAATATTTAGCTCATCTTCATAATTCTTTCAAATAACCAATGAAAAGTAATAATGTTTTACTATCGAATGCGACTTGAAAATCTATACTAATAGAAGGAATTCAAGGACCAACATCGATACCTCAAAAAGTAGTGTAAGAATACATACGAAATTTTTACAGCGTCGTCTTCAGGACTGTCGTAATGTCCTTGCATAATTTTGTAGACATTAATACAACACAAATGAAGAAAATAAATAATTTAAATAAAATATTGATAGATGCAACCCGATCATTATTTCTTGCTTGTCGCTAACAGCAGGTTGGATTCTAATGGATCCAAAGGCCAGTAGGATCACGTTATAAAATTCTAAGATTTTTATGTTCTAATCGTTTAACATTTAAATGAACATTTTGTAACACCATTGTTAACTGTTTCTTTCAAGTTGTTAACAAAGAAAATAAATTAAATACGTTCACACGGTAGTAGTTTTTATAATACACCATTGGTGGAGTGCATGCAGCCGTCACAGTAAAAGTGCAGTGCATGTATTATTGATGCATTGAATTTCTTCAGTACATGCGATTATTACAAGCAGTTTCGACATCGAACTCTGAGCGGGATGTTTGTTGGCGTTGGAGTTAACATATTAATTAGGTTAATGTATTTTGAATCCCTTTATAGTGCTGGTTTAACGTTTATTGTAACGATTTTAAATGAATGATAGTATTTTTGCTTACGTAAAAACATATTGAAACATATCTTATCAAAACGTTGAACATTTTCTTGAAAAAATGTATTTGTAGAATTATTTTTTACAAAAAAATGGACATTTAAATAGGGACTTTTAAGAAAACACTTCTAGTCCCTGAGGAAAGCAGAGCAGATCAAAATCTAATAGTAATTTCCCAAACAATAAAATTAAAGAAAATTATAGTATTTTATCAAAATTTGAACCAATTGCATTGAAAATAGTAATCTTAAACCTGTGGTTTAAATGAACTTGATCTTTTTCGTATTTCACACGGATTGGATGTCATGGAAGCCGGGGCAACGCCGGGTCCTTTGCTAGTGACATATATTCACCGAGATTGACGCATTGTCAAATGCATTATATATTTTTGGTTCCCATGTACTTCCGGGAAGCAAGAAAAGTAAATAATTTCTTTTCCAGATAGTCATGAAGTATTATATATGATGTGAAAGAACAGATTAGCTTATTGGAAGCAGGAAAAGCAGCTTCCGTTTATGAGTTATTTGTGACATAACTGACGCCATTTGCAACTGAGACAAGTACTGCGCCCACAAACCGAACTCCATCAATTACATTTTCAATGCACAGCCTACTCTACGTTTTAAAAAGAAAATAAATCTCCCGAACAGTTTTGTGTCCTCAAAGTTTGATCCTTTGAAACGTTATAATCTAACACGTGTAGCCGTATACAATAATAGAGCATTATCAGCAAAATATTTCTGGACGTTTTTTTGACTGGCTTGTCTTTTTTTTTGAGGTCGTTTTGCAACACACTCTCGGAGGAGAATTGGATCTTGTCAATGTTGACATTTTCTCTCATCTTCTTTTCGATTTCCACATTAAAACAAATTAATTATCCCTTAATGTCTGCCCTCATTTATCACAAAATGATTCATCGAACTATCAAACAGACGAAAGTGCATGATAGGTCAGAAATCAGTTTTTATTGCAAATGAGTAAGTAAAATTCTTGGAAAGGATGTTAAATGACTTATGACTTCTGATTCTGCATTAATGAACTAAATTGTAATTTCTCTATAATCACACCCAAAATGATGCATCTTTTTATCCTTCTTAAGAATTTAAGTTTGTTGAAAATTAAGATTGTTTCCAGTAATTTTTCTAAATAGTACATTTGTTTCCATTACGAAAATTACATGTATCATCTTTCAGATTTATTTACCACTACATAACTAAACTTAATTTTTGAACAGCTTTAAAGGTCCTCTTTCACTTCGCCATTAATAAAGACATTATTATTATTATTATTACTATTATTATTATTATTATTATTATTTCTTCATAACACGACTACAGATGTTATGAGTCGGATGAGTATAAAATCTATTATTATTATTATTATTATTATTATTATTATTATTATTATTATTATTCACTTCATTGTAGAACTTTTCTGTGGACTTTCGTATTCTCCCGTGATGAAAAATTATTTTCAGATCGCTTTCCAAAGGACCGATTCTGCTTTACAAAAACCTTACCATGATTATAGTTCGTGTGAATCACTCTCAAGAGTTTCATAAGCAGGTTATAAAGATAAAGAAACAAAAAGTGAGTGAAAGATTATTGCGTATCTCTCATTATTTTTGGAAGGCTTTAACAGTGTAGTGACGTTAGGTAGGTTCGCTCACAGATAATTACAGTAATATATCTGTGTTTGAGATGAAGCCTTAAAATAATTATTGATAACTATTCACGCATAATGATGAAATTACTATTACACAGTATAAGAGTTTCAAGCAATGAAGAAAATAATAATGTTATATTCTGATGCAATCGATTAAAAATTATACTTCTCAAAAGTATCTGTGGACTGCTTCATGAATATTAATTAATTGTAACAACATTGTCAAAAATAACTCAGATGTTTTTGTAAGCTCGTATTTTATCAGCGTCAAAACTCTCGCAGCACTCTGAATTCGAAACCGCAGAACTGAAAATTTCCTTCTAAAGCAGAATTTTCTTAATTAAAAGTAGATGATGTAAGAAAAACACAAGAAATATTGAAGCAAAATAAATGTTTTTGTAAGACAGAATATTATTCATTGCTCCTTCCCTACATAAAGTATTTTGGAATAACATCATTCATTGGCTTCGTTTTCGTAACTCGCCATTACAGACGCATGAGAAAGAATATTGCTATTATTGATCAATGAAAATATAGGGTTGATATTAATAAGTTGTCCTTTCGTATTGATGTCATTTACTATGAATGCTGGTTAACCACACTTAAGTCTGGCGGTAAGTTTCGAATTAATGGTGAACAGTACAGTGAATTAATGGTAACAGTACTTCGACCTACGTATACACGTGGTTTCCTAAAAGCAAAGCCAAATACAGAGCACATATTATAATTCTAAATTTTAAAGAAAACTGTAAAGAAATATTTGAAAAATTTTTTGGCAAATTTATAATGGATATTAGGAATATGTGTAATCTTGAATTGATTAACTTAGTAATTAGATAAGTTCTTGATTCTTTAATTTGCATTTGAAGAACAGAATCCCCGATCACCTCCCGTAAAATTTGTGTGTGCATATTCCTCGCTTATTACTTTTTTCTGAGTAAAATAACATTACTATGGGAATAGTTGTAACAGGTGAAACGGCCTTGAATTTTAAGTTCACTAGCACATTTAGTCGCTCGGAAAGTAGCCGCTAGAAAGGTTTCCAAGCAACAATGTGCTGCAAGTTACATTTTATGTAACTGGAATTATTCAATTATCTTGTAATATATTTTTCATTTGTATTAATTTTCCACTAAAAATTAACGATTTTCGAGCAAATTATGGACAGTCTCTCGCTCCAATGGGGGAGGCATACTATATCCAGGGAACACCTTCCTGGATATAACATTCACTGCATGGGACTAATGACGCAAGTAGTGCCCTGAACCAATAAATATTCACTCGTCGCAAAAAAAAAAGTAAAACATGTAGAAGAGTTATTCAAGTATCAAGGACATTATTAGGGTTCTAATGATCAAGCGGCGACAAAAACCCCTCGGGTGAAAGGTCCTTGGACTTTTTTGACGCCGCGCCGCTCGATCATTGGAACCAGTTAAACCTCGTGATACATACATGATTTTATTTTTTATGTAATTTTAATTATTCAGATTGACTTACGTATTTACAAATTAACTAGTTGTTAACTTGATTTGGTTTATCTTTTCGTATTTCCTTCCCATAATTCCCTTCATAAGAGAACATGGAACACCATTCAACTTTCATATTTCCCTCACAACCACGATCCTCCAGGAAAGATACGCCGTGTATACAGAGTTGTATCTAGTTATTCAGGCGCTCATGGCAAGCATAGAATTTGCGCCCCCTGTGAGGATACTTCGGATTAGGATTTTTGTTATTTGCTTTGGCGGGTATACTCCAAATAGCGCCCTTTGTAAGTGGCGCCCATGGCACGTGCCATGCCTGCCATACCGTAGATACGCCTCTGCGTGTATATCGAACTCCGTATCGACAGCAATAACAAGCAATAACGTATCAGGACAAAAAAAAGACATTTATTAGAGCCGAAGCCCTGTGCAGCTGGGGACGTGGCCGCCCACACGTCCGACGGCGGCGGCTTAACCAGAGGGCGGAGCGGAGGACGCGAATGCGGCTAATCGCGGCTCTTCCCGTGACGAGGCGCAGCTGACCTCCGCGGAGCACAGGGTCATCGCCACCGCACTCCGGGAACACCGCGCCGCGCCCCGCAGATACGCGGCGGCGCGGCGCGGCGCGGCGCGGCGATCCTCGCCTTAATAGCCGGGGACGCAAGGCGCACAGTCGCGTGCAGCACTGCGCTCTCGCATGGCCCCCTCTTCTTGCGAGAGATGGGTAATTAAATACGGCGATAAATACCCGTGCCATTAGGAAAGTTTGTCTTCTTTTTGGGTGTAGTACTATGCATTTGGCGCGCCCGTGAGTGTTTACCAGTTTACCGACGTGAAATATTCTTGAGATTATGAAAGGCGCTAGGACAATCTGAACAGGACGTGCGTCAGGCCAACGTATCCTACGATTTGGCATTACGTTTTAGAAGATTTTGATCAGGGATCTACAAAATATGGGAATATTTACGGTCGGTTGAAGTGGATAAATTATTTTTGAGAGAAGTTCAGAATCTCGTACGAGCACTGTCCCAAGAGTTTAGTATGACACTTTTCTCTCAGTGTAATATTTTATTTACTAAATACGACCCGAAATTACACACCGCAATCTAATTAATACTTACCTCTAGTAATCAACCGATTACCAGAGACTCTCCTTACCTTGGTTCCTAGGATGCAGATAAAGATCTACGGCCGTTATGTGTATTATTTGATCTAATAAATTCAAGATATAATTCCTCAGATGGCATTTTGAAACAATATGTTTGGTGCGAATCACAAAATCCTATTTTTTGTCCCTGTTTTAGTTTTTCATTGGCGCCAGAACACCTGGCCGAGAAAAACGAAAAGTGTTCTTCTCAGAAGACTATTTTCTGTCTGCCAAACTCGCTTCATTTCCTTGCCAGGACACCAAGTAAGAACACGAATCTTGTGGTCAGTTGGATCTTTGAACTCGAGGAGCAATGACTTGGCAACGCAGGATGCAGCCGTTCCCGCCTGCTCGCTACTCTTCCATGGCGGCTCGTTACGGTTCTTTCGAAGCGGAGAGAGGCTCCGAGATCCGGTCTCGAACGTTACGTAAGACAATGGCTCGGTAATAGCTGGCGGTATCTGATGTTTAATTGGGAATACTCTGGACGGCAGACGTCCACCTGCAAGTCAGACATCGCGATTGTAATGTTCTACTTCACATAGCACCGATAATAAGTTCATTAACGTCAGAACAACAGGGCGGAGAACAAATATAACTGTAACTAACATAAAAGAAACTGATGCCTCAGAGAATGGTTCTGTGAGATTGTGTAGTGCAAGTTGAAGGTAACATCCATGATATCAATCAGTTAATATACGATTGCTATTTTTAGAGCACATTTTTTTAAAATTTCACTTTGTAGTTGAAACCTCTAACACCAAGTTGCAACCATTGGGCAACATCCAGATATGGATAACCCTAATCCCTCGGTAATATTTCCCCTACAAAATTTATTTGTGAAATTTCCATAATCCAATGTTCTTCGCAATAGATGTTCATTAAATTTTGTTTTCATGACATAATAATTTACAGATAATATTAAAAATAATACCCTATTACAATTAAACAAACTCAAAAGAGTTTTGTAAACGAATTTACATCACAAATTGAAAATATATATTATACTGAATTCGATGTGAGAGAAAATTAGTTTTTTACATTTGTTCCTGAACAATGATACCAATGCATTGTAGTTCTTCTTTCTGCCAATGACCCGAGAGTGTTCTGGATGTCTGAGAGAGAAGAAGCACTGAAAGCGTAGGGCGCGAAGGAATCAGGCTGCCGCGTGGCCCGCAGGAACGACGTGCTCGCGTGATTTCCGAACATCTACATAAGGTTGTTCCGGTTGTGACGGCAACGCGCCCGCGACGGTGCCGGCGTCGACGACCTTTGGTCTCCCTGACCTACTTACTCTTGGAAGCCGCCTCCTAACGGGTCTTGGACATTACCTCCTCCTCCTCGTCTATCCCTTTTGTTCAGCTAGCAGTGCCGTAGGACGTCAACACAGTAGAGTCAGTACTTCCAGTTATTGGTGTGGGTTATATATTTGTTCATAGGAAATGCAAATTCATTATTCGCGAATAAATAATTTTAATACACACAATGCAAATAACAAGCGCGTGGAGTTACTTGCCATTCATTATCGTTGATTTTTGTTACCTGGGACAGTTTAATGTTTGTTTTTTAGGTGATGATGATTCCTTAAGTACTAATATATATGAATAATTTTCTGTTGTACTGCTAGTAGCTGCTTGTTCCATGAATGTTCAAATGTTCTTTTTACCGTACATCATATTAATGATTTCATTGGTGTTTGAATAGAATGTCTATTCATCTGCGTGATTCAGCCATCGGTTAACATTTTACGTATTAGAAACTTTACAGAAGACCCGATGATGAAACATGTATATTAAACGTATCACACCGAGAGATGACATCCATAATTGTAAATACGAGGGTTCTCAAATACTGTAGTGACTCGTTTGTCCTTCCTTCTATGGGTACACTTAGCATTCAAAATCTAACCAACTTCGTTATGGCAAATTATCACTTGGGTTTCGTGTCACCTAATAATTCTATATTCTACGTGTAACGTTAGAGCCCTTTTCAAAGTACAATGCATGATTCGCCATGCACGACTGGAGGAATGAATCACTTCTTTGCATGATTCCAAACAATGGGAACTATTTTCGCGCTACGGTTGGAGAATACCTTTCTTGGAAGCCAAACTACAATTCGTCATCCTCTTTATGGATGCTTACAAGTTCGCCTGATGCATCGGACCTCCAATTTCGCAAACGTCCGTGAACTTCGCGCATCCTGAATGCTCCGGAGAGGTCCGCCGTCCTTGCCACATCAAAGGCCGCTTTCGATTCCGGCTACCTGGCCAGACCGTGACATTGAAAGTTCTTTCCAGACGACTCTTCCGCACAACCACGAGTTTCTCCCAGGGCTGCACGCAGCTTCCGTTACAAAACAAGCAACTCATTGTTATGCGAGGTTTCTCATGGTTTTAAGAATGGTGAACGCGGATTATGTTGGAATACACATAGAACCGGACAACGGGGAATAACGAACGGTCCTGCAGTTCTGGCTCTGAGGAACGGATCGTAATTGACACCAAATGTAGGTACTCAGAGGAAAATATGGCTTTTCAGTAATAATTTAGTATTTTTAACGTTAAGATACGATTAAAAATCTCACTCTTTTAAGGAGAAGCCGATCAAATACTAAATGTGGGATCACACTAATTCCTGGATTTGGTTCTGTCGAACATTAAACAATACACTCAATATAGATAACTAAACGACAAAGGTTATTGCCTTTTCAACTTAAGAAGATTTTTTTACTTCTACGCTCAATCTGTTCGGTCCTGGACATTTATTGACCCAAATATCAACCTTCGGGCACGAAAATATGTAAATAATATTATTTTATTCTGTTAGGTTATGGCATTAATCAGTACAGAAAGGCAGGTGTAAATCTATTCCATAAAGTGTCTTTCAGATTACAATATATAATTACACTTGAAGCACACATTTGGAAATGGGGTTTCTTAACTAGAAATATTTCGATGTTAAATACTTAGAAAGGGCAAGGAATATGCGTCTATGACGATTATGATATTCGAATTCTCGAGTTTGGGAGACTAGTTGAGAAGAAATGTACTTAATGACCTCGATTATTTTGGCCAAGGTTTAAAAATATTAAACAATTTAATGTCACAGAACATGATGTACCTGGAGGCGCGGAACAATCATCTAGGCTTCTTCTGGAGATGGGTGTATTGTGTGATACCCCCAAAACTAGCAGGTCGCCGCCAGTGGGTATTTTCATGTAAAATTTTATTTGTATGTTTGCAAATTCACAGTAAACATAAATTATAAAAATATTACAGTTGCCCGGCTTGTCTGTTCCCGAGCACAGAAAGTTACGAAGAAAAGTATCGATTAAAATTCTAGTTTCATTCATTAGATTTAATTATCGTCATTCTAATGAATCAAGTCATAACGATTCATGTAAACGTCGGAAAGAGAGTAGGCTTACAATAATTCACAGTGTTTCGCCAATGTATGCATTAAAACCATAAAAACGGAACATTAAAACCATCAAACATACATGTTTTTCTAGATTTTTTTCAATATATCTTACAGGGAACTGAGTAGGAATTGTTCTAATAATTTGTCTTGTCAAGAGAAATTTAATTTAAAAATCTCTTGGATAATCAATTTATCTCACTTTTCCTCGAAACATCTGTCAGAGCCCCCTATTCGCTTATCGTCATCTAGCCTTGCGTATCAGAGATATTTGAATTTCAAATATTTGTCAATATTCTATGACAAAATGTGTAGAAATATTTCATACTTTGCGGATATTATTTGTTTAGAGTATTAATATTAGGATTTAATAACACATTTCTTGCGCGTTTTGGGACAAAATACAGAGAGCAAGGAAGAAGAGAAGATATCACACGATATTTCATATTATACTTATAATAGATAATACGACGAATGCTTTGAAAATTATCGATAAATTCCCGACTCGTGAAGCGAGGAGGGGGATTTATCTGAGACGTTGTAAAGCACGAGTGGAATTTAATAGAACTATTCCACGAATGAAATTATATCCAACAGAGTTCCAAAATGCGCCAAATGTTGAGAACAATTGAAAGCTATATTAAAATCAAAGAGGTAGTGTTGTTAAATAGTACATACGCGTTTTTTTGGACATCGACCTAGCGATCGATGTATACCGCTTCCTAAGATAGATGAGTCACAGTGTATGATTAGGGTGGAGCGGTAAGAAAAATCGGATAGAAAAAACGATAAACCTTTTGAGATACACCGTTCTAATTGGGGCATTTTGTATGTATATTTGAACAGTATTGGTTTCAACTTCACGAATGGAATAGTCTGCCTAATTCACAATTCATCCTTATTCGTATAAAAATAAAATGCAGATAGATTGATTTAAATTGTTCATTATATAATTTACAATACTTAATTTGAATATAAAATTTGATTTTATTCAGAGGCATGAGCATTTAGAATTCATATCGAACGGCCTTTCGTTTATGGAGGTGTCGATGCCATGTCCTGGGGGCCGTGCTGCGCATGCGTGCGTCCCTCATCTCGGACGCATCACCTCCGAGGGGAGGCCGCCCCAGAATAGGCCCTGCTCAGCTGACGGCGACGTCACGGCGAGGTCACCTGCCGGCGGCAGGCGGGGCGGGGCGGGGCAGGGCGGTGTGGGTGGGGGTGCGGAATGTTGGGGGGGGGCGCTGACGTCAGGCGCGGAACGCTGCGTCTGGCGCGGGAATCGCATCGGGCGCGCTCCGCCGCAGGTGGTGGTATACTAAGGCGCCCAGCGCCCAAGGTCGCCGCGCAGGTAAACAGAGCCGTCTCAGCGCAGCGCGCGCTGGACGAGAGGATACAAAGAGAAGGCGGCGGCGGCGGCCGCGCCGCGGAGCTGCAACTCGCAAGAAGGCTGCTTTGTGTGCTGAGGGTGGCGTCGTGGCTTCAAACGCCAAGTCTGTTGGCGGTAGATATGACGACATGTTGTCTCGTATCACCATCAAAGAGTTTTAAAATGCTGACTCGCCTAAAAGCATTAAATTCATCTTTTTTTCATCGTATCTATCTTTATTCCCTCTGGAAACCAAAACAAATAATGTCTTGAACATCACCGTCACTTGAATGCTTTTTTTCAAGGTTGCGTTGCTTGTTTACTACATTGTTCATAAATAAATTATTATCATACTATTTCAAGAGATTTTGAAATAATTTACAAATTCCCGTTACTAGACTGTACTGGCGAGTACATTTAGAAGCTAAAATCTCGATTAACATTTAGTCTGTTTGACCAATAAAGATATTACTAAACCCGAATGAAATATGCAAAACAATTTTCAGCATACAGTGTATCGCGAAGTAAGCTTGTTATATTGTTGTCAAAAATACAAATATGCATAACCGTTATTAAAGTGATACAAAATTCGATGAAGTATCGCTGATATACGCCAGGGATGGCTTGAAGTCGAAGTAAATACTTACTCTCAAGTACTTAAGTGGCCTATGGTCAAAATAGTCTCGTTAACGTATTAACAGAATTATTAAATAAATTTAGTTCAGTCCACCTTCTGTTTGTTTGAACTGAAAGTAAATTAATTTCACGTTTTATTCGAAAAAATCGAAGTTATATCAAGCCGCCGGAATTAGAACATTATTTACAGTTTGCCACTGGTGTCATGACGCCCTTCGGTCTCGATATTTCTCACGTTACTCGAAACGGTCATATTTCTCTGCCTCGAAACAATAGAATGGTTACGAGACAGCATGTTGCGTCTTTTTTTCCCCAAAACTGTTCCCGGTTCAGTCATCTTAAGTAATGTCTTTAATTGTCTCACAAAAGCGCAAAAATGAAGATGGACGAGCCGAGGGGGATAAGGAGAGCGGAGAGACAGATGTGGAGCCTGGCAGCGTTTCGCGGCCTTGAGTGCAGCGCGACGACTCCGTGGAAGTGGACCGCGTGTTTACACACCAGAGTAATTCGGTCAGCACCTTAGGAGGCGGCCCCGCGGCGCAGGTCGGAAGCCAAGGGGCCAGGTTACCAAAGGCCGGATTCCGCGATCATTTAACTTAACAGGTTCACCCGCAACAGCGAATGTGTAGGCCAGGGCATGTTTGTAAACAAACCGCCGAAGTTATTTCCAAGAACTTTAATTTTCTGGCCGAGTCAGTTCTCAGAACAGAAATGATGGAAATCTATTACGTCACGCCAGACTGCATGCCGTAGGGAGCCAGTTGGTGCACTACGTTATCAGAGCGATTACAGATTCGAGCTTCATGGCACTGAGAGAAACTTAACCCTTTTTTTTGTAACTAAGGCTCAAGATAACCGTTCAGATGTACAAATGCAGAAATTACATATATTCTTTATACGTCAGATTGATTAGTTTTAGCTGTTACAAATTTGTTAAGAGGAAACATAATTATGTCAACATGGTAATATTATCCAAAATACGCATTGATCATGGGATGTGTACATGTAATATATGCTAAACAATTAAGTATCGTTCTACATGAATCATTTGTAAATCACCATGATCTACATCAATCATAATAAAAATACATAAATAAATTCCCAGGTGGGCAGTGGGCACACTGTTACATAGGCGTGAGGCATATTACTTTGCTATAGAAGCGTACGCGATTTGAGGTGTGATGTTTCAAAGGGCGGACCGGCCTACCCACTCACTCTCTCACTCACTCATTCTATCAATCACCCATCCTTTAACTCATCCATTCACGTAGTACATAGTCACGCAGTTCACGTAATCACGTGGTCACTCATTCACTCAAAAGACACGAGAAAATAACAGCCCACTGAGTCACTTCCTACATTCCCTGAAATGTACACCTCTAACACAAGGAAGTAGCTCAGGCGTCTCGTACCTGCGTACGAGGTCGCCTTCCACCGATCTGCGAACGCCCACCTGCCGCCTGCCGTGCCGAGGCGTTGCATCACCCGCGCCGCCAGCCACGGGGCGTCGCTGGGCGGAAGGCGGGCGGTCCGGTCGCCCGCCGTCTCCGAGCGTTCACCTTTCGATTAGGGGCGCCCGGCTTGTCAACAACGTCGCTCCCGCCCGCCCGTCCGCGAGCCATCCACGTGGTGGCGTTCGAGGAACCACTTGCGCCCACTTTAGTACTCCATAATGGCCCCGCGCTGACTCAGTGATGGCTGTTTAGCCGCAGTCGTCGCGATGCGTCGCCTCCCCCGCATACGTGATGCTGGGCCGCTCCGCCCCTCTCCTCTTGGCGCTCGACGCGCCCAATCAGCCCGCGGAGGCGGGGGCGTGGGCGGAGGCGAAGGCGAAGACGACGGCGCTCGGGTTTCTCGTGGAAGGTTCCAGGCCGAGGAGCGCTGACTCCGTTAGAAGGCGCTCTACGCCACTAACCACTGTACTTCGGTTTTTCTTTCTTGGGGCGTCGGGGTGGGTCATCAAAATGGAACATCTCACGGTATTTCGCATCGTTCTCGGTTGTGCCGGTAGGATTCGCATGATCGCGACTGTATCGAGCAGTGCAGGCGATCATGCGACTCCTAGCGGCACAGCCGAGAACGACGCGAAATACCGTGAGATATTCCATTTTGATGACATCCCCCCACCCGCCAAGAAAGAAAAACCGAAGTGTAGAGTCCCTAGAAACAGAGAGTAGCGCATTCCTTTGCGCCGCCGATTCCGCCATTTTACATTCAGTTGAACTGTGCGGTATTGTGAGTGAGCTGGGAACCGCCTATCTACCAAAAACAAGTGATAATATACTGGAAACTCTTCATAATGCCTCGAATTGTTATCATTTTTCCTTCACTTCTAAATTGCTACCTGGTGGTGCTACTGGGCGAAAGGATATGTAAATGGCGGCGGCCGTTCAGTATGCGCTACTCTCTTTATCTAGGGATTCTACTAACCACTAGACTCCCTAGATACAGAGAGCAGCGCAACCGCCATCATTTAATAACCTCTCACCCGATAGCTCCGCCAGGCAAGCAATCAGGAGCTGAAGGAAAATTATGACAATTGGTGAGGTTGTGGAGATTTTCAAGAATATTAACATTGGTTTGGGATAGATTCATGGTTCTCAACACATTTCAATTCTCCTGACATCTGAATATAAAATAGCGAGTTCGGTGGGACAATGGAATACACCGCTCCTTGTATGAAGGGTCTCTACCAACCATAGTTCGAAGTGGGATGCGACGAAAGGTACCGGAGCCGATGTTAAACCAAAAGAACGAAAAGTATGAAAAAGAAGTCGGTTGCTTTTAACGTTTTATAAAATGAGCAGACAATGAAACCATTTTTACAACAAAGAATTGGTATTACGGTTTTTCACCAATTTAGTTGCAAAGCTCTTTTAAATCTTTGAGACCCCCGGTCCAAACGTTGACGTGTACCAGAAATGCGACATCGACAACAAAGTATAATTCAAGAAATGTAATTCAACAACACACAAACAATGTTTAAAGTGAATACATCGTCCCAAAATCATGGATGTTTTTAAAACTGGTTTTACTGACCCCTAACATTAATGTTCGCACGAGGAAGAGCTTAACTCGACACTGTGCTTACTAATCGATAATTAAGATTAAAGTTGCAAACAAGTTGCAAGTAGCCAGAAAATAATGACTAATAACAAAATTGAGCCTCAAAGCCTGGACGCTAAGGGCCATCTCAAGGGGTCCGAGTCTCCTCAATTCGGCGTACAAGGGAATTACAGGAAGACGTGAGGAGGCCCTTCGCCTACGACGTAAACAGTACCCGAGAATTGAGGGTCATCTCTGGGCCGGGAGAGTCTGCTCGATGAAGGTGGCACAAACTGGGTTCGCTTCGTTCGAATTCTCGAACTGACAGTGACATCACTTATTTCGTATTTTAACTTCTACAAAAGTGTGATTATGGGACTTTTTTCTTCTGAAATAAAACATTGAAAACGCGTAAAACGCTGAGAACAAAACATCGATGTTTGAAAAACATTGGCTTTAATAAATTTATGTTCAAAATATCGATGAAAATGATCTATCTATAACAAATACTGACATCGATCTCACTTCTCTATTCTCGTCTCGCTTCTCAGTGTAACAAGTGAGTGTACTCCTCTAACATTGTCAAAAGACGGTCGCTACAAGAGGTATATGGAGTCGAAGTAAAACAAAAACCAGGAAAAATATGAAAAACAAGTTGGCCCTTTGAACCTTGAGAGATGAGTTGAACCTCTCTGAGATTTGTTGTAAGCCGAAATTACAGTAAGTATGGTTTCTTTTCGAATAGAAAAGGTATATTTACGGAACTTCCGCTATTGCAATGCAGTGTCCAAATACGTTACTCAGTAAATTGATTTCCAATCAGATGGTATCTCATTAAGTCCTTTGTGAACAATTGGCAGCCTAAAATGGGGGGGGGGGCAAATAAATTTCTGGGTCCCTCTGGGCCCCTTTTTATATCAAACGTTTTTATTTACACAATGACATATTTTATAAAGAAATAAATGAAACAAACAAGAACGATGAAATTATAATTTTAATGATTCAATTAATAAATACAATTGATTTTATGTTGTACCATATGCAGGTTGTCTGATAGTTGGGAGAGCCTCTTTCTGGAAAGTGGTATATTTTCCAAATTGTCAGCTTAAAAAGGACAAAAAATAAGGAATTGAATGTATTGACGGATATAAATATTTTCTACGTAAGGTTATGGACTCCTTTTAAAATTTTCAAGGAGATTCCCTGTGCGAACGTGTATGCTGATAATTGTATCTGCTCCCAAAGTTGCCTCGTAGATTTAGTATAACGTTACAGAACTGGAACTGTCGAATATTTTAGGTGTCTAGGTCCATCGTTTCCAAGGAAACATTGGGAAATGACACTTCTCAAAAGCGCTCGTTTCTCACATTTCACTCACCCTCAAACATCATAAAAGGAACATTACGATCACGATAATTGTATCATGACAATTCATTTTTAGGACTTTGTTGTGAAACATTAAATATCCCTAAAATACATAGTTGTACAATTAGTTTTCAATGTCTACGGTAAATTGCATTAAGATCTATGTTAAAAATTGTATTGAAACAATCATTTTAAGCATGGTAGGTGCTATTTAATTACATTTTTCTGCAGTATTTATCTTTTTTTAAAAAAATTCTGAACAGAAGGATTTTTTTTATCAAATAATTTCCACTAGTTACGTATTTCAAAATATATGGTGAAGGCTTGCCTTGGTATAATGTAATAAAGTTAATCAGAGGGGCACTCGGGATTTTTCTCGACGGGGGGGGGGAGGTATAAATGTTCAGCCGACTTGCTGTTCACTTTAAAGAATTCTTCATTTGTTCTGAATGTAAATTGTATTTTTATTTGTTAATATTTATAATATTTATAACACAAAAAGTCGATATATTGAATGACTTCCGTTAGTATGAAACATTAATAAAGCTGTATATTTTAGTATCAATGGGTTCGGGGGGGAGACGAGCCTGAATGAGTCCCCTCCACCTTGGGTGCAACACTGCAGTTAACCCATTATCCACTTTTCACTGGTCAACACAAATGGAATTTCATTGCCAGAAAAGGTTGCTACTTAACCCTTCGACCCCGAGACACTCCTTTGAAGTATAAAGGTCTACATAAGAAGGAAATCTATATTACATAGATAATTATGTAATACTATTAGAACGAATCAAAAGACCGCCCCGTCCGTCCCTCGCCTTGGCCGAATGTCTCAGTAGCCCAACGAATCTCGAGGCTTGGAAAGGGTTGTTCCTCGTCGGGGCCCAGGGCACAGAGGGGCTGTGTCCGAGTGCGACGGAAGATTCCGCGTGGCGGAGCACACAGGCGGCGTGCGTCGCGCGGCGCCCGCCCTCGCAGTGAGTCAGGCGCGGCGCGGTGCGGCGGAGCGCTAACGCAGCCCTCGTCAGCGCAGCGGCACAAAGTGCGCTCTCTTCGCACGTGCGGCTCGCCCGCGCGCACGCGCACGCTCACGTCGGGGGCGGCGGCCAGCCAAGCCCTGTGACCTCACCCTGCGCTCACCCATCCTGACTCCTCGCCCACACCCGTCGCCCCGCTTCCTCTCTCCGTCCCCTCACCCCTCTTCCACATACCGCACCCTCGCACGTCGCCCCGCCCCTTGCCCTGCTTCCATTCCCCACCCCCTTGGTCTGCTTTCGTTCACCGCCCCCGCGTCCCTCTCCTTTTCCACATCCCGCCCCCTTATCCTTAGACCCGCCCCTCACACCGTATTTACTCCCCGCCCCTTCTACCCACCCTGTCCTCATCTCTACCACACTCTGTCCCCTTATCCTTCTAACCACCTCGCCATCTCCTCTTCCACAATCTGCCCCCTTATCCTTCGACCCGCCTCCTCACCCCGCTTCCACACCACGCCCCTTCGCACGTCGCCCCGCCCCCTTGCCCAGCTTCCGTTCCCCGCCCTCTCGCCTCTCTCAATTTCCTGGCCACTCGCCCGTTTCCTTTCGTCCCGCTTCCATTCCCCGCTCCCTCGTCCCACCACGTCCACTCCTCTTCCGAACTCCGCCCTCTTTTCCCTCGCCCCACGTCCACACCTCACCCCCTCGCCCTGCTCCCTCGCACCATCCGATGCGCTCCGCTCTCAGCGCCTCCCGGGCTTCCCCCACTCCGCGCGCTTGCTGCGAGGGCAGGGCTTTGTTCGTCACATGCGATTATGCCTCGGGAGCAAGGGGTACAGTAAGTGCGTTAATCATGCCGAGTGTGAGTAATAGTTGCCGCTGAGATACGTCGTTGCATTCTCCTCCCTTGCACACTTTCGTACAAAAGAAATGTGTAACTCCTTTAAGAGATACATTGAATGTTTTGTTTTCGACTCGTCACAGTATACGAGAACGCATGTATGCCTGCAAGCGATTGCGCGCGAGCGAGCGTTTGGGTTACGCCTGTGTGTTACATTCTCGCATTAGTTTGTTTTGTTCCGTCGAAACGAGCAGAGCTGAGTTTACGAGCTGTTTGCTTGTGCTGCAGTCTGAACGCGAATTATTGTTCTTATTCTGGAAGGTTTTTAGTAGTTTATGGCTGCAGATGAAAAAAATAAGTATAAAAAATAACAGTTATTGCTGAAAAAATCCAATAGTTACAATTCACAACATCAAAACAGAATTTAAAAACACATTTTATTCTTTCATTGTAATAGGGCCCCTATGACGCGAGAATTATCCATAGATGCATCATTCCAAAAAGCAATGTATACTGCATTCAGTATTTACTTTCATGTACGTATAAAGTTTTAGATCTTGTCTGCTGATCGTAAATCCTTCAATAACTGTCAGAAACTCTATTTAGAAGAAAGTATTATATTTTTAGTCTTGGTTTTGAGATCTATTATCGAAAAAGTATTAAAGTGAAATATTTTTGATTGTGTCTAGTAGAACCTAATGGAAGGCTCGTGATACAAGTTGCTTCTTCCTCATCGAACTCTCACGGCCACAATAAACAAGTTAAATATGAGTATGAAAAATAAATTGTTGTAAAAGTTAATCGCTTTTTCCAGCTTGACCTTGAGAGACTTTTTTGACTTGTTAACTTGTTTGAACTCAATTGTTTATTTGTTAATGCCCAATATCAAGTACCCAATAAAGTAAAACTAAGAAATGATCAAATAACTGGAGACTTCTAAGTTTCTTACTTTAGACACAATTCATGTCAGCACGCAAAAAGTTCTTTATTTACCCAAAAGACAAACACTTCTCGCTCTTTTATATGAGCCGTTTTTTTTATTGATTGACTGATTGGAGCGTTAACTGCTAAAGTCATTAGTCCCGTTTCTGAAGTCCATTTTTATCGCTGGATCTGACGGTGCTCTTCCCCCGATCGATGGCGAGATCAGGCGCCGACCTACCATCGGCTGGCGGACCCCCAGACTGGTGTGTTCGGCGTCTGCCTTGGAGCAGTTCGCGCAGTGCGGGTGCGCATCCTGTGTGTTTGTGCGTCCGCCCAAGAATATGCGCGTCGGCGTTTGCAGGAGCGCGCCCGCTAGTAGCACAAAGTGCCCCCTATTCTCGGCCGGCGCGTGGGTTGCCGCCCGCCCCTCCTGTTCCAGCGCCTCCTGGGCGAATTAGCGAACGGCCGCCCGACACGTTCTCGTAACCAGGGCCACCTGACGCGCCCCGGAAACAGAGCACGGCGACTTCGCGCCCCCCGCGCCCCTGCACTTCGCCGCCTCCAGGACAGGAGGTTAATGGTACATGGGAAACGGTGTAAAACGTCCGTGGAAACTGAAGTCGGTTGAAGTCTCCTATCACATCTATCGAAACTAGAAGCGTTTGACAGGTTTATATAATCGTGAGTAACCTGCGCGTCATTATTGAATTGAATTGAATTGAATTGCCTTATTTTACGTGGTGAGACTCAGGCCATGAGGCCTGCTCTTCCGTCTGACCACGTAAATTTTGTTACACTCCTTTCACCATATCGGAAAGAAGGTATTACTGAGCGACGAAACCGGCGATTTTGAATTTAGCTCAGAGGCGTCATTTAGGCTTGAGGATCTTTACATGCAAGTAAATTTACTAACATGGGACAGCCGGCTTTACTTCCCCTCCGAAGGAAGGCGTACGGAGGATTTTCACGGCTTCGATCGGGTTTGAACCCGCGAACTTTGGGTACAGCAGTCCGTTACGCTAACCGCTACACCATCGCCGCCGCCATTACATTTTGTTTTGACTTAATTATAAGTTTTGATCGTCTTAACTACAACGGCAAAGAAAATTCTAATCTTCCTCATTACACCAGCGTTGTTTTTTGTGCTTCATTGGCATGGAGCAACATATGTTCTCTAAGCTTCGTGACCTGTAAACAACGTCTTCGCGAGACCACTCGTCTTCCCAGCTTTAAGGGCCTCGTTCGCGCTCGGCAAACGAGAATTTCACCAGTCCGCGTGCGCGCGCCTCGTGTTTAGTTGTATCCGAAGGCGCACATGCGTGCTCAGTTTCGCTCATCCGGCTTTACTGCGATTCCGGACAGCTCAGCGGCCTTCTGACTGCCTCCTCCTCGGCGTGGCTTATGCTCGCCTTTGGGCAAATGAGCGTCGCGACTTGCACAGTAGTAGTCTACTCGCAATAGGGAACATGCTAACCATGAAACTATATCCTGAAAGGTGATCCTGAAAAACTAAGTAAATTACGTCGTTCCTTTCACTTTCCCATAGATGTTCATTGGAAGTCCATTGTTTACGATATTAAGAACACTGAATAACTGGAATAAAATAAATTTCCTTGAGTTACATAGTACGTACAAATCCTTCGCATGCTTTCTCCTCTTTCCGCATCATAAATTTTATTTCCTAATTCTCTTTGTGTATGTGAAAACAAGGAAACAACAATCCGTTTGACTTTCCTCTTATTTCATTTCAGAACTTTCCTTTTTCCCGCCATCGCAAAGTGGTTTCTGATATCAAAATGCGGATATTCTTTAGTTGCAGGGAAATACGGAGAACATTTGAAAGACACTCAAAGGAAATTATGAAGCTTATAAAAAGGGGAAGACAGATTGGGCACAAGACGATGTGTCAAAAGCAAGAAAAGAAAGTTACTGTAAGGGAGTTTATATTCTCGCCATTTGGACTCGTTTCACTCGAGCGTGTTATGGCAGCATCTGAATGCGGTGAACCAAGGAGCTCTGGCCACCACGATCTTCGCGATGAAGTAAAATGCCTTTTCAGGGCACGAGATAACATGCTCATTTTGTGATCACCATGTCAAAAGTTCACAGAGCACACTTTACCGCCGTTTAAGTGGGAAATAAAGAATAATCATAATTTTCAAAGCAAGCCTCTGCTCCATGTGGATCATGTTACTAAGAATAATATATAGTTTAATAATACAACTTTCTCTTTAAATTTCCCCGTAGACGTTTAGTATCCACATTATCGACACGAGGTTCCATCAGCAAGGAAATTCGGAATCGACTCTCAATCGAAGGCTTCGTCGAAACACCCGGAAAGTTCCCTTTCTCTCCGGGAGGCGAGGAGTTTGACAACAAAACTCGGGCTCTGGGTGTGGGCGACTGATGCATAGTAAATAAAAATCATTCCTATGAATTAAGTAATTCCTAAGAAAATGAAGATTATACCTATGAATCTCCAAATTTTGGCGATCTCGCTGGATTAACCGTATTAGCAAGCCAGGGTGATGTATGTACGAGTATTAGAGTCCTTTAACGTGGGAAACAGTCATTCATATTGCTGCATAGGCCCGCATTAACAACACACTACTTGAGACCGTCTTGATTATTTTTTTCACTTGTTTTGAGAACAAACCTCTATTCCAGGAGACACCTGAAATACCGTCCGAGAGAGGTTCCGAACTATCAACGAACCAACATTCAGCAGTGTACCTTCACATTCAAAATAGTTTAATTAAAAGCAATTAATTCGTTCTTAATATTTGCTTTCTGGACTACAGATTTACAAAACACGGCTCGATTTGCAGGTTCAGCAGCTTAGACTCCAGCCCGGCAAAGAATGCGCCTCGCAAGCCTGTCGCCTTTGAGGCCGCTCGTACGTCAGCCCTCGCGACGCGGCGTTGCTCGACGCCAGGCAAGGTGCACGTGCATCCGCCGCATTGCCGCCTTTCAGGAAAAGGCGAAGACGTGCCCCAGCACAAGTGCCGGCGGAGGGACGGTGATGCACACGCTCGTGATAACAGATAGGATGCTTGACGAGAACGTTGGAATGTGAAGCCAACGTGTTGCCTTTCTATTATTCGGTTTTTATCTTCGTGTTAATACTGCTTTTCAAAAACTGACTTTTCTCAACTATTAATTTCGTGAAGTTTCGTTTAGTTTCGTGTGAAAAAAAAAATTGATCTATTTATTTTCTAATATAGTCGAGGAGACCGGGGCTGGTTGGCCCCAGCTACTAGTGTTTAATTTTTGACGCAACTTCGGTTTAATTTTGACAAATTTGATTGTATCAATGGAAACTGTATTATGTTAGGCTGCGTAATGGTATTTTTGCTTTCTTTGCCTTACAAATACTTTGTAAGAAGAGAAAGTTATGTTATCGTGCGCCAGAAAACGGTGAATTTTCGCAAGAAAAACTCTTATTGTCGGGCTGTGGTAACGAAAAAGTGGATAAATCGTTTTGCTAAATTTAGAAAAAAATCCTCTAACTAGTGGTGTAGTCAGAATCCATGTTTTTATTAGTGAATGTTTGACATTTGAACTTAAAAAGTTAAAACTTATTAAGTCAAGACGGGTCAAGCAACCCCACAAATTTTCCTCTCCCCGCTGAGTAAAGACCTTGTGGTAAGTTACCCACTTCCCACAAGCATAGGGTAGGTTTGCACACTACCTCTGTGAGAGTGCGTGCTGCAAATATTCACGAAATGTATAGTTGGTTTCTTATATGTAGCCTGCTCATGTCATCTCACGAGTGGCGGGAGAGCCCACATGGTGAGCCCACTGCCACTGCATCCAGTGCGCCGAAATATTCATTACAAAATTGCAAATTGAATTGGTACTTTTTTGGGCTTAGTGTCACAAACACGTTCAAAGGGTAGAATATCAAGCAGCCATTTCTGGGTCAAGGAGCTTATTCTTGATTTCGACATTTCCAACCTGTTCATTTCTGTGCGAATTTACAAAGACGTTCACGTTGTATTCTGTGTTTTGTGTTTTTGCTATCACATTTGTATTTCTGTGATGAGAGCCTACGTATTAATATCAAATACAATCCAGTCTGTATCGATCTGACGTCAAAGTCCGAAATGTTCACTGTATGCTTATTTGCGGGAGGAACCTAATTCGTCGATCCACAAGAAAATTACTTCATCAAAAAGAAATTTGGTAGTAGAACAGTTTTAACCGGAACAGAACCTTTTATTTTGCCTTTGATGACAACAGCATTTTACTAGTATCTGTACCGGGCCTGTCGGAAACCATCTTAATGAAATTGTTACTAATAAAAATAGGCTATGTCATAAACATATTCCTTACCATTTCCAAAAATTAACATATTTGAGGCTTGTCACTTTCCTTGCGCATCGACGATATGAATTGAACGTTAATTTCATTATGATCCTAATAAGAGTACATTACGTTAGAACATAAACTCTGTAAATACGAAAGGAAACGCTATTACACGATATCTATTTTTAAAGTTCTGGCCCTTTTCAATCGAAAGCGTAAAGTCAGATACTGAGACAAGGTATAATTAATTTTACGTAACACTTTTGACTAGTCGATTACATTCTGAACGCCACGATGGCCCCATGACTGTTTTCATGTTCCGTGCAAGCGTGCGAAGGATGTGAAGTCTGCAGAACATGTGTCAGATCCAGCAATTTCAGTTTTCCCTATATTTCTTCACATTCTTTGCCACATAGGAAGCCGAGCACAACCAGCTATACCTTTCTGGACGACAAAACAGGAACCTGTATTATGTTATTGCGCAGCGATGAGTATAATGTCCTGAATTTGGATTCCCGGTTATTTGAAGTACTCATTTAAAACTCACTCGCTTTTGTGATTGCTACAGTAGAGTTAGAAAGCATGAACGGTTGAGGAGGGAATTCGACGGATGTGAAGTTAGTTCATATAGTTCAACGAATTTGATTTCCAGCGAGTTATAATTTACATTTCAATTCTCATTTTTGTATTGCCAACCATGACAAAACACTAATATTTTTATCCACCTCTTAGGAAGGCAATCGTGCTTCGGGGAAAAAGTTCTTGTTTGTACACAATTCAGAACTTTAGTACGGTACATAACTAACAATATGTAACTACTATAAATACATTTACTGTATGCAAAACATAGTAAAAAGTGTTTCGAAAAGCGTGGTAAGATGAAAATGAAACTATATCTGCCAAGCAATCATTACTGCTTTTGACAGTCGGCATCACGTCACATTTAATTCACATAACAGTGTAGTACAGTAAAATAAAAAAGAAAATGAGCAATACCTTTATAACCACAAAGTGAGTTGTTTTTCTTTCAAATAGAGAGAAAATGCAGACAATAAATTGACGTCATTTGCTTCGAACTGACGATAACTCCGAGAAGCCCCAGATTTACTCGAGAGTTCGTGAGATGAATATTTAAACTATCAAATATTTCATCAGTAAGTTTCAAAACTGTACTTATACAATTATTTTCGTATCATTAGTTTGTTACATAACAAAAACATTTTATAATAAAATAAAATACATTCAATGACGTTTTCTTCTTCTTCTTCTTCTTCTTCTTCAATTTATTGCATAAATTCTTCCTCCAGTAAAACTTATCATAAATGTTTATCATAAATGCTTCAAAACAATGATCTATGTACCTAGGCATTACCATTCCTCTGAAAAGCCTCTAAGGAATTTTTTGATCGCTGATCTGGATGACCTTCTACTGAGAATTTCGAGATATGCATTTCGCGTGCAGGTGCATTAAAGGGAGAGGGAGGGATTACCCGTTCTTGCAACTTCATACATCTGGTACTGTCACATTTTCATCTTATGCCAGGCGACAACACCCAAAAAAGTTCTTGAAACACATGTTGAAGCAATATTATCAGCATCTCGGAAGACATTAACAAGATTTTGACAATGCTTCAGTATACTATGTGAATTAGAGAACTTGATTATTCGACGAAAAAGCTTGAAATATTAATTTCTTAAGAAAAAATTAATTAATTATTACTAACGTCACAGCTTAGTTGAAAAGGCATGATGAATTTATATCGGGAACATTTATTTTTAATACTTCATATCTATGTGGAGATATTTTGATAAATTCCAACTAATGTGGATTTATTAATTTGTCTTATATCTTTAACTACTGCAGAATATGTTTACATACATTAATGGAATGTTATTTGAGGGAGCCAATCGTAGTTGAATCACCAATTGTGAGTGAGTGTATATTATATCGTGCATTACGATTCTGCTGCATATTTCGGTCTTTTAGATCATCAAAAAAATTGTAGTAAATGTAAATGAATTGTAACAATTATCTCTAGTTAATATTTGTCATATTTATAATTTGTAATTGGGTGTGAAAAGTACTTCGATATTTCGTTCAAATAGCGACACGGAAGAAGAGAACCAACATTAGTGTTGAAATCATTACATTTGTCTTATCAAAGTACAAACGAAGCATTGCGATATAAGCCGCGAAGAAAATAAAATAAAGCACATAACGTTTAAGTTAAACACGTAAATGTACAAACAAAACAAGCCTACTAGTAGATGAACTTGTATTCGGAAACTCTAGATTATGTATGGTCAGTCATTTAAAATAATGCAATGAAACTTAGTCACTGAGGACTGGTCTTCAGAAGTCTCAAAAGGCAACCCTGTGCTTCGATAAAAATATTTACATGAGCCCTTAATACCAAACGAAAGTATTTATCTAAAAGTATTTATTTGTAGTAATTTTTTTAATTATATTTACGTAAATGTGACATGAATGTGTTAGCTTTACCTGTGATCAGAATAGTCTGTGTAACCAAAACACTAAGACGGCAGAACCGAAGCTCCTTGGGAGTTGTGAAATCTAATCCCTCCTTGCACGTGAGTGTTTGTGTGGAATTATTCCTCTCGATCGCATAATCCCGATTTAACACATTAAAATTGCTTCTCTGTAACAATTTCGGAACAACATAGTAATAAAAGTATTAATCGCGGATCCGGATAGCCGAAATCGATAAGATAGTAGTGCCGTGGCGGTCTTGGACCGAAGGATCGCGGATTCGAGTCCCGCCTCGGGCATGGTAGTGTTTGTGTGCGCCTGTATGTTTATGATTGTCAATTTCATACTTCATCATTATCATTTCATCTCATCCCCTAGGGCTAACAACCATGGGTGTAAAAACGGATTCAGCATGAAAATATTGACACCCCCCCCATAAATGCACGTGCACCAACCCTCGATAAATATAACTGAGCTTCGGTGGGTTGCACGTTCACGTGGTCCCGAGATAGCCAATTCGCGAATAAAAACAAGTACTAATCATAAGTTCATAGATCCTTGCCGGTCTCAGTAGTGCAGGAACTTGGACCATGGACAAAGTACGCGGAGCCGAAAACTGAGGGTTCGATTCCCGTGAAAGCCATGTGGTTGTGTACTTGACTTCTCATATCACCACAAACCTCACCTGAACCTTCATGTCATTCTTAATTATTCATCTCTCATTGAAATTCACCCCTGATCACCTCCCAAACACTGACAGGCATTGGAAAACTACGTCTGTGGTTACCCTGCAGGAAAAATTAAGATCATAATATGTGATCCTCTTGATTCTTCAACGCTCAGTAATGAATATCACACTAATCACTTTCGTTCGCGTATTCTTAAGGAGCGGTAACTGAAAACCATACTATTACCAACGTAATGTAACATTTAACATTAACACTTTTGTAACTTTTTCACATACATCAACTTCTTCGTCAACATTTCATCACTTTCAATGTTGATAATGATAAGGAATAATATCACAGAGCAATAGTTGCTAAGACTAACTCCTAACAATATCGGTAAAATTTCGAAGAGAATTAATTTTTTTTAATGGGAAATAAGGAATTGACTGGATTTGGGGGAAATGGAATGTTTTTCTTTTACTTGCATACAGGACCTTTGTTTACACTGTGTATTACACACACATTTAAAATAATAATTTTTGGAAAATTGTGACGCAGACCTCTTAAAAGATCGAGGGAAGTTGTATAGGAATATCGCCTCCGTGAGTATGAGGTAGACAGTAGGTCTAGGATGAAGAATAAAAGTTTCACGACGTCTGCATTTTCGCCACTGCGCTTGATTTCTCCACGCAACACCACATTTACGCGAAGTTGCACTTGTTTTACATTTGTGAACATCAGCGGAACTCGTTTGTGTACTCTCGTGAGCTAAAACACTTCTGGTTGGAGATCGTGCTTCGAATGAAGAAGCCTTCGGATCGAAATCCATTTCATCGTCGTCCTTGCAATATTGTACTGTCATATGATTTGTGGTTGTAAACGAATCTTCCTACCATAGGTATTTCAATGTTGAAGGTTAAAAGAATGTTATTTAAACAAGTACAACTTTATTATTATTATTATTATTATTATTATTATTATTATTATTATCATCGACATCTTAATTTTCATTTACGAACCGCTAACCATATCGGAAACCGGAATTCAAATAAAATTTCTTGTGAACATAATTCCTGCCTTTTCACTTTTCCGAATTATATGTCTTTAAAAAGTGAGTATACCAAGCTTCTTGTGGATAGTGGGATATTTGGCAAATCTGCTTCTGACGCCGACATCAAAATACATACTTTTCCTCAGTTCGGATAACTTAGTAATTTTCTCAGTTCTTTCACGAGAATGATTTTAATTTAAGGGGATTCACCTCCTTCGGTACAATTAGTTTATCAAAAAATCCAATTTTATTTTTTACATCTTTTGAATATATAATTAGATAAACCACTATAATAAACATTAAAAATTGAATCGACAACTATTTTAAAAATCTTTTGGTTTTTTGCAGTTTTTTGTAAATGTTGAATACGTTCCTTGTTTTTCAACATTTTTTAAAAAGATCTGCTTTGTTTCACTCTAATTGAAGATATGCACATTTTACTACATTAAAATAATGCTCATTAAAATAAAATTTACATGTTTTCGCGTTTGTTATATGTTTTAACCCAGGGTTTATGGCTAAGAATATGAGGGATGGAGAGGGGATAATTTTCTCTGGCAGGAAATTATATTGTTGCCATCGGCCAACGTCGATCAGTCAAGCCCGTCAATAGCCACCAATTTCACGAGCCTGGAAATTCTCACTCGCCGTTGATTCGCAAACTACTTTCAAGGCATGTTTTCAATTAATTGTTGGTCGGTGACAACACCGGAATACGCGTATGTTCGAGCGTAGAGGAGTCGTTAGGAAACATATTCAGGGGTCTTCAATGCATGTCGTGTAGATCTCCGGTAGTATATAGTTCTTTACAATGGCCCGCTAATCGTGATCACATTAAAATCCGAGAAAATCTATGAATTATTGACAGTGTATTAAGTTATTTCGATAAAATGGTTTCATTTGTCTTCTTTATTTCAATTCTTATGCGTACGGCATGCCCAAGAAATTAGTCTGTAATTGTTGTCTTGGATTTCAGTTTCGTTCTGGAGAAATGCTCATTGCAAGCATTACTTTGAATAAATGGCATATATTAAATAAATGCTGGTGAATATCGGGTACTGAATCCTCAGAAATTTAGCTTTGGAAAAATTAGAAACGACACCATCAATTATTTCCTTTCAAAGTTACTACGGAGTTGAAGAAGATCCCCCTCTGGTTCTGTCTGTGCCATTTCAAGAAAGTTGATTATCTGATTGTAGGTAAACGATTAAATGCATAGCGTTCCTCATGAACGTATATTTCAATTCTAGATAGTTCTGTATATCCAAGCGAACATAAGATATAATAAAAAAAAACTGAACGCGGTCCACATTACACTGAAAGCGAAGATTCCTGTTCCATTGTTTAGTCAAGGTTGGATATCGATTTTCCTGTCGGTCCCCTCAATTTCCGAACTACTTGGTAGAATCAAGAGAGACCGAATGTTTTGAAATTGGTTTTTCAACATGACGGTAATGCTAACGTAACCGTTAACGACCATGTAACCCTGAAGCCAATGAGTAAACGCGCTGCTGTGGGAGAGGGAGTGCGTACGGCAAAGTGCCAGTTTACGACAGACACGCCGACCCGGGCAGCGCCGGCGGCGGCGGCGAACCCAAACAACGGCCGACGACAGCGGCAGTGACCGCCCCAGAGGCCCTACGGTACGTAAACATCCAGGACAGAGACGAAGGCCGCCTCCACTACGCAACCCCCGCTACTTCTCACGCCCCATTCAAGTTCTTCGTCGAATTTATGAGTGGAATCCTATTTTAGAATTAACACGCTTAGGTTGATAGATTTTTTGTCAGTGATTCTGGGCGCGTCAACTACCGAGACCATTGGTCCCCTAAGTGTAGTTCATGATTTTTTACCGGGTGGTGGTGGTGATCTTCCCTCGCTGGATGGCGAGATCCGGTGCCGACCTACCGTCGACTAGCGGAATTTCCCCGAACTACCTAACAGCGGTATCTCCCACCTGCGGGGAACCGCCCCAACCGGGACAAGCTATAAGCTCCGGACCGGTCTCCTGGCATGTGTGGTAGAGTAGCGTATGTTAGTGTAAGTGTGTTTAAGGAGGGAGGATAGGACAAGGAAGAGGCAAGAAATATCGCGTGTGGTCCATGGCCCGGTTGTTGGGGTACTGCTCCGGCATTCACCTGGTGTTGATCGAAGAAACCACCGAAAACTACCGATCAGAGCAGCCGCTCGCTAGAATTCTCCTCCAGACTATCACGCTTTGGGACTGTGCACATTAGTGTTCAGTTAACTAGCTGACATTTGTATTTATTACATACATCACCTTTTTCGGATTGATTTATTTATTAAATTTTTACCAAAAATATCAAATTCAAAATAAATCGAAAAATACTGGCAACAGCGTGAGGTTATAAAATCGTTAGTGGTGTTTATTTATGACGATAAAGTCAATCAAACTTCATTCGCGTACAAACAATGAAATTATTTCCAGTAGTTATGGATGAACAGAGCTAACGCGACAAACGGGCAAACTCATTTGTATTATGTCATAACATATACTTTAAAAAGAAGTCGGACATTTTTTAAGCAATTAAATAAAGAATGCAGGCGCATGTGTTGTAAAATAGGAACTACCCAATGTGACATCTTAGACCAAAATATATTTTCATTTTAGAAAACTATCGTCAATAAGACACCGAGTATTTCAAATTCAAATGAAGAGTACCCTTTCAACTAATATCCCAAGAAAGTTTTTGGGAGAGTCGACTACCAACCTCGCGTGTGGCCGAAGGCGCCACTGGTTGGACGGTTTTGTTAATCATCCATCACAATTTTAATTTGGAGAGACCGGCATTTGAACTCTATTACCAAAGTTCTTGGAGTGCTAAGTAAACTAGTCGAAGAAGAAGAAGAAGAAGCAAATTACAGTAAACGGGAAGTACTTGTACATGCAACCCGCAGCACACTTTACGCTGGAACACACACCGTCACCATACATTCGGAAACGCGTTCTAGAAATGTGTTCATTGGTCAGTGAATTTATGGAATAAAAAATTGGTCCTTTAGCTGGTCAGTCTAGCAGTCAACTTTTAAAAGCTTAGTATGCATCGTTTTCGAGTTAGACATGATTGCAATGTGTGAGTTGCACGAGCGCCGGCTTCTGCCCATAATGGGATAGGGAATAACCCCCATGTCCCGGGGGTTATTCCCTATCCAGTAGTAATCCACTTACAGGGTTTAATAAAGACAATTTCATACAATAAATGGTACAAAACCGTCATCTTTCTTTCGCATATTACACGAAAAGGGAATAAGTTCGTGTAATATGTAATTTCTTTCGCATATTACACAAAAAGACGTTTAGGAGCATTGGCTGCAGTACGCTTGCGTGGAGGGGAGTGAAACGGTTTATAACCGGTGGGCGTGATTTCTCCCCGCCGAAGGCCGTGGCGGTGGGGACTGGAGGGGGCCGTGCCGGGGACGGAGACCGAGGCGGACTGTACCCGCGCGCGGGGGCCGGCTACTCCACGGCTGGAGAGGCTGCCGCGGCTGGCGACGCCGGCGGGGGCGCGCGCTGGCAGTGGCAGCGGGTCCATTACTGCTCATCAGCTCGTCGCTCGGGCAGATTAACGAGCGCGTGACGGCCCCGACGGGCTCCTCCGCACCGGCGGCCCCCGCGTCACTTCCGCTCAAGGGCCGCCGCCGCCGCCGACTGCCCGCGTCTTCGCGGGTAAACAGTGCACCGGCACTGCGAGGGCGGCGGGACGGACGACGCTGGGCGGGCACGGAGGACCGACGTGGCGGAATGCTTGCGTACGCCGCCCCTCCTTCGGGTCAATCCAGAACGAGCGGGAAAATGCAACCCGGTGGCTCGCAAATATTATTTTTTTAAAATAAATCGGAGATGGAGAAGGTGCGTGGTCAAAGAGAAAATCTCCCGCATCTTATTTTGAAGGTAGATTAAGGAATGATGTAACCTGTATGTTCTGTACTTCTTCCTGTGCTCTCGAAATTTTGAGAAAAAAAAAAAATCTGGCTCATTCTTCTCTGGTATTTTTCACATACTACATAGCTCGTGAAGTTTGAATTCATCTTATTAAATGTAAGTGTAATAATACTAATACTAATAATAATACTTGGAGATTTTTATATTATTTTTTCAATTGAATTAGTGGACTTTTATCTATTTTGCATATTTCAAATAAGGGGCAAAATTTAATTGTATTATTGTTATTCTATCCGAACTGTTAGGAATAAATTCGTTTTTGGGCAAATGAATGTTAATGGTTAAAAGTAAGGAACAAAACATAATTGTAACATTATTTGTCCATCTGTACTGTTGTTTGGAATAAATTCATATTTGAGAAAATAAATGTTTTGCGAATATCCTTGAGCTGCTTCAAGATGTCAAAATATCATATTCCTCTTTGAAAAAGAGGGAGCTTGATAATAGAAAGTCAAAATAAAATAAAATAATATTGTGTTAACTTGTCGGATAATATTCCATTCTTGGAAGTTATTTCTCTGAAATAGGCTGACTGAAATCTATTTCACGAATTGTGAAATTATTATTTCAATATGCATTATGGCGTGACCTTATTCGTGATGCGTTTTGTCCATTAAATTAACGAAATGAATATGAAATCGAAAACCAAATTTTAGCTTCACCGATTCTAATAAGTTTCCCGTTTGCGAAGGCCCTATTTTCAAAAATATATTTATTTTATCCTTGTATTCCTTCATTTGTGCTTATCGCATGGGGTCTCTAGACTGCACATAAATGATACATTGACGAGGCAAGGGATACGAAGGGGTCGTTGAATCCCTTCTTTGGAGTTAATAGGGAGGACTACCCTAAGTTAATATGATCAATGTGTGGAAGCTCACGCTCCAACGCACCCGACCAGTGATTGTGAAATGACAGGAAGTAGGTACTTCCTGGTTATGTTTAAAAAAATAAAAATAAATATATCAATGAACCCTCTTTCTTTAATGAACCCGTAACCCTCTTTTTCACTTCACTTGACGACTAATATCCTGGTAGTATTATCTCAACAGTTTCACAGACAATATAAAAAAATATACTATTGTCTTGCTGAAGATATCTTGAAGATCAAGATTTTTAAATGTCACAGTATTTTTAAATGTCAAAATGTACAGAGTTTTGTAACTTGGCTTAACTTTTACATTATCGCATTTCAAATTCGTGATGCCTTTGAGAACAAAAATTGGAAACAATTTTTGTAAACATCAAATAGTTACAATTTTTTCTCCGCTCGGGAAGATACATGTTGCTTACCGATGTAAAATAGATATCTGAAGAAATATTCGAAAATATTTGCAGGAAACAATAGGTTGACAAAAAGTTGTTTAGAGCAAATCCATGCACTGTTTTTGTTAGTGTTATGTTACTGCTTGCCATTCTTAAACGAAGATTTTTGTCCTTTTTTCGTGTTTTTTTTTTAAAGTTTGGAGTTAAACGTTACGTTTACACGTAATTTTTGTTCTGCAACTTTCATTAGTCTTCCTACTTATATTTTTGAATGGAAGTGCAAAACTACGCATACATTCTTCTACCAAAAGTATTTTAAATATTTCAGTCGTGTAAATAGGTGTGGGAGATATTACCTTTACGATTGCAAAATGGTACATTACAATTTCACAATCTAATGGATAAATAAAAATGCATTCATTATTGCTTTTGAAGTTATTTTATATACGCTATTCTATTCATTTAAAAGACGAAATAGATCTTTCTTTGTTTACAAACTGCAAGGAACTACTGACTCCGTGCCACCTGTTAGTAGGTTCCAATCCCTTTCATACATTATTTGCCTTTAGAATTCCATTCAATACTTTGGAATTCTGGTTGCGGCATGGCAACAGCGCATCCTTCACCCCAGTGCATTCAAAGCCACCCTTCGCACCCGCATTCCGAAGGGAAGTGAAACGTGGGGGAAACGTCATGTCAAACGATGGGACACTTCCCCAGAAACAGTAAAGTAAAATCTTGTACAGAAAATTTGTTCCGTGAAAGCTGTTTTTTATCCAATTCTGAGTAACATAGTAACATTCAAGATTTGCGTAAGGAATTCAGGACGGAAAATTAAAAAAGTATTTGACATGAAATGCAATTAATAAGATGGTATATTAAAATTACCAAAGTTGTGGAAAACAATAATCCAAAATATGAGGAACATGTACTTTACTTTTTTGTACAACCACGGAGGGACAATCACGCTTGTTGGTCTCAGCTTAATTCTTGTTTCGCGGGTTGCCAGTTAAGGTCTCCAGAACTAAGCCACTGATTCAGAGCGTCAGCACTCACTAAACTGTGAATGTGATGAACATGCCATTTTCAGGATTTTTATCTTAAAATTACTTATATTTAAGAATGCCAATTTTTGTTTTAATTTTGTTTTTGCCGTAGGTGTTTAATTAAGAAAGTGTATTTGTTTATCATAAGCAAATGGAAAATACATTGCGTTGCTCAAGAAAAAAGTAGAATAATAATTTTATACGTCGCATTATAAATATTATGGCAAGATACGTTCTAAGTCTTAAATTTCTTGATCTGTACGTGACACAAATAAGCCACCTGTGGGATGGTAGGATGACGCACAAGAAGTAATAAAACAATTCACTAGTAAAATAAAGCGCAGTGGAGATATAACCGAAGAAAAATGCAACTTACATATTTTTCTTGCAGTCCACTGAAGATAAGTTGGCGTTTTCTCACAAATGGAATTGTAAACACAAAAACACATAAGAACAAGAACACTCCCGAACTTCGCGTCACCCTCGCATTACGTATTCCGAAACACTGACGAAGTGCCTCAGAAGCAGAGCGCTCTGGTAGCTCCAGTTCACACTAGTCCGAAGACGCAAGAGGGCGTTGTAATCGACCAATAGGATTCAACTTCGTTTTGAAAGTAATGAACTGATGCGGGAAGTGATCAGAACTGATCAGATCTTACATTACTACGAATGGAAGACACTTTAATATCAAATTAGACGAAACTATTCTGCAATAAATGAATACTACAAATACATCAAATTAGTTGTTATAAATAGTAACATGAGTATGAAATGTATTGCGAACAATTTTAACGCTCGAATTAATTCGCAGAGAATTAATGTCTGATAAATGCTACTACTGCGGCCACAACATATTTTGTTGCACTAGTGGTAAAGATTTCGTAGCACAATATTAGAACTTCTAATAACACTTCAGCCATCACCTAAAACTTTAAAGGGTATAAATTAAAATGACGAATATGCGAAAATGGCAAATATTTTGAAAAAAATGTACATAAAATGGTTTAAATATCTAATGCCTAAAAATATATTGCATAAAAAATTCTTGAATCAATATTGACGGAGTAGGAAAGTTTAAAAAATGATATTTATCACTATAAAGTAACTCAAAATTAAGGGGGAACTTCTCGTGTTTTTTTTTTTAAATACTACAAGATATTCTTTAATGATCTCATTTTTAAGAACAGGTTACATTAATAAAAACTATCTATATTCAATAATATAGTTGTTCTAGGAAGGTGTTAGAAAATGGAGAAAAATTAAGAAAACTTTGGGCCATTTTTGAGAAAAATATGTGTAAAGTATATCCAAATATTAAAAGAAAAGTTTCAGATATGAAAATCCGTGACATCTGGTAGATCAATTGAAGAATATCCATTTTAGTGAAAATTCTGTGTACCGTTTCTGCAACAGTTTTGTTCAAAGATGCAGCTGTAGACAGACGAAAAGACACACACACACACACTCACTCACACACACACACACACACACACACACACACACACACACACACACACACACACACAAACGATATTAGAGATCCCAAGTCATGTTTTACTTTCGTGTGCTGAACGTTGACTCTTTTTAGGGTAGTCCTACTACATATTAACTTTCTCGTTTTTATCATTTTCTATCTGTACTATCAATTTCTACGTATATGAGAAATAGACGTAGTCGTAGACGAGAAAATTAAAAAATTGTAGTTGTAACAAAATAATGATATCTGTAATAAAAATGAGTGACTGGCTACAAGATTGACTACAAGAGATACTGACTTGTATTACAGCATTGTCATCATGTTATGGATAGTAACTTTTTCTTTCTAGCAGACTATTTGTAATTATTAGATATGAAGGGTTTTCGATAAAGAAATATTTTTGTATAATTTTTATTTTGTGTATGTACATCGTAACATATATCGCAATATATTTCCATTATTTTCCCCAAACATTTCCCAAATCAAAACTGCACCAGGGACACCCAAAGAAATCCCGGGGTCTGGGGCAGTTGAACCTCGGAGCCCCTTATTTAACAAATTCTCTCCTCCAATTCGTAAACAGAATTCATTTCTCCATTCATCAAAAATAACTTATAACGTTACATTTTGTTTAGAGATAAATCTATTTTTATTTATTATAAATGAAAAATTAAATAAAAATCGAGGCCTCAATTAAGTCGGGGCCTAGTGCAAATTGCCCCAGCAGGCCCTCCCCCTTCTGGATGCTCCTTGTCCGCACTCAGAATCGTTTATTGACGCTGCAAGGTAGATGCTGCGAAGTATTTTAAAAAAATAGTTATTTTCTTTTCAAGTTTACGACTTTCTCGATATTGGATGTATATAATTTTCATTAAAATACATAGCGAATTTTGCGTATGTAGTTTGATAAAATTTCAAGGTCATAATTGTTATTTTAATATATTCCCGTTTTGGTATTTACTACACTTACAGTACTGATTTCAATAATTTCTTTCGATGTGGAAAGTATTGTACCATGTAACTCTTCAATTACTTTTGTGCTTCTTGAAAATTAAGTGATTTCTTTAGATAACAAAAAATAAGTTTTGTTGATATATTACGAACGCACGATAAAATAAAAACTTCTAGTATTATTTCACTTTTAAACAAATTCTAATATTAGGTTCATCAAGAGATCGTTTAAATTAATAAACAAACAAATAAGTTTTAAAAAGATTTATTTATTGGAAGATTTTGATTCAGCTATTCTTTTTCTTTGAAGTTGCTGTATTATTTCTGATGAAAGCTTCAATTCCATAATTTTGCACGAAAATGAATTAGTAAGGGGGAACGGAGCGATGATGGTCCAAACGAATGTAGCAGTTTGCATTCGATAAACAGACCAATTCAGCCCAAGATTCCCTTGGTCCCTTCCCTTGTTAAATCGAGCAAGGGTCGCCGTACGTGAAGGGGGACCTAATGAACGAAGTTCGACGGCCCTCTTTCGATGCTTGTTTTGTTTACCTTTACGCCATCTAGCGGTTGCAGAATGTACCGCGAGAATGTGAATGCGAAAAGTCAGACGCAGGCGGACGCAGGCGAACTCAACGAAGTGAACCGTGATAAGTGAACCGTGTTGGTACCAGCACTGAAACTGAGTTTTCTGTTGCGTTTACCCCCAAAATTGTTTGGGATTGTTACTTGTAATCAGCTCAAAATGTTCAAGAATTATGCGAAATTGTAGTGTAAAGCAGTATGTAATGTGGTCATGTGGATAAGAACAATCGGAAGGAAATATAATGGCGCTGGACACCGTAATGGACAGGTCTTGCAGCGCATATCACTGGCGGAGGAAGGTTGACCGATATTTCAAGCGAAGTGTGAAGTGTATAATATCAGGATGAGTAACACAAAATATATGCATTTTCTAATAATTGTCTAACGTATTTTTAAATAAAGAAGTAGATTCTTACGTCTGAATGTATCATGACTGAGAGATTGACAGATCCACTCGTGTTATTATAGTATCGGCAACATGAGTGTAGTAAATAAAAAGGAAGATTTAAGTCAACCAGCTGGTGAACCAAGAGTCCCAGAAGTTTCATTTGGGTCCCATTTTGCGTTACAAGTAGCATTGCAAACTATGAAAGAGCGTTGTCAGCAGTTACAGCAGCGGCTTATTGCTGTTGAGGGAGAGAATTTGAGTTTAAGGGTAGAACTGGAGAAAACAAATGTCAAGTTAACTGGCAATGATAAACAAGAAGAAGATGGCAATCCCTCTGATGAACTTCATCAGCAAGTTGCACAACTTCAGCGTCAGAAGTCACAACTAACACATCATATATTTATGGTTGCCAATGAAAATAAACAATTGTGGAGTCGACTTAGTCGTTTGACTCAAGCAAACAGATCATTAGGAAGTCACCTTTCTCGTATTAATGATACTTTGAGTCAACGATCCATCAAATGCAAGGATTCGTTAGATGGAGATCAGGATGAAAGAAATGGAAGCGGTCACTTTAGTAAGGAAAATGGTCAAATGAATGGAAATTCTTTGGATGGAGAGGGTATTTTCTTCAATTTACTATTCAAATGAGAAATTAAATCCTGTGAATGTTTCATAATACTTTACTATTTTGCAGACATGAAAGAAGAAAGCTTGGAAGAGATATCTTTAAAATTAATTAAAAGTTTTCGCCAGGAAAAAATTGAATTGGAGGAGCAGTACGCTCAGGTAATACTTGGAGTCAAAAAATTGTATCAGTCATTAATTTGCATTTAAAAAACTTGATATAGATTTTATCATAATGATTAAAGGAATAGAAACCTAATGAGATTATGCAAGGTTCTCAAGACTAATTTGTTTTTGTCCCTATTTACTGACCATTTTTCATCACCTGACCATTGCCACCTTGTATGATCCTCCCAAACGAACATTACAGTGAAAGAATGACCAGAATCCAAAATTGCAAATTTTCTAGAAGAGAAGTAAAGACATTTCTAATGCAATTTACAAGGACAGTGCTCATGTCTTTGCAGTAGTAATTGCATTTAACCATAGTTCTCAATAAACTACCAGATGGCATGACTTGTGATATTATTATAATATTATTATTATTATTATTATTATTATTTTTGTTTACCATTATTATTCTCTTGCTGCACAAACTCATATTGAGGGATTGTGTAAGAACCTTCTACACATTGCAATGTATATGTTGAGTGTCAATTGCATAAGATATCAGTAATTTCTGATATTTCTATAAAAGTTTTGTTATATATGTTTTCTCATGAATTTGATGAATGAAGCTTCATTAACATATGGTTAGTATATTGCATTCAGTTTATACTGTTTTTTGACATTAAATAATTAAGATGAAAACCATTTTAAATGGTTAATTTCATAAGTTTTTTCCTTCAGTTTGCCATCAAGAACTTATAGCAGCACTGTAGTTAAAAATAGTTTGATATTTATATGTTAAATAATTTTCTCTCAATTTGACAGGGTTTGGATGATGTTCATAAAGGAAAAACGGTTATTATTTAGTTAACTACACAAAAACTATGGCTGTGTGAAAATGTTGAATATGTTAATATTAACCAATTTTTTTGTGTGCAGATGGTAGAAATACAGGAGGGATGTCCACCGTTGGAGCTGGATTTTGCAGTATTTGAAGCGGATTCACCAGTTGCAGATTCTGAAGATGACACTGTCTTGGATGAAGTTCAAGAGATTGTGGAGAGACTTCGTTCTTTACAAGCTGCTTTGCAAGAGCAGAGAGCTCAACTCAGAAGTTCTCTTTCTCATCTTGAAACTATTAAAAATGGTGAGTCAGTACATTTAAACAACAATTAAACATTTATTTAGATTATAATCATGAACTGAAAGTTGGCGATTGTTGTTGTTATTATTATTATTATTATTTCTTTTTTTTAGAAGCATTTTTTTTCCTTTCTTTCCTAGTATATCTATATACAATGGTTTTCTAATAGAATAGTCATGAAAAATTTTATCTTGTTAAGCTGTAAATGCTACAGGCCCCAGACTGAACTTTACTTGGTGAAGTTACTGCTTTGGATGTTTTGCCATTGCATTTTCATCCTTTTCTCTCTCTGCTAGTGATTTGTAGGCAGAATTAATTTTCTATGTATGTTCAATGATTAATTTTCTACTACGACAGTATATTTGGAACTAAACATTGGTTGAATTTTCTGTAGACTGTGCCCAATTATTTTGTAGTATTCGTTGTTTTTCTGCGCTTTGGCAAATATTTTTGGCCATTGCAAATGCCAGGATTCCTTGTTAAAAAACTTGTTTTAAGTGCTTTTTTGTATAAAGTTTGATGATCATTTAATTTTACTTTCTGTGTTAAAAATTTTAGTAAAGATTTCAATGTTATTTTAAATTCTTTGTTCCACATTTTATTTATTTTTAGTACAAATTTTACGTGTTTTGAATTCATTTGTAAGTCCCTTTGTTTTAATTTAGTTGATTTTATTTTGCTTATTTTGTATTCATTCTGCATATTGTTTTTTGGAGAGATTAAAGTGAACAGTAAGAAGTATTGAACAATTATTTAAAATGCAATTAGAACATGAGTAATTTATAATGCTTACTATCTTGTATATTTTGTTAGCTGTTCAGGGCTCTTTGATGGAAATATTCTCATCATAGTTTTACTCTTTGTTACTTGTGAAATCGTTCCTATGACATAGGTCAACTGTAATTGCGGTCATGGTCTACAGATAGAAAATAATGGAAATAAGTGTGACCTTGACATATGGATACTTGATATACTACACATATACAGTATATCAAATATGATTAATCATTCATGTATATTCAAGTGTATAAATGAATGCTTAGAAATTAAAATCTTTTAGTATGAATTGGAATTCAATTAAGTAATTGTAAAAAAACTGTAAAGTCTAATTTCCCATGGAGTGGGAAGTACAATCTGCTCATGTTTTCTTGAGCTTTACGATCCCTGCCCCTTATAAAGGTAGCAACAAGCAGGATCACCAACCTTTGAAAACTAAATTTTTACTCTTAATAGAAATTATTTTCATTGGTAAATGAGTTACAGATTTTATTTTGTAGTAATGTTGATAAAATAACTAAATCCTGTTATTCATATATAAAAACAAGAATTGTATGGTATACGCAAAAACTATTTTAACAGTTTTCAAAAATCCAGGAAAAAATTGTGTAAATCGGGGAAATTTACTTTTGTTTTTATAATAAAATACAGAACATAACTAACCTATTTCAGTTACAATACCAATGTTTAACGATAAATTGTTGAACTTTTAGGCCTGGCACTTTCAAATACACTAATTCTTCTATTTTCTAAAATATTTTCCAGATTACAAAGTCTTTCTTTCTGAAACCATTTTAGGAGTATATGAACTCTTTAATTTTGTTTTAAAATCCTGCACAAACTAGTTAGCATACCTAGTTTATGTCACAATTATAAAAGCACAGTACACAGAACAAAACCTTGATGAAATGAGGGATAAATGTTAATTGTTATAGAATTGCACTCTAGTTGCATTATGCTAAGGATGAAAAATATATACAAGAACTTTAGTCAGAGACCAATGGAACATGCTTGCAGCTCTTACCAAAATATTGATTCCTATTTAGAAGAAAAATATTGGTACAGAAATACCTTATTTGAGCTTTTTAGCTACAAATTGTGTTCAACTGAAAATAAAAGATAATTACTCAGATCACTCAAGATTCTGCTGCAACAAATTTGTTGGGCATTTTCTTCCATAGTGATTGATGTTTTCGTTATTGAGGAATTAGATTCTTGATGGTATATCATGTACAAGAGGTAATGTTGCAAAGTAATATCCCAGACATCCAGTACTCACATGCCCCCTTCCTCCCTCAGCCGAATGTTGTGGCAAAACAAATCAATCTGTATAAAGCATTCAATCAATGCTAAACCAGAATGTGTTCTCCTATACAACACAGAACTTAAAGGTTTTGGTTAGTAACAACACTTTTACAATAGTTCCAGCTACTAATGGTTAAAACATTATAATTAGAATTTCAGAAATATTCTTAGTTTCAAAAATGAATGAATGCAAATTTTTCACCATGAGACAACTTCATGTTCACAATAATTTAACAGTTGACAACGTATAGTTGCTGACTTGAGACAAATATCATGAGAATAATGAACATACAGATTGAGGTAATTGAATTTCTCCCCCTACTCTGTTCAGCACTCAGAATTAAAACGACATGTATCGACAAAAAAGTAGCTGTATCAAATTCAAAGCGTGATAAAGTGTGTACCTGCTCAAGCCAGACAGCATGGCATAGCAGCACCAAGTGCTTAAGGTCTATAATTATATCTTAAAAAGGTGATAAATATTTGAAATTAATTAATGTTAAGAATTAAATCTTCTTAGGGTATTGGATTAGGAATTTAAAAAGTATTGAATTTTGTATAAGATTAAGAGTTTTATTTGCTAAAAATGGCAAATATCATTGTGAATCTCCTTTTAGGATTCACAAGTTTCCACAACAGTATATGAGGATCACAAAATAATATTTTGTAACACATCTCAGTGACAATAGTCAGACAGTCAAAGAAAAGCAGCTTGAGTCAAACAAGCATTATTATTTAGGAATTTATTATGAAATGTAATATGGCAAAACACAATACATCATAAAATACCATCCAAAAAATTGTCCTTTCTGAAATAGTGTGCTCAAGTTAGAACATTCATAATTTCAAAAAGACAGTTCTTATTCTAATCACACCTTGTAAACCTTGATATCATAGTCAAATATAGAAAATCTCTGCATATAATTTTAAATGCATCAAAAATGTATTTCCACATTTGAGAATGTTAATAGGTTGAGGTCAGACAACTTCGATTTGGTGTTGTGCTGACATATCAAAAACAGAAGAGTCTTCCAAATGTTTATTGCATTTTTTATTCTAATATCTTACAGTTACAAATAATTTTTTGTTCTTCCCTTTGCGGAGGTTTGAGACAAGCTGTTAGACTTCGTACAGAAAAATTGTGGGATTGTAATCCTGGTTATTTCAGTTACATTTCAACAAAATTTATACTATTTGCTAAGTAAGCATCAAAATTGTAAAAAGATAACGTGTATGGATTTTTACTGTTAGGTGCATATCTCATGGAATTTTGATATGCTAAGTTGACTACAATTTTCCTTTTTTCAGAAGGACGAATGTGTCCACGATGCCGAGGGCTGGGGCCAGCAGTTCTGAATGGTAGTAAAACAGCTCATGCTGAGTTGCTTGATGTGGAAATGGAAGGTGCACCTGCTTGGGCTGCTCCTGCTCTTCCATCAAGTCATGATGTTCAGGTATGAGTATTTTCTTCTCTCTTGATGCTCCAGTATCCTTTGTGTTCTCGTTGTTGAAATAACATTCCTTTTGTTTTATTTAATATCACTAGTAAATATAAATACCAAACAGGGAATGTTATAGTAAAAAACCTTTTGTATTCTTCATGTTATCAAATCTTCTCAAAACAGTGACAGTAGTGACAGTTTTATATTGATTGTATTAGTTTTCCAGAATCCTTCAACTTCGTTGTCTTTTCTTATTACAAGGTTATTCGGTTACAATGCTTCATATATATTATAGACAACAACTCATCAGACACATAGTCTTATTAAAACATATTCATATATATTTCTTTCTACATCTTCTATTACATTACTGTTGCGCAACGTTTCAAGGCTAGATTTGCCTCATCATCAGGCTCTACAATCCATACTATTTTCTCTCATTTCAGGTTACATACATAAGTACTTCGTCAATTATACACAATAAAATATACACAAACACAGCAAAAAGCTTGTAGAACAATTACTACTTATCGTCATTCTATCAACAAAATAAAATATCTCATGACTTCGTATTTACATATTCAGATTAATTACATCACAGATTATTTTCTCGTTCCTGTTTTTGGAATAGGAAAGATGATACAGGAATGAGAAAATAATTTGTGATGTAGTTAATCTGAATATGTAAATAGGAAGTCATGAGATATTTTATTTTGTTGATAGAATGACGATAAGTAGTAATTGTTCTACAAGCTTTTTGCTGTGTTTGTGTATATTTTATTGTGTATAATTGACGAAGTACTTATGTATGTAACCTGAAATGAGAGAAAATAGTATGGATTGTAGAGCCTGATGATGAGGCAAATCTAGCCTCGAAACGTTGCGCAACAGTAATGTAATAGAAGATGTAGAAAGAAATATATATGAATATGTTTTAACCCTTCAGCGTGGTATGCCGTCTGATGACGGCAATTTCCTTTCTCTTCTTAACGCGGGGTGCCGTACCTGGACGGCATGGATTTTCCTTTCCATTCGCGGTAAGCCGTCTCAGGACGAAAGGGATCTTTACCTGTTTTCCTCTCATTTGCGGTGTGCCGTGTACAGACGTTGGTCGCTTGGCGGTGCGGTGCATAGACTCTGGCAGTGTGTTACGGCGAGTTTTCGGTTTCTTGTCGGGTGGTTTTCAATACAAATATTTTAATATTGATTAAAGTGTTTCTATTTCTTTGTGGGTGTTTTTATACAAACAATTAATTGACAATACATCATCTTCTATGTACTACGTATCATATTAAATTATTGCGGCTGTCAGACATAAGTAGTATGTATTATTTCACTATCTGAAAATATTTGTTGATGTGAGTTTGAATGTAATATTTTAAAAAAATTATCATGTTAATGTAATATTTAAAATAAATACAGTGACTGGCTGCCTCAAATTGTTACTATGTCCGAGGCAGATATTGAGGATGAACGTCTTCTCGGGCGAGGAGGGTACATCGCCCAACACTCAGGCCCCGTTTCACTTTTGAAATGGATGGACAAGAAGGCTGTTCCTATGATAAGCACGTACCATAAGGATGATTTCAAAACAGTAATTATACAGAGAAAAGAAGAAATTAAAAAACCGTCGTGCGTTCTTAATTACAATAAATCAATGGGTGGGGTAGATCCGAAAGATCAGTACTTGCAAACGTACCTTATTGAAAGGGGAAAAAGTAAGAAATGGAATATTAAAATGTTCAGAAGATTGTTAAATGTCACTGTCTTGAATACTTTTATTATTTGGAAAAAGAATCGTACTGGGACAAGAATCGATTCTTTGAAATTTCGCATTGATTTGGTCGAGCAATTGCTATCTGAACATTCGCATGACAGAAGAGAAGTATGTGAACGTCGTTTGGTAAACGATTTAGATCGTTTGAAGACACTTTCTTGAAAGAATTCCACCTCATTGGGTGAAATTCTTTGCAATTTGCTTTGTTGTATTATTTTTTTTATTATTATTATTGATGTGATGTCATGCGTTCTCAGGGTAGAGGACGATTTCAGAGTTGGGAAGCGCAAAGCCGCCTGAGCGGAGTTGCTCCCGCAGCAGGCCTCGCCGGATGCGCTCAGCTCGCTACCTGCCCCCGCGATGCCGACGACCGCACCTTTCACTTAAAGCCGCCTTCAAATGCTACCGCGCTCACCCTCGGTACCGCGTTGAAGGGTTAATAAGACTATGTGTCTGATGAGTTGTTGTCTATAATATATATGAAGCATTGTAACCGAATAACCATTGATTGTATTAGAAGAAGCTACGTTGTACAGAATCAACTCTGGTTAGCATGGTTGTTTTCAATTTTTATGACTTGTGGATAAAAACAAGCTAACTTATGAGAGTAGTAAAATATTAACAGATTAACTATAAACAATGTAATAAGAGTACAATTTTTAATCTTTCTGTTTTTTGTATCTCTCTGTTAGGTTCAGGTAATGTTTGCTCTTCTCTCTTATTACCCTAATGAGTTTACATTTACATAATACGATTTTGAGATATTTTGAAAAAGGCTTATAATTCAGATTTACTGTTACATCTGTGATGCAAGACCCAAGACCCCATCCTGAGATGTTTCGAAAAAATACATCCCCCCCCCACTTCAGAAGTTTAAATGCCATCTGTTATCAAATTACATGTATTGTGCTCTATTCTTTAACAAAATTTTAAGAAAAAAATGAAACAGAAGCTGAAGCTATAAGTTTATAAAGTGGCTTAGGTGTGATTTTCACAGTTAACTCTAAATTTTAAAAAAATTGCAAAATTTTCAATTTGGCATCTTTCTACAACTACAAAATTGAAGAGAGGAGATTTTTCCTTCATATAAACTTTGTTCTCTGAAGTAAGTGCTTTCATTAAGATTATGTAAGATTTTTGGAAATTTTAGTAGTTTTTGCCCAATATTGCATGGAATATTTGCTATTTTAAAAAATTACAAAAACAAGATTTTCTCAAACACAGCTCCAAATATTTTCTTTAAACTTTTGGTCGGGATAGTTCTAAATGTACTCTATGAGATGATACAAATGTGCAATTGCTCTATCCCAACGACTCCAAATGTTTCAAAGAAAATTGGCATTTAGGGCGAGGTTTTACTGACGAGGTTTAATATTCGTAAAATAATTTTTCCGTTCTATTAGGAAACCATAAAATTAACAAAATGTAAAAAAAATGTACGTTGGCAGCAATAGACGGTAGCTGACAAGAGTGTATGGCAAGTACAAATAGCTAGCTGAGACCAAAGGAAATAGAAAACTAATACGGGAAAGTTTATGCCATTCTGTAGCACCACTATCGTGACTAGCAAAAAAAGTATAATCCAATGATATACGTTTCTTCTCCTATATTATTTCAGTAGTACTCCTTTGCGGATCTCAGATGCAATCAATTTTTATAAATGAAGTCTCTAAAGAAAGAATTTCATACAGACGTGATGAATTGCACTTTGATTTTAAAAATGCATGTAAATATGCATTTAAAATGCAACCTGCAACATGCCAGGATTTTTGAAACCATATTGTTAAATAATTCCTAAACAAAGCATTCTAGGGTCTTAAAAGCTAAAATATTGAGGCCTTAAATAAACGTTCCTCACACCGTAATCGACAGGAGGAGATCTCAACCATTCTGTTACATTTTTGCTGGTTCAACTTTTCTCGATTCTTCCCCGCCTGATCAGAGCCTGTAGAATCTGCAACTGTATGTGAAATTACTAATTACTTGTTATTCTATGTGATTGAATTAAATGCATACCTCTTTGCTTTATAATAAAGTTCGATAAGAATAGCTTGTATTGACAAGGGTGTATTATATTGTTATCAATTACAAGGCGACATATAGATCAAGTGACGGAGGATAAGAGGGTCTTGAAGAAAAATATGTATTACAGGCTGAATATGGAAAAATAAGGAAGAGGGTGGGGTATAGCACGCGAGAGTTCTCGCATGGATATGCTTGTTGTTTATTATTATTATTATTATTATTATTATTTTATTTTTTAATACTTGTGTTTAACTTCCGGTGCACTTTTTTCAAGAACAATGAAAGTTACATCTTTGATATTATACAGCAGTTTTGTCTTGTGATTTTTCAATAGGGTAGACCATTTTTTTTGCATTAATGCTTTTCATGTAAAAGTTATACTTTTTTTTTACCACCTGTAATTTTTTTACAAAAAAAAGGAAAGGCTTATTTTGTTAAAGATTATTTTACATAAAAATGAGTCTAAAATCAAGAGCACATTGATTTGTGTACAACGCAATTTTTTTGAAATGTTATTTTCAGTTGTTTTTTTTTTTGGATAAATGTGCCAATGTCCACTGAAAATAAATTTGCAGGAAATGGTCTTCAAAGTAAACAGTTACACCCATCAATCACTAAGATAGGCTGGAAGCATCCTTTGATGTAATCTATGTCCTCCTCTTCCCTTTTCTTCTTGATGTTCTCTTTTTCTTTCTTGTTTATTTGTAAAGATCTTCCATTGCCTTATCAGCCTTTTCTACTCAAAATCTAACTTTAACTCGGGCTTGCAAGAGTATCTTTATAAACAGATGCATGTTGATGTGGTGCCATGAAAATTGAAAAAACAATTTTTTCAATTTTTCACCAAAATTACGCTACATACTTTCCTTAATGTATATTGTAATGCACCTAGTGTCCTTTAGCAGGGAGAGTGCTGTGTGACCTTGAGTGGTGGACTGCTACATTCAAAATACGCGTTGCAAAAAGAAATTTACTCAAAAAAAATGCTAATGTAACTTATAATAATATGTGTATCATTGGATTTATCTTTTTACGCTCATCATGATAGACTAAAAATATGTTAAGTTCCATTCGGGGGGAAAAAAACAACAAAAAAAAACAGTTACCTCAATATCTCACAAAAAGCAAGAGATAAAATGGAAATGAATACATACATCAATTAGCCCCATTCCCTCATCTACTTCTTTGAAAACTGCATTTACAATAACTTCAACTGTTCAAAAATTACAGGAGGTGCTAAAGTTACGTGACTCAACCTGTATAATGAATTTTAAATGTTCCAGTGATTCTTGGACATCACAAATCAAAATACGCAAAAATATTTTGAGGGAAGTGTTCATGAAATGTAGATATACTATTTAGAAATAGATTGCATTAAGAAAAAATGTCTTGCTCCAGTATAAAAGGAGTAAGTCAGGTTCAAAAAAATTTTAAACATCTTTCAAATTTCAGAATTCCATGTGTTTTAATGAAAATCATTGTCATATTAGTATGCATGCGATCTTTGTTATATGTGGACATAACATTTGAAGAAAAAATGAAAAACCTTTTTGAGAATATCTTGAATGTATCTTTTTAATTATCACCATTTGACTAAGCATTACACAAATTAATAATTGTTTTATTGCTGCAAATGAATGCTTAGTGGCAGTTTAGCTAAAAAATTCATAAATACTAAAAACAAATACAAACAAATAAAGAAAAATGGAATTCAATATAATAAAATAGAACCAATAAATAGCACACAAGACTTGTAGAATAAAATGTGGAATACACATTAACTAGTAAATACAGTTGACATTGCAACTCATTTTACTAAGTCGTGTGCTAAATAAACATCATTTAAAGATACACTCTTACTGGCTACAAAAACTACACAAAAAAGTGGTAAAAATATGTGTATTATTCACCCCCTTCTCTGTTCCCTTTACATTTCCCCACCCAATATTTTCAATGTTAAAGTATGTGCATGTGACATATGCCTGCAATTTTTTAGGCCTTTCCTTGTAACATGTCACTGCATGTACACTTATACAGTGGGGGTGCATAACTTGTTATTAGTCATATTGTGCAGCATATACACTGAATTTTGCTTTGTACTTGTCCATTTATAGTCTTTTATCAGAAAAAAAATAAAGTTTTACAGCAATTATAAGTTTATGTATTAGGGGAGTACTTTTGAGACAATGAAAAGCTAGTACGGTGCTCAATGATGCAGCATGAGTAATTGAAATTAGATGCAAAGTGGACAGAAATTGCATGCGAGTTAATCAACAATTGGATTGTTGGGAAAAAAAATTGATTTTGGATGTGCAAGAAAAATTATAGAAAGATATGGTTTTGTAGGCAAATTTGACAATTTACAGTTTTCTTATGGATGTTACTTGAAATAAAGTTATGAAATCATAAATGAAACGCCTATTTTGAGCATTCAAGCCTTTTGTCTGGTATAGAGAAAGCACATTAAAGACAACAGAGATTTATTTGGTATGAATTTGAGTTGTGACCCTGTGCTAGTCATTAATCTATATTTTGTATTCTCAGTTTTTCTCAACTCAAACTTTGTGTGAATTGACTCTAGCGCATTACATTAGGTCTCTCTTTCTCTTGCTTGTAATGGAAAATGTAATGCTCCCAATCATTTTTGTTTAGTAGATTCTAATAAACTGTATTAAGCATGCTGAGGCTTTAAAAGTGCATGTTTTGGATAAATTTCTTATTAATAATGAAGCATGATACTTCAGGAGTATCAATATCTGCTGTTTCTCTCCCTAATATTAATTTGCAGATTTTCTCTTTCTGCTGTTCTTTTTTATTTGAGAGACTGCTGTTATCACTCAATGTTTTTAGTAGGGTTATATCTTTTTGCTTTATTTTCCATTAGCATACAATTTTTTATTTTATAGCGGCATGTAAAACACTACGAATAATAGCCTACGCCTGTAGCTGATTTACCTTTGCAAATAGTTATTATTACATGGCAGCAAATATTTTCATATCATTCATTATATGTTGTATCGTATTTTTACATTTTTTGCCAGAAGCACTCATTGCTATATATTCACAATTCAACTTTATATGTGTTAGAACAGACATCTCAGAACTCAAGAAAACGAGCATATACATAAACAAGCATACTTCTGTGCATGGTACATCACACAATTTGTAACTGTTTTTTGGTTTAAATTAGTATCTACTTCTTTCAAAGACATAAAAAGAAAAATGTTTACTTGAAAAATAAATAAAATTTTATTCATTACTTTATCAGGCTACCAAGTTGTAATAAGCACAAGATATCGGCGCACTTGAAGATGGATTAAAATGTGAGCCATGTCTCGCACTTTAATGGCCATCGACTACTCTGATACTTCATGCAAGTTACATATGCTTTCTGTGGTGTGATAAAATAATAATTAGTGCTGCTATAGAATGGCAAAGACTTTTCTCGTACTATTTAATTTCCTATTTTCAATGTCTAAAACACCACTGCTCCTCTTGGAGGTGATGAAGAGCATCTTCACACAGCCCAAACATTGAATAGATGGATGTCAGCCCTGTACCTTTACATATTTGCCCATGGTGTTCCATGGTCCCGCCTGGGCATTTGTTCTATTGTTATGGTACAGTAAAGTCTGTCTAAACCGGAACCTGCATTAGTCTGAAAACTGCTTTAACTGAAAAATTTCTCTGGACCATGAAGTTAAATGGCATTTTACACAACATAAAACCGAACTCCCCCAATGCGGAAACAGAATGGTTTTTCATACCCTGCTGGGAAAAAATCTATAAAATGGAATTCCAGGGAATTTAATGCAAATCACAGAGAGAAACAAGATGTTCCTAATGAAATGAATGCACCTGCAAGCCTGTTTTATATTCTCTATCCCTGTGACTCACAATTTAGTTGTGGCAGCTGGACATTGACAGAGAGAGGCTTCAGCTATCAGCATACAATTCAACCTTGGGGTTGCTTGTCTCTCAAGGCACAGGCCATAGGAGAACTTCCGACTCTTGGAGCAAGGGAAGGTGTAGGGCATAGCTTGTATTTGTGCGTCTTCCTGCCCTGCGTTGAAAACCATAAACCGTTGATGAGATATCATTGCTCAAGACCATGTGAGGGTATCAGCAAGTCATTGTACTGGTTTACGATGCATTTTGCATTGAAAGAGTCAGTAAGCAGTCCGAATACAGCCATTTGGCAGTAATGTGATGTGTGACTCAGAAGCTGTCAATGAAGTGTGTTTAATATTCATTTATTGGTGATTTCCTCCATAAATAAGTTATATGTTCATGTGTTTTGATAATTGTAATAAAGTAATATAATTTACTACTTTGAGGGCAGAAATATCACTATCAAAAGAAGTCTTAAATTGGCTACATAAATTGCATAAAACAGAAACCTCCCTAAACCGGAATGTTGTTGTCTCGACTGATTTCAGCTTAAGACAGATTTTACTGTACACAGTCTGGAATGCTCCCCCATGCCTCAAACTCAACTGAAAACATTTATGTCTTTTGTGAGTTTCAAACTCACAGCCTTAGTGTCCGTGTACTTTGGCTCATCTGCCCTGATTCTCTGTCTCACGAGGCTGAATTACTGCACAATACTAATTGTAAATGTGTTAAGGTTTTGAAATAAAATAATTAAAACTGACCTTTATGTGCATACACTGCTATTAATTGCTTTGTAATATTGAATCTAATATCTGAAGCATTCTAAAACGGTTTTTCATAGCAACAGTGCAAAGTTATTTTAGCATTAAAGTCCACCATAACATAACCAGTAATCAACAATTTTTTCAAAATTAGCTACTACTACAGACAGTGTTGTAGAATATTGTATTTATAGCATCAGTTAACACAATGGTTTAGTTCAATTTCAAATAATAGTAACATTCAGGAAATTGGTTTATCAAAACATATGTAATCTAGTGTACCCGAGCGAGAACCCTCGCTATACCCCACCCTCTTCCTTATTTTTTCCATTTCCATATTAAGCCTATAATATATATTTTTCTTCAAGACCCTCTTATCCTGTCACTTGTTCTATATGTCACCTTGTAATTGATATCAATATAATACACCCTTGTCTTAACTTTGTTGTGCAAAGAGGTACACATGTGTAGATCAGTTGCATAGAACATCAAGTAGTTAGTAATTTCACATACAGTTGCAGATTCTACAGGCTCTGAACAAGAGGGATAGAATAGAGAAGTGTTGAACCAGCAAAAATGTAATAGAATGGTTAAGAAGTAATCTCATCCGCTCGATTACGGTGTGAGGAATGTTTATTTGAGGTCTTTGGCCTCAATATTTTAGTTTTTATGGCCCTAGAATGTTTTGTTTAGGAATTATTTAACTATATAGATTTAAAGATCCTGATGTACGTTGTGGGATACATTTTACATGGATATTTAGATGCGCTTTTAAACTAATCCTTTATATTTTTAAAGTCAAAGTGCAATTTGTCATGCCTCTGTGAAATTCTTTTTCTTTAGAGACATCATTTATAAAGATTGGTGGGGTGTGAGAGTCGCAAAAGGAAGGTATACTGAAATAATACGAGACGATTTTTTCACATTTTCTCCATTTTTTGGTTCCCTGTTAGTAAAGTAGAAATTTGATTTGAAGAATATTATAGAAAAGGAAAACCAGGTTCTATTTTCAAAATTTGGAGCTGTTTTGGAGAAAATATCATTCTCATAGTTTCTGTAAATATACAGTTTTGAGTTCATTTTCATGGTAAAGTGTTTTTGAGAAATTTCAAACGACCTTATTTGAAGCATCTTGTACAAGTACTTACAAATGCATCAAATTATAAAGAAAGCCTAAAAGTAAACTTCAACACCTTGAGAGATGTAATATTTTTTTATTACACAACGGAAAATTAGACCTATGCAGTCTTTCTAAGTATATTTCACTCTATTCCTAAGAGAAATGTTGGGAATTTGGTAGGGGGTAGTGACAATTTTTAAGAATTTAAAAAACCAATATTTTCTTAAAATCCTCTCCATACACCAAATTAAAAACTTTGATTCAATCCATTTTTTACGCTCATAGAATTGAAACTAGAGATTTTGTTTTTAGTTCCTCAAATCATTTCATGGCCATTTTTTGAAAATTTTATTAGATGAATATAATATACCCCCTTAAACACAATGCAATTTTGGAAAAATATAGGGAAATCAGAACAAAGGAAAAGACTTAGCCGTGTTAAAATATTTGCATTTGATGCAAGATTTTACCTAAATGGAATGCAAGAGTGATGTTGATATGGTGTAGTGTGTCACAAAGTGAGATGTATACATCCATGCTCTTATTTTAAATGTAGGTGTTAGTAGGGATTGTAATTATTAAGAAATTTTCCTCATTGTAACAGTATTTTGGTAAGAAATATAACGATTATGGTCTGTCCTTTAAATTAAAAGCTCTTTGTAGTAATAAACATTCTCAAGACTTGCTCACATATTACAACTATTAAATTCAGGGCAAAGAAAACTGGAAAAAATTATTCAGGTGACCAATGGTGACTGACTACATTGACTTAGTCTTGGAGTATTTAATATTCATACTCTTATGCAACACAAATTGTTTTCTCATACTACATTGACTTAGTCTCGGAGTATTTAATATTCATACTCTTATGCAACACAAATTGTTTTCTCATACCATTTCTTTACTTTTGTAGCGCCAGTTGCAGTGTGTGCCAGAGCCTCCACTCTCTGAACTACCAACTCCATCTTCATTTAAGAGGGGCTCAGGACCTAGACGGCTAAGTGAACGAGCTGCATCTTTTCATGCCTCTCCAACTCCTGCATCAACACCTATTGAACAATGGATGTGTCCCCTGTGTAGCAAAGTTTATCCGAAATCTGTGGAATTTGAAGAGTTTCAGCAACATGTAATGAGTCATTTTGCTGATGAAGATCCTGAACCTGAGTCTATCATAAATAATTTTGAAGTTGTTCCTAAAAACTTGGATGCTTTATAGAAAATGATTTACTTTACTTGAACAGTACCTTGGATGGAATACTTATGTAGTATGCTATCTTCGGGGTTCCTGTGCGTCAGTATTTGGTTTGGATATATTTATGTACTATTCAATTTAAAACTTTGTGCACTACGAAAGATTGTCTATGGCTAGTTTATACATTATAAATGTAATATAAAATATGTTAAAGAAATGTATTTTACTACATTGCAATGGAAAGTTAACTTCTACAAATGGTAATGTTTATTTCATAAAGTGTTATTTAAAACTTACCTATGTGGTTTGTTACGTGGACGAAACTCTGGTATTATGATGAAAATAAATATCTAAAATATTAAAACTATTTATTACAAATTCTTGATTAGTAATAAAATATGAAGAGTTCTATGAACATCTAGGTATATTGTTAAGTTACAATCTCTACATGAACATAGAGGTCAAAGTGGGGATTTTATTAATTATTTTTAATTATTCTGTAACAAATGGAACAAACTAGGTAATTTCTTCATGCTATTACATCGTAACTTACAAGTAATAAATTGTATATACAGAATAAGCATGGACTTAAGCAATCCCAAATTGTTAAATACTGTAGGTTATTGCATTTTCAAACATGAATTATATTAAGCCTTGCCTAGCAATATTGAAAGGACAGTCCTTACCAAACAGGTTTCCAAAGACTAAGAATACCTCGAACAATGTTGCTGTAGGTAAATAAAATTTGTATGTTCTTTGTCTGTGATGGTAGTTTCTATTTTACAAATTGTTGAAGAGATTATCGAATATTTAAGGGTGCTGAGATTGTATTTTTATAGTTGTGGGGATTTATTCTCCTTTATTTCAGTAATAAAGAAGTTTTTTGATTACATATTTTTATTAACTTTAATAGGAAACCTTAAAAACATTAACTTTCTATAGCCACTCAAAGGATTATGCCAGATCTGTAGGTTTAACATCATTACTTGTTGCAGGAGCTTGAGTTGATCGCTGCATTAAGTTCTTCGAGAACCACGGAGGGCGTTCTTTCTTCATTTCAACTATCCTCTTCCCCTGAAATATTACTCTTATTTTATTGATTCAGAATGTAATTGCAGAAACAAACAATGGATTGTACAACTATTACATGCTACCTAGTATTATACATTATCCTTCAATGGAACAGGAAAGCATGTTAAACTTGTTTACTCTAAATCCACATTTTATGATTAAGCACAATGGGGAAATGTTGAATCTGCCACATTAATGTTAACCAACAAGTGCTTACCTGCCAAAATTCTTCAGGTTCTTTCTGCCTTTCATTATCATACAAAACTACTACATCTTGCTCAACAGGGGAAAGACCAAGATTTTCCTGAATTTTCTCTTGCATTTCCTTTGTTTCTGCTATAACCTTTTCATAGCAGTGTGCTAAAAAAATGTACCAATATTTAGTTTTCCATCCCGAACTCTACACAAAGGAATGCATACCACACAATACTTACAGCATAATACTCCTGCTTCATGGTGATGGCCACATGTATTACATTCAAGCAAATTTGTTTTAGGAAGATAAATCTTCATACCATACTTAGGACTACCAAATTTCCGTTTCAACCGCTTTTCAATTGTAGTCCTATGTTTGGGAACAGCCCACAGAAAAGCACTGTCAAAAATATTATCCAAAGAATATGTTTTTGTCGGTGTTGTTTCATATTGGGCAACGGCCAGGCATGGGTTGCCTGGAAAGAATATGGTTATGTCAAACTTGTAAAATAATGTTCATGAAAATATTATCCACTGGCATATATGTTACTCACTTGGAGGAAAAGGGCGTCCAAAAACAGATACAACTGCCCAATCTATTATTTTCAATGTATCACGCAAACATCTGACTAAACTCGCCGCCATGTTGAATTTCACTTCTCCGCACTGTGAACTTCATTTGTTTCCCAAGGCATGCCTACCGATTTCACTCTCGGCAGAATGTAACTGGCATGAGCCGTGCGGCTCCTCACAGCAGTTTGGACTATGGCGTGTATAGGGTCGGGTAGACTCTGTGCTCGTGTGGAGAAACTGTGCCTTCTTGGTCAAGTCACACAAATACGTCGGAAAACCAATTATGCGAGGCTCAAGCAATTCACAACTCAACCCTCCGCAAGGACCCTTGTACAAAGTTGCCAGGTTAGTGGGCACTGTATTTACAACTTTTGCGATTTTATTATTGTATTGTATTGTTGCCAAGCAACAGTGTATGCCAGCGTTCCATTGAAAGGAGTTAATTTTTGATTCATGATCTATGTACTGCTTTGCAGCTTTCTGTAATCATTACATAAGGGGAATGGGCGAGTTCTATACTGCTGCATTTATCGTTCTGTTTCGATTTGGTTTGTCATTTATTGCAAAATTTTGTGACTTTAATTTCTAAAGGAATGTCATGACACATACGCCTTTTGTTTTCTCTATCGATGAACTTAAATGTTGAACATTTAATTGCGAATGTTACCATCACTGCGATTATTACGCCTAGTGAGTGGCCCGCGATATTAATACTTCGTGTTAATGTGCCAAGATTGTGCATTTCGAATTGCCCTTTTCTGCCTAATGAAAAAATCTGGGATCTTATTTCTATTTCCTTGTTTTCTTAAAAATTGGATATTTTATTGACTTTCGCTAATTGAGCTGCACGCCGCACTTTATCAGTTTTGGCGGCCCTTGCGGGAGAATAAATGCACTAAATTTCTGGCTGGGGGTTCGACTCAAGTAGGTCGCAGTAAAAGAAATACTTTCTCGCGGGATTTATGTATGAACAATCCGTATTAAACATTTCCCGGCGTCTCACTGAGGCATAATCTTGACGTAAGACTTTGGATAATTGGTTGATTTCGGGAATTTGTTCTGAAACACGCATTTCTTTTTGGACCTCGCTTGTATTCCGAGGCAAGCTAAAAGACGTCATTTGGCGCGCAAGAGGTCTTCGTATAAAACACGCGAAGGCAACGACACTTTAGTGGAAAGTAATTTTCTTTACAATTTTGTGAATATTGTATTCATTAAACGTTTAGCACTAAGGAGAAATGTATTTTTGTTCTTATACAACATGTGTTGAGTCTTTTAAAGAGTTTTGCTAAAAAAGAAAGTGGATCATATTGAATGGGCGTTACTTCAAAATAATTAGTGGTGATCGTTAAGAATATAATCGTCCAAAATATAACATTTATTTTGGAAGCTGGTAAAACGGAACGTAAAATTCGCATTCTCGTTACTAGCTCCAGAACACTCACTTGATTCTTTATTTATTTTTGTTTCTAGAGTGGTGTATTTTACTTTGCAACATGTTGCGATGTTTTTTTCGGTCATGAAGTTATAGATTTTTGCTGTTTTAATTTTAGATTATTGTGTTATATCAATTTTCATTGAAAGATAATTGCGCGCGAATGTTTATGCGTGCTCAAGTGTAAGTAGTATTGTTTACAAGAAAGGCCGTAGAAGGTGAGGTATTGATAAATGCCATATTTTGAGTTCTTGAAATGGGCATTGATTTTTACGCTTAAAACTAGTTAACATTTCATATCAAGAACTTTACATCTCTTCGTAAAAGAAAATCGTGGCCGTGTATTTAATAATGTGCTACAAGATAAGCATATTTACTTCATTAGTTTTTAATTTTTTTCGCGATTGCCTTTAGAAGAACCATTTGAAATGCGGTTTCCCCAGGTGAACTCAAGTAGACTGCGGCGGGAAGGAACGAGCGTTGAAAGTTGTTTCTCTCCAGCTAGTTGTCGGCGAAAGCGCGAGTCCTGCAAATGCTGAATAACCAGACTACTGGCACGCATAGTTTCCTTGAGCCCAAATTATTGCTGTCATGGAACGCACAGTCGAGTATGTTGGAAAACGAAAAAGTGATAAGAAAATAATTTTTGTTTCTGTGATCTAACGAAATGATCTGTAATGAGCTGGTATTGGTTGGGAGGGTGAGTGTAAATTCGTTTAAGTTAAAAGCAATTTTTATTGTAATTATTCAAAAGGTTACTCAAGCATTTCGTATTTATTCAACTAAATATCACTACACAAATCTGTAATAAAAAGTAAAGCAACTCAAATATAATTTGCTGTCTGATCTCCGAACCTTACATATATAAAAATGATGTTAGTGAAATGTCCGCTTACAGTTAAATGCTTTATATTACAGAATGTTTAAAATGTAGAGATTCCTATGCATGGAAGTATTAGGGATTATATATCTTTTCTCATAGAAACTTACGACTATTTTGATAAGTAAAATGCCAAAAAAGAAAAGCAAGCGAAAAAAAACAGTATCTAAAAAAAGACAAATTTGCGACACAGATCTGTAGTTTTATCATCTATATCCTGACTAAAAAACAACAAAGTCGTTAATATTTCTGTAATTAAAAGTGAAGATTTTCGTTTATTTTGAAGAAAAATGTCGAACAATGTGTTTGACATTACCCTCATGTTGCAATAACTCTAATAGAAAACTATGATTTTGGAAAGTGAGTGAATAGTGCAGACGTTGGTAGAGCATTGTGTAATTGGATCTCTTCGTCTTTACGTCATTGGAAACCAAGAAGATTCTCTGATGAACACGGTGAATACGCCGATCCTTGTGAAACGACAACGAAATACTGGATGGCGAGTGTTCGTCCAGTTATGTTGCAATGGTCGTTTTGAAGAGTTGTTGGTGCACGCTCTCACCGTTTGTTTCAACTTATTTGCCGAAGGATCCCAATTAGGCGACGCTACAGCATATGGTCCTCCAAACGGAAGTTAACTTTTTCACAATTATAAGTTATCTTCGTGGGAAAAATCCTCAAGCCGCTTGACACAACTCGTGCACTTCAGCTCATTGAAGTCCGCAGCCATTTCCCTGTAGCAGATTCTCAGCAGATGTGGAAATACGCCTACGATGATGACGTATGCACTCATATCGTCACCCTGTGAAGTTGTCTTGGTAGCGGGAGGCGTGAGGGGTGGTCGAAAGTTAGCAACATCGCGGCGTGCTTCGAGCATCTCCAGCGACGGAGAAGCAGGTGGCCGGTGCTCTCCAGGGGATTTCGCGCTTGCGACACGCGCCGAACACGCCTGCTTGAGATGCTCGGCTGGCGCAGCCAAGGATGGCGCGGACCAAAGTCATGCAAATCCCCCGGCCGCTCCCGCCTCACGTCGAAGGACTGCGGAGGTCCTGGCCTCGCGGGCGCGGCGTCTCGCCCCGCGCCGCGTCGCACGCCACCGCCACTCGTCTCCCCCCGCGGACGCGGAAACGTCGCGACCAGGGAGCAGGATGTCACGCTGAGGGGATTTACGAGAGTGCCTCGCACTCACTGTTTGCAAAAGAAAGGTTTCGTTTTCTTAAAATAATGTCGCAGTTGAATTTATTATCATTGTTTCAGAATAAAGAATATATTTCAAGAGCAGTATTGCCCTCACAGTTTTTTTCGCTAAAATTAAAGGTATTGTCTGATGCTGATCTGTTGTACGGATTAAACGATATCATTTCAGTAGGCGTTTGTACCTCGCTGATTGGAAATTTGCTTTGTGAATGCCAAAGAAAATACAATTACAAAAGGTGGGACAATTAGTAAAGGAAACCCGGGCTTAGTGGTCAGCAAATTTTCAATCGCAACAATATTCACCAAAAAAAAAAGTATTTAAATGAAGTTATTTCTGTCAATCTTGAGAATGATGCTTAGGCAGCGTTATGTAGCTAATCGCATAAACATCACTTTTTATTGATCTGAAAACTATAGGAAAACCAGGAAGGTGCCGCAATTGAGATATCGAATTCCTTGGGGTAAATTGGTCCCGCCTTGGATTTTGGAATTCTGGTATAATTTTTAATCAACGTTCGTTTTTAATCGAAATTCGTTTATTTTTGCTGTCTGTACAAAAATGCCACCCCTATATAATCTTTTATGAACTTGCGTTTTTCGACAACTTGTTCTGTTGTTTATGACTGCTTTATCCTAAATCATCGTGTTTTTTCCGCTCATAATAATTTTACCTTTTGCGTTTTCCATATGCAATTCGCTGGAAACGATGTTTCCTTCAATTATGAAATTTTACGTTAATTACTGTCTAAACTCAGTGCACGGAAATTGATGGCAAATGCTGAAATCGTAGCATTTATCTTCGTTAAGATATAATTGCTTTGTGGCCTACCGTAGCAAAAATGCTCCTGCACAAAACCACGCCTATGGTTTTCCAAAAAGTAACACGCATACTGCTAAAAAACAAGAAATAAAACACTGTCGTATAACACGAGAATAAATTAAATGTTTTAACAAAAACGTCTTCACGAATACGAAATAAATATGCGGATATACAGTACCACAGTTCTTTACATAACAGAAAAATGAAAAAAAAGTTGCTGGTCCATTACGCAACATGTAAATAGCAAATATTTAATGGCCGGCGGCCTCTTCCTTGAAGCATTGCTGTCGTGTGACGTCAGATGTGTCGTAAAGTGTCACACTGAATACAAGAATTGTCAGTACTCGCTGTACGAGAATAAGCAGAAGAACACAATAAAATATTTGCATTTTTCCGTCAAAATAGAAATGGTTTCATTGGTTTTGAAGTTTTTCCGAGTTTCTCAGAATATAACAAATTCTTTGACACCTCTCACGTGGCCGGAGGCTGCCTAGTTTTCTATCAATTTCTGCGTGCATTGGATATTATTAATATTTTTTTGAGTGGGGGGATTTCCAAGAGATGGTAGGAATCTAACGAAACTATAGGCACCTCTCATACATAACCGGAAACTGCATATTTTTCTTTCAATTTCTACGCTCATTGGAAATTAGTAATATTTGTTTTGGTAATAGGGGAAATATTATTGGTAATATTTGGTGGACCTTTCACACAAAAAATAATTTCCATACAACTTCCGACGTTCTGACTTATCTTAATATTACACTTTCATGGGTATAAAATCTGAATGAATGGTGACGGTTTTACTCCGATCGCTTTGTGATCACTTTGTGTTCATTTGTTCATAAAAGTGTTAACGATAGTCAATTAGGACTGCTATGATAGTATTCAGGATCTTTCAATTTTTATTTTTACTCACCTGAATTCTTTAATGGAACAAAAAGGCCTGCAGCGTATAACACCTCGGTGAGAGTTACATTTTCTTTTCACATCCGCAAACACGTATGCCATTATGTAGAACAAGTATTAAGATAAATGAACCAAAGTTCGTCACTCATCTGATGAAACATTTACATTATGAATAACAAATTCGCAAGGTTCGCAGTTATGGAAATTAGATGGCATGACCATTTAGCACCGGCTTGCCCCACTTTCTACATTTTACACAGTAAAATAATCGTCGTCTCATGAAGAGAGAAAATTCAAGGGTAATTCATAATTATGGCGTCTCTGGATTTGATCTCTTTTGCACACTGGTCTGAACTTGAAGCTTTTTTTTTTCTTCTTCTTCAAATTTCTGCGGAATTTACCTTTGGCAGGAAGATAAGTGATGTCAAATTTCAACATACATCTTAATTGACACTAGTTTGTTTAGTAATATTTTGATGCATGTCCTCAAAAATAACAAATGTGTATGTCAACTATTGATGCATTTTTTGTGACCGTTTTAGAATGAACGTGGAAATTACTCTTAATTTGTTATTGGCATGATTCACATTGAATTGACGGTATTGTGGTTTCTCGCCGAAATGCATGTACTGGTACGTTAGTTCAGTAGGTATTTTTTGGGCGTGTTTGAAACATGCGAGACTTGTTGTTTTGGGTGTGGAAGCGTGGCATAAAAGAAGACAGCGGATTGGTACTGAAAAGGAATTTTGATTGACAAGTCAATAATTCAGCGTAGTGAATAAAAGAGTAATTTAAATCGAGTGTGATGGAAAGTAATTTTCTGCCAGTGTGTGCGCATTCCCATAAGCCTCAATTCTCATTCTCTACAATGCTACAATGTGGTTCGCGATTCCTGCGTGGCTATTAGAGAAAAGGGAAGAATAATTATTCTTGGAAGATACGGAAGTGACATCGAACCGGAAGCACGTGCCGCCTCAAATCTGCGGATGTTCCCAACTGTCGCGCGTCAGCAGTCTACATCCGTCGTATTTTCCGAGTAGTAAAATACTTTGTTTTGGAGGTTACTAGCTAATAATCAAATTGGAGCAGAAAATATAGATTAGAAACGTATAATTGTAATTTTTTTAAATTATTTATGTCCTAAAAATTATAAATTAATGATGTTGACAGGATTGTAATGTCTCAATTCGAGCGTAAAAAATATTTGCATTTAAATGTGTGGAAATAAATAAAGAGAGATTTGTTGTTCTTTTCTTTAGTTTCGAAAGTAGTTTTCTTTCTTACAAAATAATTTTCATTGTAAATTTTCTGTTGGAAATGATTGACCAAATTACTGTATTGACCTAATTACAATTTCCAATACAGAGTATATGTTCACCAGTTTCGCAAATTGAAGCATCAAGGGAAAGTATTAAAATGAAGTATCATATCTCATTAGTAGAACGGATGTTTTTCTAGGTAATATTGGATAGTCTCTCGTGCTCTTAGATTCTTAGAACATGGATTAATTATTCACCGCAACCGACCATATTTGTCTTGAAAGCCATTATTGACAGTATTAATAATATAATACACCAAAATCAAAATCAATATTTGATGTAGGCTCCTCATCGTAACTGTTTATTTTGGCATAATAAAAAGTTACAATGAGGAGCCTACATCAAATATTGATTTCGATGATAGCATCGTAAATGCCACACCATTTCCTACTATAATACACCAATTAAAATCTGGTACAACATTCTGGGTATTAAACGAAATTATTCAAATTCGACTGATCTTATACTTGTGGTGGTTTAAGCATGAGGTAAAACACGTCTATACTCCTTTCCTTCCTCTTCAGAGGCTTGGAACATTGTCATCGGTCCCTTAACCAAATGGAATTTCATGATAGGGTATTTTAGGTGACTCTCATTTCCAATTTCACCAATCGTTCAATGTTTATGCTGTTCGCCATGTCACCTACTAATTTGCATCTTTTCCCCTGGTGGCCGCGTTCATACATCGACTGCATAAAAGGAATGTGGAGCATTGTTTTCACTTAGATCATCGCCTTGAATTAATTAATTAATTAATAAAGTAAACACTTACTCGCGCTTAAATTAGTTTCTAAATATTCGATTCTTTTTACACAAGAGACATACACACCGATTTCTGAGAAATAGAAATTGGTGAAAGGCGAGGAATATAGCATTTAATACGTTCAAAGAACTATTTTTTCCCCTTCAAATTACGTGTCCATGAATAATATTTCACTACGCTGTTTCACCGCATTAAACACTGCCGTCAGTCTACTGGAATACATCTTTTTACTCGTATTAGTCGAGAATACGTCTTGGCATAGATTTGTTTTGCGATTAATTACCCGTCATGCACGCTCATGAACACGGTCGCGTCATGCTTCGATAAACTCGTCCAAGTGTTACGGCATTCCTCTCCACCACGAGAAATGTGTTTGCACGCGCACGTTATCGGAGGCGCCCCGTGACGCTCTCTCGCGGGCGATTTCTTTGGGAGGCGGAGCGCGTCCTCGAGCATTATCTCGGCCAGGAAAGGGAGAGCGCGAGGCGCGGGCGCGGGCGCGGGCGCGTCGATCGGGAGCCGTGCGTGGCTGCCGCTGCCACGGGCACCGCCACCGCCGCCTCACGGGACGCCTTCGAGCGGAGCGGGCGGCCGGACGACCGCCCGGCGCACACTGAGCCGAAACGGACCCCAAGGCGCGCCGCGCCGCGCCGCGCCGGACGAAAGAAAGAAAGAAAAGGCGGTGAAACTTATCTCCTCAAAATGGTTGACTTTTGCCGGATGTGTGATTATTAATGCATTAAGTAATAGGAAACGGGGTGAAATTATGTGAAATGTACTACATTTTGCGTTACGATAAAACAATTCAAGCGTCGGCTGGAACAATGTCGTAAGCGACACGTTTTTCAATATGCTGTTTTCTGTGGAACAATGTTGTATATGAATCTGTTCTCTCATTGACATTTTATTAGAGTGGTTACGTTTATTTTTGTGCGAAAAATTTGGCTTCAAAAATTGTCTAACCCGGAACAACGTTGCAAGTGCTGGCAAGGTGGCGCGAATCGAGTGTATAAGTATTTCACCGTCCACAGTATAAGACAGTAATAGGAGCAAAAAAGAAAAAGGAAGTGTAATGCAAGAAAAATGTGTAGAGATTCTGGTGAAGAGAATATGAGCTCTAGGAATGTAATACCAGTATTGGAACGTTCAAACGAGGTGGGTGAAACAACGTTGTGTACGCCACAGCTTATCATGCTGTGTTGTAAATCGTTTTCGCTGACGATAATAGCATCAATGTAATTAAACTGGATATATACATTTCAGAATGTATCCTGAAAGTCCAGATTAGGTTGCAATGTCGAAAAATGTGGTGTCTTGAAAGGACAGCTCTTTGATAAGATTCATGTACTATGTTATGATGAACAGACTGCATTTCTAGCACATCAGTGTGTGACGATCTCAGAACGGAAAGAAGAACAACTTAAGATGTGCGTCTCTTAGGCATTGTACCATTACATAGTGTACGTTATTAAACAACAAAAGGGAACGTGTTCGTTTGAAAACATTGTCGGATACATTGAAAGTGTCACCGCAAAGAGTTCAAGTACTAGGTGAAAACTGAATATAAATAAAAGACATAATAAATGAACGAGGGACCCACAAGATCCCCATGTCACAACAGAGCAAGTAAGAAAAAATACATGGGAGCCTATTGGATCATTTCCCAAGCAGGAGAGTCATTACTCCCGCCACAAGGAAAACAAGGGATGCAGATCTGCATATCACAACCATGAAATCAGAAAGGGTAATTAATAAGTTCTCAGGCATTTTCAAGGTTTCCTGCCGATTTACAATTTCCAGAACTTCCAAGGTTTCCCTATATTAAGATAAGAACATTATATATGTTCTGGATATGAACGTTGTTCCTTGGAATAAAATTATATTCAATAGTGAGTTGTAGAACATTGTTTCTAGAGCATTTTCCTTTCTTTCAATTAAATGTTATGATGTTCTGACATCTTTAGCGTAAATGAGTGCGCGCCCGCCCACGAAACTTTTAACCGGGCCCCTTCATAAAAGTGTACAGCAAACACAAGTAGTGTGGGTACCTTAAATAATAAAAATATCCCCTACAAATAGGACTTGTTTTACCTGGGTCCGCCCCAATACGGGCCTTCCATACGCCAGTGTCTGACATCTGGGTAATGTGTTTCACCACGCAATTAAACGTGGAGGGTAAACGTGTCTTGAAGCAAGTTAATGCAACACACTCCTTCCATTTTATGTAGATTACCAAGTTATTTATGGATTTTATAGTTTTGAAAGTGTAGTGGGATGCACTGCTTGATCGGACACCGCAGGACCGTTTTCGGTGCCGTTTCGGCCCACTGTCCCGCGGCGCGAGTTTGTCGGGCGCACAGGTGCGTCAGCGCCGCGCCGCACCGGCGGAGGAGACTGCAGGGTAGGGCGGCCGGCCTATCTCACGGGGGCGCCCTCGCCCGGATTCTTTCCGAGGCGACGGACGGCGCGGCGCCGCGCGGCGTCGCCAGATCGCCCCGGAGTACCTGTCGGCTTCACTCGGACCGCCCGAGCTCTTTAGTCCGCTGATAAGAGACATCATCATTCTAACGAGACATTCCTCTGACTTGTCCATTGGTTGCGAGTGTGATTACACATGTGTCTGATAGAGAAAGCAGTAAGTTACGTCAAATGAATCTGCAGTTCATTCTATCTGAAAAGTCTTTGAAAGGATGTTCATAGATTTCATCATGATCGTGTTCGTATTAATTGGAACGGAGAGTAAGGATTGTTCGAAGTGTGAATGGAAAGTTGTGTGCCGTAGAGTTTAGGTGAAAACAGAAATATAATAGGTCTTCGACGTGACGAAGAGTTAACCACCTCAATTATTTCAGCTACATGCACTGCTTCAGCGGCCAGAAACAACGACGAGGGATGGTCACGGAAGCGCATTGTTTTTCTTGCGCAAGTTTCCAGTGACATGAAAACCCTGCAGTTTGGGACGGAGGATGTGTTAAGAAAAATTTCCTGTAGTTTTGTGAGGGAATAGAAGATCTACGAGTCAGTGACACACTTTCTTGAACTCGTACTGTGGTGACAAGCCTGCAATGCGGACATCGTTGGTAATTTTCCAAAATTATTTGTGATGACGAGGGTGTCAATCAGTATCGAAGAAGTTCCGATTCACTATCTCGACCACTGAGCGGAAATTCCTTGGACTCCTTCGGAATTCACTTTAGCAATGGATAGGAGTAAAAAGCGGGCAGTGGAGCGTGGCGGCGAGCGAAGTGTCATGGGCCGAAGAGCCCTGGGCGCGGTCGGCGCCGCCGCGCCGGCGCGTCCGCTGCAGATGCTGAGGGAAGCCGCGGCGGCGGAGGGCGGAGGGAGCGCAGGAGAGACTTGTCGACCTGCAGGAGCGGAGTGGCGGCGCTCCCACGAGCTTCCACCCGGTCGCGCCCTTTCACCCGGCGGTGGCGGTGGAGGTGGTGGTGGTGGTGCAGCGCGCGCGCCGCCGCGCCTCGTGCCGCTCCGCGTCTCGCGCCCCGCGCCAGCTGCTTCGACGGCGGCGGCGGCGGGCGGCGCGGCGGTCGCGGCCGGGCCTTCTTCGACTTTCATGGCCCACGGCCTGTTCCGGCTCACCGCCACCGCGCCGCGCCGCCGCGGGAGACAGGGCGTGGCGCCGCCGCGCCCGCGGGCTGACCGCGCCTTCCCATGACAGGGCCCCGCTTCCACTGTAATTGTTGGATGTGTTCACAGCCCTGGGCTCCAATAACATGCTGATCACGGTTCGGTTCAATGTGTTTCTAGAGTAATCGCGCACCGCCTGCGCCTACGCTACGTAAGCGTGAGTCGACTTTTGTCATATACATATTTGAATGCGTTTAAAGAGCATTTAATGACCAGAAAGTCTGCCCTCCCCCCTCGAAAAAGGTTTCTACAATACTTGCATAGACGGTTACATTGACAGTCTGCTTGTGCCCTGCAAAGTACGAGTTTGACATTTTGATATACCTGAAATAAATGTTTAGAATTGTCGATTCTTTATGTACCCATGATGATCATTCATTCTTCCTTGGCACTAGGCATACCAGTATGCTCTAGTGAAATAATATAGAACTAAATTACATGTATCGTCTATGAATGTATTTTATTGCATTAAACTACAGAGAGAACCTGAATACAAAAGTAAATAAATTCATATTTTCGTTGTTTTTTTAAAAAAAAATTATTGCATAATAATGACTGGCCTACGACATTGGTGTGCTCTGTTCAAAGACGCCCAGATAGAGAGCCACAGACTGGGAAAAGAAACACATGAGGTTTAATCGTGTGGAAGAGATTTGACTGAAGCATGTCTCTCCTTGTGTTTGCAAGCGCCTCTTCTAAAATTCCCCCCCCCCCCCGCAAGGAGATCTGCGTATGCGGTTGCTCACTTCATTCGCGCTGAGGCTCAGAATGTCTTAGGTTTAGTACTCAGAAAAGCGCCGTTTAAACGAACTACTTTTCTAACCCGTTCTTTATTTCTTTCGTTTCGTTATTACTGTCGTAAAATACCTGAACTGGCGAAGGTTATTTGAAAAGGGCCTACTTCCATAAAATCTAATCGTGTCTTTTGAATGGTAACAGTGATTTATTGCTGTTTTAGAGCTTGTGTAGTTACTAAATTCTAGGAGTTCATAAAACACCTTGTCCACGGAAAAACGTGATTTGTGCTGGTATAAATGTCAAGTAGTCGCTAGTGATGCTTAATTTTCAATCCTTTCTTAACGTTCAGGACTGCTTCAGTTCTGGAATAAATAACAAGTACAGAAAATTCGGTATCTCAGCCTGTATTTAGGACGAGCCGGAACGAATAAGGATAGTAATGAAAATTTTGATATTGCACTCTAACAAGGAAGTTATTTGATGCGAACAAACATTTGTCTGAAATTTTAATTATAGGTCCATTACGTACCTCGGAGGGTGTTGGAAACGGTTGCTATTCAGCAGAACATCGCAATCTCAATAAATATTAGTACAGAAGCCGTAGAATATCCCAACTATGTATATCAACTGTGGGCCTTTTGGGGATATTAGATTAAGTTAAACTCGTGTATGAACATATTAGTACCCAAATTCAAAAGAGATGTCGTAGAACAAGTGACTGGGAATCCGAGAGCCTTGGAGAAGAGATACTATGTGGAGAGAAGGGTAAAGGTGATTACTGGAGTTGTAAATGGACTGAATGATACAGTGTCAGGGAGAAAAATTAGCTAATGGTCGAATAGTGCTTATATTGGACTAAATTGCTCGACTTTTGAAAAATAAAACTGGAAATTACTGAAGTGGTGTGAAATGGACGTTAATGATTCTTCATGAAAATAACAGGCAGCGAAAATTAGGATTCAACGAATAAACGAACTGAATAAGTAGTAGAAGTAGGACAGAACATTTCATGTTAATTTTATTCCGGAAATAAAGTTAAATATAAACAGAAGTTAGTTATGTTAAAAGGTTGATCGATTGCGTAGTTGTTGTAGTACTAAAATAATTGTGAGCAGTGAATATAAAACGAAACGTTTACTTCAAAATTATCAAGTGGTTATGAACTCAAAAAATAAAGCATTGAATACATTGGTCAATTTGAATTTCGAAGTTGCGGAAGGGGAAAAGTTTCTGGAGCCCAAGAAGACGTGCGCAGATTATACTTTCCCCCACATGTTACTGGCAGTTTTTTCTGTTTTCTTTGTCGGAAATCAAATAAAATGTTTCTACTTATATTTAAAATCCGTGTTCAATACCATTTCAGCATTTTCCGAAACATATATAATTTAATTCACTTAATGGTTGAAGCATTTCCTCTTAGTTGGACAAATATTTTTAGTTAAACAGCCCTGTTCTTCTAAGAATGCATTACATGACAAAATCTATGATATAATTGCTTTTTGTTATTTACAATTGATTATTTGAGAGGCCAATACTTCGCTTGGAGAATGTGTGGGAGAATACTACGAGTAGATGCGTTCGAAAGTATAATCGACCTGGCGACATTCAGTGTTTATATAACAGAATGTCCATTTCTGGCTCGCGGCTAATTTGTTTGACTTACGCCCTTTGTATTCATTCATGTTGGCCAAGATTTGTTTTGAAAGTTCTCACTTGCATTTTTAGCGAAGATATTTGCATTATGGTTGGCCTACATAATGATCTCTGCGATGACATAGTGATACTTTGTGACGTGTTTCAGAAATCGACAATCATAAGCACATTATGGCCCTAAAACAAAGATTTTGTACAGACATGATTGTTCCTACCCAAATTCATTCCTTGTAAGTGAATGAGTTGCAAGTATGTGTTAAAAATACATCACTGCAGGAAAGTATTGCTTATAACTAATTTCTTGATGGTTAAGCTTTTGAATCAAGAGCTCAGTTCCGTGTTCAGAATCCATTTTTTTCATTGTTTAACTTTTAATTCATTTCATTTATGTATTTCAACTAAATTTTTTAATGATCCAATATTACACTATTATAAGTAGAATTAGAAATTGTATTTGAAAAATTCTGAATAAATATTAGAAGTGTCAAACAATATCTTTAGTGACTTGTTAAAAGAATGGCAGCACGAACTCATGAAAATAGATAATAAAATCAATTCGCACAGGGTTTCAGAACGTTTGCTGTGGCATCCTTTTCTATTATTTAAATCATATTAATAACTTTCTGAAAAGTAAATAACATACTGTGAATGCACAAGTCAGATCTTTTTGGCATACATCGTACTTGCATAGTTTTTTCCATACGATTTGACTTCTTTTCAAAGCATGTATTTTGTTTGTAGTAATACAGTTTTTGCAGTAACAGAGTGCCACAGAATTTGCTTTTACATTACAAACAAGATTATTGTAATAGTTTTGTTAATATCATTGTTATAATATTACTGCAACGTTTTCGATCTGATTTGTGCATCTGAACTAACAGTTGAAAACAGTATTAGCATTATGATGGCCCCTTATCCTGATTAGATTTTCACTATCTTCATTTCAAGGGTAATGTGAGCTCTGCAGTTTAAGTCTTTGAGAAGGCTTGCCCATGACCTAGGAATTAGAAAACTGTCGAAACCTTGTAGAGTTTGAATTTCACTCCATATGGCAATCTTCAAATATGGGTTCACTTTTTCCTTGTTGAAACGGATCCAGATTGGAGTGAAAGTGTGCTGCTGTGGCAAAACAGCGAAGGAAGACTCGCACTCTGCGATTTGGATAGTCGCTTCTAGATGCTTTGTGTGAGAATCTGTACAGAACGTAATAATTGATTACAGAGGATTGTGTTCAACATACACACGAATTAAAAATGTGTCACGAGCATAAATGAAGACAATGAATCTATTCGTTAGCAACATTTGGTATTTTCATTGCGTCAATATATATATATATATATATATATATATATATATATATATATATATATATATATTTCGCAGTGTAATTGGCATTTCTGTTGTATTGCTTCTGACTGCGTCGACTCGGTAGATTCTGCAAATCTGTTATCCTATGATATCGCCATCCGGGTAGAGGTGCAACTGTGGCACCGATAACGGATATTGAAAACGTGTAAAAGAGATACGGGGCGCACTCCAGGGCTAATCGCCGCCAGCCGCGTGGGGCCCTCCACCTGCCACGCGGTCGCGGAATCTGTTTGCGCAGCTTCAGCTTCGCCGCTTCTGAATGACCGCACCGCGCGCGCTGGGCTAAATATAGGCGGTGACTGGGTCATAGCGCCCCTGCCGTGCGTAGTACGCGCCGTCCGTTGTGAATGGGACGTCTCTCCCGCGGGCGTCGCTTCGCCTGCCACCTGTTGAGTGGCGCGTGCGGGGTTCGTCGCCTGTTGCCGACCCTGCCAGCGGGACTTCTGCACGTTAGCTGCTCCCGTTAAAGGGCTCGGCGTGGTCATGATCATCTTTTTCGAATGTTGTGGCTTCTCGTTTTTTTTTCTTTTTCTTAACATTTTTTTTAAAAATCCAATGAGTTGCAAAGCATTGAATGTTAAATTTTAAATGCCTCTGTAATTTCTCCGTAGTTTGTTTCTGGGAATTCGATTTTCACGTGATGGTAATGAAAACTAATTTATGATCAGTCACATTTATGTGAGGGTAATGCATAACATTAGAAACGTTTTATCGGTTTGCAATTAATTTTTGAATATAAATTGAAGGATGAATTTAGTTATCTAACCATATAAGGTAGTAATGAATACTTCATGCATTAAAATTCTTCAGTATTTATTAGTTGTTTCTTGTAACATATGTATGAGATATAAAAGAGATGAATTAACCTATTATTTCCAGTGCAACATGTCTGTTTTTCGACACATGTAAATATATTTTGTCGTGAGTCACGCAGACATCTAGAATGAACATTATTCGCTTTCTAATTGAATCTAACAATTAGCCAGACGTTCCAGAGAAATACAGGCCTAATAAGAATGAGATTGCGAAACAGTAGGACAGCCTCAACTTGTGTATGAAGTAATAATAATGCAATTAGTAAGTATAATGCAATTAGTTAATATAATGCAATTAATATTAGTACTTTTGATCTGTGATACTTGTGTTAAATGTTACGTTCCCAGACCAAAGGTATTCTCTGACGTAGGAGAACAAAAAAGAGATTATTGCTTGTGAAACGTATGTAAAAATAGAGGTGAATATATTAATTTTTTCCTCCTTCGGGCAATCTCCTATATTAACGCTTATAAAATAAACGATACCATTCGTTGGCCAATACTTAAGACCTCTACGACTTAGATGATGTAGTTGTGGAATCGAATCACTAAGAATTAAGAAGCTCTTCGATACCTAAGTAGAATTTTTAGATTTTTTTTTTCGAATGAAAGAAGTGGGTACGCAGGTTTTTAAAGTGATGAAATAGGAAGCAGCTTTTTTTTCTTGAAATAACTCGAACCTCTTAGTAATTTCGTTTTCCTGCTACTAGTAGTATGCAGGAGGATTATACATTGCAGGTTACCAGAAAGAATTCGGAGTGTTCGTCTCTCTGCTCTATTTGTATTAAAGAACCACTGGCGGCTCGGGAGGAGGGCAAGAGGCCCCTTGGCCCCTCCAAAAGGCCTAGAGTTTTCGTTTACCTTCCTTTATTTGGCAAAATTGATTTAAGTATTCATTTGTTCGAATTACATATTTATTAAAACAATAATATTGTATCAACAATACGTAAATAATACAGAATACAATAACAAATATGTTTATTATTGAACAAAACTATGCTGTCTCCTCCCCCTCCCCAGAATGATCGGCTGGATGCATTTTAATGTTCTTTGACTTCGCGAGTAATAAACCGAACGTTATATTACGCTTATTTTCACGTTTAAATAATTATTATTTTTACAAAATAACATTTGCTTTCACTCTACCGATAGTAAAGTCACTTTCGTCATAATAGTACAGCGGGCGAAGGCAGGGGCTTTCAACCTGTGCGTCGCGGCTCCCACGGGCGTCGCAGTGATTTATTAAAAATGATCTACAGATACGATTTACTTATTTATTATATATATGATTTATTTCACTAATTAATGTTGAATTAATAGAATCTGGCAAGTCTTTTATCAATAGCCTATTTTATCACTTACTCATTTGTGTTGTATCCTTAGTAGGCCTATATTAACCCTTATATGTGAAACTTGTTGTTACCAGGGGAGCCGCGGGAATTTTCGTTTAGGTCAAGGGAGCTGTGGACGAAATAAGTTTGAAAACCCTTGGGCTAAGGTAATTCAAGGCAGCAACTGTTGTCATTGCTGTGTCTCTGACCGGGAGGTCCTATAGCGAATGACAACGATGGCGGATTTTCGACAGTAGCTTAGGTCGAGTTCAGCCGCTGTTTGGAGAATTCTAGCCGCCGGCTCCTCTGTTCGGCAGTTTTCCGTGGTTTCTCCGATCGATACCAGGCGAATGCCAGAGCATTCACAAACGAACCACGGAGAGCGCACTACTTTTCCTTCCCCATCCTTGTTCCTTCCTTTCCTCTTACACTAACATGTATATGGCACTACTCTTTTACACGTATCGGGAGTCGGGAACACGTATCGGGAGTTGGGAACATAGAGCTTGCGCTACCTTGGGCGGTGCCCCGGTTGCGGAGATACCTGGGGTGGAAACTCATTGCATCCGACATCCAGATCGGCACCGGATCTCACGTTATTACGGGGGGCGAACACCGCTACTTCCCAGGATATAACACTTAAGGAATTCATTATTACAGCAGTTTACGCGCTGGGAAACACTAAATATAATCAATCGGTCTACCAGAATCTTAAACAGCCTATCTCTGTCTGTACTTTCTGGTATTTTAAGTTGTTTGTCACTGGTACTGGTTTTTTGTTGACTTTAGCAATTGAGGGACGGGTGTAGGAATGGTCAGAATCGCTTGTAGGCACAGGTAATGTAGGCAGCTGCCTTCAATGATAAAAGTTTAGGGGCGGAAAATCTTTAGACATTTTTGACAAAATATTCTTTTTTTATGTATTTGTATCCATCGCTCTGCCACTTACAATGGAGGCAGAGTTTGACTTTAAAAAGTTCACTGAGGCATAATTTATGAAACTATTATATATTACAGAGTTGCAGGGTTATACATTACAGGGTTTTTGACCAGGGGTCGCAACTACTGTAAAAGCGCCCATGGCGATAGTGTTTGAGATGTCATGCTTATCATACTTTTCGAATTCACGTGGAAAATGAAACATATTGAAATTAGAATAACTGCTTTCGTTAATTTCCTGTAGAACTAGAGCATTTCATTGAGAAATTTAACGAAGTTTAGAAAGCTGTGCAGTACTGTATAGAAGATATAATAGAAATCGAAATTATACAAACTTATAACAGGATAAATTTGTTTCTTAATTATTACAGTATCAACGTCAATTTATATTGGTTTGTGCAGGAAATATTCATGTGGTTCTTGAATCATATTCGTTTGCAATTTGAAATGATAGCATTAGTAGCTAAATGCCTATCAACAATCAGAGTAAATTACGAATATGTTCAAATTAATATAGATACCAAAATTCAACACCCTCTAGGCATTGAATCGCGTCTATTCGTTAACACTGAAGGTCATGGAAAATTGTTGCTCAACTATGATGAGAATTTCGCAAGAAATTCAGTATGTGCATATTTAAAACTTATTTAAGGAGGAAGTTTCAGTCACTGATAAGGCGTTGCAACTTTATAAACATGAGAAAGTGAGATGTTTAATCACTTTTCCTTTGTAAGGCTGGTTCATTCAATTGACTATTCATACTACTGCCATATTTTTTTCTGTAAACGCAACGCACAATGTGGCACGGGAATTTGTTTTGAAGGTCCCGCCGAGGGCGTGTTTTGGCAGCGCCCTCGGCCCGTGGCTTTGGCGCCCACGGGCGCGCGGTGCGTGGGCTACGTCATGAATGGGGGTCTTTTCTCCTCCCGCGACTGCGCGCACGTCCGAGAGAGCGACCTTGATTCAGGCGGCCATCCTCGGTCGCCTTCGCCGCCACCCCAACCTCCGCCGCCGCCGCCGTCTCCCCGTCCGTCGTCGACGTCGCGTCTGCCGTCCCATGTGGGGGCAGAAGGGGGCAGTGCGGCTGGGACGCGCGGCCGCCGGGGCGCGCGCGTCGGCGTCCTCAGGCGCCGCGGCGGCGTTGGCGGCGTCGCGAAGCGCCGTGGAGGTGCTCCGCGCCGAGCGAAGCCCCGCTACGAGTCGCGAGTGCGCGAAGTGGGACAGTCCCGCCGCAGCGACGCCAGCTTTCCTTGCTGCTCAGAGAAAGTACCACTACCACCACCACCACCACCTCCTCCGCCTCTTCCTCCTCCTTCTTACTCCGTCGCCTCCTCCTCCTCGTTCTCCTCGCCGGGCGAGAAAGAGCGCACGCGGAGGGCAGCGGCGGCGAGGCGAGGCGCGGCGCGGCGCGAGCAACGAGACGAGGCGAGGCGCGGGGAGGAGAGGGGCGCCCAATATGTGGCTGCGCCCTGCCGCGGTGATTCTGTGTGATGTCATGTTGGCAGTGGTTGCTATTCTGACAGCTGTTCCACCCATCTTTCTTTAAGACATAATTAATATATGTTTAGAAATTAAATTTCCTAAATTAGTTGCCATTCATTGTCTTGCAAATACCGGTTCATTCATATTATGTTCTTAATTAATTACCTTTTTTAACTAGCTGTAATTCCACATTTTAATTATATTGAGTGAAAATTGAATGAGATTTAAATTGAAATAATTGTGTATAATGTGACAAACGTTTATAATTTATACTTACAGTTATTTTCAGGCAACCAAACGATCTTGAATTATTTTGATAGTTGTTCTCTTGTAGTTTAAATAATGAGCGGGATAACGCTAAAATGATACTTTGTCACTTGAATAAATATTCTGGCCTGTAGCATTGCAGTGCAAAAATAGCTTCTTCAAAATTACAATACAATAGAATAAGTACCTACGTTTTATTCTGTGAAGCCCCTGACCACCAAATTTACGTATTCATGGAGCCCCCGGTGGGCGCGCGTTGGATGCACGCCGGGGCGTAGCAGGTGGAGAGCGTCCTCCACCACATACCTTTCCGGGGATAGGGCGGGGGGCCAAGGTCAACCGCCCTCAGAGCGGCCGCCCCGCCCCGCCCCGCCCCGCCCGGCCCCGCCACGCCCCGCCTGCCGCCGCCCGCTCCCGGAACTGTGACCCCGATCCGGGGGCGCTGAAGGCAGCGCAGCCACCGCGCCGACGCAGTCTCCTGGCGGCTTTTCACTCATCTCCGCCGCCCACGGGTTCGACTCGCGGGTGCGTCTCTGTTACGATGCGTTCCGGGTCGCGATCGGGTGAATCACGTCTTCCATGGCGCGGCGCTGTCGGAAATTCGGAGACTGTACGAGTCACCCGGCGTCGTTACTTTCTCAAAGAGAGTCTTATTGAAACCGGAATTCCAGAGGGCTGCGTGCGTGAAATCTGAGAGATACCTTTACATCTGATCTATCTGCAACGCTACTAGGAATGTTACCTTTAGTATTGTAATTTCTAATAAAGGTCTAGTATTTAGGGTGATGCATTTTCTTTCTCTTATTATTATAATCTCTGCTTGGCTTCGGTTTTACCACGGGTATTTTAAAGCGACATCAATTTATTGGACGTGTTTATTGAAGGTTCCGGTTTATGAATGGAGTGAATCATCTCCGACAAGACGATAAGCCGACGAGGCGTTTGTGGGCCGTATGGTGGTTTGGCCCCGCCCAGCGCCAGCGGATGCAGTCACACGTCCGGGACGTGCGGCGCGGCTGCCGAGGGCTCATGACTGCGATTAACGTAAGCGGTGGCACGGGCCGCTCGTTATTTGAAGGGGAGAAAGCGTCGTCACCGGCTGTGGCGGGAGCCTGAACTGTCCGGCTTGGATTTGCGGTGCTCGGCGACCGCTCGCGGGTACGCCGCCGGTTCCGGTGCGTCACTCCGCCGTGGTGGGAACGGTATTCTCCCCTGCGAAGGCCTTAGCGATGACGCTAAGGGTGGGGGTGGGGGCTGATGGGTTTTTGACGATGACGTCGGCGGAGGAAGATGAGCAGGATGGTGACAGAGGCTCTTCTCCAGGTTGGGCGTGAGTGGTTTGGATGATGGCGGCGGCGTCGTGCGTGCGTGTGTGATGGTGGTGGCGGCTTTGGAGGCGGCGGGGCTCGGCGTCTGGTTTGCGGATCCAGCGCTTTCTTTCTCCAGAAACCTCGCCGTGCGCGCGCCGAGAGCTTTCGCGCGGGGCCGCGCTGGGGCTGCGCGCTGCCCGTCGCAGAAGGCGGCGGCGGCGGCGGCGAGGGCGGGGAAATCATCTCTCTCCTCCATTCCCTGGGATGCCGCGAGCGACTAATCAAAATTGCCGAAAGTATAGTGAGTGGTTTGTGGTCTGCCTCGACTCGAATTTCGTGGCTCTCAAGAAATTGCAATTGTTAAAGTCGTCTTAACCATTAATTGTGAGACACGACTTTTTCCCTTGAGCTTTGACAGTTTGATGCACTCAGCAACATGTTCATTTGTGCAGTCCTCACTCTCTCGCGCTTCTGATGTTTTTTCTGGGGGGGGGATGTAAACCTTCTGTCCGAAGCCTTGTATTTTGTTAATTAAATATATGTATTTGATAGTAAAAATGTCATTCCACAAGTTTGTTTTTATCCTTTCATGGTTGAGTTCAATATGACCATCATGAGAATCGATCCTGGCAACATGATTTATTTTATGATGCAATAAAGGTCAGAAGCGAGAACGCGGTTTAGTGACCATGCCCCGCAACCCGTTTAACCTGTCGAGGATTGGGGGATTATCTCAGCATCGATTATGCAATTGAGGATGATAGGAGTACGATGTAAAATAAGGATAGAGCAAATTGTCAAAAGAAATAATAGCCACCCCCCCCCATTAAAACCTAGCTCGAATCCATTGAGTGCGTTCCAAAATTCAGCATTGAGTAATTGGAACTTTATATGCGGACTTCAGAAATGGATATGTGTGTATGGTGTAGTGACCGCTGTATTATGTCCTTTATTGCAATGAATTTCGAGACTGCAAAAATCTGTCCATTCTTCCTCAGAATACATAACCGCTCCGAAATCTTATCCAATAATGACATGTTTCTAGCAAGATATTTTGTTTCTGTATTCATATCTGACTGCTGAAATACATTTGTTCGATTGTTCTTGCATTCTGTGTAAGCAAATTCTGGAAATATTTTCAAGCTTCTGCTAACGAAGATAAGCTTAAATGAAAGCTTTTAACTTCTAGGTGAATGTTGATTTATTTGTTCGTTCCTCAGTTTTACCTATTTGTACTGAGAATGCCGTGGAACTCTTAAATAAAATAAAAATCTTTACCATGAAAAGGGTTTATTCAAGGTACATTCTTATTTTCTTTCAACGCCAGTCAATATTTGTTTATTTGAAGTCTGGTTTTGTTTGTACTATGCCTAATATTTCATAAATTATAACTAATAACTTTATTTATATATTTGATTTTATGATATTTTAGTAAGTTTTCTGGAACACAGGCATATTACACTATGTTTCTGTCGCTACCTTACAAACTTCTGATTGGGGTTAGAAAAACCCCTCGCGACATTCATGAATGCTAGTTGGATTGCGAAAGAAAATCCTTATTATGTAGATTGTTATTATTATGTATACTCGTCGGAACGTCAAAACATCATGGATAATTGTGAGAATCACGCTACTATTCAAGATGGTGAGAAAAATTTAAATAGAAAGAGTGCGTGTGTCTTCCATCGGGCTTCATTTTTATGAGGGACCATTTGACATTATCTTTATGTCCTTCTTTCGCTTTCATGTGCATTCTTTTTATTTCCTGCATCGTATTAGTTCACAAGGAAATTAATATCTCTGCATCTTCTGGCATGTTCTAAAGAGCTTTCCGAGAGTTATTTCCGCTTGTAATGACCAATAGAAGTCTGAGGATTCTGTAATGAAAGTTTATTTCCCGGAAACAGAATCTGCGGAGGAATATGTTATTTTCTTTTTGTCTTTTTCTAAATATAACTTATTATTCAGAAAAATATAATTATTTTATATTTCGAACATGCGTCAACTTCAGAATTATTTTTAAGTTCTTAAAATATTAATTTGTAGAGTACATCATTTTTGTGTAATGATTGTTTATTATTAAATATTAAAAAGTAACTTCTATGTGTTGTAAATGAAGCATTTAGATGCTTTTTAATTATTAATGCAGAATTGTAGATATTGTAAAATTAAAGATATTCAATAAGTATGACATTTTGATTATTCGATTGTATTATTATATCGAATGAGGAAAATCGAAGAATTTGAAGTGTGTCTCACAAGTGTGAAACATTCAACCGGTTCTTGTTTAATCGTGAATTTCTTTATTGTAACGTCTTCAACGTATGGCAAGCTTTCCCAATAATTGTGTTTTCGTTAATGGTGTAACGTGGGCCTGTAGTGGTGGGGGTCGGAGCGGCTCTGCCCGCGCCCGCGGCGCCGAGCGTTCCGCAGCGTCACTCGTTTGCTCTGCTCTTAGAGCTCTGTTAACCGCCGCGTCCTTGGCCCCGTGCGCCACACTCCTCGCCGGGCGGGCAGACGCACCAGCAGCTGCAGCAGCGTCGCGCTGCGAAGGGGCGCGCCCACCCCCACCCCCACCCCCACCCTCCGCTCCCCTCCGCCCGGAGATATCGCCGCCGCGTGCAGCTTCCCCCGTGGGACCGCGTCCCATGCGAAAGTGCTTGTGCGCCCTCGTGCGCGTTCGCGCGTCCTGGCACGCGAGCTACTTTTACGTTCGCTGCGAAACGTCCTCCCTTTGACGTAACTCGGCGAAAGTGTGAAATACGGAACAGACATGTTTTGTTATGCGTGTACGAAGTAGCATGACAGTTCCGTTACTAGCGATCATTGAAGATTTGAAGGGCTTGCGGTAGTAACAAGATAAGCCGTACCAGCCAAAGTAAGACTCCTACTAATCGTAGATGTTAATATCTCGATTTTGGTCGAAGCATGTCTTGTTTTGATACTATCTTAAGCCCATCCATCATTATATATATATATATATATATATATATATATATATATATATATATAAGTAAACAGTAACTTAATTATCAACATTTTCGCAAAATTCGAGATATCAACATTTACGAATAGGTCGAGGTGGTGTAGCTTGTGTTATGGCTGGTGTAGCTTGGGTTATGAGTGCCCCAAGCCCTTCGATTGACTTGTGGAATTCCTTGGGATGTGACTTGTGGAACTCGTTGGGAGATGAGTGTAGATATTCTAATATTCTTTTGAGTATCTTGTGGTTATAGTTGTTTTATGTCTTTTTTTCTTACTTTGCTTTATTTCACGTTGTTGGACTTGTTAAATCAGAGTAAAAGTACACGCGTATGCTTATAGTAGAGTTTAATTTCTGCAAGTAACATTTGGAAGATGATATACGTGATTGATTTGGGAAGCTCGGAAAGATTTTTGAGACGTTCTCATGGACAACGATCGTAATATACCAAAGTAATGTAGTAGTATGTTCTTTATAATTTTGATGATTAATGAATGGAAAATTAATGGAATAAAATTGGGATTAAAATGTGGCAGTGTAATGGGACATTTCCATCCTCTAATGGCTGCTTTTAGCAGATTGGGAGCAAACTTGCGGTAAATGGTGAAATATAAATAATTACAGTAAAACATTTGATTAAAATTATTTTGTGGGATGTTATTACCATGTAATTCCTTTCCACTCTCATATTACCAATAGTTCTATTTGCAGCCATATTATCTTTGATTCTCAATCCTCTTCATGGTCACATCGCGATGTCTTCACGATGAGGTTATCCTAGTATATATAGGTAGTTGAAATTAGAAATTGGTTTCATTTGTGACATACATAACTTGAGTGTCAACTGCTATTTATACTTATTTTCGAAATCGTTCACATTTATAGATGAGTTGTAGAGGGTGGTGGAATTCCCGGTAAGGAAAACCAAACTGTATATCGTCACACATGACCTGTTTGGAATGTGGTGCCGCACTGTCAAGGTCTGCACTTTCCCGCGGACAGTTTATTCTCAGCTCGCATTTCTCATCTATCTTCCGCAAGAGGCGTGTGAGCGCGGTCTCATGCTTAGCCATGGCCCTGCCCTCCACCATCTGCATCCCAAGTGGGAAGCATTGTTGGCGGACGGTCCCCGGGGGTGTCCCGGGCGCCAATGTTTTCCTCCCTAAACCTTCCTTTTTCAACGAGCGTACGCAGCGCTGTGAACGACGGCGGAAGCTCCGTCGCCGGCGTGGTCTTCGCGCTCTCCCCAAATGGCTCCCGCGCCCACGTGTGCGCCACCCAACCATTGTGTGAAGGACACCACTTGTGAAGGAACTCGCGGGTGTTCGGACGTGTTAATAAGTCTCAAGGTTCTGTCCGCGGGCGGATGAGGCGGTGGTCTATGAACCCGCGCCGTGGCCACACGTGCCAGCGGCGTCGGCGGCGTCGGCGGCGTCGGCGGGTGCCGTCTGCCGGAGGCTTTCTCGGAGGGGCTGGAGCGACGCCAGCCGCGCCTCCTGCATATGCGATGGGCGTCCCTCCGCGGCCACGATTCTTCGCGCGAGCCTCTGCCGGCCGCGGTGCCAAGGTTGGGAGGGTGGGTTGCCGTAAGCAGCCCGTACCATCTTGATTGACGCGATTGAGGAAAAACCACTTTGGGGGCCAAGCGTTCTCCGGATTGGATTAGATGGATCGCAGATATCAGTGTCTCACCACACTGCGTCTTCTTGTTTTCAACAACTGTGTCCTGTACATTGCAACAGCTAACAGAGAACTTGTAACATTAGAATAATTACAGGCATTACAGGAGGATTATCCACGCTATTCAATTCGCAGAAACACGAGAACTGTTGCAACCGGAACATACCGGATTCCTCGTAAGTGAAAATAAATTATCCTGGCGATAAATCCTTAATCTTCAACCACACCTTTAGAATGCATTCAAAAAGGCATATGTTCATGAGACGTCATACGCCTTCGTCTTCTGTGCCACTCATACATCACTGTTCTGTATGAAAACAGAAAATTTTGATTCTTTGGAGAACCCAGTTTTGGAGTGGAAGTATTTTTGTGGAATTTGGCTGTCCACTTTTTTGTTACCAATAATCTTTAATTATTTCACAACACATCAAGAAAATATTGTTTTTAATATCGCGGACATATCCTTTAAGATTTACTTGTGATGTAATGTTTTTTAAAAACTTTAGTCTCGCCTTGCGACTCTTCTCTTAGGTCTGCCAAGAGCTATTTCGTGACATTTCGTAGTCGTGGATAATAGGTCCTCCTCTCATTTTCCTCCGCGCTTATTGAATCACAGTACTTATGAGTGAAATCGAGGTCTTTCCACCTCTCGGTTTTTCCCGAGCAATAATTTTAGGATTCCGCACGGAGCAGACATTAGGCAGTTTGCATTCAGCTGGCATTCCCCAGCGAGGTATTCGCAAGCGCTTTGTGCCGCGTAGGGCCGCCACGGCGGTGCACGTACCTGCAGTGACTCACTCCAGATGAATGAGCGGGCTTCCGTCGCGACCCTAAGGAAGCGCGCGAGCGCGCGCGCACGCCTTTTTTACGTTGAAGCGTACGCGCAAACACGCGCGTGCGTGCGGTATGCGGCCGGCCGGACACTAGCGGGGCGGCGAGCTCCTTTCGGTCGGTTAGTAGTTTTCTAAGGTTTTTGTTTGCGCTACATGCTTCTAGAGAGCACCGGTAGCGTCGGGCGTACTGGTGATTGGGAGGTCGCTGGTACGATCCCCGCCGAGGGCAGGAAATTTTCTTGGCATGTTTATCATAGTTGAGTTTGTGGCCCCCTGTCGGAATTGAATTCTTGGGCCGACTGCTCTAGAAAGTAATTTTCGTCGTTTCTCTGATGCTCCGTGGTGAATGCTGGTGCAGCACCCTAGAATACGCCACGGATCTCGCCAACCTCACCCCTGATCCGGGCCGAGCGAAGGTCTGATCACCCCTCACTGATCTCACTCTAGTGACGGTAATACGCCGAGGGGAAACGGTTAAGTGTTGTTGAGCCAGAAAAAGAAAAAAATATGACTTCTAGAGAGCGTCCTATTACGGTTACTCGATGGAGAATGTAAGAAATGGGATGATTGCTTAATTACTGGAGTATAAAACGTAAAATATTTAGTTTCTCCGAAACTATTTCTGAAGAAAAGTACGGAGCATTCTAATTCGGATTGAAACATCTCTCGTGTGTTTCTTGTCCTGTCGTAAGTTATTGAATGCTTCCAGATATATCTGTTGAAAGCTTTCCGAGTGTCTTAGAGTGGATTTAAGAATGTGTCATGAAAACAAGAAGTTTCACAAGAATGCAACTTTGGCGTATTTCGACGCCGGGTAACAAGCAACATTTGTGTCCATCTTTTACGAAATGTAGAATCGAGTTCGTCAAGTTTGCTGGTGACAGGAGCTGGAAATCGAAATCCCCGGATCCTCGCCGCTCTCGCGCTTCCCGCCCGGCAAAAGACGGCAGGGCACGTGTGAAGCTCTTACGATAGCGAGCACACGCGCACAATGCGTGGCTTGTGTCAACAGCGGCGCGTCTCCGCGGACAACGCTCTCGGGGAGGGTCTGTCCTTCGGGAGGACCGGCGAGGCGGCGTGTCAACATTCCGCCGACAATGAGGGGAGCTTGTCGAGCAAACGTCTGCCGAACCGGAGCTTAGGACCGGAGAAGAAGCAGAGACAGGCGCAGGCGAAGACGTACCGAAGAAGCAATGATCCCGAGGACTCCTCACTTCGCTTCATAGTAATGAGACCATATTGCGAAACATTCATTTCTAAATTCCTTGTTCTCATCTGTCATTTGTTTTAAAGTTATGTTTTTTTGGATTTATGTATTTTATTAAAATAGTCTTATGATTTAATTGGCTCATAGTGGCTCAAGGACAGCGTACTAGTTTCGAGTGATGCGCTCCCGGTTTCGATTCTCGTTCAGGGCAAAATAGAGCTGTAGCTTCGAAATAGAGTAGCAGCAATTTCCGTAGAATTGTGATGAAGAAAAGCTCAGGCAGACGGAGTTTGCTAATTACGGTAAAGAGGGCCATGTTCACCACATGTCTCACTTACCTCCCCCCCTCCAAGCTTGGGATTTTAACTAGACCCAGACATGGTGGGCACCGATAGACAGCCGGCAAAGCCGATCCAAAGTGCCAAATATATACACACCATTCCATTTGAATTTCAAATATATTTATTGAAGAGTAAATCCAATAGTTTATACTTTTGTAGTATCAGGATTTTGTTTGATATACTTCAACGTCACAAATGTTTTATTCTATGGAATATATTTTATTGGGTCCTTCAATTTTGCAATGAAAGCAATAAGAAAGATAATTTAGACAAAAAATTTATTGTTGGCAAAGGGACATGCTTTACACATTGCAATGGTTGTTTCTATGTTTCCGGCATTTGTTGTTGTATGACTTTACCAATCTGTCCCCATTGTCCTGAAGCACGAAGCAGGTGGCTGCGGGGCGACGTGAGCAGCGACAGGGGGCGGAAACGGATGTGGCTGCGCGTCGTCAAGACAATACCCGGCCGTCGGTGTTGGCGGCCGCGGCTCGCAATTCCGCCGTCGCGTGCGCGGAAGCGAGGCCGGAACGCGGCAGTGGAGCAACGGGCTCCCCCGCGCCGCCCCCGCGCCGGGGGAGATGATGCAGCGGCGGAGGCGGCGGCAGTAGGGCGTGCGCGGGCGGCGCGGCGCGGCGCAGCGCGGCGAGACGCGCTTTCCAGACGGGCGTCGCGTGCCGTATCTACCGCTGCCAGCTGCGGCGCCGCCCCGTGCGATGCGGTGGCGGCGGCGGCTGCGGCGGCGGCGGCGCGCGTTCGCCGCATCGCCCGTGTCGCGACGCGTAGCGCCCGCGCCCGCGCGCTCGGCACGCCATCGCCACTTTCTCCGGCCGCGCCGCGCCGCGCCACGGCAGCGGCGGTAGCGTCGCCGCCTGCGCTCACGCACCCGCTCGCGCCCCGCTCCGCCCCGCCCCGCCCCCAGGCGGTGCTGCGCCTCACGCCCCTCCTACCGTGTTCGCCTCCCACTCGCTCAGCCTCACCTTCCACGCCCAATGAGTTGTTCCTCGCTTCTGCTTCATTTGCTCTTCGCTTCCCTTCTCTTCACGCTCCTAACCTGCTCGCTCTGATTAACCTCTTATCTCCGTTTCCATTTCTTCTATTTTCTCCGACAAGTTTCTGAGCTTGCCCTCTGTTACGTTGTTGCCATCTGGTTCTCTTCCATTCGTGACTCCTTCCTTCGTCTTTTCTCTTCTGTTTCACTTTGTTTACTTCAACTTTCTTTTCGGTTGCTTCTCCTCCTTGATCTTTCAGTTGCTTTTGGTTAATTTTTTTTGTCTTGTACTGTACTCCTGATCTATTTTATTTCCTTTATGTTACATCCATTCACCTTGACTCATGTGGTGCCTGAGTGTGCTGAAGTTTCGTTGCGCCGCACGGCAGCGCAGTGCTCTCCGCCCTCCCCTATCCCGGATATTGGCATTGAGGAAATTTATCCAGCCACCCGCTTGACAACTCCGCCGTTCCCCCGCTCCGCCCCGCTCTAGCGGCACCATCGCCGTCCCCGCCACCATTACTTCCACCGTTGCTCGAGAAACCCCGGGGCCGTTTTCAGCGGCACTTTTCCCCCTTCCGCGAAGGTGCCCTGCTTCCAGCAAGAGGAACCGGGCGCCGGCGCGCCGAGGCATGCGAAGGGAAATGTCGGACTTTCGATTTCGTCGTCGGGCAGGCTAATATGACAGGCTGCGTCACACAAGACTCTCTTTCTCACACCTATTTAAGGCGCCCCTCGGCGAAAGGGGCACATCAATACCAATGCAGTTTTGGGAATTCTTTTTACTTTTGTAGTGCTTGTGAGAGGGTGCTTGTTAACTTGCAAACATACCTCTATTTCATAACTATTTTTTACCTTTGAATCCTGCCTCGCGGAGTGAGAGATCCGTTACTGGTAGAATTTTTGAGGCATTATAATCAATAAACTTGAAACTACTAGAACTGCTCATTAACTTATGTTTGTACTTTTTGATATTTATAACTGAAATAAGTTTCTGTGGTCACATCCACAAATAGCATAATCATGTGTTCCTTTGAATTATGAAATAATTAATTAAACGTATGAAATAATTCATTATAAACTCCGGAATGAATTTACGAATTTAGTGTTCATTCAATTACTTTCTGTGGTTTTATTAGAACGTGAAGATGGTGTAAAATGTGTTCTTCGAAATAATATTGTGACGACAGGATAAAACTTGATAAATGTTCGTAATAATATGAGAATTTTACAAATACTAAATGGGATATTTAATATTTATATGTGGAGAACGAATACAAACAATTACGGCTATATGAACCGAAGTTCAACGATCGTGAGACTGAATCAACAATATAATGTTCTGAAGTTGTTCTTTTGAATAAATAACAACAAAATTATTACAACGTCTTTATCTCATCTTTAACGCTTCAAAAGTGAATCAACGCTACTAAAGCTTACTGTGCGAATCTAGCTATAAGAAGAAAATAATGTATTTACGTTAGAATTATTCTATTCGTGCCTCTTTACTTTAGAAACAATCGTCTTGATTTGAATATGAAGTTTCGTTACCTATGTGTCTCTGTGACTCACTATGTTTAAGTTACGTAATATTGGTAAATAAATATTTGCTTCCTTGCATTTGTACAAATATGTTGCATTCTTTGACTGGGACAAAAATATTTGGAACCTACTTAGAAATTTACCACATCCCCGTGAAGCGCGCCCAAGTCAAAGTTTCTTCATTTGGAATATGTGGAAATGTATTATTTACTTGACTTCCGCTGTTTCTGTGGTCTTCAGACTTTCTTATTTTGCGCTGTTTACAGCAAGCAAAAATTCTCTCTGCGTCATTTCGACACTGTTTATTAGTGCCCTGTTTGTGGTATTGGAAGCATTCTAAACTTGTCCCGTGGATAACGTCTTCGACAGTTGCATTTCATGTTTACTGGAGGTCCGTTGAGGAAACCCGCTGTGCCTACTGGCCTACTTAAGTATTTGTGGCGAACTAGGCAAGCGGAGCGGCGCGGCGCGGCGCGGCGCGGAGTGGAGCGGCGGAGCGGGGTGGGCGGGGCGGCTCCCGGCGGGCCACGAGCGGAGACGACGGCGGCGGCGTCGGGGGCGTCACGCGGGCGGCGTGGGGCGTCGGCGCGCCCGCTCCGCCGCCATCGTCTTTGCCGCCGCCCTGTGCCGCCGCCGCCACCACCGCCGCCGCGCCGCCGTTACATAAGCCCACCACCGGCCGGTAAGTGGCCCACGTTCGGAATGTGAAAGCGACCGCTGTCACCGCCTCTACAGGTGTACCTTGGTCCAGCGACGCGAACGGAGGTCGCTCGTCTCGAGATTAGGGGATGCTCCTGGAACACCTCCCGGGCGGAAGAGTTTTTCGTCCGGTCGCAGAGTGCAGGAGGCTGCGGACCGTGTTACGCAGACAGGGCAGTGAAGGGATGAGTTCGTATTGGACGAGATTCTGTTACTTTTTTTTAATTAAGTGTTTTGAAATCATCTCAACGTATCATGAGACATGATATATTTCATATTAATGAATGAATGAAAGACAGAAAACGAAAGAACGATACAAGGAGGAAATTGTAACAAGGAGAAAAAGGAAAGAATGGAACAAGGAAGAAAAGAAAGAATAAAACAAGGAGAAGAAAGAAAGAGTGAAACAAGGAGAAAGAAAGAAAGAATGAAACAAGGAGAAAGAATGAAACAAGGAGAAAGAAAGAATGAAACAAGGAGAAAGAAAGAATGAAACAAGGAGAAAGAAAGAATTAAACAAGGAGAAAGAAAGAATTAAACAAGGAGAAAGAAAGAATTAAACAAGGAGAAAGAAAGAATGAAACACGGAGGAAGAAAGAAGGAAGGAAACAAAGAGAGAGAAAGAAAGAAGGAAACAAGGAGAGAGAAAGAAGGAAAATATCGTGGGATTCAGTAGTGATGTTCACATTAGGGAAGGAATTTATTCATAATTATAGCGAACTGCTGTCACTATTACATTCTTTTTATGCGAAAAAATCAATCAAGATGCATTATTTAAAGAGCGACGTCTTCGATATTAGAATTGGATTCATATTACATTTCAAATGAAGTTTTGGTAATTTTATATTAGTATTGTCATGAATAGTTATTGAAAATAATTTTAGTGCAATAGCAGTATTATTTTTTTCATTATCTTCATTAATAATTATTAGAGCCCTGAAGTTTAGGGATATATTTTACCTAAAATAGGCAGGCAAAAGGCATTTATTTTTACTGAAATAGGCATGCAAAAAAGGCATTTATTCTGGATAAAGTTAAGGGCAAAACACAGGACACACTAAAAATCAATTAAAAGTAATTAGTGTAAAAAATTAATAATTAAATGATTCGCATTTTTATTCTGACTAAAATTTACATTAGCACTAACATGAAAGGAAACGATCTTTTCTTTGTATTCTTGATCGCACTTGACCATTCGGTTGATGACTACGAATTTATTTTACCCGCGACCCTGTCTCTACGAAATGCTATTGTGGAGTTTGTTTTGAATCTTGAATTGGTTGCAGTGAAAACGGAATTGTATATTTCGTTCTTCGCACTTGTGTAATCGCCCGAAGGGAAGATAGAACAAGAAGGAACTGAGAAGGGTATATTCATGTACAGACAGCTCTGTCCTCAAAAGGGATCCGTGGCCATACACCAACATAAGATGAAATTTCTCGTGAGCGATCAAGTCTATAAGCATCAATGAAAAATATCAAAAATCTTCCCCTGTAACATCTTCCTTTTCCTTTTAAATGTTTACCACAACCTGACACCACCGTCCATTCTATTCACGACTGTGCCTTCATGTTGTCCAGGATAGCAGGTATGGTCCCAGTAGGGAAAAAGGGAAAATAACGAAAAATAAATATATAAGTCATAAATAAGGAAGAAAAAGTCACAAATAAGGCAAAATGACAGAAATAGTCATCAAAAGCTAAAATAGTCAAAAGAAAGGCAAAATGAAAATCGAATACAATTCCGGAAGTACTGTTAGATGATTCCTATTATTAAAAGTCATAAAATCGTAATAATTATAAAAAAGCATTTTGCCAAACTTCAGGGCTCTAGTAATTATTAGGTATGGTTTATCGAATTAACTTTCCTCAAAGGATTACAATTCTTTATATTCTAATTATATTTTCAATTTCCACTTTTTATTTTTTATTGCCTACTTTAGTTAATGTTTTGAAATGCTATTGATACTTATTGTTTTCATCCTCTATCCTCGCTGTTTACAGAAAGCAACGTTCTCTCTGCCGTATGTCGACACTGTTTATTAGTGTCCTCTTTGTCGTTTCGGAACCATTCTAAACTTGTTTCGTGGATAACTTCTTAGACAGTTTTTGGGTGTCGTAGTTAGTGGAGTGATGTAGCACATTTCGTGTGCGTGTCAATTCCTAGGACAACAAATATATGTAAAGTGGCAGTTGTATGTAAACATTTTCATTTTCCAAAGATTTGGAAATATGTAATTAGTTGAAATCAAGATCGTAATGGAAATTAATAATTGTTTTTGTCAGCTTAATTTCCGGATGGCAGATGCCAGTTGGCAAGAAATTGAATGAAGAGGGAAAGCGGTATAAGTTTCTGTCAAGGCTTATTCGGGAAAGTTCTGTAATCTGAGACACATTGAAAAGAGATTTATTTTTTTCTAAATGAATGAAATTATTTCAGTATATAAATTGCAAAATTTTACATTGTATTATTTTTAATTGGCGACTTTTATTAGTGCAAAGAATGCTGTTCCTCGAGGTGCAGTGTATTTTCCTGAAATTAATAAATGAGATCAACGTCTTTCAAGGGGTAGTCTACATTTAGTTACCCAACTATATCAATTTCATAATAATAACAATAACAATAATAATAATAATAATACTTGTTATTTTTATAAACCGTATTGATGAACCTTTAACGCAAAATCCTTTTCCAAAAGTATCTGGTATTGGTTGTTATCTTTTATGTAGGCATTGAAAATCTATGGGCGTAATGTTACTTGTCATGTGTAAAAAACATGATTTGTAGCACATAAATTCCGTTGATTCTTTAAGTACAAAATAACCGATGAACGTGAAATACACCTCACACATTTCGAGTGGACAAAACTCCCCGGAGATCTGCTTAAAAGGTCGTCTGCTGCTCCTTGACCTAAGAGAGTGGTTGCTACTTTCACACCAGACCTAAGGTTCGCTTTCCCACAGAGGAAATGTGTTCGTTGTGAACGAATATTTGAGGATGAAATGTATCTCTTTTTCACTGCTTGACTCGTATGCTTATAAAGCGGCCGACATTGATAGCTACTGTCCCAACTAGTCTCTTAATTCGAAACTCTAGAGAATGAATTGGGTCAACAAAACTTGATGTGATTGTTTTATATTCCTTTTCGTTTCATAAACCTACGGTGTACTACAGTTTTACTTTCCCTCAGAAGGACATTGCGAATTTTCATCGTCCCATTGCTTTAAATTTATCACTTTCTCAGAAATAAGATGGTATGATGACATGGGGAATTAATATTTTTGTACAAATAAAATAAATAGTATGTTCTCACGATTCCTTTCGGTTCATAATTTAGCCATTGCATTTATATAGTCGTTAATTTTTTTCTATCTTCCAGGAGAAACCGGACTCTGGGTTTTACTTGCGAGTTCTTCCTATCCTGTTCAATGGAAGGTTCAGATTTTGAATATTATCAGGAGCTTGACTTGTATTTTCAATATTCAATCATTCGTTTGACTATTTGTAAATGGATTGTCAACGTTAACGAGCAAGAAAGAAATTTCAAGAGTAATTGAAAAGTGGTCCAATATGGAGTAGTTAAAGAAACTAGTGGTACTGCTCGGCATACCGACACCTTTCCTCCTATTTGTGCTATTACTCAATAACTACTCAAATGTTCTTTAAAAGAAGTGCACGCCATCATTTAAAGACCTACGATTGAATGAAGTTACAAAAGAAAACATATTCGTTCAACCCACAATATATTGTTGAAAAGGGCTTGAAAAGTCCGATAATGGCTTAAAATTTCGTGGCGCAAGACAGCCAGCCGACAATTAAATAAGTGTGGGAAATCACTGTAGAAGTTCTACATATTCACTAAACGGAAAATAGAGAACTCTCAAAACATTGTTTCGTGTCCTTCAGTGTTAAATCTCGAAAGCTAAGCAAATGAGAGAAGTTTACAAATTCGGAACAATACAATCACTATTCACTGAGAACACAGAATTGAGCATGTTTCTGGAAATGTAAATGAACTTTTTTATCAAGATTTGTACATATATGTTTTAGGAAACTACGGCAAAAAATTCCTGGAATTGTTTGTGAAAGTACACATGTGTAAGACAATTGTGCGTTGCGATATTACTGACCTCTGCATTTGATCACTCACAATCTTCGAATGTAGAATATTCACCAACTTCGATTTGCTAACTAACATTACACACACACACTTGCTCGCGGTTGACCAGTCTTCTTGAAGAAATTCTTGACATTTCCTAATGAATCTTTGAAAAAATGGCAGATAAGCGTTTAGGATGTTATTAAAATTAGCTGTAAAAATAACTATAAAATCGGTTAATATTAGCAAGCGATAAGTCACCGGGTGCCCATTGCCTTTCATTGAAAGTGAAAATTATGAAATTTGGTTCAGTAGAACGGTCAAACTTCTTTATAAAAGAAAATCCTCCATGTTTTAAATATAAAGATTTTTCAATTTTGTAAATGTCAGAAGTTTTATTGAAAATTGAAGCTATACCATACATATAAATTCACTTTCTTCTATTCAAGAAAAAAAATCAAGAAAATATTTCAGCAATGTTCCAGTAAATATTGCAAATGGCAAAATGGTTTCTTGTAAAGTACCCCCTAAAAATTATTAGAAATTATTTTAATAATCTCCGGAACGACCTAACTGGATCTTACTCTTGACGATTTTACCATGTTTCAGCTTAAAAGCGTTTAATCTGACAGTTACACGCCGATTTTCGGAGACAAAATTGCATGTATCTCCTTTTCACCTTCACCGATCGTAACCATCTTTGGAACAGCTAATAGATTTTCATCCTGGCGTGTGTGCTGAGCTACAGCTCAAAAGAACCTTAATCACTGATTTTAAGAACGAAATTTCGAAATCGTATAGTTGAGACGATTCCAATTCCTTCCTTCCCTATTTTGTAGTATAGGGAACCAAAGGAAAAATAAGAATAATTATTTTTTCCAGATTTGAAATTAATGCGAAGGCAAGCTAGTTTAACTGAGTTATGTATAGTTGCACTATTTCTGATTATAATTTTAGAATATATTCCGTTCATAATTTGAAAGGGTTTTCATTGCTTTGATAAAATCAATATTTATTCAGATAAAATGTTTATTTTAATGGTAAGTTTCAGAGTCGTTTACAATGAATAATTGAAAATTAGATGCAAGTATACTTTTATTATACTCTGAGTTAATTCCTGTATCGCTCATTTAAGTCTCTTGCCCCTTAGTGACGCAATGTGATGAATGTTGGTGCTGTGCGGGTAGCAGAAACGAAAGGAGCTCTTTTCTTGAACGAGTTTCTTTTATCGTGTATTTTGCCCCTGCCATTTTATCGATAGAGAAGGAAGTTTAGGCTTGTTCAATACCTAAAAGATTATACCGTCAGTCTGAACGGTAATATATCAGTCAGATATATTACCGTCAGTCTGAACGGAGCAAATTTTTCTCGAATAATGAAGAGTTCGTGGCATAATGCGGAAGATTGATCGTCACCTTAAATATTAACATGCCATTCATCTCTCACATGTCAAGTTTGAAACAATAACTTGCCTTGGGAAGAGATAGTTTACTATTTTAAAATAATTGATCTGTGAGAAGGGAGAGGAATGTTCAGCAAATATTTATCTCGAACATCGAGCTTTTTATGAATAATGTTGAAGTTCATAACTTTGTCATTCTACATTAATATGATGGAATGTATGTATACACTATTTGAATTTAATATAATTTTGCTTTTACATGTATATTATAATTAATATTTCCAAGTACAATATTAGAATTACCTATAGTTACATCGAAGAAAATGTTTATTTCAAGGAAAGTTTTTCTTGTCTGAGACAAAACAGAGGCTCTTTGTAGCATTTTTTCGTTTTGGTATTTGACATTAGAACAGGTGATTTCATTGTGTGCTGTTAAGACACTATTTCTCACATGTTTATTTTCTGTGTTTACTCCGTTAGTTAGAAGACTACAAGGTGATAATTTCATGTCAGCCCGTTTTTTAACAATAGAATCATAATGAAACATTTCCGTTTTTCATAACTCCATTGAAATGTAAAAAGGATTCAAAATGTATTTCTGACATGTCACACAAGTCACATTCATGTTAAAAAACTTGCTATGAATTCTTAGATTTTGGTCATAAGGCACTCATCTGTCTCATTCTGCTCTAGAACATTCAAGAGTTTAATATAGTTTAGCCAAAGTAGAATGAAGTGGAGGAACTTAAGACAAGGAGAAAAAACGAAATGCGAGAACTGCGGAAGGAAAAAGGCAAGAAAGTATAAAAAGGTTTTAGCCGGGTAAAGTAGTAAAAAGCTGCTAATGAAAAAATTCTTTGTGTTTTTATGTCATTTCGATTGATTCTTTTGGACGAAATGTAAAATCAGTATGTACCTTGAATTCTTGTGAATTACGAAGGCTTCGCCGGGACGATTCGTGAAAGCGAAATTCGACTTAGGTGTTCGCCAAGGGCTCTGCACTTCTCGGCGCAGCCCTTCTTTGCAGCTTGGAGACCGCCTTGCTGCTCGCCGTCTCACCGGATTTCATACAAAGTTGTGCTGTTAATTATATATACGAGTATAATACCAACATATTCAATATGTTGTTTATGAGGAATTTGTCTTCTCAAGACCTATCTGTTAGTGTGAAAAAAATAGCTTTCCATTTAAAACAAATGTAGTCCAATGTCTTTAAAATAAAGTTATCAAATACTTCTAACTACAGTTGATGAGTTCCTATGTCCTGAATCGTTTGGTAACTAATCCATCTTAATATCTTGACACGTTTTCAAAATATTTGAGGTGTATGTTTTTAATTGACTAAACCTGTATAATCGCTACAATTAAATTTATATTAAAAACTATTTATCCTTCCTCCATCAATTGATGCAATGTAGATATTTCTTGACAGAATGTTCCCAATAAAAAAATGATAGAATGTTCTTTCAATAATTGTGGAAGACAATGTTCATGATTATCATTATCTTTCTGTAATACATTACGAAATATTCTGTGTATCTGTTGACCTTTTACTTACAACAGATTCAAAATTCTTTGTATTCGCCTCTTACCCGAGCTAATGTTTTTTTTTTGTTCGATTAAGTACTAGCAATCCTGGACCACTGAGGTGGTAGGAGATATGGAGACTGTATAAAACTCTCCATCAGTGGGTAGCGGGTAATCTACTGGGATATTGCAGATAGTTGTGAGCACCATACGGCCATTATAATTTGAAATAGTTATGAGTCACGTTGAGCTGCTTCTAAAGTTTCGACAACGGGCATGGAAACCTTGCACACGCGAAATAGTATTAGGCGTATAGTATTACACAGTGGCGGCACGTGGTCAGGGATGCAATTTTTTCTTTTCTCTTACTCTCCACAAACCCACTCCTTTCCATTCTTCCTTCCTTCTTCTATGCTCCCCCCCCTCTCTCTCTCTCTCTCATACACACACACTCGCTCGCGTGCACCCATAACCAAATACTACATTACATAGCAACTTACATGTTTTCATCGTGGAAGGAAGAGTGTAATCTTAAGAGTTAATTTTTGCCTGTGCTTACAAATTTTCAAGAGAGAGTCGTGAGGAATATCCTTGTAATGTTTTCAGCTCTATTCATTGTTACCTTCCAAAGCCACAGTACAAGGAGAACACTTCAATTCATATGTTTAACGCCGAACTAAAATATATTCACATTTGCAAAACACTTTCGATTTTTTAAACTCTCCAAGTAATACATGTTGTAATTGCAAATCGATTGAAGATATCAGAAAAGATACAAACAACTTCGAGTTAATTAGCAATACAATACTTTGAACACCAACGCATTCGCCCGGTAGCAAAGTACTTCTGCCTTGAAAGGAATGAAAGGGCATTTAAGCGGATGGAGATTCAACTCTTTCTTCTTCGAATGCCTTCATTCTGTGATCGTTGATCCGAATGTCTTGTCTTCGAGACGTTGAAAGAGATACCACTGTGTCTGCGCAGTAGGATTCGCATGGTCAGCAGTATACTCTCTACGGAAGCTACCGTCGCCTCCCCCCTTCCCCGCCGAGGCGCCAGGAAGCCGCCGAAGTCCTTCATACGTTTGCATAATTCGAGTCTCCTCCGGCTTTCGCTGGGGACAATGGCAACAGGTTATATCAATCCCAGTTTCCGAACGGTGCTCAATTTGAAAGGTCATGTTTTCGAAACTTCTGAGATTACTTTTATTCGCCACTTTCGTTAAGCTGTGAAGCAGAGGAATTTCACCAAATTAATTTGGGTGTGCACATGTAATCGTTCGAATAACCAGGAACCGTCGTATGTACACGCTCTTCAGCACGATATCGAACAGACTCATTTGACTTTTCTGTGTACCGACCAACTCGGATTTCCCAATTACGAGTATATCGTAATTGTCAGAAGTCCCTAAATGGTGACATGAGGCGCTCTCTCGATGTCGCGGCAAACTGCAAGGTGCTGTGTAAACGATAGCCTCAACTTCTCTGACCTCGTATCTTGTTCTGCAGTTTATCACAACCGCTGCAACAGGTGACAACCTGCATTACATGATCCGATGACGTAGTTTTGGCATTGATTTGCATGTCCTTCGGTAGTTTCCACTACCCATTGGACGTACGATTTTAACATTGTTTAACGAGACTTTCGTTTTCTTTTCCTACCTTTGTATTTTTATTGTATAATTCATTAAAAATGGATTAATTAAGAAAATGGATGAGGTGGTTTTGAAATATTTTAAAATGACGCAAATGATAATATTTTGGAACATTAATCATGAGCACATGTCGATAATTCTAAATGGCCGCTACATTAGATAGTTTACTCAGAATAGAAGGAAGGATATAGGGGCTCGTGAGTGTGTTGGTGTTTCTGGAAATCTAAAGACTCTCGAGTTCTCGTCGCGTCGTTGCCTTTGCCACTGGAGCCGTCATTTTCAATTTTAACTCATCGGTTCACACCTGTTCTCATAAACCCAAATGGGATTTGAGTTTTGTTCTTTTTTACTTTATAGCGCTCTCGCTTCGTTAAAAAATCTAGTTTACAACGTATTTTTTGTCAACCTGCCCAAAATGTGTACAAACTAGTATGTCACATACTGTGATGAAAAATTAATAAAACAGTCCATGTAGCTATCATCTGTTGTGCAATTGAAAGTGCGCGAGTTCGGGAGGTGATGTATTTTTTAAAAAAAGGTAGTTTTAAATTATTTGTACTTTCTTGCTTACTTCGTACTCGGTAAAGAGGAAGTTTGTAGTGAGCAGCGGAATGTGGCGATTTTTCGGTAGAAAAGGTCGTGTTGTCGGATCTGATGAAAAAGTAAGTAATTCTTACTGTTATATGTAATAAATTACTTCCTCTAATAGGAATGTATTCAGAATTCACGTTTTGTGGGTCCTTGATACAGACAAATTGGTTGTGGTAAAATGTCCATCCGTCGACGACACTGGCGCCTAACCGTTTAGACGATTTTCTCCAAAATTGATATTTCCCGATCGATCTGACCGAACTCGAAGGCTCTGCGAATTTGAATCATGTTTTAATTTTGGGGGAATTTAATATGAAGCCTCAACAATATTTTCAAAATTTTCTAAAAATGACTGCAATTTTTTTACGGTTTTCTTTAATAGAACAAAATACGCTCATATAATACACTTATGTTATAAAAGTCAATACAATAATTGCACAGGTCCAATTTTCATTGAACTCTGTATTTTCCAAAATTGCTAAAGTCTGAAATTTTGTGATGACTTCAACCTCAATAATGTTGACAGTCCATTCTTTGAGTAATTAAATGTTTTCTTCACAATTTATCTTTGTATAAGACCACTTTTAATATTTGTTGAAAATGTGTCGTTTTTGCGTAATTTTGCATTAAATAAAGACAATTTAAAGCCATCTGTAAATAAGATTTTATGAAAAATTGTTCCAATTTTTTTAAACGAGCAAAGAACCGTTATAAACCAGCCACAAGTCTCGTTTTAGTTGAATTCTGTATTTTTGAAAATTCCTTAAGTTCGAAAATTTCGAAAAATTTTTCGGCGTCGCCCTACAATTTTAATATTGAAGAATATTGAATCCTAAATTGTGTAATATAAAATTGCTTGAAAATATGAGACATTTTCTCATAATTTTGAGTGACCAGTATAGATAATACGAGACAACACATGCTGTTGTGGCGTCATTAGTTTATTTTGAAAATTCTGTGTTAAATTATGTTTTGCTTTGTAGGATAGCGGATGGTGCTTATTAGAAGCAAAACACAGCGATACGACGAGCACTCTGTGCACAGAGCATGCTCCGCCGATAGTACCCAGAAGAAGTGGTTCCGACACTTCCGATCTGTAACGGAGACCTACGTATAGATTTGAGAGGCTGATAAGAAGTGCGCTCGGATTCCGAGACTGTTAAAGCAAGCCAGCTAGAACGATGGACAATAGGATGCATTTTGTCCGGCACAATGGGACATTGACTTTAAAATTGTGTGATGGCTTTCTCTGTAATTAGGGTTTCCCCAAATTATTCGTTGGTGTTTGGAATAATTAAATGTGTAATTCGATTCATAAAGGAAAGTCATTTAAGTCCACGTTTTATGGCAAATATTGCATATATTTGAATTTGTGTTTTAAATTAGCTTTATTAATGAATAAGATTTAGCGATTGTTTTCTTTACACGACAACAATAATTGGAGTTTTTGAAAAACTATCTTATCCTACATTTTAATTTTAGTATGTGAAGATGTCTAAAATAGAGTTGAATTTTTCTTTCAAAATATTCCTTTAAATATATACTTGGGTTTCAATTACTTTATTAGTCATTTTCTGCGAGTATATCTGATGTTTTGCTGCACTTTGGGATCTAGTCAGAAAAATCAGAAGCCTAAGCGTATTTTAACGGACACCAAATAAAATTCCCCATGAAAGACGTGTACAATCAGTAACTTTTAAATATGTGCGCGTTCCTTAACCTAGATTTTACATGTATTTTATTTACCATTTTAAATATTTTCGTTTCTGTGTAATGTGATAAAATTTGTGATGATAGGTGATGACCTAAAGATAGAAATTAACATACTTGTTCTATAATATTTTACTTTGAGTTTTAATACTTTCGTACGAGGTAGAATGGTTTGGAGAATATTAGTTTAAAGTAAATAATCTCCCAAGGTTCAGAACTAAGTTTGTGCTAAAAAATATGTATAGCAGCAAATGAGGAAACTATTGCTCTTTCGATTATTATCCTAAGTGCATTAAAATAATTTGTTTGTTGTTTTCAGTATGGGTCGATGCGGACGCAGGCGCCCGGCCCTCAACCGCAAGTTGCGATGGATCCCTACCTCCTGCTCGCGAACGACCTGAAGGACATATACACAGATATTCGACGGGTATGTATTAAGTATCTCGCGTGGTGCATGCTATTGCACAGATATGCCATGCTCGCATATCTGTAGTTATCTTCGAACAATTTGGAGAATTGGACAATTGTATTGAGGACAATCTTCGGACAATCGTAATGAGACATTGTTTTCGTTGTGGTGTATTCTGGCCATCGGTGGTTAGGCTAAGGAAAGTTTCTATCTAATCACAATACAAATTATAAGACTAAAATATAAAATAAGTGTTCTGGTAAAATAGCTTTGTAAAAACAGATTATTAAATATACAATTAGAGACGGGGAAGAGGATGTTGGTAGATAGAATCACGACATAGCACAGCATATAAACAGTGAGCAGTGAATCAGGAAGGTGCTATTAAAATTAAGAAAATAATTTAAATATTGAAGTATTTTTAACTTTCATAGGTGAAAGATCAAAATCCACGATAAATGAAGGTTGTAGCCGAATGTGTTATTGTTGGAGCCCGCAGGACACTTTAAAAATTTTATTGAACATTAATCCAATTTTTAATTCTCTTTTTTGCTAGAATAGAGCAAATTGCACATATAAAACTTGAGTAGGAGTTATTTTAAGAAAACTTTCTTCCATAGCTATCTGTCCAACACCACCTGGTGTCCGCTTCTTGAACACCACCTGGTTTTCCCCGAAATGGATATTCCCGATCGGTCTAGCCAAAATCAAGACCCTGCAAATTTGAAACGGATATTTGTATTCTGGGGGTTATTAATATGGAGTCCTTAGGATATTTTTCACAATTCACTCCAAAAATTCACTCGTTTTTGTTTTGTTTTTTTCGTTTTTCTCGAAGAGATAAATGTGTACTTGTAAATATGATAGAAATCCGATTTAGTTTAAGGATTCATCATAATGCACTGTATTACTTCGCAAAAGTGCCACTTTTATGTGAATATTTCAATTGTCGATGACACTAGGAAACACGACTTTTTACCTTCAGGATGGTAGAGTGCGCCACGTAATCAATTTTGTACGTAAATTACGAATATCACAATAAAAAAGTAATATCACGTGACAGTTTTCAAATATACCCTATCTTTATACCGTATCGTATTGTATTTTGCTGTGAATGCAAATACATTTAAAGTTCACCTGTAAGATATGCAGAATCAATACGCATACACTCTATTTAAAATAAAGCCCAGTTCTTCTATGCCACTTTCATGAGATATCAACAAAATTAGAGTTTCGTGTTTTGTTTTTTACCTTCAGTATTCAAAGATTGTCGTCTTTATTCTCGCGTCTGGTAGTGGCGCTTAATTACGAGTACGTCTTAATGAATGTTTTGAAAACACGTCACGTGCACTCTAATATTTCCTACTGTGCATCAGTCACCCAAAGGAATTATTTTAGCCCCTTACCTTATCGCAAGTGTACAAGTATCGAACTGTTGGGGTGGCAGATTCTGAGTCAGTCGGCGTCATGCGGAACTGTGCCCGAAGTGCCCGAAGTCGTGTCTGGTTTGCGTGCGCCTCAGATATATTACAGTTTTGTGAATTTTATAACGTGAAATTCGCCACATGATCAGTTGAATTGAAACGGTTCGATAAAATGCAAATCATCATTTTACATCGAAAGTGTGCGAATCAACCCGATAACTTCTGTTACATTTGTGAAAGATTTACACCCAACCTTAAAAGGAAAAAAAATATAAAAAATTACATAAATTACGTTTTATTTATACTTCGGATGTCGTGTTTGTGATCAGGACAACCATGGGCTGCTCGCCAGAGTTGTGTACAACGAACCTTAGGTTGTGGTTGTATGGAAAATGCCCCCAAATCATAAAACTCATGTTGGATGAAATATTGGAAGAAATATTGCGAGACATTGTGTTAGAAGCTTGGCAATCCTTTAAGAGAGTTGTGCGTGCATTTCTCGGAACATAGAAAGAAGACAACACTGGTCACACAAGGGTTCGAAAGCTACAAAAATACGAGGTGTGGAATGTGAAAATTCATGTTCTTTACTCCCATCTTAATTTTTCCCACAGAATTTGGATGATATTAGTGATGAATAGGATGAATAGTTTCAGGAAGGTATTGCTACAGTGGATAAAAGATACCAAGTGTGTAATGATCCTGGAAAAATAGAAGAGTATTGCTGGTTTCTTGTCAGAGGGTGTAAAGAGGAATACAAGAGTAACTGACAAGGCGCAAAGCCTTGTTAAGCAATCCAATAGGAATTTATCCCTTCAAGATGTGTCAATATTATTGCACGAATATGCGAATTCCATTTTTAACTTGTTCTTACCTCAAACTAAGTATGCTCATAAAATTGTGTAATAATATTACCGGAGTAGCAATACGAAATTAGTATAGGATTTTGTTAAATTCAAATACAAAATTTGTTCATATCTTTTGAACCCTGCGTGATAGATACTTTTTATAATGATTTTCGAAATCAGCGTGATCGTTTCCTTTGAAATCACCCACTTCCATTCTGAAGATATGTAAAAAATGCAAGCATATTTTCGAATTTCCTGTTTCATGTGATGCAGTTTTTTAAGAGATGCTGGAGGTATTAGTACGATACAAATTGCTATATTATATTGCATAACCGATACAAATATTCCGGAAAAGCTTGTGAAGTCATCGCGCCATTAGTTTTAATATTAATTAAAGACGTCTAGTTCCATGTCAGTATTATTTGGTCCACCTGATTTATCCATTTGCATGCAGTGTTTCTTAAGATTTTGTAATGTCTGCAATTCTCATTATACGTTCTTCTGACTTAAATGATTATATTCATTGGATTGTTGTCTTTCTCGATATTACATTATCGTTCTGAGTTATTCAAAGGGAAACTAACAACCATACGACCCGGCGGTCTCGGTTACTCTATAAGCAAAACCTTCATTCAATCAGTATTGAAACCAGTATAGAAATATATTAAAGAAACATATGCATGCTTAATGCAATCTAATTTGCAATGAAAATATGTTTGAATTGGCTAAGAATTAGATTGTTAATCGACAAGAAGTTAATTTAAATAATATACGCAGAGTCTCTGAATAGATTATCACTGCAGTTATTTCTCAAAATTCATAAAGTGTATTATTGTTTGCAGAAGAGTCTATGTATTTTACTAGCCTTAAAATGTCAAAGGGTGTGGGGTTGTTTGTTTTCCACCATCCGTTGTGTTAGGTCGGAGGAACCCAGAAACGTCCCCGCAGAATGGCTCTCGCTTGACATTAAGGCGTCTGGCCGTAGGTGCGACGCCCAAGTGTTGAGGAACGCGACCTCGGAGCATCATCAGGCTCCAAGGCCGCCTTGCGCCGTGCATTATTCATTTGCTTCCGGATAGTCTTGCCACAGAAGCTACTCTCTCAGTCGATGATTTAAGGCGATATTTTTGTCCCAACCCCACTTTTCAAATTAAAGTTAAATTAGGTGTCCTTTGCTTCTTGTGACACAATACCAGAAAAAATTGACTTCCCTTTCAGTGTGACATAATGGAGCCTCCTAGTTGCCACGGAGAAAAGGTTCAACTCAGCCAGCAACCATACACATTGCGTTAACGTAATGTGGCTTACGCGAGTAACATAAAATTTTCGGCTGTACTAGTTGTGTTTGAGAGTTTTGTGGCAAGTTGCCAAAGAAGGTAAAATGTTACATAACCTTCCTCGCGAACTGTATGGTTCTCATCATGCATGTTGTATCTCTTAACCGCTGGATTACCAGCATGCAATTTAAGATTTCAGAATTTGCGTTTCCCGCTGGTATTGCGTAAAATTACGGAAGTCGCTCAAGCGCTGAACAATTTTTGTTTCGTAGCTTCAGAAGATGCAAATTTTCTTCCGTGTTAGCAGGTAAAAGTATCGTTCGTTTTTAATTCTTAATTCTGTTTCTACGCACTCTGAAATTTATGGACATTGGAAAACATTACCTCCATCATTAGAGCATTGGTTCACTTCTCACATTCTTTAATCAATATTTTCGGTTTTAGAATAGAACAGAAATGAAATGTTTTCCACATGCTGATCATGAAACGAGCAGTACGAGGATCGTTCCGGAAGCAATGCTTGCAGTTTTTTACGATGAATTATGACCTCAAAAACGAATGTGAGTGGTGACATGGTGGAATTTGGTCCTTCCCATTATTGTTATTTTAATTTTGTTGATATTTGTCACATAGAAGCGCAGTGGCAATTTGGCGTCTAGCTGAAACGGGCGTAAGAAGCTGAGATGTATGATTGAATTTCTCGCTTCGAAGGAAGTTGCATTTATTGACGTACACAGATGCTTGCTAAACTTTTACGGAGAACATACAGTGGATGTCAGTAAAGCGCGACGATGGGTAGTGCGTTTCAGCGCGATGGTGACAACGATGTGAAAGGCAAACTACGTTGCGATCGTCTACGCACAGCTACGCAAGCTACGCTCGTCCTTGCGCACCACTTAAGGAGGAGCGCTTCGATCAGCTAATTCACGCGGAAAGGCGCATTGCGTCCAGGGAACTGTGTAAGACGCTGGGCATTGGCTGCAAAGTATTAGATGTAACTTTCAGTAAATTGAGTTAACAAAAATTGCGCGCAAGATGGTTCCCGCGATGACTTACCCAGAAATACAGACAGCACCGAATGGAAGTTTGAGAGGAGTTTTGACCCAATGCGAAGCTGAAGGTGGCGGTTTTCTGGATCGAATAATCACTGATGACGAGACATGGTGTCACCATTATGAGTCAGAAACGACAATCCATGCAATGGCGACAAAAGAATTCCCCGTCTGGGTCACCTCGTCTTGAACAGATTTTTACGAACGTGGCATACAAGCTCTTGTTCATTGATGGAGAAAGTGCATAGAAAAAAGAGTGACTATTTTGAAAAATAGTGCTGTGTTCAAAAACTTTGTTCTAACACACTGTTTACTAAGAATTTTTTTATTTACCGTAATTGTTGTACAAATGAATGGAAGACATTACTTTAGGAACGACCCTCGTAGTTACGTTACATTTAAATAAGCTTGGTAACTATTATAATGTTTGATAATTATTGTCATAAGGCCGATAGAAGGAAAATAACGGACTGCGACGAAGTTTGTAAACCGAGGTGGTAATGGATATTGAATAACAACTTCGTTTTTATGTTTGTGTATGTATCTGTGTGTGCGTGCGCACATGTTATCGGTCATACGTGTTTGAATACTGCTTGGTAATACCACCATACAAAAATATTCTTAGAAATAATAAACTTCTTTGTATAGGAGTACTCATACGCTTTCGCTACAACTGATTTATTTCCTTCCATCAGTGTTCAAGGGTAATTAAGAATCCCAGACCTTTCAGAATGACTTTTCATTTAATGGTTGCTTTATGTCGACACAACTGTCCAGAATTACGAAAAAATAAACATAATTACTGTATTTACTTTAGTTTTGGTTTTAGTTACCTATTGTTCCAGTAAAAAAGGCTTTAGGTGTACAATTGCATAGAATATGGCCCTTAAAGTTTTATGTGCTCCCGCACTAAATAACTGGTTTTATAAATTGTCAGGCTAAATTACTCATGTAAATTTTTATTTATTGATTTTTTCAGATTTGTAAAGTAATTCGACGCTCTCTGAAATATATGGACGTTGGAAAACATTACTTCCATCATTAGAACAATGATTCACTTCTTACATTCTTTAATCGATATTTTCGGTCTTAGAATCGAACAGAAATTAAGTATTTTACACATGCTGATCATGAAACGCGCAGTAGTTACATTACATTTAAATACGCTTGGTAGCTATTATAATGTTTGACAGTTAGTGTCATAAGGCTGATAGAGGGAAAATAAATAACTGGGACGAGTATGTCAACTATATGTAAGAAAGACATTAAGTGAAACTAACTGAAATTTGTGTTGTTAATTTTTCCTTGTTCTTGTAATTATTAACTTCATAGCTCATCACAATCAAGTAAACAAAGTGTGTTGGAGCATTCGTATTAAATTGACTTAAAAATCCAAAGAATGTTCAGGATCTTCAATTGAGTGATAATTTCTTCAAAATTTTTCTCTAGACTTTCTTCTCGTGCTCCCTATAGGCCTTCATGTTACCCCCTGGAAGCGCACCCACCACATTTTGAGATAATACATTTTGTACGAGACGAAGTAATTCGGCGTTGCCCTGGTCTTTATTTATCCCAATCGTCGACTAGACATTAAGAGGAACAAAATATATCTACAGCCATCTCTGCTCCATTTCTCATTTCCCCGCCACACCATACAGCTGCACCTCATCCTGCTCCGTCCTGCATCGCCCCACTTCGCCTGTCGTGCTCCGCCCCGCTCCCAATGCCGCTCTTCCCGCAAACCTTTGCCATCACTTCTCTGCCCCGTCACCTTTCCCCGTCCACCTCCACCTCTCCCTGCCTCACTCCATTCCAGTCTTGCCCAATTCTGCCCTCACGGGCTCCTGCTACCACCGCAGCACTTGAACCAGAGATGGATTAAAGAAAATGTTGTGACCACAACTTGGGAGTAAAATTTTGAGTCGCGATTCCCCGATTCCCTTTTAATTTTTTCTCGGCCACCTCTCAACGTATTCGTGCAATTTTTATTGAAATTACTTTTCACTTTTCGTAGGTATGTTGCAATTATATGCTTTTAATTGTATGTTATTTTCAAAACTACTTGTACATTATATGAAATTTTCAGTGAATACTACTTAAACATTCTTGAGGACTTTCCCTGTGTAGCATCTTGAAGAATTATTTTAGCCCTACATCTTGTTAAATGATTCATGTACTACAAGAGAGATTAAAATATTGAAACAAAATTTTCACGTTAGCTTTATCACAGAAATTTTGTTTCTTCTTGTAAAAGTTTCTATTCAACAGGATGATTCGAGTCAAAAAAATCACCACCATATTTTTCTCGATTACGTTGACAAATTCTTCGTGTCATTTTGCTGAGTTCGTTTCTACACAGCAGTCTCTTGACGATTTATCTTCTTCTTAAACGTCTACAAATTGTGTTGATATTGAGTCGAAATGCCGAGGATATATCTAAATATTGTTGAAGAAAAAATTACTTTATTCAGATGCAAATTTTAAAAAAACGCAAATTTGTGGAGTTCAAATTACAACAGCACACTCTCATCCACGGACCTGCGATAGCGCCCTACTTCAGGCCGTTAGAACTTCAGCCCGCCAGCCGGCCGTCAGAGTGAAGGTGCACTCGCTGTGCACAAATGACACTAATGACTTCCCGTGTATGCAAGAGTGCATTAAGTCGTGAAAATACGCATCAAGTTCAAAAATTGCAGGGAAGAACGCTCTGTATAGGAATTTATGCTTCAGAGGCCGAAATGGCGAAGTAAATTTTTTATTACTAATATTGAGAGAAACACGCGTATGTGTTTTTCCAACTGAAATTTTCCACTCTGTTTTAACAAATTTGAATGATCGACAATTGAATAATATAAACGTATTAAGTATGAAAAACAATTATTGAACAACAATAGCTGAAAGGGTTTCGCACATTTCTTTTCAGAAATTAGTCCGAGTCATATAATTTCAAACTTGGATATTTTTGCTTTGAAATATTTTGATTAAAGCCTCAATGGAATCACAGTGCGAAAATAGATGGTAATAGAGTCGTTAAGTGTTAGAGAGTTATTGAGTGTTATTTACAAAGACAAATCGCAGTGGAAACATTCTCATACATTCTCATGTCATACGTACTCTCTATGCAAATGCGTGTTTTTGATTTGATTTATGGTTTGTCATTCTTCGGAGTTCGTGTCTGTTGACCTTTAATCAGTAGGTTTCAAGATACAGTATGCAATTAGAGCGTTATGATCGACTTCCATTTTTCGTGAATCCGTCGCCCTTTAAGGGCAAATTAAAAATATTCTGTTCTTAAGCAATGCCGTGGCGTTAGAGCTGTTTTAAATGAATATCGAGTTTAAATACTTCGCGTATATGCAACCCGCTAAGCTCAGATGTATTGCATTCCGCGTGAGTAGAATTAAATTGAGGCGCACAATTCCAAAACTTTAATTTTTCACTAAAAATATAATTTTTGCTAATTTGTGAAGTAAACGTTACTTACATTGTACCACAAAAAAACTGTTCCTAAATATACTTTATCCATGTGTATTGCACATTGTATTTCCGTAATCCGCTTTTCCTAGGATACTCTTGGCATGAATTTATCTGACTGAAAGAATACTCTGGTAGAAGAAAAGGTTTAATGCAGTGAGATTCTGAGTATTCCGTACAGCAATTAAGGTAACATGTTCAGCATATTTGCGACTATTTTATTTCCATTAATCACCATTGTCGGCTCATCGACCTGTCTTGTTTCTTATACTGCGATCTGCACATTGAAATCATTTTACAATGTGTATTTCATTCTTGGAGATGTAGCTCTTCTGAGTATCCCCACCCCTTAACTCAGGTTGACAAAGAAGTAATTTATTATTTTGTGCTATTTAATCAGATGGACCTAAGCTTTTCTGTTTGACAATAAATGCTTAACATTATTAAATTGTTCACTCACAGTACCGGAAGAGATCCTTGAGGACCTGGTCGTTCGGAATTATTTTGAATCTGTATTACTAATTACTAATGCACACATAAATTCAAAGAAAACTTTACAACCTTCGGCCATGTGAGAAGCGTCTACGAGTTCATTATATCCAAAAACGCGGGAAAAGTACAGAACAATGAAACAGTTTTGATTTTGACTGAAAAATACAAAGATTTGGTTCTGTTTTCCGCCTGTTCTCATACTGCACTTACCGACTGAATTCTCAGACTCAGTGCATCACTTCTTGCGACACAGAAAGGCTCCAAGGAAGGGCCGCTCGCCGTTAAAAATTTGCTGTTCACGTGCAACGTTTTTGCTTATATTTTTTGTCTATAAAGAATTGCTATACTACATATAATAGTACGTTATTTCCGTATTAATTAAGACTTTTTATTAAAATATTTAATGTATTACAGTGATGTACGAGAGCATTTTATTTGTTTATATCTTACTCTCAATTGTTTTTTAAATGTTTGCCCGAATGTGTTCTCTAAAGTGTATTCTCAACTGTTCCTCCACAGTTCCCTTGAAGTTCACCCAAATGTTCTCCCAATGTTAAAAATTGTAAAAGTTCCACAATTGTCCCAAATTATCCCTGAAAAATGTTCCTTCAACTTTCCCCCTAAATTTTCCGTATGTGTTCACTGCATGGTCTCGCACTTTTTAATCTGGAAATTGAACTCGAAATTCGAAAACATGATTTAGGTTGTTTTTTTTTATTACGAACTACTGTTATGAACTTTATGCGGCGATGTGAAGTAGTGTCTCCCAGCCGGATGAAACGGGAAGTTCTGAGTAGATAGAGTATGATAAGTGCGAAAATCCTTAAAATTGTAACAGAAAGGCCATAACTAATATTTGCAAAAATTGCTATCTTCAAAATCGAGAACATTTTAAATCATTGTTTTCCAAAGGAAAGTAGTGCTCATTACTATTTACACAAATACGTACAAAGTACTGCCTCCGGTAGTACCTCTTGTAGTACTTGAGGAGTGGCGCGTGCGGAACAATAAGTTTTTTTTTGTTATTTAAGGTCGCATCAACTACTAGGTCATTAGTAGGGCCCGGATTTTAATGACCTAGAAATCAGCGAAATATGCAAGCATTCATGACCTAAAACCTATACAAATATGACCTAAAAATAAAATATGACTTAACATAAGTTTATTTTTTTAAAAATTCCTGTTGATTTTTTAGGTAAAACGTAAATACAAAATTCACTCAAGAACAGCTTGTGAGTGTATTACTTCGGTTTTGCAGTCTTTGGAACTACCTAGCATTTTAAAAAAATGTTTGTGTCTGTAAAACAAATAAAGTACAGAACAATAAAACCTGTCAAACAAAATGTCTTGCTTGTATACTTCATGCTTAGTGCTTTCCAATTTCCTCTGTCTTCAGTTTTTGGAGAATTGCATTGGATCACAAGGAGCATTTTCAGGTTTTCCATCTAAAAAGACCTACGGTTGACGCTGAGGATAGTTTTGTATCTAGAAAAGCTCCTTTTCACATCAAATGACGTTGCGGGAGCGTATTTCAAGGCGGCGATGTCACTGCAGTGCATCGTTGGTTCATTGTATCCAAATGTTGCCATTTCTTTCCATTTGTTGTTAAATCGTTCCATTATCACAACGCGCAGGAGGCAAGAAAGAAATGCACGTTTGCTTTCTATCAGAGGTTCATCGTAGCACTAGGAGTATACGTTCAAATAATCCTTTGTGGTATAATTGTTTGGTTCATTTGTGACAACATTACGTGATACTTTGTCATGCGAGACACATTTTAAAGCTTTTTATTCTTGTGTCCTTAAAAATATGACAGATATACGCATTTAGAGCAAAATTCGACAAAAATATGACAAATATATGCATTTTAGGACAATATGTGGCCAAAATATGACCTTTTACTAAAATAGGTGTAAATATGACATTATATGCACAATAAAAATACGTTTTTCGATTCGACAATACCTGGTTTCGTACATAAATTGTTTTAAAAGTCACCCGAAGGTTCAGAAAAAATATATGACATGTCATTAAAATCCGGGCCCTAGTCATTAGCGACCACTATTGGATTTAACGTTATGGTATGAGGATGAAAAGATACGGTGATGACACTACTGCCTTAGCGATCTCGGCCAGGGGGCCGGCAACAATAAGTTCCGTCAATCAATTCAATATTCAAACTGAATATTGAAACCGAACTGTCAATGTTCTGTGAACCTAAGCTACGGAGTGACGAGGGAAATCTCGATCTCGAATTTTTGGACTTACATTTTGATTCATTTTACATTAAATTAAAAGTCAAGATTAATTTAAGAGTTTGAGGTGAAGAAGCATGTATCCCTGAACTGGAGAATATTATTTATACTCTTGCTTCTATGCTGAATGATGAGAAAGTGACTAGGTTTGCAATCACTTTTGTCAACTTTTTGAGAACTTTTGTGATCATAAAATTAATTCATAGTTATATTAACTGCAAGAGTTAGTTTACTTTTTGTTTTATAAGCTATATACAGGAAGCAATGAAATTATTCGAAAAGGCTCGTGGAAACTGAATATCTTTGTTACTTATTTCATTTATATTGACTTACTGTATATGCGCGTGCGTTTTATCGGTATTTAATTTTTTAATTTCAAAAGAACCGTCTAATTTTTCGGAAAACCATTCGTTCGCAGGTAGTCATGTATATGAAACATATTTTTGGCAAGGTTGTTTTATGAAGAATAAGAAAGATTATTTTTAAAACTGAAATTATAATTGCTAATTTGCATTGTAAAAAAGTGTATGCTTTTTGTTGAGCAAACCACGCTCTTTCTGCCGCATTTTTTACTGCTCTTAATCTCGGTTACCTTCTTTGATCTCAATTTCATTATAGCATTGTAATAATGAAAATCATCTTCCGTTTTTGGCGAATTGTTATGTAAACATATTGATCTTTGAATTTCCGATGATTAATCAAAGTTAAAAAGAATGAGGCATGGGTCAAAGCAGACATATTTCATACATTGTAATCGCAAATATGTGCGTGACGAATCCCTGCTCTCTGAATTTCGCATTCCAGTTTCCGAGAATAGTTCATTTCGAAGAAATAGCATACTTGTGAGAATGAGTGGTGAAGGACTTGGAGTTCCGTTCCAGCCGCGAAGCGTCACGGACTGTTTGCATCAGTCAACGTTGACGATCTGCTTACGACCAAATTCTGTGAACTTTTGTGTTCTTTCGTTTACGAATAAACCTGATCGTGGAATCATATTTGATATAGTTTTCTTAATATCAAAAAATTTACTTGTCAGATTTCTTTGTGTTTCGCATGTTTGTTATTACGTAGATGAATTCAACAGTGTTGTCTTTCTGTGGACATTTCTTTCGGAAAAAAGGCAAACTAACAGGTTTGTGGAAACGCCGAAGTAGGAAGATTCTTGAGAATGTCACGTCACTTTTACCTCGAACCTGATTTTTGGACGCAAGTCAGCGCTAAGTGATAAGGCGATGCCTAGTTATTCAGTATTTTACTGTTCACTAGTCTCCGTGTGTCACTGCGTTCATTCGTTGTTTTCTCAAACTAGTATTGACCGTGCGAAGAACGACGTTAAAGAACGGCTTTTACGCATAATTCGGGAGAGATATTTTTGCAGAACTGCGGGTATGCTGCTTCCATTCTTTAAAACCAACCTCCCATGATAGTTGAAATAAGGTACTAGGCAAGCTTGCAATTACCAGGTAGCTGCAGTAAAGTATGTTCCCTGAAGTCAAAATTATTGTATATTTCCTACAAGAACTCAATTGGGATGATGAGTACTGTTCTGATGATTTATTAGCTAGAATCTTCCTATAATTAAGATGTAGTTGTTGCTTGGGAGTATTGAATGGTTCTTGAGGAAAATTGAAAAGTTTTGAAAGCCAACCGGCACTTTATAAATTGTGTGTTTCAGATGTCATTTTAAATGAATATGGTTTTCGTTAATTAAATACAGTTCAACTTCTATCTTGTATTTCGTGGACTTACAGTGAAAAATGAACCAAGTAATATGTAGTTCAGAAAAGTATTTAACAAAGAAAGTCTGTGAGAAAATAATTTTATATCCTATTATAACTTTGTTTTATGAAAAGGCAGTCAATATTTTATTTTCAAATGAGGATTATAATATATTTTAAAGAACGGCATTTCAAAGTACGATTTCATGACGATTTGTTCGTAAATATTCGTGTTGTATGACAGAAGTCGAATGATTCCACAATTCACAAGATGCAGTTTTACATACTAATTTGGTGTGACCATTTCGTTTATTCCTTTTTGATGCTTGTTGTAAATATCCTACTTATGCCAACAATATACGCTGTAGGGGTAAAAGTCAGTGAGGCATATTTTCGCAGCTTTAAACGTGCCAATCCTTTCACTGTACAGCAGCTGTATAAAACGTAACTAGCATTCCATAAAGTATTGAGTACATGTATTTTCTATTATGCCTATGATAAATTAGAGAATTGCATTCAGAACATTTTATAATATATTATTATTATTATTATTATTATTATTATTATTATTACTTTCTCGCCTTCTATTACTTACGGAGTACTGAAAAAGTATTGTAATGCTGCTGTGGAAAGAGGCGATTTTTCAATATAGAAAGTTGTATTATGGGTGAATCCTTTTTTCGATTAACTTTTAACGAACTGTAAAACTCAGAAAATATGGAAAAATGTATGTGTGGCGTGATACACAAAATACGTTGCGCAATATAAATACGACAGGAAAGAAATCAAAACAATCGTGTTAATTGACAAAATATCACAAAACATTATATACCTTTCTTACAACGTTAATTAATTTATGAGAAATTTGTTCATTTTGCGAGGATTAACTTTCTTAAAGCTATAGAAACTTTTGATCTTTGTTGCTGTGGAAACGACGCATTATGGGATGTATATCCAATAAAACGGTCATTTCTACTTAAATTGTAGGTTCTAGGAGACGCAGGGGCATTAGTGTGCAGTTTCGAGCAGTTTGGCGAAGAGAAATTTGCACATGGTAGCTGAAATGAATGCTGAACGAATTACATAATTTACTACTTAATTACAATTAACCATTTAAAAAATTTTCCATTTTAATTACAAATTACTGTTTTAAATAGTGGAGAAACGTCTGTGCTATATTGCAGCGCTACCAGTTTATCACTTCATTTACTTATATTTTACATTTCAATTTATTTCCTGATTACACAGTTCTGTTGTAAATTTACGCTTGATTTCTGAGAGAATCGTCCATAAGTTTAAAAATATAGATTGCGTGTACAGGGCTCACTTTTAAAAGGATTTTTAATGCTGCATGAATTTTACTAAAGAATTACTTGTTTATATGAGAATTTTTATTGTAAAATTAATTCTTAGATCTCTGATAGTTTCCGAATACTATCGTAATACTTGTAAAATTCTATCTTACTCAGCTATAATGCGTCATTGTCACGTATTCGACCTATTTTAATTACTTGCGGTTCTCGTCTCGTTCACCGGTGACTCAATATTCCTTACCCAATGCTCTTAAATGCTCTCAACGCAGCGCCTTGTGGAGCTCATCTGGAAAGTGTCTACTATTTCCCTTCTCGTTCTCAGACCCTTATGTACGATTTCTCTGCAACCATCACCCACTATTGCTACGTCAGCTACGACAGTGTGCCTGCCTTTGCTCGTCAAAACGATTGCTGCACTGGACATTGCTCATGTAGCGGGGCCTCCGAATTGCGGTCATATAAGATGAATGGTCATCGCGCTGTCGTAAACTTCTTTTTATAATTCAATGGTGATCTCAGAGTAAATACGCATAACTCAGTTTGTATAATGCACATAATGCAACCTTGCCCAAATGATAACACTCGTCTGCCCTTGTTCGCTGTACTTCTGCAGATTACTTGAGGACTATTTGAGCTGGTATCCGACGTGTGGAAACCTCAATTTAAATATCTCTCGATGTGTTATGTTCCATCATTCGTGACAATATTAACGTGGTTAGTTTTCTGATGGAATCAAATAGTTGCGCGGTCACTCCGATCATCGATGAACTGAAAATTGAAGTTCAAAAGGTTAGGGGCTGTTCCTTTACTGCGAAAGATTTGAGTGTAGTTTAACCGTTCCAAGACAAGAGGATACAGTTATCGAAGGAAACATGCTAGAAAAAAGGGTAATGCTTAGAAAATGTTCTTTCTTTGGGAAGGGAAAGCATTAGAAAATGTTCTTTCTTTGTTGTTCGGATTGATGTACGTATGTGTATAGTTACGTACGTTCCGGCTGTTAACGAAAAAATTAATGATATTGGTGGACATAAAGGATATGTACGTTTAAGAATATTTTTGCGGCACAGGTATTTTGTAGTTGGTGGTCGCAGTTTAGTTTACACTTAGTTCACTGAGTATGTCAAAGAACTACAGTAAATAAACCTAAGAATGGGCGGAAAAGTGATGAAATAATACGGGAAAAATTAAATTTCTGGAAATAATAATTGAATAACTGTCTTTGGGAATTATTTTAAAGAACATCACATCCCCCGTTAGTAGACCGTGCGACTGACATTCCCTTCCTACATGCTATCGGGAACTGCTTGGCAATACCTTTTGGGAAATCCTACCCAGGCATTCGTCCGAAGGTTGACTTTTCTCTGAACTTTCGCAGTGAATGTTTGGCAATCCTCTGTAAATGAAACCTGATTTGGTGGACATTTTTTTGTAAAAATTGTTTCAGGGGAGGACCTCACTACAAGCTAGTTCTACATCTGTCTTTTTTAGCAGTTATTAATTTAATTGATTTTGGCTGACATTGGCCTTATTTTATGTGGTAACCATTCTATTATACTGTACTTCTTTGTAGAGAAAGTAATTAATTTTGAGATTTGATGGTTGGTCTACGAAATAGAAAATGTGGCACGGAATGCGAACATTTGGGAATCGAGAAATAAGCGTATTCTTTCATAACGTTTGACTAAATGCAATCTAGGCGTTTGTTGTTAAATCTAGCTAATTTCATTATTGACCAAAATTCACCCTTTTTTTGCATTTTTCTAATTTTAGGGGGTCCTTCATAACCTCTTGAAGGGATATAAGTATTTCGGTCTAAAATGGGTAGAGGATTAACGGCTTTAATACCACGGGCCACCCGAGGATTTTTCTATTGTTCAGTTTCCGCAAATTAAATGTGCTGGGTTTGAGAGAGCACGTCTCATGTAATATATTCTACTTGTAAATATATTACAATGATATGTTACTAGTTCAATTTTTTGATTGTTATTTCTGTTTTTGACTGAGAGTAGATCATAAAATGGGCCTAAAATGGCTGTCATGTTACCTAGTACAGGTGCAATTAGTGGTGAATAAACTGATGAAATAGCTTCTTTTGGCAGCACTGGAGACTCTTAGGTTTGATGCTGTATTTACGTGTAAAATTGGTTTCAAAGATGTTCTATTTTTTCCATTATTCAGAATCAGTTTTTGAGACCAGCGAAATGGAAATTGCATGTTACATACAAGTTAGGGCGTTAAATTAAACTAGTTCCCTAATTAACCTAGTTTCATTGGATATCAATCTGCGGTACTGACAAACTGTGAAGAAAAAAGAATAATGTATTTTCATGAATAATTCTACCCGTTGAGGAAACATATGTTCTAAAATGTTGCAGTAAAGTGATTACGACTTTTTGCCTTCTCCCCCACATCCGTCATGTTTCGCATGTCCACCCGAAGGTCAGGATGACTTGCTGCAGACGGGAGAGGTCCAAAGAACGGACGCTTATATCTTCATTACCACCAATGAGCGCTGCGTAGGCGGAGGCCGTGAGCGCCGGAGAAATTGGCTCGTTACGGTACAGAGTTACGTCCGCCCGCTGCTAATCCCCGGTGGCGCAACGCAGAGGCCACCCTCCGGCCGCTCTCCCAAACACTCTGGACCTTGAGGCTCGCACGACGCAACGCGGGGCAACATGGCGCTCGGGAGGTGATGTGTCTGGGGGACAAATGTTTCGTATTTCGCGACTTCGTGTGACCTTTTCACTTTTATATTTTTCCTGTATAGAAATGTGCTTCTTTCGTGGTGTTCTTTTGAAGTGACACGTTGGTATAGCAAGTTCTGACGATTATAGGAATGGTTGAAATACGATGATATTGGTGTCAGCATGTATTGATTTTACGTAATTTACGGGCATTAACTACACAGTCCCGCAAGATCACCTTCAGGGTCTCTCTCACACTCACGTTTTTTTCTCCCTGTAACAACTTTTATATCAAAGAGACAAAGTATCCTTCTAGTGAAAAGGCTTGACGTCACATCAAAATTTCACAGTCACGCTTCTTATCGAAATTGTATATATTTGACTACTATTGTGGGCTCTGCGTGTTAGCGGGGATGACAAATGGTTTGCTTCAAAAATCCAATTAGTTGCTACGTCTTCAGGACCAGTTATGCGTATCATCATCATCGACATCATTACGTACGATTCACAATCATTTCTATTTATCTACCTTAGCGTGGCACCTACGTCGGGTATTTTCATGTTAACAAGTTTTATTTGTACTTCGTAAGTTCATAATAAACATTAATTTGAAACATATTACAGTTGTACGGGACAACTATTTTGCGCATAGAAAGATACATGGAAATGTATCGCTTAAAATACATGTTTTGTTCAATTGCAAAATAAGGTTTAAACATCATTGTGATTAATCAGGCCGCAATGATTCGTAATGTAAAAGCTGGAAAGAAACGATAGTCATTCACAGCGATTCACCAATGTTCTTGTCGGTGCATTGAAACCATCAAAAACATGTGTTTTCGTAACATTTTTCCAGAATATCATAGAAATATTCGCCAAGAGCATGCCATCGATTTACCTTGTGAAAATAAATCCAATGAGCTATTGATCATCTCTGTAGGTTCCGTAAGTCATCCGAAACAAATTCTTCAAAAACAAAATAAAAACATTAAAGAAATTCAGAATTTTCGGGGTGTATCCCCACAAAAACATCAGTCCCCTACCAGGAGATCGAGACGCGTCGAATGACACCTCATTTGTCTTGGTTCGAAGGGGTCAAAGGGGTCTAAATATGACTGACGCACGCACGTACGCATGCATGCATTTACATTACTAGGATACCATATAAGGGCCCGAGGTAACCAGTCAGAAATGACGGGACGAACTGAAACTTCCATATTAATATTTCATTGTAATTAATAATAGAACACAATTTAATTTCTTTAATACTAAATATAAGTTTCGTTTCGTTTCAAAATTTTTATTCACTTTCAATAATAGTTCTCAAACGGTTTCTCAAACTGGGTTCTCGTTGATGCGGCGAAACTATTTCAAGGAGACCCTAAAAAGGGTCACCAAGTGAATTGATGGGCTTTTGGCAGTTGTTACCTCTGGTTGCCATGTCCCACGGAGGAGTCCAATTTAGTTTTTCTGATATTTGTTACGGACATTTAGGCGCTCTGCGTTCTCGGAATACAACAATGAATATCGAAGATTAGATCTACTGTGTTCCCCGACGTCTTCGCATTTTGTGAAGATTCAAAATCTTTTGCCTTTCAGTTATGTACTTCTATATTTACTTGTTTGTAGTACATCTATAAGTTTGTTTTTATGTCTATATCTCAGATGTCCAAGTTTATTTGTCAAAGATGATTTATTTAAAGAAACCCAATTGCTAATTGTATTTTATTTAAAAGGCTCACTAAGCAGTCAATAAAATGAAAAGAGACAGCCATGCAAAATCCATTTAGGAAAGCCTACTGAGTGTTGCTTTATTTTCCAAAATCAATTTCCGTGTCTTAACTTCAAACTTACTGAAACTTCGAAACCGAATGGCGCCCGGCACTAACAACCAAATTGTACCGCGTGATGCTGCACATTTTCGGACGGTTTTTGGAGTTTTATTGTTTAGGGAGATGTTCTATCCTGAAAATCGTTTTTGACAGCTTGTTCACAAACCATAAGTTATAATGCGAAAAAACATGTTTCTGCCTTGGTCGAGTTATTCAAACTTAAGACTTAATCGCGGGGATACTGGAAATTGTTATAGATTGGCAAAGTAGATACTTAAAAAGCTTGTTTTGTACTCTTATGATTTAGAACTTGAAATAAATGCATTTATGAAATCTATTTTCGTTAATGGAACAGAACCGAAAGTCAGTATTAACACAGTTTCTGAAATTCCTCTTCCGTAGATAATTTTTCTTTTTCTAGCACTGAAAACGAAATTCCAGTGATCAAATTCAATACTTTAAATTGAGAAGACATTATCTACTCCTTTACCATTTGTCGCTTTATGTTCTTGATTTGAATAGGAATTTCTAAATGAATGAATGATACTCTATTGGAAAATCATTGAATAAAATAGGCTACAAAGGGAGAGATGCATCAGTCATGCGTACGTATTTATCTGTTGAATTGAGTATTATGAGAACACTGTTGGAAGCAATCCTGAGATAACAATTTGGAAATGAGAAATCGAAAGATACGAAAAGAAGTTCATCGGAGGTGATGTTGGGAGGAATGACGGCGGCTGTTTCCGACGCCGCCTCTCCCTTCGCCTTCACCGTCACCTTTGAAGGTTGCTACTCCCCGTCGAAAGTGCTGAAAGCCTTCGTCTTCTTGTTTACGGGCAGCAAGGCTGCTGCCCGCGAGAGGTAGGGAGGACGCAGTTCTCCTCGCTACTGTGAATAGGCGATGCCCAGTATTGTCTGCACGCGGGTGAAAGGAGTGTCCCTGGCATATAACGACGCGCCTCGATGAATCGTTGATAATAACAACGCAACATGTACGCAGACTTCCGGATAATAGAAAATATTGCCCTTAGTCCTACTACCTTGAACCAACCCTTTTTGCGGTTGTTACCACCATTCGAATGATGGAGGTCTTTTTACTTGCATCTTACAAAACTTCACATAGAGATACGTGTTGCATAACGATGAATGTTCTGACGAGCAAAAGGAAGCATAGAAAATTCAACATGTAATTTGTAATTTATGAATACATGACCTTAATTATTTGTTTATTGTGATGGATGATTTCGTAAATATTTAGGTTACCATAAGACTTTCCTGTTTTCTGGACATTTAAAAGAAAACTTCTCACATCCCTAATAGATACTTTCAAATCTTTTTTCAGTAAACTTTTCTTTGTATACACAGTCAGTCAGACTTTGGTGCGACTTATTTTTTTAAATGTATACTGCCGCCCTATCCGTTTGCGAGTGATATCGTTATAAAGCCTGTAATTTCTATTATTGCCGCTCATAATCTCGCAGAGTCATTTGCAATAAGTCGTGCATCACAACGCGAAAGGAACAGTAATGGGTTGAGGCTCGTCGGAAAATGGCGGCGGAGCAGCGATCTCACATCGAGTTCTGTTTCCGATTGCGTATGCAAAGACATGACGAACTGCTGAAAGTTAATCAAATTTTATAGAAAACTGTGACTGGTGACGAGACATGGTACCTCCAATATGAACAACTAACCAAGATACAAAGTATGGAATGCTTGAGTTCGCATGCAGAAAAGTCGTGTGACGTCATTGCTGCTAGTGTTTTGAATCTAAGGGAACCATTCACAGAGAGTTGTGCTGGAAAGTAAAACAGTAAACCCAGAATAATATTTAAATGTTTTTACCGATTTTGGTCAAGATTAGTAGAGTGCGGCCTGAATGTTGAGAACAAGGCTCTTGGTCGTTTCTGTATGACAATATCCTGAAAAACCTGAAGGTCAAAGAAACCTGAATATCCTGAAGGTCAAAGAAAGTCCGCGATTTTTTGGCTAAGATATACATCTTTGTGCTCGAACATCATGCTTATTCACCTGATCTTGCATTCTGTTATTATTGGTTACTTCTGAAATTGAAGATAGCGATGATAGGAAGGCATCATATCATCATCAGGACTTTCAAGAAAGTTCAACCGCGATCTTTCAAACAAACCTAGAGAATGACTACAGTAAATGCTTCGAACAATTTTTAAATCGTTGTAAGCAGTGTGTTGAGTCAAAATGAGTATTTTAAATAACAATACAAAAATCAAAACATCATTGGCGTTTTTCTATTTTTTATTGAACCGGAACTCGACAGACTATGTATTTTGCGTTGACCTGCTTTTGTAAGTATGCCCTTCCATACCGAGGGATTTTAGATCCAATAATGAATGTTGAACTTTATTTACTGGTATTTAGTAAGAAATTACAAAGTTATTATGTTGTACGTCTTCGTGAAGAGCCTGGATAAATTAAACCTTGCCAAATTTGATTTTAAACTAATCACGATGTTCAATTTACTAATTTTGTAAATTCTTATCATTTAATGTTGGTAGACGTATTTGTGAGGTAAATATTTTAATTAAATTCTATATATAAAACTTAAATTGTGAAGTATGTGTACATTTCTGTAACAAACCATTAACCTGTATGCTGAAGTGACAGAACATTGATTTCGAAGAGCGTGAACTTTGTTAATGTTTTTTAATTACAGTGCTTTAACAATGGTCCATTTCCGATCTTGAAATTATACGACGTAATTATTTCATATAGTTGTGTATTTTCAACATTATATCTATCCATTGTGTCTGAAAATATTAAACAGTACGTACCTACGCATTTTCTAAATGCTTATTCTACACCTTATTTTACATAACCGTAAGTTTGTCGATGCTTTGGGCTTGGAATGGAATTGTTACGTGTGTGTGTGTGTGGGGGGGGGGTTGGGGTACGGAAGACGAGCGTGCGCGTGCTGGCGAGTGAGGGCGCAGACACCAGTGCATGTGTAGGCGTATGTCCGCAGGAACTGGAGCTGAACACGTCGCAGCCCGAGCTGAGCCGGATCGCCACCTACTACTTCGACGGCCAGGGCAAGGCGCTGCGGCCGATGGTCGCAGTGCTGATGTCGCGCGCCGTCAACTGCCACCTGCTGCCCGGAAAGAGGTGAGCGTGCACATTTCACAGGCGATCACACACAAGGTATTTTGCCGCTGTGCTTCTTTCGTTATGTAGGGTAGCGTGTTAATCATCGTGTTCGTCTGTTGTATGTTTGAAGCGGTGTATTATTCTGATTGATCTTAGAGGCGGGTTAGAAGGCGCAATTCGCGGTTATGAAAACCTCATAGCTAAAGAGTTTTGCTTCTGAATCTCAACGTTCACAAACAGACGTGCATTGCATTTATCCAATAACTTGCAGAATGCAAGAACATACAACTTGTCTACATTTACGGCTGTCTGAAAAATAAAAGTGAAAATAATGTATATTTTTTTCTCGCGTTTGGCAGCAGTCCTGCCGGTTCTAACAATTTCAGTAAATCATCATTTTTAGTTGTTAAAACGTTACGCAGTAAGCACATCTTACAAATACATTTGTAGTTGTAACCTTGTCTATAGTGTCCATAAAAATATCTATTTTTGCGAAAATAAATGTCATAGAGACTGCTGCAAGAAGGGGCTTTTTCAGACCCCTTCTTCTGGCAGTCTCGCCACGACTATTCTCTTTGCGAACATCGCGCGGCCTCGTGGCACAGTCGCTTGGGGCTGATTCGCTACATTACGCGGGCAGTGGGACTGAGGGTTCAAATCCCGAGAAAGAGCGTAATGTTTAGTCGAATTAGTGGCTTCGGAATATACACACTCCCTCGTGTATCGTCTCTTCACTCTAACCCTTTAATAATCTCTTGCCCTGATCGGTAACTTTGAGATCTTCGTGCGATATCGAGGAACTGGCTCCCTACAGTACAGCGGTACAAGCACCGGGATGGAGCAACGAGCAGGACCGAGATCGGCCTAAGGGCTACGTGTTCCAGGAGCTCAAGGGATCTTTTTACTAGGAAGTTTTAACGGCTGTGCAAAATCGAAAAGGTAGCACCGACTCAAAAGAAGAGGGAACTAGTATGAAAAGGTTCATGACATTTTGTTTGGTTTAATTCTTGGGTTGGTGCTACTGATCTACAAAATTTACTACAAAAAGTAGTCAAAAACACAATTATTTAATTCAGATTATCTGTGCAGCGTATATTTTCGTTTATCTTTAACTTCTTCTATTATAATATGGCATATTATTGATACAATTCTTGGAGTTGATAGGAACGTCAAATTCAGGTAAATTTGTTGTAAGAGATTTTCGATTTCAGACGTGTATATTCCATTTGCGGATTCATTAATCTAGAAATTACAACACTTTTCTTGTAGGTAAGCTAAAAATATTTGATCTGTTACTTTAAAAAACATTGCTTTTTTGCATCAACTATAAAATTGTATATAGTATAAACTTTTTCGTATGCGGAGTGTGCAGCCGCCACGAAGAGCAATCATTTTTTGATGCGGAGTGAGCAGCCTGCATGCCGCGGACGGCCATGACCATGGTTGGCTTAGGAGAGAGGTCTTCTTCAGTTACGATTTTCCTCACTGATTAACGACAGAGATTGTCACTTAACACATGAGAAATGCAGTTATAAAACATTATTGTTGTAATAAATCCTTTTGACACGCTGTAACTGGTCACCTGACGTGTGAAGCGTACCGTAAGAAAGACGAAAGAAGTTCAGCGATTGAAATTTGAAGTACGACCTCCAGCTGTCGAAGTTTCGAGCTGCAACATAAATAAGATTAGCAGTTTAATGAAGTCTACAAAACAAGTTCGTAGTTGTTGAAAAAGACAGGTAAATTCAAATCAAGAAAAGAAACTTCTAGAGCTGAATCTAATGCGCACGCCATTAAAGCGACACGAATTGAATTGGCTTCTTTGTGAGAGTCCAAACGCGCCCGTGGTTTGCTCAAAACCGTCCAAAACACATTGATTAATTTAAAACGTATGAACACTGAGTCGTGTGAACACTATCATGTTATAGCAAATCTAGATAGACGAGTTGCGCAGGAAGTTGAGTATTTAATAATAAAAAACGCCGATGGCATGTACGTGATAATATATGAACTGGTGAGAAGACTGTATCAAAAGAGCGATGTTTGCAACAACTACTTCTTCTAACCAGTGCGAACTAGACGACCTTCACAATTCCTTCAATATCTACAATCTCTAGTCGGAGGAATAGAGATCCATAAAGAGCTTCTGTTCCACTTGTGAAAATTCGTGCACGGTTTCATCGCAAGAAGCCTCACCCCCTATGTAATCAGCAGAATTCACAGATAAATGGATGGAAATATTCGCCTTGATCTGGACGTCAACGACGTGTCTGCGCCATCTAACGTATGTGATTAGTTTCTACTTTTGCAAAGAGGATTCGAAAACGTCCCAATGTTTTCATCGCCAATGTCGGTAGAGTTCTTCACGATCTTCATGAGCAGGTTTATCTAAAAAACGCCCTCAATAGCAAGTAGAACCGGAGGGTGTACTTTCATAATGCCGAATTTGGCAATAAATCGCGCAAGTGTTCACCAACTTATGAGAGAACAGAAAACACTGTGACCTAGCATCTATGGTGATGAGCGTAGGTCCAAACGGAGGCAGCCGCCTATTGATTTTGACTAGAGGTAACCCATCAAAAACGATGGAAGCTTATCAAACGGCCATATTAATATATCATTATAATGAATTGTTGAACATAATTAAATTTCTTTAATGCTAAATCGAAGTTTGTTTTCATTTCAAAATGACCTTAATTATCAGTGACGGGTTCTCAGCCTGGTGTCCATGGTCCTCGAGGGGACCGCGAACTGATTTTAGGGATATCCTGAAGGGACCACCAGCTTAAGTTTTGTGCATTTACAATTGTTTCGGAGTCCCATAGAGGAATCGAATTTCAGTACCTTTCGAATCAAATTCCGTTCCTTTGACATGTATTGTAGTTCAGGCGCACTGTTTTCTCAATACACACAGCGTGTGCATTGAAAATTATGACCACTTTTCACAGAAGTCTTTACATTTTGTGAAGTTTCAGTTAGATGAAAGTATATTTTTTCGTTATGTAATATCTCTGTATCTTGGTTTTTTATGGCTGTTTCTCAGATCTCCAATAGTTGATTTATCAAAAGTGTTTCACTAAGCGTATTCTAATGCTAATATTGTACGTAATTGTAGTTTATTTACAAGGGTTGCAGAGCAATCTAAACTAATGACGCTACATTTTTTTCTCGCATTATTTTTAACTAGTAGGCAATATTTTAATACTACATGAACCTGAAAAATTGTTTCCCACCAGCAAAGTTTTTGTCTGCGTCGAGATTTGAAGTCAGGTCATTCGAATCAACTCGCCAGGAATGTTACTCCTACACCATCAGTCGCACGGATAAACTCAACTTTCCTGACGCTTGAAAAAACAGATTTCTCACATATTTCAAATTCATTCAAGATTAAGAGATAATGAATATGAAACCTACGCCCTTTTGTAGCGTCCTTTACGCTATTCGGGGACAATGTATAATCAAAAAATTAAGTCATTTTTAAGAAACATTTGAAAATGTTGAGCCTTCTTGTGGAGTACCTCTAAAATGTCTGTTCCAATCTTACAGGGCCCTGAGTTCGTTCATATTGATGGGGGTATATCATTTTTAGAGAAAATCTTGTAATCTGGTTTTGTGCTGGCATTGACCAAAGACGGGCGGAACGACGGACAGACAAACGTTTTTCCGGCAATCAATTTTTTGATAACAAGGACCTACACAGTTACTGTTATGTCCATAAAATAAACTTCGCACGCACATTTAACAATAGTTTATTAATATATCTGTTACAATCACAATCATCAGTCATCATCACAGTCATACTCCTGTTCACGGGCAATCTCCAATGCCCTGCCCATCACATCTCCGGCAATTACCAATGCCCTGTTCCACGTATCCCGGGCAATCTCCAATGCCCAACTCGGTGACGCGTCCGCCTCTGGACCCTCCCTGCTGCTGCTGCTGCTGCTGTAGTCCACGACGACATTCATCCGGCGGCTGGCTCTCCCGGCTCGGCGCGTACGCTATCCGTGGTGCAGCCATCTAAAGCTAGCAGCGCCCAGAAACCAATCTCAACCAAACTATAACCAAAATTTTAGGCTAATTAAATGCTCTATTTCCGAATTTTAGGCTCTTCTAGATTTCCGAAAATCGTGGGCGCTGCTAGCTTTAGTCTAAAGCTAGCAGCGCCCACCCAGAAACTATCTCAAAATCAATTGTAAAATCCGAAACCCATCCCAAAATTTAAGAATAATTTTAGGCTCTTGGAAAAAAATTATCCCCGCCTTCAAATTCCAAAAATCAGGGCTGTACAGAGCGAAACAATTAACATTGATTCTTACGGGTGAAATAACACCAAAATCAAAAAACCTTAGGGAAAATCTGAAACCCCTCCCAAAAGTTAAGAATAATTTTAGGCTCTTGGAAAAAAATCATCCCCGCCTTCAAATTCCAAAAATCAGGGCTGTACAAAGCGAAACAATTAACATTGGTTCTTACGGTTGAAATAACACCAAAATCAAAAAACCTTAGGGAAAATCTGAAACCCCTCCCAAAGGTTAAGAATAATTTTAGGCTCTTGGAAAAAAAGCATCCCCGCCTTCAAATTCCAAAAATCAGGGCTGTACAAAGCGAAACAATTAACATTGGTTCTTACGGCTGAAATAACACCAAAATCAAAAAACCTTAGGGAAAATCTGAAACCCCTCCCAAAGGTTAAGAATAATTTTAGGCTCTTGGAAAAAAATCATCCCCGCCTTCAAATTCCAAAAATCAGGGCTGTACAAAGCGAAACAATTAACATTGGTTCTTACGGCTGAAATAACACCAAAATCAAAAAACCTTAGGGAAAATCTGAAACCCCTCCCAAAGGTTAAGAATAATTTTAGGCTCTTGGAAAAAAATCATCCCCGCCTTCAAATTCCAAAAATCAGGGCTGTACAAAGCAAAACAATTAACATTGGTTCTTACGGCTGAAATAACACCAAAATCAAAAAACCTTAGGAAAAATCTGAAACCCCTCCCAAAAGTTAAGAATAATTTTAGGCTCTTGGAAAAAAATCATCCCCGCCTTCAAATTCCAAAAATCAGGGCTGTACAAAGCGAAACAAATAACATTGGTTCTTACGGGTGAAATAACACCAAAATCAAAAAACCTTAGGAAAAATCTGAAATCCCTCCCAAAAGTTAAGAATAATTTTAGGCTCTTGGAAAAAAATCATCCCTGCCTTCAAATTCCAAAAATCAGGGCTGTACAAAGCGAAACAATTAACATTGGTTCTAACGGGTGAAATAACACCGAAATCAAAAAACCTTAGGAAAAATCTGAAACCCCTCCCAAAAGTTAAGAATAATTTTAGGCTCTTGGAAAAAAATTATCCCCGCCTTCAAATTTCAAAATTTAGGGCTGTACAAAGCGAAACAATTAACATTGGTTCTTTCGGGCGAATAAACACCACTCACTATGAAAGAACTCACTATGAAGAAAAAAATATATTTGAAGGAAAAACCTCCATCTGTAGCGTTTACCGTGAACATCGTATCTATGTCACCATAATAAGTGCATTTTACTCTGTTCTTACAAGAAATTTAAAGAAAAATTTGGAGCAGTTTTTGAGAAAAGTTTAAAAACGTCCGGGGAGCGTCATGTAAAGTACCCCAAAATTTTATAGAATCTTTTTCCAAATCTCAAAGCTTTCACTCAAACCAGATCGTGCGGGGAATATCCATTTTGGAAGAAATCGTACGTATGGTTTAGGTGCTAGCAGTGTTGACGGACGGACGGGGACGGACAGATGGACGTTTTCCTTTCAGTTGGTTTTTGGGAATCAAGGACCAACAAAAAACGGGTTCTGGTTACACCACGTGTTAAGGGATTTTTTTTCTTAATTTAGCAACTGGATTTATCCACTTTTTCGTCATCAGGACCAGACAACTAATTTTTTGCTGGCGAAAATTCGCCATTTTCCCCGCAGCATCATATAACTTTCCCTATACTACTTATATTACTTTGTATTTAAGTAGCATTTATTGTCGACAGAACAATTTTTATACATGGTGGTAGTTTTGCACTACATAGCATGTATATATTGGATGGTTGGAGAGTTCAAGATTGCTTTGACCTTTCTTGCGTTATTTATAGTAGTCTGAAGATTTTCCTCTCTTGTGTAACTGACGCACCTCTTTTGTTTTATTTACACTATCATTACTTCAACAACCTACATCTAATTACAAATACTTCATAAGCGACTCTGTCGCGTCCTTATTGCTTTTATCTTCGAAATTCTCTTATCCTGAAATGACCTGACACTAAGCACAGGTGTCACTGTCACGTCCTTGTTGTGCACTGATTACTATTTACACTATTTACATTTTAACTGCTCCATCACTGCACCATCTTCTTTGACAAGGTGTAGGGCCATCGAGGGGCTCCGGGTGGTGGCGCGGGAGTTTTTAGGTGCGAATTGGCCTCCGCCAGACGATGCCCGCGGCCGAGGCGGCCCCCGCCGGACACAGTTTTATTTATTTACACACACAGCGGTATTCGGCAGGGACCAGGTCTGGACGGTGTGCTTCTAATAGCAGGCGCCACTACGTCGGTAAAGCTAGCACCCCCACTTTCTCAAAACTCAAAAATGCTTGCGCCATAATTTTGGGCTAATTTCAGCCCCCTTCCAAAAATGTTGGGCTACCTCCCAACACCTTGAAATTACGATTTCAAATTTTGGCCGGTAAAGCTAGCACCCCCACTTACTTAAAATTCAAATTTTTTTGCACGGTCAAAACAAGTGAATTTTGGGCTTCTGGGGGCCACTTTTCAAAATTTCGAAACACACCCCTAAATACTAAAACAAAAAATCAAAACCACCCCTAATTCTCAAATTTCAAAATTTCGCCCACCATAAGTTTGGGATATTTTTGGGCTCTTCAGTGACACCAGAAACATTATTTTGGTACCCTACAATCTCCGAAATTAAGGTTAAAAATTGTGGGTTGTTAATTTAACACCCACTCGTACTGAAAATTCGAAAATATTTGTGTGGTCGTAAACGTGCGAAATTTTTGTTCCTTTTCAAAATTTCGAAACTCACCCCTACGTACGATAACAAATATTTAAAACCATCCCAATAGCAACTCAACTCAAAAAATCTTGGGCCATAATTTTGGGTTCTTTAGTGTCATCAAAAAACACCCCGAAATCAACTTAGCAAAAACGAGGATGGAGAAGCTAGAATCTCACTATCTCAAAACTAGGAAATCCGGAGAAACTTCACACATATTCACACGTGTATTTACCGTCACAATTATACCGTACACGTGTATTTCCAACATTAAAAAAGAAAAAAATGTATTTGTTGAGAGTTTTACCATTTATTCGGACAGGATCAATATCAAGCCTTGAAATAATTACTTTAATTCATTCCTATGTAAATATCCAATATGAACTTATTAAATATTTCATACAAGAAAAATTCTCTCCAAAAAGCAGCGACGAATTAAAAGATAAAATAGTTATTTAACTATACATCTACAATTCTAAAATCACAATCAATAATAGAGAAATCCAAAAATGGGAAAAGAATAATGCCTAGTATAAAAGACAAACTACATTTTTTCTCAATCTTTCATTCGTCAAAAAAAAAGAAAGAAAACAAACTTAACTAACAAATGTAAATATGGAATTTACTAAGAATTGAACACATACCAACAAATAAGATGCGATCTTGAAATAATTTGGGCATTGTCATGTTTTTCATGAAAAAGGAAAGCAAAGTAAAAAAACTGTCCGAAATACTTACCGATCTCAAATATTTGTTGGGTTTTTTTCAAAACTAAACTACAGGTATTTCGCTTCAAGCAATGCAATGTTCTACAAATAACATGCACATTATGGCAAAAAATCGTGACACGCATATCATTTTGGGGTAGATGCATTCTTTTTGAAAATAATTGAATATTAATGAAAACACCCTATTTTCCTGCAAAATTCAATATTTGTGTTGTTATAAAACCTAAACTACAAGGATTTCGTTCCGGGCAATTTAATGTCATATACAACACATAGTAGGGAATACGGCTGTACTCTCTAATAATTTTGGACTACTCACTTTGTTTTAAAAAGATTGGAAACTTAGTGTGAAAACTATTATATAAATTTTGATCATATTTTGGATTATCACTAAATAAACTCCAAAATACTGTACTAATTCAAAAGAGGAATTTATTTAGAATTGCTCGTACATTGGCCATCAATAGGTCAACATGAAATAATTTTGGGCTAGATTCGTTCTTATTGAAAATGAAAGGAATATTAATCAAAACAGTCCCAAATTTTTTCCGATATTCAATATTTACATTACCTTAACTACAGGTATTTCGCGTTTGATAATGTCATTTTCAAATACATGATAAGGAATACGGCTGTACTCAGAAAAAATTTTAGGCTCCTCTCTTGTTTACCAAAAAATAGAAAATTCTCGTGAAAACTACAATATACTTCTTGACCAATTTCTCATTCCTCACAAAATAAACTCCAAAATACTTTACTAATTCAAAAAGAGAATTTATTTACATTTGCACATACATTGCTTCTCAATTTGCTAATCTCAAATAATTTCGGGGTAGAGACGTTCTTATTGAAAAATAAAGGAATAATAATCAATAGAATAACTTTTGTTTTTGCTATCCAATATTTGCAATCTTATAAAACCTGAACTACAAGGATTTCGTTCCTGGCAATAAAGTTCCATATACAACACATGATAGAGAATACGGCTATACTCATGAATCATTTTGAACTTCGCGGTTTCTTCTCCAAGAAAAGAAAAATTCGCGTGAGAACTACAATATATATTTCACCACGTTTCCACTTCTGAAAAAGTAAACCCCAAAATTCTGTACCAATTCAAATAAAGAATTTATTAACAATTGCACATAAATTAGCTAATAATATTCAAATCTCAAATAATTTTGGGCTATATTAGTTCGTATTAAAAAAGGGATATTAGTCAAAACCAGTCCATATTTTTTTTCGATATTCGACATTTCCGTTCTTATAAAACCAGAAGTACTAGGATATGGCTCATGGCATTGGCGTGTGACATACAATACATATTAAGGAATACGATTATACCCACAAATAATTTTGGGCTTCTCTTTCTTTTCCAAAAAGTGGAAAATTCTCGTGAGAAATACAGTATAACTAACTAATTTTTCATTCCTCACAAAATTATTTCTGAAATACTTTAATAATTCAAATGAGGAACTGATTCACAATTGCTCATGCATTACCTATCAAGATGCCAATCTCAAATAATTTTGGGCTAGCACCGTTCTTATTGGAAAAAATTGGAATATTCATCAAATCACACCCAATTTTGTTCGATATTCAACATTTGCATTCTTATAACACCTGAATTACAACGATTTGGCTCCTGGAAATTGAAGACCATATACAACACATGATACGGAATACAGATATACTAACAAATGATTTTGGGCTTCTCTCTTTCTTTTCCAAAAAAATGGAAAAATTCTCGTGAGAACTAGAATATACCTTTTTACTAATTTTTCATTCCTCACAAAAAATTGCAGAAATACTTTACTAATTTAAATGAGAAATTTATTAACGATTGCTCATACATTACCTATTAATATCACAATTTCAAATAATTTTGGGCTAGAGCCGTTCTTATTGGAAAAAATTAATATTACTAAAAACTTTCCCAATTCTTTTCCAACATTTAATATTTCCGTTGTTACAAAACCTGAAATACAAGGATTTGGCTCCTTGGAAAGGCGCGTGACATACAACACATAATAAGAAATATGGTTATACCCACAAATAATTTTGGGCTTCTCTCTTTCATTTCCAAAAAATGGAATCTTCTCGTAAGAACTACAACATACCTTTCGATTAACTTTCATTTCTCACAAAATAATCTCTGAACTACTTTACTAATTCAAATGAGAAATTTTTAACACTTTCCCATACATTACCTATTAATATGCCAAACTCAAATAATTTTGGGCTAGCACCGTTCTAATTGAAAAAAAAAATATTAATCGAAACACACCCACTTTTTTTCGATATTCAATATTTGAGTTCTTATAACACCTGAACTACGACTTAGCTTCTGAAAATTGAACTTCATATTCCACACATTATAGGGAATACTATTATACCCACAAATAATTTGGGCCTTCTCCCTACCCTTTCCAAAAAATGGAAAATTCCCGTTAGGAATACAACATACCCTATTCACCAGTAAGAACCAATGTTAAATGTTTCCCTTTGTACAGCCCTGATTTTTGGAATATGAAGGCGGGGATAATTTTTTTCCAAGAGCCTAAAATTATTCTTAACATTTGGGAGGGCTTTCGAATTTTTCATAAGGTTTTTTGATTTTGGTGTTATTTCACCCGTAAGAACCAATGTTAATTGTTTCGCTTTGTACAGCCCTGATTTTTGGAATTTGAAGGCGGGGATGATTTTTTTCCAAGAGCCTAAAATTATTCTTAACTTTTGGGAGGGGTTTCAGATTTTTCCTAAGGTTTTTTGATTCTGGTGTTATTTCACCTGTAAGAACCAATGTTAATTGTTTCGCTTTGTACAGCCCTGATTTTTGGAATTTGAAGGCGGGGATGGATTTTTTCCAAGAGCCTAAAATTATTCTTAACTTTTGGGAGGGGTTTCAGATTTTTCCTAAGGTTTTTTGATTCTGGTGTTATTTCACCCATAAGAACCAATGTTAATTGTTTCGCTTTGTACAGCCCTGATTTTTGAAATTTGAAGGCGGGGATGAGTTTTTACCAAGAGCCTAAAATTTTTCTTAACTTTTGGGAGGGGTTTCAGATTTTTCCTAAGGTTTTTTGATTTTGGTGTTATTTCACCCGTAAGAACCAATGTTAATTGTTTCGCTTTGTACAGCCCTGATTTTTGGAATTTGAAGGCGGGGATAATTTTTTTCCAAGAGCCTAAAATTATTCTTAACTTTTGGGAAGGGTTTCAGATTTTTCCTAAGGTTTTTTGATTCTGGTGTTATTTCACCCGTAAGAACCAATGTTAATTGTTTCGCTTTGTACAGCCCTGATTTTTGGAATTTGAAGGCGGGGATGGATTTTTTCCAAGAGCCTAAAATTATTCTTAACTTTTGGGAGGGGTTTCAGATTTTTCCTAAGGTTTTTTGATTTTGATGTTTATTCGCCCATAAGAACCAATGTTAATTGTTTCGCTTTGTACAGCCCTGATTTTTGGAATTTGAAGGCGGGGATAATTTTTTTCCAAGAGCCTAAAATTATTCTTAAATTTTGGGATGAGTTTCGGATTTTACAATTGATTTTGAGATAGATTCTGGGTGGGCGCTGCTAGCTTTAGACTAAAGCTAGCAGCGCCCACGATTTTCGGATATCCAGAAGAGCCTAAAATTCGGGAATAGAGCATTTAATTAGCCTAAAATTTTGGATATAGTTTGGTTGAGATTGGTTTCTGGGCGCTGCTAGCTTTAGATGGCTCCGTGGTGCTCTCAGGGCTCACTCCCAGCTGCCTGTCGGGGTGTAGGCCGGCTCCCTTTAAAGGGCCGGCGTCCGGCGGCGAGACTCGCTCCATGCCTCGAGCCTGTCGAACCGTGGCCGTAACTAGTTGCTGCCGCCGCCGGCTCCCGTCAGGGCGCGCTGCCGTGATGCTAGCGCGCCACATAGAAACTTATGCGCGCCGTGACCAGCGCGACATAACAGTTACTAGGTTGGTTTTAAATTTTGTATTGCCTTTGGAAACGTCGCATCTGAAATGCTTTATGGCAATATCTTTAAACCATAAGTAATATGCAAAAAACTCAGGTTTCTAATTTGATTTACTCAAACGTTATGATACAATCGTGGAGATGCAGGAAATTGTTATAGATAATCGCTGAATGTATTATTTCCCTATTGACATTGTCTCAGACGTGTTTTGCAGTTTCTCATTTGCTCCGTAACCTAATTAATGCCAGCTTCCTTATACGAATCGCCAATGAGACTGTTCTTTCTACATACGCGAATCAAACTTTATCAGTACATATCGGATTCGGAATGGATTACATCTGGAGTTTTCTGGAAGAGCGTGGTGGGCAGAAAGGTGAGGATATTATAATGAAACTTCCTATCGATTGGAAGTTTATGATAAAACATGAAGTTATCAACAGTCTGCATTAAATAAAACTAGCTGTCAGCAATTAAATAGCTTTCAGTAATTAAACAGCACTGATATATAAATACCGTTTATCGTTGCTGACGTTTTTGCACACAGCCGTCTCGTACCAGATTGTGCAATAATATCTTTTTTGCTCAAATATGAGCGTTAACTGGACTGACTAGTAAACTATTACATCAACCTAGTGTCTCCTTTTTGCTCCACTTGTGGAAACAAAACTTTAATGAACTTCTAGCTGATTTTTCGCAACACACCAAACTTCTGATGTCTTCTATTGGCAGGGGCGTATCTAGCCGCTCATTTTGGGGAGGGCTATCTTAGATTTTTGTTAAATAATAAACATATTTGTTATTATATAGTATATAAATGCACTGCATATATACTATACAATATTCTTATTTAAACAATTACATAATTGGAACGTATATAAATATTTAAATCAGTTTTGTCAAATAAAGGAAGGCAAACGAAAACTCTAGGCCTCCCCCGTAAACTCATTGCCTCCCCCCTAGATCCATTACTGTCTGCTGTCATGAGATATTAAGTGTGGCACCTATCAATATATTCATACATCACCTAGATGATTTACACCTGACTGTTCTCGGAGCGACTCTGATTATAAACAGGGGGTACAAAAATTAAAGAATCCGACAATGCTGCATGCACTAGATAGTTACCCGGCATTAGATTTTTACCTTCCGTACTGGTTTATAGAAGAGTGGAACCAAGATACGAGAGACAAAGCGTAGTACCTATCAGTACATCACCTGGTCGTAGTCCATCTGTTTTCAGTCGTCTGCGTCGTTTTGTTCCTGACATTTAACAAGCTGTTAAAATTGAATTTGATTTAATGGGCAAGGTAGCTATAGCTCGCAAATCAAATAGACCATGAGTTTCCCACTGCTTATGGTGCAGAAAAAATTGAAAGAGTGACTGTAGAGCTCTTAACGCAGCTACACACCACACAGATATCCAATAAAAAATTATTGAAAATTGTAAATTGCCAAATTCAAAATTTATGGGGATACGAACCTAGCCAGTATATTATTACCTGCTGTTAGTGATATAACGCTGCAATACATCATTTCTATCATTTGTGTTGATCGTAAATCACTGACGTATATGGTTAAGTCCAGAGACAATATATCCACAGTACAAGTACAAGATTTGTCTGGAAAGTAATGCTAATGACTTCAGAACAAGTAATTCAGAAAATATCGAATCGGTACAATCTCTTAATGCTCTTCAAAGTACATTCCTCCTGCATCGATACACCGCTGCCAGCGCGATTTCCGTGCGTCAAAGGCGGTGCTTAAGTCCGTTTCAAGGATGTCCTTAAAGGCGCGCGTTGTAGCCGCCTTAATGTTGTCGACCGACCCGAAATGCTTCCCTTTCATCTGAGTTTTCAGTCGTGGGATTAAAAAAAGGCTGGGGGCGACGTCCGGACTCTAAGGAGGTTGTGGAATTGGTACGACGTTTGTCTTGGCCAGGTAGTTGCTTAGAACAAAGCTGGTGTGCGCGGGTGCATTGTGATACAACTTCCTGTCCGTGCCGATATTGGGTTGGACGCTTTGGACCCAAAGTTTCAACCTTTTGAGCACCTGGGCGTAACATTTGCCTGTGACTTGTGCCTGATGGTACGAATTCTTGATGGACGATCCCTCGGATATCGAAACACATAATCAGCATTGATTTGATTTTTGATTTTGACTTCCTGGCCTTTTGGGGGCGAGGGGACGTTGACGTGTGTCACTCGGCCCTTTGCCTTTCCATCTCCTTTTCGTCCGTCGTCGTTGAGCCTTCTCGACATTCTCTAAACGTCTTGTGCCATCGATAAACTTGCCTATCCGACAATCATTGCTAAAGGCAGTCTTCAGCATTGGAACAATCTCAGAAGCAGTCTTGCCGAGTTTAACACAAAACTTGATCGCCATGCGTTGCTCGACGGAGCGTTGCAGATCGAACCCTGACGCGTCACGAAAACGACTCTCACGAAAAATGCTGCCTTCAAACCCTGCCTTCAATCTGTGGCTGAATATTATTTGTTTCATTTCCGCGTGTTTCCTTGATCCTTACCGGCTGAGATATCTCAGCGACATCTCTTTCCGTTGCAACGTCTCTGATGGGGAGATGTAAAGTTCAAACCCTGTCGCAGGTGGCGGCAGCTTACCTATTCAGCTACGTCGAATTCAGCTATCGTCTGGAAGAGAATTCAAGCCACAGGTTTCTTTGATCGGGATTTTTTTGCAATTTCTCCAGGACAATACCGGAATAGAACCGTCACAAACGACCCACGGACCGCGCATGATTTTTCCTTGCTTATTCTTGTGTCGTCTCCCCATACACGTTTTACCCCACATTTCAGAAGTCCAGTCGGGGGCTCAGAGCTTGTCCCGTCTGGAGCGGTGCCCCGGTGAGAGATACTTGGAGGGGGAGGACACCGCAACCAAATTGTTGATTGTTGATGTGTTGATCGGCGCCGAATCTCCTTTTTCGGTGGAGAAGAGACACAAGTCATCTCCTATACTCATGGGACTCACGAGCAGAAACACTGCATTCTCAGTCACTTCTGACCCACTGTTCTTGTTCTACATACTACGATTGAATCCGTTGTTTTTACAGGGGTAAACGGAAACCGCTGTATGATCTTTAAACGATTTTGCTTCAGTGAATGCGCTCGGGGAGATGAGAGGCGTTGGCAGGAGCTTCGCGTAACGTGACGAGGCTCGCGGAGTGTCCTTGCGTGCGTACGTGCGGATGCGTGCTAGCGTCCATCCAGGCGTGCGCGCACGCGCGGGCGACTCTCGCTGGCAGGCGGCCGGCCGCCGCGCCGCGCCGCGGCCGCGCGCTGACCGCAGCCAGGCAGCCAGCCACAGCCCGCCTCGCGTTTCTCCGCTGCGATCTGTGCCAGATGGGTAGCGGTGCATTCCAGCTGCGCTCATCACGCCCCTTGGCCCGTTGTGCGCTTTTCGTGCATCATTCTCCCGAAAAGCTTTAATGAACGATGTTTCTCTCTCTCTCCCTCTCTCCCCGTGCCTTTTCCCGGCTCGTTCGCTCGCGTTGCCACCCGCGCGCTCGCGTTGCCACCCCTGTCGAATTGTGGTCATGTTCGTAAAACGATAGGACTCGAAGACAAAAGCATGTCGGTGTGTGATCGAGGGTTTTCGGGGAAATTCTTTTTGACTTATCATCTTTTAGAAAAAATAAGCTAAATCGCATGAACAACTTTTACACATTATTGGTTATTTTTATTATTAGATTTTTCTTATCTTCTTGGTGAGGCTCAACAACATTATTTGCTAATTGTTTTGACCTGTTCAACTATTATTAGATTATGTTTCGCTTTTAATGCTAAATGGAATATATCGCTGACTTATGTGTGGAGTCAAATCAATATAACTCGAATGGTGAATAAAAGTTTGTGTGTTCTTTTATTGTCGACATGAAAACAGTAGCAAGTGTGGGTAGTTCTGTAGGCAGAACGAAGGACGGTTTCGATTCTGATGAGCATTCGTATCTTGAACAGTGTATCTACGATCGTGAAGAATGCAATCGACAGTCAATTTAACCTGTTGGTTGTGTCTATCCCTGCACTTGGAAAACGAAGAGAAGCGAGGCGTCGTCGCTGTCCCTGCCGACGAGCCCCTCTCCTGGCGGGGAGTGCGGCGCGGCGCTACGCGGCGCGGTGCTAGAAAGTGATGAGCGCCGCGCCGCGCCGCGCCGCGCGTCTGCGGCTCCAGTTGCGCCAGCGCCCGCGCGGGGGCCTGGGCGCAGCGGCGCAAAAAGCCGTTGACCGCAATAGCCCCTTAAGCACGTTTTTTATCTCAACCCTGTTAAGATCAGTGATTTACCGGCGGTTATGAAGTTTTTTTTCTTGTTGTTTGTTTCCATTCTAATTTGATTCTAATTTGTCCTTTTCGTTGAGCACTGCCGTGTCCTGATATTTTGAAACACATTACATGCGATCGGGGTTCGTTGATGAATTCCATGCATTTTCAACAACTGAATTGCTCGGAATCAAATGTGTGTTTTTGCGAATGTGAACATTTTAAAATTACATCTATTGTGTAAATATTTTTATCGCTTTTGAGAAAATTGATTTTTGCTATTTACTGTTCTAATTGAATGAACATCTATTAAAGTTGAGGGCCAAACAAATCAACAAAATATGTCAAAGTTACTCCCGACTTTCCATTTAGCGGGCAAATAGTTTAGGAACTGTGTATTGAAGTTCGTAAAAAGTATTCTTCGGAGTCATTCAGATCAACTGCAATACGTTTCAAGTGATTCATCTTGACAGATATTGCAAGGCTTTTAAATTTTCTGATAATAAAATCTTTTTTGTTTAAACACTAGTTTCCGTATCTTAACACAATAGTATAGAACAATCATCACATATATTCATATACCATTTTTAAAAATCTGATATCCCAAATAATGCGTAAAGGAAAGTGTGACACTGACGCCCTCGAAGTGTGACACCGACGTTACTTTATTGGAGAGAGTAAGGGACACGGTTTTGTCCAAATATTCCGAACGAGGGTGCCATACGTCAGTAAAGACACGGAATTAGTCAACCATTTCGTTGTAGATTAAATTAAAGTTCCCATACGCGCAAGAAACTCGTACTAAAATTAGCTTCCAGTCTTGAAATCATTCCTTTACAGGTTTTTTCGGTGAGCCGGAATTTCGTGTTAGGAATAGTTTTAGGCGAGTTTTAATCCAAAATATAAGTTTGAATTTCTGAAAGGAAGTACAGTTTTATCATAATTTCATGTGGATTTTTAAATGTCTGTAATTCATTTTTCAAAATATATCAATGTTAAAATGTAGAAAGTAATGGGTCTATTGATCAATTTTGATTACTTAACATTAGTTTGTCACTGCTCATTCGGGAGAATTTTAATTCAAACGAATAATGATCTATAAAAATAAATGGATTATCTCTAATTTCTTGTGAAAACTTTACTGCAATCTGGACGTTTTATATTCCGAAATAGTTACATCAAAATATGGCTAGTATCTCGGTGGAGAATGCTCATGACCTAACAAAAGCGACATTTTCTTGTGGAATCAACATAATTGAAGACATTGAGGCAATAACATGCTGTGCCACATTTCTGATAAAATTGTGATATTAGTGTATTTCGACGCCCTGTAGATGTATCTAGATGTTGGGTTTTTATTGTAAAGATTCGGCTCAATATGGCAGTGTAATTCATAAATTATTATTCTTTATCACAATATATAGAATGCAATGTCTAAACCTTTATTCTCCTTTTTCTCAAAATTTTCGTGCATGTGCAAACATAGCATGTAATTAACTCGAGGTTTTCAATTCTACTCGCATATACTGTCCCGTGTCCCATTTCAGGGGTTGTTAGATGGAAAGTATAATATGTAACTTGAATCCCAGCCTTTTGTTCATTGTATTTGTGTATATATATCTGAAACTCCTTTTCAAAATACTAGTTCTTGAAATGAAATATGAGCTAATAATATGTCAGTAACTGTAGTGATACACATCCAGTACTTGATTTAAAACTTAATTACACTTTTATCACATTGCTATTGTCTTTACAGTTGGGTTTCAGATTTCGAATTATCTTGAAGTAAACAATGGGTCAATATCTCCTGAGATCTTGTAGTTATTGAGCATTTTTAGGATTTGATAATACGATTGTACCTTCCTTAGTGTAAAGAATCGAAATGCGAAGATGAATTGAAGAACTTTTTGTTATTTAAAACATAGAAATTTGAGAATCGTAATAAGATTGGTTAAATACAGAAAGATGTGGATTTACGGAGCAGATATCTTTTTTAAATAACTCCTTAAAATCCTCGTGTGATAATAGTAGTCCAACTACATTAGATCTTGTTCCGTAGATTTTAGGTATCAGTTTACTTTTTTATTTAATTTTACTTTTTACTTTTACTTTTTACTTTTTTTTAAGTTTTCTGAAGAGAATTTTAAACAAAGAACGACAGTGAGCAACCGTTAGATGCCTCCTCAGGGACGGCGGATGTTTCCACGCGCATCGTCGACGGGTGTGTGTGTTTTTGTACACGTGCGCTGACGCGGGCCCTTAGGAGGTCATTGACCTATAGTGAGTGTTCACTTTTACTGCCGTTTATGTCGGTCTTAATGGGGTCTTCGGACAACACTGGAGGCCAAGTGTCCTCAGCGCCTGCACCGCAGGAGATCAGGAACTCCAGAACGCGTACCCGGTCCATGTCGCCCGCCATCACGACGTTCGGGGGAAGTGCAAAGGCGGTTCACGGTCACTTCTTTCGCTGGCGCGCGGCGGCGGATGGCGAGCGGAGAAAGGAATGGGCAGCCGGTTACCACACGCAGGGGAAAGGCTGGTCGCTCCCCGCCGCGCCCACTGCCGCCTCCGCGATCGCACTCGCCGTTGCTGCCACCACCCTCTAATGCCGCCGTGGACACTCGACTCTAGCTAGATCGAATTCAGACGCTGTCTGGAGGAGAATTCTAGCGATTGACTGCTCTGCTGTAACCGTGGTTTCTCTGATGATGAATGCCGGACTCTTAACAAATAGGCCACGGATTGCACGCGATCTTTCCTTCCTTAACCTAGCCTTTTCCCCCTTACACACACTTACACAAACGTACTACACCACTACGCCACTACACATGTCAGGAGACCAGTCGGAAGCCTGCAGCTTGTACCGACTGGGGTGGTGCCCCTCTGGGGGAGATATCTAGAAGAGAAAAAAAACGCAAAACATATCATCCAGCGGGGGAGGAACCACGATGGGGATAAAACATTCACCACACCAACGGGACTTACGGCCAAAGCAATTGACATGCCTGGAAACATAAATCAATCCACTGCCGTCACAATTACGGGTCTCATTGCTGTCCCCGCTGTCAGCAAAGCAGTAACTGTTTCGGCGTCCGTCTTTACCCCCTTCATCGTCTACATAACCAGTTGCGCGCTTCCTTCGTGCCGCATAAAGTTTTCTTTTCCTTTTGCGCCTCCAACATTTCTACTAGCTTTCGCCGCCGTTTACCTCACGAAGTTCCTATTTCCCCGGCCATGTTTCCTGCCTTCCACCATCCGCAGCCACCGGGAAGCTAGCCTCTCTTGAGTGTGCAAACCCCGGACAGAACACCGACCAGTGATAGGCGGGTACTGATTGAACTCCAGTCATGGGTCTTACGCACTCGCTCAGGTTCTGCTATTCCCTTTTTCATCTCCGACGCAAGCGCCTTTGTAGTTGAAACCTCCGTGATCACTGCTTTACTTCCCAATTGACCTTGCCGCCAGAGGGACGTGATCCGGCTGGTCTGATAAGTAAAAACCGTGGTGTCTTGGGCAACGTGTACTTGAATCCGTACGTGCTTGAAAAATTTATCATTTCGTCACGTTCGTGTTTGTGAAATAAAATCATGTTGTGAAGTCACTGGACTTATATGCAGGTCAAGAGTGTGATTATTGATTTCTCCATTTTTACTGATTTTCTTTTTTTGTTATACATTTTTTCTTAAAATGTAACTAGTGGAGCTAGAGAATGGCACAGATTTTCTCGTAGTGAAGTTAACTAATTATAACTAGTTAACTAATTAAGTTAACTAACTGGTTATTATTGACGTACGATAACTTTTAAACCAATGGATTGATTGTTGTCAAATTTTGACTGAACACTTTTGAGGAGTCGAGAAAATGACTGAGAAGCACGCATATCCTAAAGGGTACCTGAAATCTACTCCATCAAAAAAATTTTACAAGAAATTATGAAATTTACAGCGCAATTAAGCGACATCGCTGTCGGATGACGCGGGGGCCGGGCGGAGCATGTGCGGTGGGCGGTGCCTGCAATGCGGACAGAAATAAGAGTAGAGCGTGCGGTGCGACCAAAAGACGCTCGATGTGGGGAGGTGGGGCGGGTGTTGGAGCCGGCCCAGCGAGGCTTGTTTAGTAGATGGTTGTGATAAGTTAATACTACGGCAACCCCGCATAATAAGCTAATTTTGCAATATCTTTCGTTTGCTTCTGAGAAATTAGTTTTTTCGAGCGTTGTGAATGCAACACCTAGAAAGTCACAAAGAGTGTCACAACCTTATCTTTTTTGTCCGAGAAATCCTTCCTGAAATATGTATGCTCTTATGTGTATAGTTGGAACACATGTTGCTACTTAATTTTTTTCAAATCATATTCAATGAAATAATTAACTCTAAATTAATAGTTTTTCTTTTTTTAATGTTTCAAGCTAACTGCAAAGCAATCATTATATGAAAGAAAATATTTGAATTTTTTCTAGGCTTTGTGTAAGCTCAGTATTTGAATGACTGAAAATGGCTCTCCTGAAACGTCATTGCTCAAGAAAAGTAACACGTCTGGAGGATTGTCATTTTGCTGTTTTATGCTGATCAGAGCTGTTTATTTGGCTTTCAAAGCGACTTTGTCTCACTCCAAACACCTATTCCTTGAACAGTTATACGTTACATTTTCCGTCATAAATCTTCGGTTTCTTCATAGGATTTTCTCTTTTGTCCAGAGTGTCTTTGCATTTAAAAAAAATGCTTAATCATGTTCAATGCATTTGTCGGCTACACTTGTCAAAAATACTAAACGTTCACAAAACTGCCTCGCAAGAGATGATTACATTGATGTACTAAAACGATTCTAATGATTGTCGAATCGTGCTCTAATGTTGTTTCTTTTGTATTTGGTTTAACAAAGATTTTAGAATGACTAGAAATTACATTGGATGCATTACGTGCGATGCGCGAATATTCGAAACTTTGGATATTCTGCTGACAGGGTCTTTTGTTTCGGTCGGCGATGTCAGCATCTCTTGTTTAAAAACGCATTTTTCGCACTCAATATTTTTCGGAGAATGTTTCAAAGAAATTAATTCATTAGGAAAGTTCCCTTTACGTCGTTGCATATTTACAGCTCAAATGATGTTTAAAAAATATTGTGGTGCCGAATTGTAAGCAAGCGTTGGTAGGTAGAGTATTTACTTAATTTTCATCAGTTTCAGCAGAAAAAAGTGGAAATAAAAAATCGCGGGATAGAACGCCTTCAACTACTGAAAATTCTCTAGTGACCTACGAAAACCTAATTCAGAGAGAGAGAAGGAGAGAGTGGTTCTGTCCACACCCATTCTCTAGTGACCTACGAAAACCTAATTCAGAGAGAGAGAGAGAAGGAGAGAGTGGTTGTGTCCACACCCATTACTTTTTAAAATTTTTGTTGTGGTTTTGTCAGTTTTAGTGTTAATGAGTACAAGTTTTTAGTCTATATTTCTGTAGTATTTCTTATACTTCAAACTTTTTTTTACTACTCTGTGGCATTTTGCATGGGTTTCACTCTTTTCATTTTTACTCTTTCAAAAGTGAAATATTCATTACTAACTTCCTTAAAAACTAGTGAAGCACTAACATTAGTTGATTTACCTTCGGTACTAATTGTTACTATTTGTTATTGAAAATTGGTAATATTTACATTATGGGCATTTGATAAACTTTAGTGCATTTGTGAACGCAAGTACTTTGAATGATTTCTAATGAAGATACTCGAAAACCCAAAATTTACGTGCGAAAATGATCTCAAAATTGCCCTTTTTTGTACACGCTCAAACGGCGATTTTCTCAGGAACAGCTCTAAATTTTTCAATGGAAATTTGCATATGGATCTGTGTTTTTTATTATTATTATTATTATTATTATTATTATTATTCAATATTCTATTTTACTATTCCCTTAAATTAGATAAGTTCAACATGATATTTGCATCGATAGATAATATTGTGGCAGTATTAACGGAACACACTTTGATACACTTTATTATACAATCCTTCAACGCTAATACGCTATTAGTGCGGAAATAATACAATAACAACGGAACGCTGCTGCTAATAATCTCTCGTAAGCATTAAAACTGCATCTACAAGACATGAGCTATTTAAAAATAATGAAGTTGAAACAAGGCAGTCAATGATAGTAAGAGATGGAATGTATTAACTCTACCACTCTCATTTTAACTTAAAGCGAAAGGTATATTTGTTTTACCCAACTTCTAAAAGAACACCAACGTTATGGCGAATCAATGAATAGCAAGTTCATTTCATTGAGAGAAAAGGTATTATTATCACGTAAGAGATAGTTACTTTCTGTGACATGGTGACTCCAAAACGTATTATATTTTGTCATGGAAAGAATATATTTTGATTTGCTGTTTCTCATATATCCTATCGAAATGCCATTCGGGAAAGAAGGATAAGAAAATACATTAAGATTAATACACAAATGACCGTATAAGATTGAAAATTAATATTGTATTTTTGCTCTTCAAGTTGATGGACTTTGCATCAGCTTTAGGTATACAAAAGTAGGAAGCGGTCTCCTGAAACTGTGGTCATTTTGTTCCAGTTTGCTTCTACCCAGCCAACGAGAGGTGGCGATGATTTCTGAAATGATCCACACCGCGTCTCTTCTCCACGACGACGTCATCGACCAAGCGGACTTCCGGCGAGGCAAGCCTTCGGTGAACGCGCTGTGGAGTCAGAAGAAGGTGAGTTGCAACGATGCTTCAATGCTCCTGCTCGACGATAACGCGCGTTACAGTGGAGAGAATCTTCAATGCATCGCGAATTACTGTAAACCACGCTCCCGGCTCAGTCGAAGGAGTGTGTCAAGTTCACGGGAACTACGTTGTCTGGGACGAGGAAGTCGTAAATGGCGAGAGGAGCATTGCACTAATGGGGCGGCGTTCCCGTTCTGGGATGTGCAGTTTCATCGTGAGGCCGCGCTCGTCATCCGTGGCCGCGCGGGGCGTCCGGGCAGGCGTTCGCTGTAGCAGGTACTGCCTCGCAGTAGTGCGCTCGTTGCGACACGCGCGCTGCGGCGGCCGCCGGCCGTCTTGCTTTCTACCGGCACACTTACGCGCGTTGCCCAAGCCGCGAGCCGACGCGCGCTCAGCGGGGCCCCGGGCCGGACTTCGCGTGCGCCCCGCAGCGCCGCGCCGCCGCCCCATCGCAGGCCTCCGCCCCCTCCTCTTCCCCTCCCCCTTCTTCTTCTTTCCCTTTCTGCTGCTCTTGTTTCTTTTCCTCTTCTTTCTCCTCCTTCATCTTCCCTTTCTTCCTCCTCCTCCTCTACCCCTTCCTTTTTCACCTCCTCCTTTCCTCTTTCTTCCTCTTACCCTTCCTCCTCCATCTCCTTTCCCCCCTACTGATTTGCCGTTTCTGCAGGAGTACTCCTTGGCAACCTCTCACCTTCCCCCGCCGCCACTTCCCTCCGGTTTTCATGCCTTCACCCTTCTCTCTCTCTCTCTTCGTTTTTTTTGTCGACTCATCATTTCATTAGCCTAATTTGCATTATCCTTTGGTCTTGTGGCTGCCCGTTTATTGCCTTCTTCGCTTAGAACTCTGTTTCAGCACATCGACTTTTGTTTCCAGTTTTCATTCTATAGTTTTTTTTAAATAACCCAACACGCTTTCTCATTTCCGAGATTTCTGGTATTGCATTGAATCGAAACTCCTGCCTCTCTTCCTCCCCACCACCAGGTCTTTCCCCTCTCCCATCTTCTTGTCGGCTTGCTTGAACTTTTTCTTCTGGCCCCTGGCTTGACCTCAAAGGTCAGAGATTGATGTTTCGGCCTTTCAGAGAAACGTCTACGCACATCTTACGGAGCCAATCTCTATTCACAACCACACCCGATTGTTACGTCGTTGCGCAATAGGGATTATTACGCACAAATCATTGTTCTTTCGCACTAGCATTTCAGATCTTGGTGTCATGTAAAGTTAGTTTTGCGATAAAAATATTTACGAAAGGGACGCTTCTCAGCACACGTGGGTAATAACTGTGGATGCAGTGGAAGATACAGAATAGTGGCATCACTTAAAGTAAGTCGATTTCCATTCAAAAAGAATTCCGTATTTTCCCCCATTATACAGAGGTTAATGTAAGATGATTGGACATAATGTAAGATGATTTTGCTAAATATAAAATAAAACATATAATTAAAATACAATTGTTATTTGTTTCACGATTCAAAAGTTGCATTTATTATCATTGAAATCAAGGAAGGGAAGATTGCATCATGAGGTCTACAGTCAAATGATGCGATCCCATGAACAAAATAAATTGTGTTGACATGTGTGTGCTCACTATTTTTAGGTGGCACTTTAGAATTGCACATTACTTAATTAATTGCAATCTATAAATTTTGAACGAGGAGTTGTTTCACCGTTAATTAAGTTGTTGGTTACTGGTTGAAAAGTATTCCCAACGGTGAACTTGAAGAAGCGAGACTTTTCCCATGAAAGGAAACAGAGACGTAAGGATAGATACGTTATTCGAAAAAATGACCTGAATTGTCTGACAATAGTGGAATATTCGGCTTCAAAATAAATAATTCCCATTTTTATGTTAATTTTTTTGAAATTCGCCTAGTTCATGAATTGTTATACCTTTTCGTATACTGTTGAGATATTCTTTTATTTTTAAACATGCTGTTTTACAGTGTTTCGTTTTGAATAGCCTCAACTGTTAAAAAGTCACATAATAATGATTAGAAAGAGAATGTTCAGGGTTCGTTGTATACGCCATAATTGAATGTCATTATCTGTATATCGCTTTGGAATGGATAACTAAACGATGAAGAAATAAATAAATTCTTTTGGTAAACATTTGATAAATATATAGTACTTTGAATCTACTGTATATCTCGTTTAATGAGAATTGTGTTTTGAAACGTGTGGTGTATCTGTAGGGCGCGACCTCACGTTTTAAAACGGCATGCATAGAACCACTGTTGCGTTTCAAGAGCTTTATATTTGAATCAATTGCGAACATGATGGCACAGTGATCTAGGGAAATCACTTAATGTTCACTATGAAAAACACTACAAATTCATCGTTGTAATTAGTGTTTGAGGCGGAGATGACAGTGATGATAATATTGCTTTCTCTTTGAAGTTATGGAAAAGGTAATCGCATAGAGTAAATTATATTCTAAGAAAAGATGTCTTGTGCATCGTTTACGAGACGTTACCGGCTTAAAACTCCATAAATGTGCTATTACTTACGCTAGAATTACCATCTGTCTGCCAGAACGTCTGCCGACAGTTAAGACGAAAAATATAGAATTTTATATACCGTGGTAGAAAACTAATTAGGCGCACGTGGTACCCGCATCACAGGTCAAGCATTTGTTTACTTATAATTGGTCATGCTTAACTCTGAAACTGGGCGCGTTGTAGGCCTTTAAACCTTCGTTTTCGATTTCGCTAATGGGACTTAAGAGTAATGTTTCTTAATATATACCAAATGAGACTAGTAATGAACACACGGTTATAAACAAACAAAATAGACTGGAGTAATGTACAAAATGAGGTGTTTACGGACCTTTCATTACACATATACGGGTTGCGTGTTGACTATACGGGTGCGATGTCGATGTTTTCATACACATTTTTGTAAACCCTCAATATATATATATATATATATATATATATATATATATATATATATATATATTTATATATATGAGTGTGTGTGTGTTTTTTCTCTTTTTTGTCAGCTAATTCTCAATTATAAATTAAAAAACATGTCCGCCATGACATGTAATCGCCTCTCCCGCATGTGAACACCTTTAGAGGTGTTTTAAAAGTATCGATGGTTTTGGATCGATGGAACACCGATTTTTTAAAATTTGAACATCAATATTTCGAAACATCTTGTTTGGTTGTCGATGTCGCATCCTTAGTTGGCTCTTCTGTGAACCACACTTCTTGCCATGGGTAGTCAGGGAAATGAAAAAATGTATAATTATATGAAAATTAAATTTTCAACTTTATATTATGTGCATTTTAACCGGATTTAATCTGTTTGTAAACGCCGAGAAATTTTTTTTTATCACGAATCTCTGAGTCCCTACAGCCCAGTGCCTGACAGAACTAGGCGTGAAATGTTTGCTTAGGATCACTTAGTACAAATTTATTAACTTAATGAAAAACTGAATGCAAACGAGGGTACTGCATTTTACATGAATACAAAAGATTATTCAACTAGGTCGAGACCTCCCGCAAGTGTGTAACCCACTTATGTTGTCGCTCGTGTGCCAACAAACCGCAACATCCGCAAACTCAAGACCTCCATTTCCGGTGTTGCTTCTGTAGTCAGCATTTGTGTAAACATGGAATTCATTGACTGTTTTACACATTTGATGAAAAATACATTAAGTTGAAAGTTACTTTATTTACGTATTCAGTTCTTTTTCTTTTTCGTACCAACTATTTTATTAGGATGCAATGAGGCAGTAATCGCCTTTCGTGAAGACGTAAAAATTGTATGAATTTCAATGATATGAAATAAAGAGAATCTCGTATTTAAGAAAGGACGTAAGATGTGTATTAATTTACATACTAAAAGAGGCTCGCCATTGGTTTATTCTAACTGAAAACCTGCTTTTCGGCTGCATGATTAGAATACCAGTGTGTTGTCCGCCTCTTCCTATCCTCGCTCATGTTTCTCCCGAGGTGGTAAACAGAAGGTAAATTCATTGGGAAGGAGACGCAGTAGACAAACATGCACTGGTGTATTGGAATTTATGTAAATGCGTAAACGTTTTGAGAAAATACCCTGTTAGCAAAAGCAGTACGAAAGACTGCTTAATTTCAAGGGCGTGGGACTAAGTCTCTTCATCCGACAAGTGTACATTCATTGAAATAACAAAATCTTATAATACTCTTTTACCATTTAAAAATACTTTATATTCTTACCTACTGGAGAAAGATTCTTGTGGAATGTTGCCTTAAAAGTTTAACACTGGAAGTTGTGGCGAATGTGTGTGATTTATAGAATGGGAAACCCGTAAGTTCTATTTTTCTCTTCTTAATACGAAACGCTCCTTAATAATGATTTATGTCAGGCCATCTTGAAAGGGAAAGTGTATTGTGAAAATGATACTGCCGAAATTTGTTATTAATTTCATTTGGAGAAGCCAAATGTAGGAGATTATTTAAAAAGGTTGGTCTGTTCACGAATAAATAAGATTTTTTTCTATCACTTTACGTACTAAAAACTGTTCACTATGTTGCATATTTACCACCTTTGAATCAACACGGCCCTTAATATTTGAGATTTTGTTTATTTTTCCTAGACCCTCTAAAGTATACCAATGACTGGCGTTATCCTTTGAATAGCAAGTAGCTCATCGTCTTCCGCCGTCTCATAAAGATGGCGTTTCTCACTGTCATCGTATCCTAAATTTCTCGCTTCTGAAGTGCACGTTCCCCCACTGCATTCCCCCCACAGCCACCTGTTGGGAATACTGACGTCTCGCTTTCTGCATTTACCTTCCCGATCCCATTCCGCCCCGGGCTCGCCTCGCGCCCCGCTGCCCCCGCCGCGCCCCGCCGCGCCCCGCCGAGCCCCGCCGCGCCCCGCCGCGCCCCGCCGCGCCCCGCCCCGCCGCGCCCCGCCCCGCCGCGCCCCGCCGCGCCACGCCCCGCAGCGCCACGCCGCGCAGCCGTCGCTCGCCGCCACCCACGTGGCGGTGGGCGGCGCGTCGTCGCGGCGTCTGCGGCAGGCGGCGCCGGAAGGCAGCGACGGCGGCGACCGGCCGACCTTGGCGTCCTGGCTTCCGCTGCCGGTTGCAGCCGTGCGCCCATGACTGAGGGAGTTTGCAGGAGCTCACTGACCCGCTTGGCCGAGGCCGCGCCGGCGCCACTCCGCCCCGCTCTGCTCCGCCCTGTTCTGCTATGCTCTGTTCTGCTCTGCTCTGTTCTGCTCTGCTCTGTTATGCTTCGCTCTGTTATGCTTCGCTCTGTTATGCTCCGCTCTGTTCTACTCCACTCTGTTCTGCTTCGTCCTGTTCTGGTCCACTCTGTTCTGGTCCACTCTGTTCTGCTCCGCTCCGCTCTGTTCTGCTCCGCTCTGTTCTGCTCCGCTCTGTTCTGCTCCGCTCTGTTCTGCTCCGCTCTGTTCTGCTCCGCTCTGTTCTGCTCCGCTCTGTTCTGCTCCGCCCTATTCTGCTCTGCCCTAATCTACTCCGTCCTATTCTGCTTCGCCCTATTGTGCTGCGCCCTATTCTGCTCCGCCCTATTCTGCTCCGCCTTATTCTGCTCCGCCCTATTTGCTCCGCTCTGTTCTGCTCCGCTCTGTTCTGCTCCGCTCTGTTCTGCTCCGCTGTTCTGCTCCGCTCTGTTCTGCTCCGCTCTGTTCTGCTCCGCTCTGTTCTGCTCCGCTCTGTTCTGCTCCGCTCTGTTCTGCTCCGCTCTGTTTTGCTCCGCTCTGTTCTGCTCCGCTCTGTTCTGCTCCGCTCCGTTCTGCTCCGCTCCGTTCTGCTCCGCTCTGTTCTGCTCCGCTCTGTTCTGCTCCGCTCTGTTCTGCTCCGCTCTGTTCTGCTCCGCTCTGTTCTGCTCCGCTCTGTTCTGCTCCGCTCGGTTCTGCTCCGCTCCGCTCTGCTCCGCTCCGTTCTGCTCCGCTCCGTTCTGCTCCGCTCCGTTCTGCTCCGCTCTGTTCTGCTCCGCTGTTCTGCTCCGCTCTGTTCTGCTCCGCTCTTTTCTGCTCCGCTCTTTTCTGCTCCGCTCTTTTCTGCTCCGCTCTTTTCTGCTCCGCTCTGCCCCACTCCGCTCTGCCCCCCTCCGCTCTGCTCTGCTCCATTCTGCTTAGCTCTGCTCAGCTTTGCTCGGCTCTCCGCCTCGCGACCGCCCTCTCATTCGCCTGATCGTCACTCGGCGAAAGTGCCGCCACGCCGCGTCTGCAACGCGTTTTTAGGGCTTCTTTGATTTCCGATTGCCTCGGGCAGACCCGCCATGTAGCGAAATTTTGCTTCCTCGTAGTGTGTTGGACCTTCCGGGCGTGCAGGTTCGGTAGCTGCTTGCTAGACTTCCGGTCGTCTGGAAGTCCGTTTCGCTCAGAAGGAAAAAGTGTAAAAAATGTTGCGTGCAACAGTTTAAAATGCTGTGATTATTTTAAAATTGTTTCTCGCAAATTAGCTTTTGATATTTTTCTACAAATCTGGTTCTGACTTCATGTACCAAATTCTGTTTTCTGATACAATTACCGTACTATTGAGGAGTTTACTTTCAGGAAGTCTTGTCGCATTTTATACAAAATAGTTTTGAGAAACTTTGCGAATATCTCTTAAAATTAGGAATTCACCCCTGTGAACCCATCAGAACCCGAATTCCCTTACGTGAATTTGAGATTTCGTAAGTTGTGACAAATAATAAATACTTTCGGAAAAGAAAAAAATTCTGCATGGAGAAAATCTTTTGTTGTGAAAACATGCTCAAATTTGCTAATGTTCTTTCGGGCTCTGACTCTTAAGTATTGGTTCGTTCGGAATGGTGTAATTGGCCGAAGGCAACGTGAGACGCCGGATGTCACAACAGTGTTTGCACCCTGGGGGCCCAGCACTCCACAACCGGCCGCAGCAACAACCGCCCACCAGCAACAGGCTGCGCCGCCGCCGCCGCCGCCGCCTGCCGCCGCCGACCTTGCGAGGCGCGCTCTCTGCGGCCGCTGGAGAAAGCGGCGGTGGCAACGGCGGCGGTGGCGGCTGCTGCTGATTATGTCAGAGTGACGCAACCCGCCGGACAGCGACGCAGATCTCCAGCGCGTCTCCAAAGCGCGAAACCGCGTGCCTCGCCGCAACGCGCGGCCCATGCAGTCGGCCCTTGCGGCCTTCCCATCCCCATCTGCAGCTCTTCAATGGCTTCAGTACCGTCTCCTTCGGACCTCTTTGACATTTGGGTTCACCTTGTTTACATTTGATGATTATTTTCCTTCCTGCATCCGCTTGTATCTTTTGTAGTCCCAGAAACTCTCTCGTTCGTCGATATTTTGACGTCCACTCTTCAAATTTTACAGAACTTAGTGTACCACGTGAGATTTTGATCCACTCGGAAAAGTACTTTGCCTGGGATGGTTGTAAGTGTAGGTTGTGAAAAATTGAAAATCCTGTTTACAAAATTTGTAACTGAATGTGTGAATTTCGTAATAAGAAGTTTACCGTATATGAACTCGTGGTGCTCCAGAAAGGCACAGACTTTCCCGTTCTAATTAGTTAACAATCCTGTGGAACGTGGGCTGCTTTTCGGCTTTGCCCTTCGCGTTTCCCAGCTGTGATATGTTGGCTCCTAAAAGACATACCAAGTCATCTCGCGATATCTACTGTTCTTCTGGAGGTATTCCCAGTGATTGGCACCTTCGTGCTCCCCGAATATTGGAAGGGCCTATTTTGGTCCTGCGCCTGTACATATTTGCGCATGGCCTCTCTTGACCATATCTCGCTACTTGTATTGTTGAACAACAGGATGTAGGGATCTAGTTCCTCTCAATTCACTCGATATAACTATTTGTAAAAAGTTACTGTTATAAAACATTATAATTTGATAAAATTAATAATATAGCTAAAATCGACCAATTTATGCACTTTGTGATCATTCCTCCTATCCATGTATGTAACCATTTGTTTGCGAAGCAACAACGTAACGTTTTTTTAGCATCAAAATCTGTCAACGTCGCACTCGGTAATGAACAATTATCTCAAAATTATCTAACTGAACAAAAAATAGTGTAGAACATATAAGAGTGTTTACAGCACTTTTCAGGTAACGCAATGGTTTTGTTTACGTTTATGTAATATTTTGTCGAGTAAATGTTTTTTTTATCAAAGATCAGTACATTTTTTCACATTTTCTCAATTTTTCGGCCCCATAATCGTAGTATGAAAATATGACTTCCAGAATATCATAGAAATGTGAAACATGTTTTTGTACGTATATTTTCATTGAAAAATTTTGGAGCCGGTTTGAGCAAATGTCGTTTGAGCTTTTGTAAAAATTCGCAATTTTGAGTTAATTTTCAAAGAAAACTCTCAAGTGTGCGATAAACGTCATAAGAAATCATTTGAAGCATTTGTACTCACAAACGCAATAAATAATTTAAAAACCTCCTCTAATGTAAATATTAGTAGTGAAATAGATGTTTCTAAAAAAATTACATTTATTTAATTGTTGGAAACTCAAAACGTTGCAGCAGAATGGCTCGTACCGTGCGGGATCTTTCCTTCATTTTCCTTGTCATATCATCATCCCTTATTTACACACACACACACACACACACACACACACACACACACACACACACACTACTTGGTATGCCTGGAGACCAGTCTGGTGCTTAGAGCTTGTCCGGCTGGGGGGGGGTGCCTCGCTGGGGAGATACCTGGAAAGAAAATTCCCCCGCAAGATGACGTAGAGAGCGACGCCGAATCTTGCCATCCAGCGGAGGAGGAACATCACCGCCTGCAGGCACAAATATCACTCACTACACAAATGAGACTGATGACCACGACGGAAACTGGAAACATCGATCAGTCAATCTAATCGGTATCGGGGGGTATATTACGTATATTTTCGTTAAAATCTCGAAATCTATTTCCCATAGCATTATATAACTTCTCTATACTACATATGATACTCTGTATGCGTACGTATGCTAGCAAGTAATAATGATGTGTGATAAATTGACAGCGGCAACGATTGCCCCATGTGCTTCTCTTGCTTCAATAGAAACCGGAGCCTGGAGAAATCAGTTCAGTGCGCGAGAGATGGATTTATTTTCAGAAATTTGGCGACTTCTAAGTTACTGCAGCGTTCATATAAATGCATATTTGTGACTCGGTGATCGCTGACATCCTCAAGCATTGAAGGATTTCTATAAAATTTCTTCATTCCTATAACGAGTTTCCAACGTGTTTCCCTCCTGACACTAGCAAACTTGGTCTTTTTAGGAAAACAATTATGTTTATGTGATGATCATGTTTAGACTACTGATGTTAACATTTTTTTACCATCTCTTAGCATTGAAGATACGATTTCTTATTTTTTTACGTAAATCATACCGAGATTCCAGGAAAGGGGTTGGAATCTATGGGATCAGAATACTCTTAAATCTATCACCCCGGGCAGTTTAACGACTAAATAAAAATGGTTAAATATTTTATAATATTTTTATTTAAATATTTTAATCTTATAATGTAATAAAAGTAAACCAATGTCACTAGACCATAGTTATTTTATCTCGTCCATGTTGACAAATATGTTTATTGACAAACACTGAACCTTTCAAATGATCTCCACAAAACCTCGTAGAGTGGCAAATAATACGTTGTACTGTAAAATAATAACAGAATGAGTCAAACTGCTCTGCTTAAAAAGCGGGCTTCGTGATTATCTCTGGGATAAAGAGCCAAAAATGTTATACGCTATCAGTCGGCATATCAGCCCCGCTCGGCGTGATTTATGCACACTCGGGTTCGTAACTGTGCCGAAGCGATTGCACGTGGTGGGTCATCTGACGAAGAGAAAGCGAGAAACGGCCGCTCCGCCGACGTTTTGCGCGGCGGATGAAGCGTTTGTTCAGCGTCGGTAGCGTCTGCAACTCGCGATGCGATTAGAGGGGAAAACGGGCCGTGGGTTCGCACTCGACCGGCACAGGATCATAACGAGTTAATGACAGGACACTACTCCGCAGACCTGGTTTCAGTTATTGAGTAAGTTGACCTAGTCAGGCAACTTCACAGGAAACGCAAGAATTTTTGCTAAAAGTGGATTGCTCTTTGACGATTGCAGAACAAATTATTCATGATACTCAGTGCCGTTGCATTCAAATTCGGAATTTATTTCGAATTTCAATTAGTACAGCGGTTTAATGAAGCCAACATTTTGGTTAAGCCAAGGAGCATAGTTGTGCTTCTTGCGATGTATCTAGATGTTTATCGTTCTCGTGTGTAGCACTGTTCCAAAGTTACTTAATGGATTCTTTAAAATTAAAAATTAGACTTTAAAATAAAATATAATTCAGTAAAATTATAAATTATAATTCAGGCAAGAAATTATTACAGTTGACAAATATGACAGTTTTGATTAATTATTCGATGGCATCACTTGCAAGTAGTGATTGCAGTATTGGATTTTTGCAATGTTTTGATCTATATTTTAAAATGTAGTTATCTAGATCCTTTTTGCCTCAATGGAACTGTTTCTTCCCAGCTCACTATTCAATTTACTATAGTAGAGAGAGAACAGGTATAGAATCACCTCAACAAAACGATCATGAATATTGGTCGTAAAATCCGTGTTTATGGTCCTTTCCAGCCGTAATTCCTCACACACGTCAGGATTTAGGTGTATTAACTTTCTTCCAAAGATGGTAAAGATTGGTGAAGGTAAAAGGAGATACATGCAATTTTGTTCCCGAAAATCGATTTGTATGTATGTATGGAAGTGTCACTCATAACTGTGAGTGACACATCCATGCATACATAGAAATCGATTTTAGACGATTAGAAGCTTGTGAATTGAATCTTGGTAAATACTTCAGGCGTAAGATCTAGTTGTACAATTTTCGGAAATCGTTAAAATATTTTAATTTTGGGGATACTTTATATGAAGCCCCTACGACATTTTCAACATTTTCTGGAAATGTCTGAACATTTTTTCTTGGAATTTTTGCTCCTAATGAGGAAAGTGCATTTATGTGTAAGGTACAGTTCGTTGGGGATTTTTCATTCAAACCTCTCACATTTTTAAAATTACGAAAATATTTATATTTAAAATTCTTCCGAAAATATTTATATTTAGAAAGAAGTTTGAGTATTCTACTCAACAAAATTTCGTGATTTTTTTATTTAATTGAAAAGTAGTGGCCTCCAGATGTTTGATCGTTTACTGTTATTAGCAAATTTTATAATATAAATATTACTAAATTTTAATAAAGGCACAAAATTAATAGAGAGAACGCTTATCTGCCTCATTTGTTTATTGTGTCGATCTATTGAAAACATTTGACATTTTATTCCTATTTTTTCTGTTATTTATAAGAAAATACTTATATTTGTGTACCTATAAAATATTTTTCTGTTTAGTTGTGGTTCATATCTTGGTAGTGTGTATCGTATACAAAACAATTCGAGAAATGTATTGAATGAAAACTGTCGTGTCGCTAGTTATTGATTGACGTTGGAATTTGCACTCCAGGCACAGAAGCAATTGACTTGACGTAAGGTACACAAGTTCTTCAGAGAAAAAAAAAACGCGTGTTGCGCTAGAGCTACACGCCTTAGTAGCGGGACGCTACGCGTGTGCGTGGCGCGGCGTACGCGCCGTGCATCTGCGCCGGGCGCGCGCGTGTGACGCAAGCGGCGGTCTAGCGACCAACCCGCCTGCCGGCAGCGCCGTCGGCTCGGCTCGGCGCGGCGCGGCGCGGCCCAGCCCGACTCGGCGGCGGCGGCGAAGGCAACGGGTCCGCCCTGGCCTTCGGCGGCGCGGCCCAAACGCGGCGACGGCCTCCTCCACATGACGGACGTCGCCTCCGTGTAGGGCGCCGCCACTTCCGGCGCGGCGAGAGGACGGGACGCGGGGGCGGCGGAGGAGGGGCGGTGCCCCCGCTGGCTCGCTCGCGCGCGCGCTCTTGACGGGCTTGCCGCGCTCACGCAAATGTCACCTGGGCTGCGGGGCTCCAGCCCTTGCGTAATCCTCGTTGACCAACTTCTTTTCGATTGTGGAGTTTTTGCCGCAGTGGAGGAGTGACCGGCTAGAAAGGTTTGTCCTTGAGAGGGGAGGAAGTTCTTTGTGATTGCAGCTCTCTGCAGTCATTTCACTTGATGCCTAGTCTTCGGAATGAAGGGAATTGCTAGGACGATCATATAATCTTTTGCTAACGAAACAAACATAAGAGGACATTTTTTATTGCACATGGTATACTTGTGTAATAAACTATAATTTCGCGTAATTTTCTTATAGTAACAGTAATTCCTCAGTTTTTAAGTGTAGTAGAGTCCATATTGACGTGAGTCAATGGATTCAGTGTATTTAACATTTGTTTCTAAAGTACTTCAAAATTGACATTTCGTGTTCATACACAGAACGTAACATTTGTTTTAAAAATTAATAAACTAGTTCATCAAAATCCACCTCCTGTATCGAATATCGTTTTGAATTACAATATTGTAACTTTTGTGACTCAGTAAGGAAATGCGTTAATTGTGCGAAGCCGTATCGGGCATTGCCAGAAGTCGCAGACATTGGCACATCCCGCGGGTTGCGGGGTGTCGGAACCAAAGGTTGAGGTGCTCTTTACTGGTTAGAAAGGCGTTAAATCATCGATGAAGCAACTTTAGTCAACATAACACCGCGTCACGCTATTGGAACACTGAGCTTCCATTCCCAGATTTGGTGAAAGCGATGACTTCGCTCAGAGAACTGAAGAACTGCTTATAGACATGAACGGTTACGGCTCTTTGTTTAAGCTTACCATGTTTTATGGTGAACAAGAAGGCCTCCGAATGGCTACATATTTCATTTTTTCATTTGATTCCTTCTGTGGCAGTTCTCTGTGTGAAACACGAGGGAAAAATTACGTGGTGTGGTTATTAGATTATTTTGAAACTAAAATGCTCGTTGATAAACGACAGTGGGTTGACAAGCCCCACCAGACTTTTATGTTGTTTGAAAAAACTCCATCTGCAAAATGGTTCGGATCTTTGCAGTGTCTGCAAACGCAGACCTTGCGATGTTTGGGGTCCGGAGGGTCATTTCTGGTGTGGAGGGAGGGACATTGAAGAATCCGCGGCGGCGTCCTCCGAGGCGATGCGGGCGCCGCGCCGGCTGGGCACGGCCGGAATCTGGGAGAGGCGACGTAAAAGTAAAAGCGCGTTGCACAACAAACGAAGTTCGAGGGACCACCATAAGGAAGCGAGGTCAAGACTTTACAGCCCGCCATGGCTTTCTCTGTCCGCCCATCGGAAACTCCTGGGACGATCGTCTCTTCAGCTAGGAATTATTTTTTTATGGACCTTCTTGGCGGACCTAACCGCGTGCATATGTTGCATTAATGACACTTTTTATGTCAGATCAATCCATCAAATAGTGGCCTAACTTCTGAGAAATAGTTCGAATTCCGAGCATCGCTTGTCAGATTTGAAGGGGACAAAACGAAATTCAGGCTTTGTTACGAAGGGTTTGAAATATTCGTTTTTTGTTGTTGTTTTGTACATATCGTGTCATGTTGGTACACCATTCTCTTTACAATTATTTTATACGTATTTTTAGTTTTTCTCTCATCATTGTAACAGTGTCGATTTCTCTTCGTAAACACAAGATTTGGTATGGTTCAGAGTTGAGTGTGTCATTTCGCAAGCGTTATACATTGTTGCCATTCATCAAGATTAATGCCTCGAATCTTTTAATCTCGTAAGAAGAATGATTAATCGAGAAGTATTCAATTGGGAGTGTAAGAGTGGACAGCTTTTCTAGACCCCTATCTCGGCAGCCCCTTACTTTACGCTGGTGACCTGTTGCGACCGGAACGTCTTGGGAATGCTAAACAAGGTGCCTGGTAGAATATTTAAAATTCTTTCCAACCAATCACGATATCCGGTGATGGCAACATCGACAATCACTATGAACGACGCGTGGATGAAGTGCTCCTTTGACTCACACTTAACTGGCGTGCAGCCATGATTAAAACCTTCATTAGTCGATTAATGCCATAGAATTCTGATTTCATGTTACAACTGTCAAACGAAGCTACATTTCGTAGTGTTGTATGTACATGTACGTATCAAATTATCCGTTTATTTGATGTAGCGAAATATTTTTCTCTACTGCTATTCTTACTGCGAATCAAACGCTTGGATGGCAAAAACATAGTTTAAAAACATTTCCGTAATTAAACACAAAGACGTAAAAAGTATTTCTCGGTTATATGTTTTTCCTAATAGTTGCCGAGGAACCAGAAAACACATTAATTTGCATCCCAGCAGCTTATTGCTAAACTTTAGTTGTTTGTATCTAAGCAGTCAGCAAAAACCCAGCAAGGCACTCCGAGTGAATGACACACTTACCTCATCTGCCGCCCATTCGTTAACCTGAGACAATATTTGCTTAGTATAAACTATTTGTGATTTTTTCAAAATTAACAAATGTTATAATAATAATAATAATAATAAGTTTATTATCTTGCAAATGGACTGTTGTCCGGTGTCAAGTTACAAATACAATAATCTTATGGTATATTGTATAGTTACAAATACAATAATCATATGGTATAAAACAATCAGAAAGAACACGATTTAATTTCTCAATATTATTAAAGTTTGAAAATTAGAAAGAAATATAAAAAACTGTTACATTCAGTTTATGCCGTCTGTTGCATATCAATTGTTGATTGTTAACCACCGCTGTTTTCCTGAATAACCAGCGTGTGTAGCAAAGGTGAAGGTTTGCCTCTACCGGTCGCTCAGGACGGTGGAGACCTGCTGGAGCTCACGTGTCTCGGTCACTGAGGGCCGCTGCTCCCAGATAAATTTGGGGAGAGGCGGGCCGGAATGTTGTGGCCATCTCTGCCGCCTCCGCCGTTCCCTCGTCTCCTCCACCCCTTTGCCTGTGCCTCTGCCGCTATCACCAACTCAGCTTCCGCGACTACTACCGTTGCCGCCTCCGCCACTAACACCGCTGCTGCTATCGCTACCCTCACCATAGTCCCAGCCATGTTAGCACTACCGTCCCTCCGACTCCTATTGCCATTACCACTACCACCCCCAACCGTCACCTCCCCCTTTCCTTCCCCTCCATCCACCACCACCGCAACTGGACCTCCCTCTCCCTTGCAACCGCCACCTCCTCTGCAACCGCCACTGCCTCCGCCTCCGTCGCCCCTCGCCTCCTCCGCCTTCGCTGCCGCCGCCGCCGCGTGTTTGGGTTAATGAAGCGGGCGAGCGGCGGGCCGCAGGCGTGGACCGCGGAGGTCCGTCTGCTGGCGCGGGCCGCCGCTGGGTTCGGCCAGACGACGCGACGGCGGGGAGACGAGGCTGGTTCACCTTCCCCTTCCGTTGGTTGGTCGGCCGGGCACCGGGTGAGCGACCCGGGAAGGCTGCCCAGCCGTCGACCCGGCGAGGGCCACGCGCGTGCTCCCGCCCGCCGCCCGCGCCCTTCGCGTCCACCATGACTCCTCGCCACTCCTCTCCGCGCCCGCCGCAAGGGGCCGCCCAGCAAGGTGTGGCCGGCGACTGCGCTCTATCCACGAGTCACACACCTGCCCTCTGGAATGTACAACCGAGTTCATTCAGCTAAAGAACTAAAACGTAAATTGAATAGATTTGGAGTCACAACTTCTAGAAGGCGCAGAAACAGTCGCTGGATGTACTGTAATGTTTTATTTTCTTCTGGTAGAGTAAATGTAGGAGCGTGACTAATTTGATTGCATAAATCTTCATATTTGTAAATGCTGCGATGTTCATAATAGAGTTGGTTACCACACACTTCTTGTAAGTTATATTTTATTTTCAATCTGATCGAATCTGGCGAGAAGAGAGGCACCCTGTCTCTACTATGTACATATTCTCTCTCAGAGACTTTTGTGCGATAACTAACATTGAAACATAATAAAACAATGCTTGTTGCCCGAAACCAGTCAAAATTGAAAAGTTATAAAAATAACTCTTGTCAAAACATGGTATCATTTAATTCGCGATAACGTAGAAAATTCGCGATAATCCAGCTTTCCTCTTGTAGGCAATTCTTCATCCATGAGGAGTTCGTAAAGGATAAAATGTGATGGCGGCAGTTTTTCAAAAAAATACTAATTCCCTTAGTTTACATTTTATCTACTATATCCTTACTAGAGTCACCATCACGACTGCCACCACCATTCTAAATATATGTATTGATCCAATGAGGTTATTATCTAACCCTTTATCGAAATTAAAATTATTTATTTTGGACGAAGTGAAAATAAGTCCGGCACAAAATGAAGACGAACTTTTAGAGCACCGTCTCTATGAACGCAACTCGCAAAGTAAATCAAAGCAGTTTCCAAAATGAAATCACAGAAGTCTAATTAATAAAATTAAAATCTTAGCGCATGCGGATATAAATAAGAATATAAGAATTATAAGAATATAAGATTATAAGAATCTGGTTTATTTTATGATGTAGAATGGAATTGAAGTTTGGCTACCTGTTTTAAGCACCTTGTAAATAGGGTATGACAGACCTGTTAGAATTGTTTCAAAATTTTATTTTGAGGTATTTTTATAAATAAATAGTTCAACTGATCTAAGTTTTTAAGTCAACATGTTCTAATCCATCGCAATTTTATGTAATTGAGCTTTAACATTCCGGACGCAACCCGCAAGACAGAACCGCAGTCCCGCACAGCACAGTTTCACTAGTAGTGTCCATTTGAAGTCCTGTCCTGTGGAGTCTTAATACATGAATATCAAATTAGTAAATTACACTTGTTCATTGCAATATTAATACAGCTTTGAGGGTGAGGCTACGTTTATTTCAAGCACCCTCCTCTCCGTTAATAATGTGCAATTATTCGTAAATATTTCTGAGATTCGAGTATTTATATTCGTGAAAAAAGTGGCAAACATAGTTTTTGTGAACCTGTACAAAATGTAACTCCCTATCGTGATTTCATTAAACCATGAAGTCGAATTTTCTGACAATTACAATTCCCTATTACTTCAGTTCTCGGAGGCGGAAAAGGAGTTTTCGTTTGATAAAGTTTTCTGTTGGGTATTTTCGATCGGTAAGTCGTATAAAACGTTCCAACAAAAGATTTCCTGTTGTTTGTTACGTTTAAAAAAATCGTAATTTGGATTGTTTGTACTAATGTAGAGAGCATTATAGTTTTGAATTCAGTTATTATTACACATGCACCTCTCTTGTCATACACATTAGAATAATAGAAAAAAGCTTCATTCGAAGAACAAAAATTTCACTTCATAGTAAAAGTAGTTGACCGCTTAAAATATTTCCATTATATTTAAGAATAAACTATTAACGTTCGTGACTTTAGATTAGACTATTCAAGAATTGTACTATCACGTTCCGAAGATAAGTATGAAACTTGTGAAGCTAATTTTGAAGACAAAAGCCTGTTGATAGTCGTCACCTATTTAAGTCGAAAAGTTAAGAACTTGTTTTTAAGTAACGTATTTTCGAAAATGAAAATTTGAGTAATCCCGAGGTCAAATAACTGTGCAGTTACCGAACTTTCACTGTTCTTCTCTTAATAGAATATGAAACTTTCCCAGGTAATCTCGGTTATTTATACTTAAAGTAACACATTCCGACGTAAAATATTTCTGTCGTTGGAACACAACTACTCTGTGAGTATAATGAAGTGACACAGGGCTCCAATTCTCCCAACTCACTGCGATCACGTGGTTCGGATATCGGGAATTCTGATGATTAGATAAAGCTCAGAAATTAAATACAAAAATTTGTCAAACACCGAAACAATTATCTTAAATTCATGAAATTAAGTTTAATGTAATGTACAGAAAAATAAATACTGTAAAATTAACATGAAAGAAAGAAGTGGCCAATTATATTACGTATGAAATATTTTTTTTCTTCAAAAGAAAGATTGGGATAGTTGGTGTTCTACTGTAGTTACATAAACAGACGATGCTAAATAGATGACGATTTTATCCAATCATTTTTTAAGGCTCGCCTGTCAACAGCTCCTCTTCGGTAATTTTTATTCGATATTTGGTTACATTCTTCGACGTTATGTCGCATATTGGAAGTTGTGGAGAATTTTGGGCATCAGTTCCGGTTCGATGCCCTGTTTCGCTGCGTGTGCACCGCGCTGCGAGCGTCTGCACGGCGGCGCTGCGCATGCTACGCACGCGTTGCTTTCTACAGCAAACATCGGCGCTGATGATGCGGTTAAGGGCGCGCTTTCTACTTGAGGAATCTGGGTCGAAATTTGTGTGGCGGAGTCAATACGCACTACCACGGACGTTCAAGCGACTCGAAACCGGAAGTACGAGGAAATTTAAAGAACAAAGAATAATATTGAATTATAAATTATTAACTGACCCCACTTTGTAAGCATGACCGCATTTCTAATGCATTCCGGTAAGTTATAAACATGTGATGTGTACCTAAATATTTTCTAGCTCTACTCTGGCCGCATTAAAAACATGCGTACGGTAGGATCCTCCAGTTATTAATGCAAGGGCGATTGGAACTGCTGCTCCTTACAACATAGAGCTATAGATTTGTTGGAAAATCCGACAAAATTACAGAGAGTTTTTATTATAAAGAGAGACAAGCGATTTTCCCGATAGCCTGTTTGCTCCAAAACAAAATATTTTTAACGTTACGAAACAAGTAAAGCATAGGGATCACAAGAATGGCTTAAAGCAAGTAAGCATACTGGCTCTTGTGTTCTATAGAGGAAGAAAATTCCGTAATTGTAAAAATTTGAAAACAAAATTGTGTGTTCCCTTACATTTGAATAGAAGCTTATGGCCATTTCATTGTTTGATATTGCCCGACGATTTCTTAATGTGATTTTTACAATTGGCTTCGTGAAAGTAAATGCCAAATTTTTGTTGCTCCTGTTTTTTATTTCCGAAAGAGACATGTAAAATGTGTGGATTTTTTAAAATAAAGTTTTTAATGAATGAGAACTTGCAAAATGGGTCAAAATGAAAAATCAATGTCGTTTTCAGTTAGTTGTAGACTTGTGTATGTGATCCTTCTGTACCCAAACTATCCGCTCAATCTGGACTCCTCAACACGTAAAAATCATCACCGGAATCGGTAAGCGGCTGAATCTATGTGCTGATGTTCTTACTTCTGTAGAATTCTGCGTCGTCATTCTATTTACTCACAAAAACTATTTATTTTATAAGATTTAGTCCAAGTTACCACAGAGATCGAACTCCAGAGACTATGACAAACAAACAAAAATAAACACAACAAAAACAAAACAATCTGGTCAAATTAGTTCAAAAGTTACGTACTCTCTACAACTCTTGTCTCTTCCGTGGACAATTCACTTTTCTTTGAACACTTAAAATGAAATATTATCTTAAATGAGACTTGCAACTCTCCGTAACAAATTATTTATACTCGTGATAAAATAAAACATTAGTGAATGCACTGAAAGATAACGATCCTCACAATCATGACATGTTTCATTAATGAAATATCTTAAGACAATACAGTGCCAGGCCTGATAAACTCGAAATTTCTCTGTGTCATGGCAGACCTAGAATGATAGAAAAAACAGGAAAAAGGCTGTTATTGCAGACCTCTGGCTTGGGCTGTGGTCGTGACCGTGATGGTACGAAACCTGCAGCGGCGGTGCGGGCAGGTGATGCTGAGTTCATGCTTCCGCACGGCCCCACGATCCGCAGTGGCGTGGCCCCGGAAGGGAATCTCTTGGGCTCAAATCCTGATGACGTGAGCACGGTAGCGTTCACGGGTCGAAGCGTCGGCGAGCGCTCTTGAAAGCAGGTCCGGTCACCTCTCCGTTGCCAAAGGCTTGGGTTGGAATTACTAAACGCTTCACCCGTAACCGCTGATTCGCGACCCTTAACACGTGTCCTCCAAGCTACCCTGCCGATCGCTCTGCTCGTTATCGCCAACCTCTCTCCGCGACAACCTTCTGCTCACTACCCTTTCCGAAAATTCTGTAAGACTGCCCACTATCTCCTACACCAGTGGTGTCAAGGTCTCCTACTGGTGGCAGTGGCACGCCTCCCTGCACCATGCCATGCCACGCCACGAGCCTCTCTGCGCAACTAGCGTCGGGAAAGGGAACTATTAGTAACCCCGCCGTTTTACAATGGTGATGGCGTTGTCTCTGGTGGCGGAGTGATGAACTGCGTGGAGGGGCGATTTCGTCGTGGCACTCGTGCCACGGACTCCCGCTCGTGACATCGACCTTGACAACACTGACCTGTTCTGTTATGTCATGAAGGGGTGGCAGGCCCCTTCCTCGCTGATTAGGTTCCCTGCAGGCGGCTACGCGCCCTCCTCCCGATATCAAATCCCGGGATATATACACACACAACATTTGCATTATTATTGCAATCTTTGTGTAATGCTGGCTAACTAACGTTGCTTCCACCGTTACCAAATGATCCCTCTAAAGACCGAGTTTAATGACATGATAAAGTATGTTAGTATTCTATAATAGTATTTTCAAGTGAAAATATTAGCAGAAACTACCTGAAAAGAATTAGCTTAGTTTTTAAAATGTTTAAGAGGTCGAGCACCTTAAGAAAACTATTGCGGCCTTTGTCTCTATCGCCACAGGAAAACAGGCCCTGACATTCCATACATTTTGCAAACACTTGTGATGATTTATCACAAGGCGTATACAAAAATTGAACAAATTCAGTAGAAAATATAAATGTAGCGGCATCACAATGATGGACATAAGAGAAGCATCTGACAATGTAATAAATGATGGAAATGCAAGGGAACAACAGTGTAATTAATACAGAAAAGTAGGGGAATTAGTGGTGAATAAAATAGCGAATGGACACATAATTTCCGTGGGTAGTGAATTAAATTACGAAAATAATCTGGGGATAATTAGGCATGAAATAAACGTATGAAATGATTAGGTGAGGTCAGTCAATGAGAAACGAGAATTTGCAGGAGAAGGGAAAGATCCTGCATGCTGAAAAGAAAGAGAAACGGATTGAGGTACTATACTGCACATCGGGGAGACAAAAGAAGAGCGGGAAATATGAACAAACGCGGCAGAGGCATTGAGACTCGATGGCGGTCGGATCGCAGAACTGATTCAGATTGTATGAGCAAGATGCAACTTATGAATTCAGAAGAAAATGCTGTAAGTAGAGCAAAATATATAAAAATAAAATGTGGATTGACATTGTTGGACAAAGTTAGAAACGAAGAAATTAGAAGAAAAGCAGAAGTGAGTTTCAACATTATTGATACCATTGAAATTAAAAGACTCAAATGGTATGGTCATTTAAACAGAATGGATGAATAACGATGGCCTCTAAAGCTCTGGAATTGGACACCAACATCACACAGAAGACGAGGAAGACCCAAAAGAACATGGAAGGAAGGAGTAGAGAAGGCAATGGACAGAAGAGGATTAACTGCAGAAGACTGCAGTGACAGACTAAAATGGAAACTGGGATGCGAGAGACGCCCAATGGTGTAAAATACTCGCAATACTACTACTAAAACGTGTATGGAAATGAAGATGTCACAATTGGTACTGGACTAAAATGAAATGGAACTTGGAGTGGACGAGGGAGCGACAGCTAAGAAGGCTGAGGACTCGTGAAGGGAAGTTCCGAAATCGGATATGTAAATTTCAAGGATGTAAGAAGACCATGTTTCGGCATAGATTTAAGTTATGTTTACAATTAGAATAATAACAAGTCATGGCCATGCATGCAAGGGAGGAGTAACAAAAATTATTAAATAACGTCAGCGTTGTTATTGTTGCGGTTTTTGGGAGTTGTCATATGAAATGACATGTATGTTTTCTTTCTTTTGTTTGTGTGAAGCAGAAAAATCCGAAATTATAATGTTACTTAATTTTTGAAGCCGGTATTGTTATTTGACTTTTGGTAAGAAAAGTTCCTGTACCCCAAATAGAAATTGAAATATCTCTTATGTCAATATTCGTAACCGAGCATCTGTGCAGACGGTGTTGTCACACCTACAAACAATCTCACGGTGGATCGACCTCGATATGCCAAGAGGGCGATTATCTTGGCAAGTGATTAAACAAAATATTGAAGAATAAAGTTAATATCTTAATGTTATATAAATTGCCGGGTAGTACGAGGAAAATCCACCACACACTACAGAAAACTGTCACTCCTCGCCACAATTCTTATGAGAAATAGAGAAGAATATGTTTAATATAATTTAAAGATGTGGTGCCATGTAATATCTCACATATTTGCAGATTGAATCTACACCAAATACTCATCTTTCGTAATCCCCCAGTGAGCAATTTATTCACTTCACCTCGTCCTTGACGGTGGTGCACGGATTATCAGATGCTATTTAAGTCCAAGTATAGTGTATAAAATAATGAACGCTGAGCCGCTAGAAAGTCAGGTAGCAGCGATAATATAAGAAACAAAGAAACTGAACTCTGATACCACATCTTTAAATACCATTTTTCCGCATACGCTTGTAATCAAGTAGAAGATTCTTCCTGAAATAACCATTCCCACCCTTCACCCTTCCAGCCGACCGCGGTGGAACAGCATAGGTTCATAACCCGTTCAGCTGTAGAGAAGAAAATTAGCCTGCGAACGACATCTCACGTTTGGAATATGAAAAACCCCTAAATAATAGATTCAGAACTGTCACGCTGTGTCACGCTGCAAATTCATCCTCAACACCAGCTAATAAGTATATATTGGACGGCGATGACTGCAACTGTGCGGAGTAGTAAACACCCGAACTCCTAATCTGCCGTAAACTTCGCGAGCCTTTGGCAATGGACTATTTACTCGCTGCCAAGGGCAAGGCAATTCGTGCCTCTGAGTATTCGGTCAGTAAAAACATGTAGCCATTTTTGTTGCTGTCTTTCGTGTTTAGCGTGTTATAAATTATGTGAATTAGGTTTAGAAAAACGATACACTGTCCGAAACCAATGTAGTTTTGCGCAGACTGCACACCACGTTTCAGATTCTCGATACACGTAGTATAGAGAAGCTTCTGGGATTATGAAAAAATCCATGTCGAAATTTCGACCAAAATTATGTTTTGGGGGACCCTGACACCGAAAAAGTGTTTGTTTTTTGCTTTCTAGTGTACTACGTACTAGAGGACGTATTGAAATGATGCATCGAAAAGTGCCGTTTTTCGACGGAAAAACTCATTTCGCGGATCCTTGAACCCAAAACGACGATTTTCCTATCAATAGTAATTTACTTTCTCAAATAAGCAATGATTACAGATCCATGTTTTTCGAGTTCTTGATACGGAAAAATTGCATTTCCGGCATTGACCGTTGTGAATACATCTGTGGACAATAGTAGCACCTAAATGTAGTAAGATTTTTACCAAAATTGACATTCCCCAAAACATCTGGTTGTTGGCTCCTCGAATTGGAAATGGAAATTTTTAATCTGCCCGTCTGCCTTGTCTGTCCGCTGTCCGCGTACCCGACTGTCTGTGAACAACACGAGCGCCTCAACTATTCCTGGGGTTTTTGTCCAAAGGAATATTCGCCAGTCTAACTGGCCCGACTCCAAACCTTGTGACTGTAAAATTCTTTGAATTAAGGATACTTTACACGAAGCTCACGCGACATTTTAAAAATATTCTCAAATATGACTTCAAATTTATTCTTTAAATGTATTTTAAGAGAAGAGTAAAATACACATATAAAGATGATGTAAGTCCGATTTTCACAGTTAACTCTTTTCGAAAATTGGAACAATATGAACATTTTTGAACCTCCCTCATGCATGTACTTTATTGGAGGTAGAATGTTTTCTTCTTATAATTTTTATCTCCCCAATTAGTTCTTTAATTAATGTCATTATGTCAAATGTTTAAGAACATTTTTTGAAAATCTAGTAATTTTCACATAATTTTTAGTATAATGTATGCAATATTTCAGAAACACGATTTTCTCAAAAGCGACTCCAAATTTTTTATTTTATCTTTTTGAACAGATAGTGCTCTAGGCACTATATAACATGGCATAAACGTCATTTTGATGAAGCCTTTTAATTCTTCAAAAATTAAACAAATGTAATTTTATTGAAATACTTCTCATGTTAATATTTACTTTACAGTGTTTTTTTTTAAATATTTTATTACAGCTGTGAGTACAAGTGTTTCAAATAATTTCTTATGGATTTTCTCAAAATCTCCAAAGTTTTCTGTGAAATATGCCTGTTGCGCATTTTCAGAAATGCTTAAACGACATTGTCACAAAAACCGTTCTAAATTTTGTCAGTGACAATTTGCATATATGGCCGGGTTTTGCTCTTCTAGAATGTTCTTAAAGTCATATTTCAATTATACTATCAGGGCAGAAAATTGAGAATATAAAAAAAATGTATTATAGGTGGTAATAGGTAGCAGCTGGGAAGAGGTTGGGGCAAAACCAAATAACTAGCAGAGATTGAAGAGATTATGAAACACACGAGTCTGAGAAAGTCTGAAAGAGTGAAAGAAAACAATTATTGAAACATTCTGCAGGGTCTCGCAGAGTAGCGCTCTTTTATTGGTAAACTAAAAATTTGTAATTGAAGGAATGCATTGCCATGATAACAATTTTTTGTGAGATACTGATAGAACTGCAGCTTTGGAGGCATTTGAGCACCAAAATATGCCAGAATTGAATTTTGTTATTAACAATGTGTTCAATGGTTTATATAGACACTGTGTTTTTTGTGTTATTAAGAATTTATTTCCTGAATGAAAAAAGAATGCAATTTTAAAGTGGACACAATTTTTTGTATGTTTCAGGTGGCAATGGCTGGTGACTTCATTCTGGCAGTAGCCTCCATGATGATAGCACGACTCCATAATGATAGTGTAACAAAAATACTCTCTCAGGTCGGTGTTTGATTTTTCATATTTCTTCTCTGTAAAATTAAACTTTAGCATCTCCTACGTAACACTTATTTATTACTTTTATGTTCTTTGTAGGTTCTTCAAGATTTGGTCCAAGGTGAATTCATGCAGCTCGGATCTAAAGAAACTGAGAATGAGCGCTTTGCCCATTACCTCACCAAGACTTATCGGAAAACTGCCTCTTTGATAGCAAATTCAGTGAAAGCGGTAATGTTTTCTTGGTAAAAATGCAGTGTACGGTATGGTTCCTTCCCGCGCGCGCAGAATGACTCACTCGCGGCGCGGGCACAGTGTGCGCGGCCGACGCACTTTCGGGCCGAATCGTGACGCTTGGCTACCAGTGTCCAAGTTGAGGACGAGGCTCGGGCCTTCGGCCCTCGCGTTAACATAAAACATCCTTGAGTCTGTCCAACGCATAATTACCAACGCATTTTAAGCGAATACTCGCCTTAAAAATCATTTGGCGCGTATGTTTTGGCTATCTGCTGCAACTCTCTAATCAACTCAACAATGAAGATTCATTCTGTCGGTTTCGTTTCTGGTTCCGCGAGCGAGACAGACCACTGGCGAGCTATACCGTAAATTGCATTTCAGCTGTTTTCTTTCATGTATTATGAATCAGGGGCTGTTTGAAAGACTAAAATTATATATTTTTTGAGAAGTGTTGAGTTAAATGTTATGTGCTTCAGTTTGGAGAAAAAAATGTTTGTTGCGAGGACCTTAAAAGTATACCTTCTGTTCCTCTTCTTAATATGTAAAGGTAACTAAACGTATTTAGCAGTCAATTGAAGTGCATCATAAACAAATAAACTACACACACACCACCACCACACCACACCACAAACAACACCACGCCACACACATACACACTCACACACACACCACGCCACACGCACACATACACACACACACACACATACACACACACACATACACACACCACGCCACACACACATACACACACACACACACACACACACCTCACAACACCACACACAACACAACACCACGCCACACACACACAACAAAGTTGTGTTAATTACACCATTTATAACTCAATGACTGCACCAATTTTAACTATCTCTGTTTTGTTGAATTCATCTCCGTCCCGAATAGCAGAATAACTAATAAAATATCGAAAAAATGGCACTACATGGCGCTGAAAAATAAAAAACTAGATATTCATGCAAATGCAACCCGCTACACAAATTGAATCTATATCGTTAAATAACTCCTAAACTAAGCGTTTTAGGGCATTAAAAAATAGAATGGGCCTCAAAGAAATGTTTTTTACTCCGTAATCTACAGGATGAGATCTTCTTGAACATTCTATTACATTTTTGCTGCTCCTGCGCTTCTCAATATTACCCCAACTGCTCAAAGACATGCAGAATCTAAGTAAATAAAACAAAGTTCGGTTAATTAAACAATTTATAACTCAAGAACGACAGGACCATTTTTAATTATCTCCGATTTGTTGGATTCATTCATTTGTTGGAATAGCAGAATAACTATTAAAATTTCGGGAAAATTCACGAAATCAAATTATACAGAAAATTAATCAAATATATAAAAATCAATGTTGTTGGTTCGTGCTTAATGCGCTACCGTACCGTGCATCCGATAGCAATAAAACTTTGTCAACTTATTGCTTGCACTTGCGAGAAGAACATAGGCATAGTACAATTACTGTAGCTCCACTAGATGGCGCTACAGCAAAAGATGGCACTTCAGTTAAATGCATTTCCCAAATTGCGTGAGCTTCAGTGTTACTGGGCATTGCCGTGGGGCGAGGTCGAGGAGAACAGGAGGAGCAGCCGGCGCAAGTTGATGAGAGGAGAGGGAAAAAGAGAGAGGGAGAAAGGGAGAGAGGGAAATGAGAAAGGGAAAGAGAGAGGGAGAAATAGAGAGCGGGAAAAAAGAGGGAAAAAGAGAGACAGAGGGGGGGAAATGTGAGAGGGGAGAAAAGACAGAGGGGTAAGACGCATTTAATGCATATATATATAAACACACACACACACACACATTAAATGTGCTTATATTGAAAGCAGTATTTTGTTCTCTAAATTTCTTCACTTTTTTGCATCAATGCCTTGCATCATGTTATGTTTTTTCTTAATTATTCTTTGATATTTCAGATTTCATATTTGAGTCAGGTTTCTTGCTTCCATTCTATTCCCTAAACCATGATTAAATTGTTGAAATTGTTAAAGTAATTGATGTGTACTAAATTTTTAATTCAAAATTCTTTGTTCTTAGACTGCAGTGTTGGCGGGAGCAGATGAACCATTATCAGAATTATGCTTCCAATATGGACGTAATGTAGGCCTTGCATTCCAATTGGTTGATGACCTTTTGGATTTTGTGTCATCAACTGCTGCTATGGGAAAACCTGCTGCAGCTGATCTTCGTCTTGGACTTGCAACTGCACCTGTTCTCTTTGCTTGTGAAAAGGTAACACTTAGTTTGAAAGTGGAAAATGTTTTCAATTCAAACATTTTCTGCAAATTGAGATGGCATTATATATTTCATGGTAGTCTCTCAGCTAACAAACATTATGTTTGGTCTTCTTCACATTTTTTTTGATTTTGTGTCATGAACTTTAAGTTCTGGAAAGTTATAATTTGGGATAATAGAATGTTGTCATTCATTTAGCCAAACATTTTGCAATTGAATTTAATAGATTTGCACCAATTTGAGTAACAATTTTGCTTCTTGCCTGTATTATTCTATTATCATATTATTTCAGTTAGTTCTATTGTATATTATCTACCATTCTACAGTTCTCAGTAATATTGTTTCGACATCTCAGATTTCTCTATTACTTTCTCATCTTTTCTTCTTCATATTTTTTCTATTCAGTTAATATTACTATTTTTAAATTACATATATGACTATTAAATTATATTTAATTGTACTTGTGACTATTGAAAAGTTGATTTTCAATTGTTTTGTTTCATTTTCATTAGTAAAAAATATTTTTGTTTTATTTTTTCATTAATAATGCCTTCTGCTCCTAATAGTGTCACAATATTTATAAGGATTCTTTCTTCAAATTTTCATTGAAGGCCTAGAGTCAAAGTCTGGTCTAGAATATTTACTTTCTTGTATTTTACATGCTTATAAGAATAATGTATTGTAATACTGTAGTGAAAAGTAATGATTTTTCAACAGAAAAACTTGGTTTGTGGGTCGCTATAAAAAAACTGAAAAAATAAAAAAATTCTTGCTCCTATGCATAGTAAATTACATTCTCTATTACATGTTTTGATATCTATTTGTTTTGGTTGGATATTGGTTTACAACAAAATGTCCCACCAGCCATGGACAAGATTTGGACCTAAACCATTTATGGCATTTTGTTCAAAATTGATATTCATTAATCAATTTGGCTGATGTTGAGCCTCCTTTAATTTGAAATGGATATTTTGATATTCGAGGGTACAACATTTTCCAAATATCCTCAGAAAAGAATCCAAATCTTTTCTTTAATATTTTGTTCTTGGATAGAACAAAGTACATTTACAAAACTGGCACAGGACTTTTCATCGAATTCCCAGAATTTTAGACAATTGCAAGAGTTAGAAATTTTTTCAGTGCCTTCCTGCAACTACATTATTAAAGTTAGAATTTTTTCTTAATGAAATCTGGTCTTCAAAATTACAATGTTTAAGGATACCTATCAAAATATGACTGAAAATATCCCTTAAACTTTCTTCTAACCTGCACATTTTAATATTGAAACAAAATACAGTGAAAATGTAACTCATTGGTACAAACTAGAGATCTGAAACTAAATCCATTTGAATTATAAATGGAGTTTTATAATTTTAAGCATGGTTTGAAAAACGCAATTTTTTACAAAACAAATATAAATTTGAAAATAGTTTTAGTTACATACCTGATACTAGTCAGATATAGTTATTAGAAATCATTTCCACATTACTTTTCCAGGAAAATCTATTTTTACTTTCCCATATACATACTTATATACGGAGTAATATTCGTAGTATAGGGAAAGTTATGTAATTCTGCGCGAAAAAATGGCGAATTTTCGGCAGAAAAACATTCCTTGCCGGGCCGTGGTAACGAAAAAGTGGATAAATCCAGTTGTAAATTAAGAAAAAGCTAGTGGTGCTACAGAATAGCACAGACTTTCCCGTATTAGTTTTCGATTTCCTTTGGTCTCGGGTAGCTATTCTGACTTGACACATACTCTTGCCAGCTGCCATCTATCGCCGCCCAAAGTACTTTTTTTGGACATTTTGTTAATTTTTTGGTTTCCTAGTTTCCGTATCGTATTCGGTTTCCTATTCGAGAAAACTACTCAAAATTTGAAAAAAATGTATAGAATGTTAATGAAAGAACTAATAATGAAGAGCAAATTTTAGTGGAAGGAAAAATCACTATCTTCAATTTTGTAGTTGCAGGAAGGCTCCGAAAAATATTCAGACTTTTGAAATTTTCAAAAATTCAGAGTTAACAGTGAAAATCGGATCTATGCCACCTTTATAAATGAATTTCAATCTATTCTTACAAGAAATGCAGAGAAAAAATGTTGGGCCATTTTTGAAAAAAAAAATGGAAATGTCCCTGAGGCGTCGTGTGAAGTAGTACCCCCCTAATTTTAAAGAAGGCAATGCTTCGAGTTGAGCCAGATCGACTGGGGAATATCCGTTCTGGAAAAAATCTAACGTACGGTTTAGGCTCTAGTGGTGTTCACAGATGGACGGACAGACGTAGAGATGGACGGACAGACGTAGAGATGGACGGACGGACGTAGAGATGGACGGACGGACGTAGAGGTGGACGGACGGACGTAGAGGTGGACGGACGGACGTAGAGGTGGACGGACGGACGTAGAGGTGGACAGACGGACGTAGAGGTGGACGGACGGACGTAGAGGTGGACGGACGGACGTAGAGGTGGACGGACGGACGTAGAGGTGGACGGACGGACGTAGAGGTGGACGGATTTTTTGAAAAGGAAAAAAATGACTTTTTCGATATCAGGAGACCCCAAAAAGTGTATTTCCGTTGAAATCTCGAAATCTATTTTCCGCAACATTACACAACCTTTCTCTATACTACGTATATTACTCCGTATATACATATGTATACGGGATAATAAAACGTATTCAATATAATTTTTTTGAAATATCTCTGAAGTCATTAATATGTATATTCCAAATTTTCTTTATATATTATTGTATTTAGAATTACAAGTACTTCAAAACAAATCTGATGAAGTTTCTCAAAACTCAAATTTTTGTTGTGAATATAAACTTTGAATTTTGCATTGACAGTAATGCTCAAATGACATTTTCTCAAAAATGGCTCCAAATTGTTTCTTCAAAATTTATATATGGTACCAGGTTTTACTCTTCTACTATAGCCTTAAAGTCTTAATTAAATTTTACTAATAGGGGACCGAAAAATTAAGTAAATAAAAAAAATCTTTTAGCCACTGATAGGTAGCAGCTTGGGAAAGGATGAGTCAAAACCAAATATACTGAACAGAGAATAGAACCCAGACTAAAGAAATTAGGAAACTAATATGAAAAGTCAGTGGCGCCATTAGTTTTGACTGTTACATTTGCTTCCAGATATTCATTACATTTTTTAATGTAAAACATATTCATCTTCAATTAGAAAAATATGCCAAAACATACAACACATCACAAATTGAGGTTTAAAAAATTGGTATCATGGTTAAATACACAAATATTACGACACCAGGGGTGAGGCATTGCAGTTTTGTGTGGTCAATGCTAGACCTGCCCAGTGTCTTTCTGAAGCAATGCACATTGGTAGCAACCCCTGAAAACGAGGCCAAATTATAAAGGTTTGGCTTCATGTGCTTGAAAATTTGTTTTTAAAATATTAGTCTCATATTCTTAATCAGCAACCTCTGAAGCCATTGCGAAAAAATGCTCAAGCAAATCAAGCCAAGTGTTTGTATTTTGGCCAGATTTTCAGCAGTTGTGACCAATATGCTTCACTTCAGAAACACACTGGGCAGATCTAGTGAAGTTTGTGCAAAACTGCCACACCTCACCCCTGAATGACAAAGAAAACTGTAAGTTAAATGGCAACAAAATATCACTGGGAAATGCACATAAAAAACAAATAGTTTAAAATAAAAATTAGACCTCAATTGAAATTTTGAGACTGAGGTTTTGATCAAATTGGAAGCTGTTACAATGTCAAAGTTTAATTTTCAGGACCTTCACTTGCACCATCATAATATAATTTAAGTGCATTGAAAAGAGTTCTCGATAGGTTTTGTATTTAAATATTTAAATTTTATTCTGATGAATATTTTTCTTAAATTATTGTAGCACAAGAATAAACATCTTTCAGATGTAGAATTTTAACTCATTATTCAAGTTATTCAAGTTAACAAGAAGAGACAATACAAACATTTTAAAAATAAAATTTGGAATTCTTCTGTTAAATTCAGAATGTTTCATTGCCATGAACAACCAACAAGTAGGATAACTCGAATTCTGACAGTTTCCTAGTATCTTTGTAGCCTTTCCTAATAAAATTTGAGTTTTATCTAAATACTTTGTTTTAACGTCATATTGTTTTGGCATTTTGTCTAGTTGTGTTTGGAAATTTTGAATTTAATTTAAATATTGTTGCAATTAATTTTTGGAAGAAAAATGTTGTGAATGCACACAAAATCCAAATGAGAAATGTGAATAAGAAGAAAGGAAAAAAAGAATGATTTATTTTGTAATTTTCATATTAGTTTCCAAGCTCCAAATGATTATTTTTTTTTAAAATCAATGATTGAAATTAATATTTATTACTTTTAATATGTATTTGAAAATATATTGCATTTAAAATATTTGTAAAATAAAAATTATTCAGATAAAAAGACTTAAATCACTTAAGAAGTTGATATAAAGACTATATTATATTTCTTATAAACTTTTTTATATAATTGAACAATTTTGAGAAAATGAAATACAATATAATATACAATAAAATGAACAAATGAATGAAAAGAAGAACAATAAACAATTTATAGTAGAATTTAGTTGAATGATTAGTTGCATCAATCTGTCCAGCATTTAATTGTCTGTAGATAAAAACTATTTTACAAATTTATCAGCAATACTACTCTAATACCCCAAGCTATTTTTGAGAACAATGCATTTAAAGCATCAACAGTGTCCATAATTCTAGATTTGTATTAAAATGTTTGCTAAAGCCACTTGAAGTACATCTTAAAGATGATGAGTATTAATAAAAATGGAATTTTTATTGGTTTTAGTTTAATAACCATAATAAAACAGACATGGTAATTTTATAACAGTTTATTGATTGTTATAAATATCTAAACGTTTCGACCCTGATTGGGGTCTTTTTAAAATCTAGCGTCCAGAATTTGTTGACATCATAGATAAAAATGGTAGCATTTCAATAAAAACTTGTCACTATGGTACAAAAACTTCATAAAATTCATCCAAACAACTCCATTTCTGGACACTAGATTTTTAAAAAGACCTCAGTGAGGGTCAGTATATATATATAACAATCAAAAATTGTTATAAAATTACCATGTCTGTTTTATAAAGGCCATTAAACTAAAACATTAAACCATACAACTGAAGTATATATTCATTAAAATGGAATTTTATTAATACTCATTTAAAGAACAAAATTAATATTGTTAAAACCAATGAAAATGGTTGCGATTCTTACTAGTTTTAATATTAACCTTTTTCTTTACATGTATTTTGATAAAATTCCATTTTAAATGGGAAACATACTTCCCACTGACCATTTAAGGGTTAATGGGAAAGTGCACAAGTAACGACCATTATACCCAATATTTTTCAATAACAAAACAACTATTAACTAGAATTTTAATATTTCAAAAACAGTGTAACAGTGTTATTAGTTTTTTAAAGAATTTAGTTGTTTTCAACAATAAGTGTTTTTAGATTAGGGTAGAGTTGCTCAAAAAATGTGGAAAAATTTCTTTAAACGAAGAACACCTTTTTTCTAAAACATGCTAATAGGTGGTGACAGAAGTTTATTGGTAATGTGGATGTGAGAGAAGCATTTCAAGAGCACAAAACTATAAGTAACTCAAATTTAAAGATATTGTGTGTTAGGGCGGTATTGGACTGGACCCCTCAAATACATAATATTTTTATTTTTTTAAATAAAATTATAATAATTTAATGATCAATTTAGAAACCGATATTTTAATAAACTTTTTTCTTCTTCTTTTAAAGTAATTAAGGATAAATGAATCTCTTAACAATTTTGGTTTAAAGTAAAAACATCTAATACAGTTTTTAAAAAATCTTATTTAAATCAAATAAAACTGATTTAAATTGTTTAATCATGATTTTTTTCCAACCCTACAATGTTATTTATTTCAACTCTTATAAGATTCAGTTATCAGAAAACTTTCAACAAAATAATTTGGCAGATGTCCATCAGGGTGTGAAGTGGTAATTTTCTCCAAAAGTGAGATGGACTGGGGATGGGGGATTAAAACTCCGGGAAGGGACAAATCAAAGAATTTAGTAGTGAAACAGCTATATTCAAAAAGAATAAATTAGTTTATGCAGCAGTCTCAATTAATACCGAGAAGGCTCTTCAGAATGTTGTTTGATCAGTTTAGTTATTTGGATTTCTTGATTTTAACATTTCAAAGTATGTGAATTTCACAAATGAGATGCACGGAAAAATTAATAATTTCCCAGTAAGGTCATCTCTAGGTGGGCACAATCCCTGGTACCCCCACGCCCCATTCAATCAATTCACACCCTGATTCTAATATTACAAAGCGTTTATAAGTAAACAGAAAGACATATTCATGTGATTATATTGCACTGATAGGCAAACAGTTACTTTAATTTTGCATTAATTTAAAGATTATGATTATCCACACTACAGAGTTCGGGTACCCAAAAGAACTTATAATTATATAAACAGTAGAATCTAAGAAAATATCCCAGAATGGGGCGTAATTATTATGAAACAGCTATATTCAAACCCCTTCCCTCCCCCTTCCCACCCCCCTTCATTTTTCCTTCCCCTCAACTCATAGCAACTACCCTTCTGCTCTGAACACTAGATAACATAATTATCAACACACGTATGCTGTGTTAAATATGTTGTAGGACTCATGGCCTAAATTTACGACTGTGTTCATTATATTATATTAAATTATATTAAAATATTCACATGTATAGACTAATTGAACATGTAAAGAGGACACACTTGATACTATTTTAGGATTTTAGCAGGCCAGCGGACCTGGAATCCTTGAAAACCGGGAAAAAACCTGGAATTGGAAAAAGCCTTGAGAAACAGGGAAAAAACTGGGATTTGATTTGAAAACCGGGATTTTTCGTTTTTTCTTATTTTTCTCCAACTTTTAGTTCGAATTTACATACGTCATCGCATTCAGTAACGTGCAAGTAACGTGCATGATTCATCTCGATACACGATATTGGTGAGAGTTAAAATCGAATTTTTTAGTAATCTTGAAATTGGAATATGGACGATAGAAAATACACACTTATCCTCATTAGGACTGTTTAGTGATGTCGACAGCGAAATGTCCATTTTGAAAAAATATTCCTACTTGCGTGTTAAAACCTAATATAACTCGCGGTAGAATCGACATTTTTCCAAAACTGATGTAAGGAATACGGTACCTCAAGCCCTGCGTTGACATCAGTCCCGAGATCGATTTTCCGGCTGAAAAAGTAGTTTTTTGAACATTTAGAGCAGAGTCTGAATATTAATCAATAATGTATATTTCATAGAAAAATAAAAATATAATTTTATTTAAAACTCGTTTTTGTACAAAATTTTACTCTCCTCGGTTGCGAGAGAAAGGGGCGCGAGAAACATTGTTTGGTTCAGTAACGAAGTGAAAACTAGTTGAGCTAAAACAGCACGTACTTCCACGCAAAATTACACGAAAAATACTCAAATTTTCGAAATATTGTACATGACCTTATTTCAAAATTTATTTTTAAGGGACAGATTTCCCTAAGGGAAAAATATCTTCATAAATGTAGGCCTAGTTGTAGGAAGACGCCGAAAAAAATATGAATTTTTGCAATTTTCGAAAATTCGGGGTTTTCAACGAACATGAGACCTGCACAATTCTCTTAAAAATTCTTCACACTGTCCAACAACAAAGTTTAATCAAAAACGATGGAGCCACGTTCTCGAAAATTTTGAGAATGTCCCAGGGACTTTATGTAAGGGTACCCCCCCCCCAAAAAAGAATATCGGATTCAAAGGGGCCCTACATCAGCCAGATCGATAGAGAAATATCAATTTTGGAGGAAGTTGGCTGAACGGTTTAGCCGCTAACGTTCACGGACAGACAGACGTTTTGTCATTCAATTTTTCGGTATGAATGACCCAAAAAACATGGATGCCAGCTACACCAAGTGTTGGAATTTTTTCCTAAATTTACCAACTGGATTTACCCAGTTTGTCCAGGACTCTGTAATAAGAGTTTTTCTGCTGAAAATTCGCCGTTTTTTCCATGCAGCATTACATAACTTTGTCATTACAATGTGAGCGGTAGTGAGAAAGGAAAAAAGTGTGTTGTGAAGTACGAAACAGAACTTGGAAAATTGATTATCTCAAGCCTGGAAAACCGGGAAAAAACCTTGATTTTCAAAAAGCCAGATCGCTGGTCACCCTGTTTAGGTGAGGACCATCATTGTCTGTCATTAGGTTCAAATAAACAAAAAATTGGAGATACACAATTCACAATAATACAAAGAATACTGAACAATACATATTAATAATTGTAAAAAAAAGGTATCATTAGACAGAGCATTTCTATTATTTATAAACTGTTTACATTCTCTTATACATACATATATACAGAGTAATATATGTAGTATGGAGAATGTTATGTAATGCTACAGATACTTGATTTCGTGATTTCAACAGAAATACACATTTTGAGATCCCCTGATGGCGTAAAAAAGTTGTTGTTCTTTTTAATGTTCATTCATCTAGATGTCCATCTGTGAACAGCACTAGCATCTAAACTATTCATCTGATTTTTTCGGAAATGAATATTCTGTGGTTGACCTGGCCCCTACACAAACTCTACAAGTTTCAAAAACATTCTTTAAAATTTAGAGGTACTGAGACATTTCCAAAATTTTCTTGAAAATAGTACCAAATTTTTTCTTTAAATTTTTTGTAAGAATAACGTGAAATTCACTTATAAAGATGTCACAAATCCAATTTTCACTGTTAACTTTGAATATTTGAAAATTAGAAAAAATCTAATTGTTTTTGGCGCCTCCTCACAAGTACAATAATGAAGGTAAAGATTTTTTCTTCAAATTAAATCTGTTCTCCATAACTAATTCTTTCGTTAATGTCATGCACATATTTTTGAAAATTTTAGTAGGTTTTGCGCCATGTGGAATAAAATACGTGCAATATAAAAAAGTATCCAAAACAAGAATTTCTCAAAAAATGGCTTCAAATGTACTGTACTTCAAATTTAATTCTTTTGTTTTTTCAAAAATTACACAATTGTAATGATTGCATTTGTGAGAAGGAGTGCTTCAAACGATATCTTATAAAGTTTCTTGAAAACTCGAAAGCTTTCTTTGAAAATAACGGTGAAATTCCGCATTTTCAGAAAGGCTTAAATCCCATTTTCTCAGAAACGGCTCTAAATTTTTCTTTATATTTTTTTGAACAAACAGTGCTAAAGGGACTAACATGACATTGATGCCATTTTGATGCATTCTTTTGTTTTATCAAAAATTACAGAAGTCTTAATTGTTTTGCAATGTTTTTCATGCCATTAATATTTACATTACCTGCGATTTGTATTCATTATTGCATTTGTGAGTACATAATAATTTAAAAAATAAAATCAATGATTTTATGATCAAATAATATCAATTTCAAAAATGATCAATTAATTTTGTATCAATTAATTTCTCTCGAAAATACAAAAGTTTTGAGATAAAATTTCTAAAATTTTGAAGCAAAATGCATATTTTTAGAAGCTCTCAAACAACATTTTCTTAAATATTGCTTTAAATTTTTCAACAAAAATTTTGATTTGTATAATGTTTTGCTCTTCTATAATCTTCTTAAAGATATATTTCAGTTCTATCTTTGGAGGACTGAAAAATTGAGAAAATGTGAATAAATATACTTTGGGCAACAATAGATGGTAGCTGGGAAGAGAATGGTTCAAATCCAAAAAGTAGCCCAGACCTAAGAAATTAGAAAATAAACTAGTATGAGGAAGTCTGTCCATTTAGTAGTACCACTAGTTTACCCCTATATCATCTTGTAAATCAATATAACTGTCCTTGTTTTGGATTTTTTTTATATTGCATATATTTTATTCCATATTGCACAAAACCTACTAAAATTTTCGAAATATGTGCATGACGTTAATGAAAGAATTGGTTATGCAGAACAGATTTAATTTGAAGATAAAATCTCCACCTTCATTATTGTAGTTGTGAGGAGATGCCAAAATCATTCTAACAAGTTAAGGTGAATTTAGTTGGGCCAAAAAATGTATATAATAGAATTTTAGCTCAGAAAATAAAAAAATCAACACAATTTTATATCACTTTCCCTTCACTGATTCTGCTTCTTCCTGAACCACCATCTTGCTACACATAGCTGTAAACATAAGTTTGTTGCTTACTTCTGGAAAAACAAATAACAAAAATAAAGATGATTATCTTGGCACATTGAAAGCTGACCCTCAAATTAATATGGTATTTTCTTCTTCTTGAAAATGAAAGAATGAAAATAATTTGAATGTTCATCAACAATGATTAAGATGTGTTGTGTCCATAAATGAGATATAATGTTTCAACCTAATTTGATAACATCTACCCACCACTAATTTTTAACTATTTGAGAAAGTTTTAACAGACATAAGACACCTGAGGAAAGATACAAATAAAAGTCTGAAATGTTGTGAATTCACAAACCCTTGGCTTAATAAGTATTTCTAGCTTCTATGAATTTTGATTGACTTAAATATAAATTAACTATCATAAACCAATCTGATAAGATCCTCAGTTGGGCCTTTTCAACCTGTTTCAAAAATTAACAAAATCAGTTTTGCCAACTTTGAGATTTTTTCTGATGAACATCGTTAATTTCATATTTAAGATATTTAGTTGACAGAAGCATAATGTGTGCCCTGGAAATGCTCTACCTTTCAGTGAAAACCCCAACAGTTTACCTGTTTCTAAGATTGACACAAGTAAGACCCAAAATTGTAAAAACAATTGAATGAGTATTTATATAGTATAAATAACCACTGGGTCTGATAAATAGGCTTTTGTTTTGAAATAATATACTGTACGAATATTTTCATTTCATTAAAGAGGAATAAGTTTTTTTTTAATGGATTATATTTTATGGATTTATCAATCATTAATTATAGAGTTTTTAGTGGGTGCATCTCCCTACAAGGGTTCAAAATTGTTTAAAATACAATTTTTTAAATTCATTTTAATTTTAATGTTTTTAGTTAACATGGTATAATTAGTTGGTAGCATTGTATATCTTATGATTACATATATAAATTACAGGTCTTATATACAAGACCTGTAATTTTAAAAACAAGTTATAATTGTTGGGATGCAGAGTAAAGTATTGCGTGTTTGATAAATCATAAAAGTATTCACTACTACATGAATAGAACTTAAAGTGATGTCTTTTATTGATTTGTTTTCTTATGTGTTGCAATTCACTGAAAATGTAATTTGTTACAATAACATTTAAATGAATGTAATTAACAATTTCTGTATCCAGTATGCTCTCCATCCCTTTTGGTGCATACAAGTATTATGATGTTGATTTATTTTGTATTATAAATTATTTATGACTGTATATTTCACTTGTATATATTTCATTCTTCTGGATTTTGATGCAAAGCAAATGAAACTATTATCATTTTGAAATCTTTAGCTCAGACTATTATTTTCAATACCTATAAAAATTGGGGAACAATAATGGTTCCTGAGACATTGAATTTTGAATATAATTTTTTAAACTTCAGTTGTGAAAATGACTGTTCAGTTGTTGTTAAGTACAGGCAGTATCATGAACTAAGAAACTTTCTTACAAATATTGTGAAAATTTGAAGATAAGATTGAAGTTGACAAGTTATAAATTAAGCAACTTTTGTGTTTTGATATCTCATGTTTCATTATTTGTTGAGGAAATTAATAATTTTTTATTGATTACGTAATATAAAAAAAAAAGGGTCATCTATGTTAGGACACTTGTGTGCTAATCTGAGGGACTTGGATTCATACCCTAACATAGCTGGGGAATTTTATCTGCTCAAGTCTTATTCAGGGTGACCCTTGGGTCCACCTAGCCTCCTTTCCAAATGAGAACCATTTACTGGTTTTATTTAGAGTAAATGTTGGGCAAATATGTGGATGAAGTGTGGTAATTGCCGCCACACCATCTTCTTTCCCACTTTTGAAAATGACAATAAAACAAGACGTATGATTTAGGAATCCTAACCTCCAAGCACATTAACCTGCAATATTTTGAGTTTAAAAAGAAATTGGAAGAGTGAACCTTTTTCCCTTATTTCAAAATATAGTTGTGAACAAACAAAGAAAGAACTGTCCCTCCTCAACATTCTGATTTATTACATGAAAAAAACAAGTTCAATCTTCTTCTCTGTAAATTTCATGACATTACATCATATTTTTTCAAGTAAATTTCATTTAGAAATATTTAAAACTTAAAAAAATATAATTTTTAAAAAATTTTTTAACGTGTTTCTTGCATTTTTTGGCAATATTTTGACTTCCCACAGTCGCAGGAGTTGCTGAGTTTTAAATTCACTTTTGCCAGTCATAAATGCAGGCTTGTTGCCTTATTTTTAGATCATAGAAATCCATCCCTTCCCCTTCACATATTCTTTTGCATTCTCAATGACATGATAATAACAGTAATATAATACCAGAAACATTGGGTTGTTTTAAATAATTGCCATATGTTTGTGATTTTTTTAATAAAATATTTAATTTCCTTTTTGTTCCAGTACCCAGAGCTTAATCCTATGATCATGAGACGCTTCCAAGAGCCTGGAGATGTGGAGCATGCATTTGAACTCGTACATCGATCTAGAGGCTTGGAGCAAACACAATTCTTGGCTCGCCAACATGTTGCTGAGGCTTCCCGCCTGGCATCTTCATTAGCAGAATCTCCCTATCAGAAAGCTTTGCAGGTTGTGGGTGACTTCGTTATCAACCGTATGAAGTAGCACATTTAATTCGTAATGGGTACTTGCAGGGACCCACATGATTTAACTCTCAACATTCAGGAATCCAGTGTTCACAAGCCTGTGGAGACATTGCTAATTTAGCAGTGACCACTAGCTTGGAATTTTGTGCTGTAATACAAATGCAAATTTTGTTACTGGCTAGCAAATTGAATGGCTGGGTGGCCATTATTTGCCTAATATTGTGACATGTTAAGTGTCTTTCAAAGCACGTGATCCATTTTTTAAAAGTTGGCATTTTGTCAGTTTAATCACACAACAGTCTACGAGGAGGAAATTTGAATTCATATATATGAAATTGTAATCCTCCCCGAACTGCAATAACAAGTACATCCCTACCTGCCCTGAAATGGGAATATTAAGGGCCCCAAATCAGAACTGTTGCTTATGTTTTGTGGGCTGGATATAATGTTCAAATGTTGGAACAGATTCCTTCATTCTTTGTGTGACTTAAAGTTTTCCAGATGAAGATTGCTGCTGTTACACATCCTTATTCTACATGAAGTCATGAACTCTTTGACTCCTTTTCTACAACGTGGAATTGTAAATACATGTACTTTCTAAGAAAGAAGATTATTTGGGGACCCTTAAGGGTGAGGGTTGGTGTAAATTTTAAAGCCTCATCCCTTTCCTGCCATTCACTTTTGAACAAATGTATGGAGATATAGAATGTTTGGAAGTGTATATTGTGAGGCAATGGCAGTGTAATTTTACGAGATTTGAAAGATGATATTTGAGGAATGTAGTTTGAAGATATGAATGTTATTATATTTTCCTGCTGTGCCTGATCTGTATAAATGCCAGCAGTTTCATATTTGGGAGCAGGCTCAAAGAAAATGTGTATACATTATATTAGCTCAATCCTGTTTACCAGGACGTTTATATTTGTACTGACGACTACTAACTGACTTCAGAGTATTTAAAATGCATTATATTGATTTTAATTAATATAATTATGTACTCATTATGTTATTTTAATTCAAAGAAATGTACTCGTATTGTTGAGGATCATTTGTTTAATTCAGTAATAATTATATATATAAAAGGTAATACACAGAATTTGATTTCGGCTCAAGTATTTGATCAGTGCATTTGAAAACAAGTCACTTTTATAATCAAATTTAGTTTGTAATGAAGACACCCACATCTTAAAGTATTTTTCATACTTAATATTTCATTATATTTGTTGAAAATATATTTCATTGTTGACTGATTGTAATACATTTATGATTGAAGATTTTATTTTATTGTACAATAACTACAGAAATATCATATACATTTATTAGACATTAAACTGTGCATACTGTTTTCTATAACTAAATTTTCAATTTTTTTTCTTTTTTGTGTTTGTGGTGCATTTCCCTTTGTGATCCTTCTCTTCCCATAAAATTTGAATTATCCAAACTTGTTTCAATCATGTTATTTGGGGATATTGTTATTCATGGAGTTAAATAGCAGTCTGCACAGCGCACCTGGCCGCAAATTTCTTATAACATCAATAAGATAACAGTGAAACTGATATGTAATTTGTTTTGGCACAGACAAGGGTTGTTTGAGAATTAGAAGCATATACCATTATACAGTATATATTGTAACTTATTTTATCATGTAGAAGAATAATGAGAAATAATTGTACAAAGATTGTATGTATATGTACTATGTTTAGACTAGTATGTAGATATTTTCTTGTTGATGTTCGTGCTGTTCAGCACATGAGAATGTTTAACTTGAGCTTATTTTGGTGAAATCATTACAGCTCTCTGTTACACTTGCTCTTTCGTTAAAAGGGGCATTACTCATTTCATAATAAAAAGGTGTATATATTTATTTATAAATATGTAATATACAAACCTTGAACAATGGGGAGGTATCTCCAGGTTGAGGCAGGTACACCATTTAAGTATGGGGGAACTTAATACTTATAAAAATTATATTTTCATTTTGTAATAAAATATTTTACTGAGCGTTTACTTTACTTGTCTATATTATACCCAAATCCTTGCCTTGTGCCTTTATTACTTTGCTTTTTTATAGCAAAATTGCAAATGGTGGGTTTTCTTGGTTTATTCTGATGTAGATACCAATGACCCGTTCTTAATAATCACGATAATTTAATCAATATAATTTTTAGTGAGGGCAACTGCTTTCGAAGTTTGTCTTCAGCGACAGTGGCTTCTAAAGACGCGGGAAAATATATCCCGACAGTTGGTAATACGATCATTGGTTGTGTATTTTTTCATAAATTGGCATTTTTAAATGATCATGGTTAACTTACAGGTGTATTAGTAGTTAAATACATCTTAATATGTTATGTAAATTTCAATAAAATGCAACATTAACAATCAAAATTCAACGACAATTGAAATTTTAGAACGGCGGAAGTCCACCATTACGATTTGTGTCGTGCGCGATTTAGTTTCCTGTGGCGCCTAAATTCCGAAGTCAGTGGTTCGTCCCTATTGCACTGTGTGTATTGTGTACGTTAATTGCAGTTTTATTTCTTCAGCATGCCGACACTCACGGAATTGTGTAAACGTTATTTTGGATGTACAGATTTGTATGATGTTTTGAGAGTACCGAAGACTGCAGATGAAAAGCAAGGTAAATTGTGGGGCGTTCTAACCTACTAATCCTCAGTACGTAAGAAATATTAGGAATAATTAATTTTCTCCTCTCTTTGGTTATGTCACAGTTCGCAAAGCTTATCATCGGTTGTCATTAATAGTTCATCCCGATAGAGTTGAAAATGAAAAGAAGGCAGAAGCTACAGAAAAGTTTAAAGTACTGGGGAAAGTCCATTCCATCCTAAGTGACAAAGAAAAGAAATCTATTTACGATGACACAGGTAATCTCCTGTCCTACGAGTATTAGTAATGTACCTTTATGACTAATTAAAGAACGATCATTATTTTCGATATTTAACAAACGTTAATTATGTTCAATGTTACTAAGGTTCATACGATGAAGAAGATGAACAGGCGGAAAAAGATTGGAGTGAATATTGGCGTAGACTTTTTAAGAAAATCACTCTGGAAGACATCAACAAATACGAAAAAAGTTACAAAGGCCAGTTGTCATAATTTAAGCCTTTTGCTTTATGTACTTAAGAAGGTATGTTATGATGTTCATCTGGTTCAACAGGATCTGAAGAAGAATTGGGTGACCTAAAACGAGCTTATGTAGAAGGGAAAGGTAATTTTGACTGGATTCTGGAAACCGTCCCTTTTTCACATGTTGAAGAGGAACATCGTTTTCGAGAAATTCTTCAGCCCTTCATAGATTCTGGTGAAATTCCTGCTTTTAAAGCTTTTACTAATGAGAGTGCTGCCAAACGTGAGAAACGCAAGCGTAAGGTAAATTATTACTATGATTATATTTTATATTATAATATTTGATGTATGTGCTAGTCAGGCACTTTTCTGTGAATATTGGTTATTGAACGAAATGTTATGGGTTTTGAATTGTGACTTGAGGTGCAAATTTTATCTTAATGTGTAAGGGTGATTAATAATAATTTACTATGCAAATTTTAATAAATCCCTAAATTCTCCAACTAGTTTAAAGAGATGCAAGTACTATACAAACTCTCAGAAAGGTTGTACAGCACAATTGTACTGCTTCAGCAACCACTTTGCAAATTAGTTGTTAAACAAACCAAAGTGTGAAATGAAACTTTTGAGAGTATTAAATCTCTACAAAACAAAGGAGTATGTAATGAGATAATAAACTACAAGAAAGTTACAAGCATTCAGGTAACAAGTTACAAGAAGGTTATGATCCTTTTTTTCCTCTTGCAATAGTACAGACAAGTTATGTAGTGCTGAGAAAGGAATCCATATTGAGGTTTTGATTGAAATGCATGTTCTTAGAGTTCTGGGTGAGAGAAAAGTGTCATTCTTTCTTTCTTCCAAAACACTTGTCAGTGAACAACATAGGGCTTTAACTGTACACAGGATTTTCTCCAAAACCTATATTGTCTGATTAATCTGGCCATTATTGTGGCCCTGTGAACTTATTTCAAATATTTGTCATTTGAGTGCATTTTGAAAATTTGTTACTTCAGATGTAGTCTTGACATTGCAAAATTTTCTTAAAAATAGCTCCTTATTTTTCAAAATTTTTGTTTGCGATGAATAGAGTATAGGGTTTAGAAATAAGGGGAAAGTCTAATTTACATGAAAAATTCTGAAATTTTGAAAATTACTTAACTCATTAAGGATGGAATTTTTTGATTGTTTAATTTTTTAAAATTTAGTTTAAAAATAAAATTTAAAAGAATAAGAATCAATAACATTTGGTTTAAAACAATTTTTAAAAATTTTATTGAGAAAATAAGTGTGACCATATGGTCACACTAGTCCTTTGAGAACAAATAACACATATTGTAATAGATATGAAAATTATTTGGTAAGAAAAATTACAGAACCTGAGCTTACATCCCTAATTTACATTTAGCACATTATGTTCTACCAATACTTGAACACACTTCTCCAACACGTCTGCCTCTTTTCTGATTCAGTACAAATTTAATCAAATGATTTCACTTAACATGTTCTGTATCATCGAAGATTCTATTGAGTGTCAAACTTCTGAGAGCAATTGTGGCCATTCCAGAACCTGTCGAGAGAACTGCTTTAGTTAGAAAAGTAGTGGCATTACTTAAATGTTATTTGCACAATACCCATACATTGTGCATTGCAGCATCTAAGAGAAGGTAAAGATAGACCAATACCATTTTTCTCCCCTTTGTCGATTCTGTAGGCGGAAATGTTTTCATCATTCTATCTGTGCCTCCCATATATTATTTATTGTACGAATGTATGTTGTTGATATGGTTATCATTATAATTTTATTCTCTGCAACACTATCTTTCAACATTGTCTAATGGTTGCGTTAGATAGCATGTTGACAGATCTTAAATGATAGAATTGTCTTTCCCTGCTACCAAAATCAATCCATTATCTTTATTTTGGAATCAATAAAGGCTCTTTCTTATTGCATAATTTCTTTTTTTACATAATTCAAGGCAATATTTCGGAATACTGTTTGCTCATTGTTCTAGTTCCTTCATATCCCTGCTCTTTTGAATCCACAAATAAATTGAAACTGGTAAACAAATTATCAAAATAAAACTGATATCTGTATTTTTTCACAGATCATCTAACTTATTTACAAACACTGCTGCTGGCTTGCTAAAAGCATGTTCATAAACAGAGTTCACATTTACACTTTGAAATGACCTGATGTAAAATTATATGTATCCCAATGCCTATCATAAGTATATGGTTACGTTACATTAAAATTTTCCTCACAGCCAGTTACATAAGCAATTTTTGTTATTTTTACATTAGTTATATTATTTAACTACACTTTAAATCAACTTATTAAACTAGCAATGAAAAAAAACTTTGGAAATATAAAGCCATACTTGATCCAATATGCTTTTTTCCCGAAGGTATAAATTTCTTTGTCTACAACAATTGGTATAACTCAGATGCATTCTCACAGACACACACTCTAAAATGCACACTCAAAGACACACAATCCAAGACTCACACTCGCAGACACACACACACGCGGAAAAGTGTAATCCTAAAAAAATGTATTTCACATTTTCTGTACAGTTAGTGAATTTTAGGGAAAAGGTTTATTTGGGTGCAAGAGCTTCAGTATTTGAAGGTAAACCTGCTTTAGTGTTGTTACTAGGGCCACTGTTTAATGTTGTTTAGATGAATACATTGTACCACCATGAGAGAGAGACTTTCGTATCTTAATCAATCAACATGTTTTATTTTGTGTTTATCTTCTATTTACCATCTTGGAATGAAACAGTTTGTCCCAGATGTACATAACTTCTGATCATAATTAATATTATCTGGACCTACTTTATTTTATTATCATTACTATTTGTCATTAATTTTGTTTTGCTCAAGTTCATGTGTAATCGTGCTTCCTCACATTTAACTTGTTGCTTCTTCAACATGGTTTTGAGTTCTGCTACTGACTGTGAGAACAGTACTATGTCATCTGCAAGTTTATGCATTTGCATTTATGCATCTGCATTTAAATTTGACAATATTTGAACCGTGGTATTTATGTTTATATACTCTCTGGTTTATAACATGACTTTGCCACTTCCATTTCTTAAAGATGTTTTTGAGAATACAAGTGAACAGTTTGGGGGATTGCAATTGCAACTACTTAGAGGTGTTCCAGAGGTTAAACAGAGTAACTCTGAGTAACTCTGTTACTCTGTTTAACACCTTTAAGTAGTTGGAATCGAGGTCCTTCTCTGTTTCGTTTTGTGCTTAGCTGTGTGTATAGTTTTCCTAGTAGTCTGATACATTTGTTTTCAATTCCATGTTTTTTCATTGCTTGAAGAATATGTGGATGTGCTACTGAGTCAAATGCTTTTGCAAAGTCTACAAAGGCAACATGAATTTTTAAATTGAATTACAGTGATTTTTCAAATATTTGGTTTATTGTTTGTAAGTAATCAAGGGTGGAGTAACCTGACCTAAAATCTGCCTGCTCATCTTTAGTTGTGGATAATCTCTGGATTACGATCTTCAAAAATAATTTATAAATGTTTGATGAGAGGGTGATTGGACGATAATTATTTAAGTCAGCTTTGGATCCTTTCTTATGCAACGAGATTATTGTGCTGGATATCCATTGGTGTGGTTCTTGTTCTTTTGTTAGAATGGCAGTCAATTTAATTAATGCCATCTCTCTCTTGTTACAGTCTCCAACTCGAAAAGGACCGACAGTTGTCCTTAATTTTGTAACATTATCTCCACATTGTGTTGTTCCTATCTCCCATTGAAGTCGCTGATAAAGAAATTGAGATGTAATCAATTTTTCCATGGTTTTGACAAGTTTCTCATAGAACTCTTTGATTTGCTCTTCTGGGCAAGCAGTAGTCAGTGCACATATTTAAATCACTGTCAGTTGTGTTCTCAAGATTATTCTTGTCGGCCCTGTGGCCTAGATCGTTAAGACAGTGGTGTCTTAGGGATCTCAGACCATGGGGTCACGAGATCAAGTCTCATGTCAGGCATGGTAGTATGTGTTCATCCTTTCACCCTCTATTATCACCATATCGTTTCATCCTCATACCATAACATTAAATCCAATAGTGGTCGCTAATGATCTAGGAGTTGATGCGACCTTAAATAACAAATGTGTGTGTGTGTGTCATATATATATATATATATATATATATATATATATATATATATATATATATATATATATATATATATATATATAAAATGAAACCCACTCTGCCTTCTGATAATTCTAGAATGCCAATTTTAATTCGTGCAAGAGTAGTTTCAATTGATTTGTATTCATCACTCAAACTTCTCACATTTAATGTTATTATTCTTAGGTGATGGTGGCTTTTGTGCTGGGAGTGAGTGTTAGTTTTTTGCTTTGATTTCCTTAATCTGCCCTTGTAATGAGATCTGTACCTGGAATTTTTGGAAGCCCATTTTAACGTTTTTCTTTGCCTCTGGCTCAGATTATTGCTTCACTTGTCTTTCTTGTTTGGTAATATCTTCAATGAAGCAGTCATATCCCTTAAATTTATTTGTTTTTCATTAGAGATATTTTATTTTCTAGTGTCCTCATTTCGATCTGTGCCATACTTCTTCCTTTCCAGTCTTTGCTAATATAGGCTAGCTTTCTGTGGACAATATCCACTCCCATTTTGTCAAATATTGTTTTCATCACTGAGATTGCCATCTGTATCAACACATTTAATAATTATGTTGGCAATAATTAAACTTAGTTTTTCAATGAAACAAAAATTCAAACTTTTAATTGATACTATTTCTTGTAATATTTTATGGACAAGCCAGGTAACTGAAATGTTCAAAATTTATTTTTATTGGATACTTGAGAAATACAACCAAAACTTCATAACAGGAAAATACCTGCAGTAAGCAAAGAATTAATGATCACATTAATACTAACATTGTTAAGTCTCTTAAACTCTACACTCTTATATATTTCTATGTGAAAATTTGTATTTCAGAAAAACATAAACACTCGAGAAACATGTAAATTGTTTATGTACATAAGAAATTAATATATTTGTTCACGAAGAAGAAGAAGAAAACAAAAATAAACTAGTGGTGCTTCAGAATGCCTCAGATTTTCCCTTATTAGTTTTCTATTTCCATGGGTCGAGGTGAGCTATTCAGAATTGCCACATACTCGTGCCAGCTGCCATCTATCACCACCCAAAGTACATTTTTTTGACATTTCAGATACCTAACAAGACAACAGAAATATTAATTTTAGAATATTAAAGAACATAAAAACCTCATCGTAAATGGTAATTTTCTTTCAAAAATTTGTAGCCATTTTTAAGAAAATGGCTTAAATGTGAAATTTGAAGCTCTTTCACAGACAATTTTTGAGTTTTCAAAAACCTTCATTTGAAGGCACTTGAAGCAAACACACACACATAATAATGTGTGTGTTTGCTTCACAAATATAATAATATGTACAAATTGCTGGAAATGTGGGTATTAACGATGTGAGAGATCATTAAAAAAAAATTACAAGAATGCAATTAGCACTATCCATTTGAAAAGTTTGAAAAAAAAATTTGGAGCCCTTTATGAGAAAAGGGCATTTGAGAGTTACTGAAAATGCGAAATTTTGAGCAACTTTTCACTGACAACGATTGAGATTTTCAGAACTTGGCATTATTTAAAGCGCATGTACTCATTAATATAATAATGTGAACAAATTGCCCCATATGTAAATATTAGCGACATGAGAGACAAGTAAAAAAATTACAATTTAAAAATTTTTTAAAAAACAAAAGAATAGAGCAGTATGGTATTTATTATGAACAGTATAGGGCATTATAGGTAGATTTAGATCCCTACTTAATGATTAAAGAAAAAATTTGGAGCTGTTTTTGAGGAAATCTTGTTTTTGTATATTTTTAAAATTGCATATATCGCACACAATATTGCCAGAAAGCAACTAAAATTTTCATAAAAATGTACATAACCTTAAAGAAAGAACTTGCTTTGAAGGAAAAATCTCTATTTACAATATTGTAGTTGGAGAAAGGCGCTGAAGAAAATTCAAACTTTTGCAATTTTCGAAATTTCAGGGTGAAGCATGAAAATCGGACCTATGCCACCTAAATTTTTTATAACTCTATTCTTACAAGAAATTTAAAGAAAAGATTTGGAGCCGTTTTTGAGAAAATTTCGAAAATGTCCAAGGGCTTCATGTAAAGTACCCCCTAAAATTAAAGGATGTTTTTCAAAATTGCAGAGCTTCGACTCAGGCCTTCTGGATAGAGATTTCTTCAATTTGGAAGAAATCATACTCATAGTTAAGGTGCTAGTGTTGTTAAATACTCCGGATGGGCAGACCTTTTGCTTTCAATTAGTTTTTCAGCATCAAGGTCCCAGAAAACAGGGATTCTTGCTACACCACATGTGAGGTGTTTTTCTTTCTTTCTTTTTTCTTTTTTACCTCTCTCTCTCTCTCTTCTCTTTTTTTTCCCTCCTTAATTTAGCAGCCAGTTTCATCCAGTTTTTCGTTATCAATATTTCTCTGCTGAAAATCTGCCCTTTTTACGCGCAGCATTACATAATTTTCCCAATACTGCACACATCACTTCATACCTACATACGTACGTATAGGGGAAAGTTAAAAGCAATCAAATTGTGTAAAATGGGCGCTTTTCTATTTGTTAATTTTTCTTTGTGAACAAATATATACATTTCTTTCGTAAATAAACTATTTACATGTTTCTAGAGTGTTTATATGGTTTTGAAACGTAAATTTTAGCATAGAAAGCTTTTTTTCAAACCAACTTTTGAGTGCTTATTGTGGCTCAACTATTCAAAGTATCAAAGGAATTCATTAGACAAAGTATGCATGAAATTGACTTCAGAGCCTATTTTCAAATTTTCATTGTTTCCTCCCTGGACACCCTGGATGTTCTATGTAGTGTATTTTCTTCACTTACTTGTTTTGTGTGATTTATTGTATATTTCAAACACTGTTCATGACACATCAACTCTTTTACCTTTTTTAAAATTTAAATTAATCTTCCATACCATATCTCATCTACGTTGTTACCTTTTCATATCAAATTTTGTAAAGAACATTTAATTGTTGAGTTCTGCATCCAATTACTTTGTACCCTTGTGAAATTGTGAAGTTATAAACTTTTCTGGTAAGGATTTCTATGGTCTGTCTTAATTGAAATAAGACAAAACATAAAATTAAATGTTTTTCTTTGTTATGGACTTGAATTGAAATAGTTTGTAAGACCAAATTGTAGGAACTTTTTGTGATCCTTTTTCTTTTATGACTGTGTTTATTATGCTGTTTTGTTTAATAGTGGGAGAAAGAAGCTGAAGAAGCTAAAGCTTTACGAGAAGAAATGGGTGTTGATCAGGAAAATGATTTGAAAGCTTTGATTCAGAGCAGACAGCAGCAGCGAATGGCTGATTCAGATAGTTTCTTAGACCAATTGGCTGCCAAGTATGCACCCAAGAAAAATGGAGTAAATAGCAAAGATAAGACTAAATCAACTACACCAAAAAAACGGGGATCACGTGCTAAGTAAGTTTTTGTAATCGTGTCAATCTTGTTCATTTTGTACTGATGAGGTTTTTTTAATTTGTATTTCTAATTGTTTTAAACAAAGAATCAAAATGTGCTGGTATTGTAGATAAAGGGGAAAAAACATGTGTAATGAAAATTATATTCAATGTTTTGAAGTTTTTTTCTGCAGCTGTCTTGTTACTTTTTTGTGTGCTTTCTTCTGTAAGTAGCAGCTTTGAAAAAGCAGTGTAGTATTTTGAAAAAAGGTGTTTTGTCATGTGAGTGGTAATGTAGAAAACTAAGTTCCAACATTAATTTCCAAAATTGTTATTTCTTTGAATAATGAGCGTTATCTCAACAATCAGAATTTGGAATATAGATTCTTTGCTGTGTGGAACATATTACTCATTTATGTATAATTTTCTTTGGTCCCATTTTTGTACGATAAGGAGTTAGTGTTAAGCCAACTATTCATTAATTTCATGTCTAAGTGTAAAAATATGCCAACAATGCTCTGTAAAAAATGTACTTTGTATGTAGAATATTATTTTGTATCCAAATATAAATGCTTGCAGTTTTGTAATTCTGTTAAATTATAAAGAAGGGAAATCTTCTGCCATTTCCCCATGTCCATAGATATTAAGCCCTGGTCTTCAAGGTTTTAAAGTACCAGCATCAGGTGTGTTAAACTTTGGGACACAATATCACTCTAAAGCTTTAATAAGTAGGGTTGGAGAAAACCCTCTGTCTGTCTGTCTGTCTGTCTGTCTCTCTCTCTCTCTCTCTCTCTCTCTCTCTCTCTCCCTCCCCCTCTCTCCCTCCCCCTCTCCTTTCTCTCTCCCTCCCTCCCCCTCTCCCTCTTTCTCTCTCCCTCTCTCTCCCTCCTCTCTCTCTCATTAACCCGTTTTGCGCCAGTGGTGCGTATACGCACCATTTTATATAAGAATTTTTTATGGTAGGTATTTTTTACATAAATTGACGCAGTTTGTGCCATAGAAATATTGAATATCTGATGAGCATATGAGTATTTTTTTGCTTCAATTTATCTTCACGTAATGAAGGAGAAATAAAGTAAAATATTTTGTAATTTTCACCTGAAATGAAGATGTTTTTGAATAATTTCTTGTAATTTGAAAAAATATAATTCTGAGTTTTATTTATGGTTGTCGATTATAACGAACAATTGTATTTTCGTGTACTATTTATGTGAATTATTTTCATTCTTTCATTTTCGTTAAAATTGTATTTTATTAACCATGGTGCGTCAACGCACCACTGGCCCATACCTTTGTATCTCCAGATACCTCTGCTGCCCGACCCTTCGAGTGTTGCTGCTAGGAATGTTATGAAAACAAATGCTCTGCGAGCGAGGGGAGCGCGAGTCGAAACAAAGTGGGCTCTGTTCATTCCCAGAAAACTATTTCTAATGACGCAACATATTTTTTGGATTGTACAGTTGAGAAGTTCAGTTGCTTGGTAGGCGCGAATGGTGTCTCACGTCTACATGTTGAAATTGGATATCTTTGTCAGTGGAGATAGAAGGTGGTGGTGGACAGTGTATCTGATTGTAGAAGAAAATTAGTGTGAAAGTAAATCGATTTTAATTAGTTATAACTATTTATCTGAAATTCATTAACATTTAATTTCATAAATAAATTATTTATCACATCTTACAACTTTCTAATTTCTTCTGGCTATGAGGTAAGTGGTGGTAATGGTCATATAACAAAAATTCTGAAAATAATTTATTATAACGAAGCACATAAGTTACCTTCCAAAATAGCGTATTATATAATTATGTTATTGTAGATGTTCAGTTACTGTGGTTTGACTACTGAAGAAATAACTGCAGAGCTTGAGGCTATTGATGTGGAATGTGCGGATGTTGTGATTTGCCATGGGCAGAAATAGCTTTAGGGCAATCAAAAGAAATTTACATTGTGCAGATAACAAGAATTTGAATTTAGATAATACGTTCAGTAAGTTGAGTCCTTTATTCAATCTTTTGAACAAAAACTTTATGCAGTTTGAAGTTTTTTCATATAATTTGTCCATTGACGAACAAATGGTTCCATACTTCGGACGACACTCTGCAAAGATGTTTATCAAGGGTAAGCCTGTCCGTTTTGGCTTCAAAATGGCAGGAAGTACAGGTTATTTTTTTCAGTTTGAACCATATGGGGGTTCAAAGTCTCAGATAAAGGAAACTACTTTAGGGCTTAGCGCAGATATCATCCTTCATTTACTGAAAGTTGTCGATCGTCCAAACCATCACAAAGTTTTCTTTGATAATTTCTTCACATCCTTTAAATTATTCACTGTCCTAAAAGAACGAAGCTATTTTGCAACTGGAACAATTCGTGAAGATAGAATTCCAGGCACTCCCTTCAAACCATCAAAAGTTGTAAAGAGGGAAGCAAAAGAATTTTATGATTTTTCTTCGACTAAAAATATGAAGTACTTATCGTAAGATGGAACGATAATTCTGTTGTAACAGTGGCAACAAATAATGGTAAGGTTTTGCCCTTAGGAAATGCTCAAAGATATGAGAAGAAAGAAAAAAGCAAATACAGGTTCAACAGCCAAATGTGATTTCAGAAAAAACAGATATATGGGAGGAATCGATTTGCACGACAATGCGGTCGCGAATTATCGCATCAGTTCTAGGGGTAAGAAATGGTGGTGGCCACTATTTATCAATGCCATTGACAGCTCTATTGTAAATACATGAAAAGTTCATTGTTTGGTATCTAAAGAGAAAATTTCACAAATTGATTTCATGTCATATGTAGCTCGCACTTTACTGCAAAGCTTCTTCTTTTGGAATCAGTCCAAAAACACGGAAAACTGTTAAAACCAGCATCATTCCAGAAATAAGGTTTGATGACATTTGCCACCTCATTAGGAAACATGAACAAAGTACCCGGAGAAGATGAAGTGTGTAAAAACCACACAATGTTTTTCTGTATAAAATGTGAAAAGCATCTTCATCCAGAATGTTTTGAAAATTTTCCAAAAACTATTTTTTTTCCTAATATTATGTAAAACTTATATTTTTGTTTAAAATTATACAATAAATAAAAGGTTTTAATCAAGGAGTTTAAAAAATTTTATCATTTTGATGTAAATTGTTCTCTAATTAAGATCGCAGATACCCCACGAAGGGCCAGTGGTGCGTGAACGCACCATGCTGTAAATCATTGTTGGTTAAAGGGAAAATTTTTCTGGCAACATATATGTCATATTTGTCAATAACTGAAGTTACACACAGAAATTCAATACTTTTGTATGATTATTTCTGTCATTGGCCTAAAATGGGTTAACCCCACCTATTTGATTTATTTTGGTTTTATTATTATTTTTTGGGGGGGAGTAATTGAAGTAGCTTTAAAATTAATTTTTATAGATTTAAAGATGTATTTATCATCTCCTATGTTATTTCAGTTGCATACATACCTTTTGTGGCTTTCACTGGCCACTAATCTATAAATGAGGTCTATAAGAAAAATAATTTCAGAGATGTGACGAATTCCATTTTGACTTTAAAAATGTGAAGGATTTGTTAGAAAAGTAGCATCTAAATATTAATTTCAAATGCAACCTGTGAACTCAACTGCATTGTCAAAATCTATGTTGGTAACTAACTCCTGAACAAAGGGTTGTAGGGCCTTGAAAACTGAAATTTTGAGGCCAAAGACCTTAAAGAAACGTTTCTCATACCATAATCTACAGGATAAGATATTCTTGGACCTTCTATTACATTTTGCTGGTCCAACGCTTATTGATATTATACATTACCAACTATATTACTCAGCACTGGAGGCGATCTTTGTGACTTCACACTTAGAGGGCTTAGATTTCTCCATCTTACATGTTATGCCTTCTGTGTACACAGTGGTTTGCACTGACTGCATAATCATTAATGGTTATTTGCATAATCATTAATCTAAAATTATGCAAACAAACCTAAATGCTCTCGCAGCAACAATTAGAAACATTAATGATTGCTTGATACTGATTAATTGCTTTTTATGTGTATAGTGCAACCATTTATTTATTGAATGTATTGACATTCTTGTTTCTGTGAAAAGATTATGATATAACAGTACTCGTACACGTGGTATGGTGCCACATCATATCTACGAGGGTTGTACCAAAAGTAAGGTTCCCATATTTTTTACAAATAGAAAACATTTATTGTTATTGATTTATACATTGTTGTCTATTTTTCAACAGTCTCCATTTTTCACACGCTTTTGAAGACGGTGCTCCAGCTTTTGTATTTATAAATCGAAGAGTCTCCCGCCAATCCGTTGATGAAGCGTGTGACCTCTGCTCGGACTTAACCGTCGCTGTTGAAGCGTTTGCCACCTAAGTGATCCTTAGCTTGGGGACGAGGTGATAATCGCCGGGGGCTAAGTCCTGCTTGTACGGGGGATGGGGCATAACAGTCCACCCAAATTTCTTCAAAAGCTATTGTGTTGGACGAGCGACGTGGGTTCGAGCGTTGTCGTGAAAAAGCACTACTCCTTCCGTCAGTCGTCCTCACCGACGATTCGGGATTGCGGTATCTTCCTTGCGTGGAGAAATCGGATTACTGTTCGAACCTTGCACGTTGCGGGAGCGGCGATCGACACTTCCATCTCTGACGGCTGCCAAGAAAACACTGAGCAACGTAGCGAATCGCGGATGGGCGAGCTCGAGACTGGGGGAACCAGTGCGCACGGCACTGTTGTCGGATTTAGCCTAGCACCTTCCCTCGAGGCTGCAGCTCATTGGGAACCTTACTTTTGGTACAACCTTCATACTAATCTCTAAACGCTCATTTTATTCTTATTCAAAATCTTTTTGTCCTTTTTTATTGTTGACTCCTCAAATTTCAAACTTATACTTTCACAATAGGGCAGCCCAGTTCAAGAGAGGCAAATATTTTTTTTTTGAAAACATGAATTAAAAATGAAATTTGATGAAAGCATAGGCCTGTATTTCACAATGTTTATTTTTTCTGATGTGGTTGATTATAAAGGCCTAACATAAGTCATTTTTAGAGAAGTAATTGTTTTACCTTGTTTATTCAATCTCATTTCTTTGAAGGTGGGTGCACTGCACTTTGGTAAAAGGGAAATTCACTGGTAGTCCTCATGCTGCGATGCAAAGTCACGAAAAGAGCAAGGACATTGTACTATGGGACAATCGAGATACAAGGAAGGAATCATCTCCATAAAATTGTCAGGGTGTTCTGCATGTGAATCCAAAAGAGAAGCCTCAAGAAAATTTTGAGAAGGGCATTATCAGATAGCCTAGAAACTAAATCAAACTATGATGACAAGAGAGCTGTTGCATATTTTGATGTTCCTTGTCAAAAAGAAGAAAGAAGCAATATTGGCAAAGAATGCATGATTGTATAGAGTGAAGACTGTCTTCTTAGGATTGGTTTCCGTTTTACCTGTGACAGTATTTTCTTTATCAGCAGCGATTTGGTAAAATTTTCAGGTCAGCATGTTCAGTCATAAAATTGTATTGAAAAGCTGAGAAATAATACTTTCCCGAGAGTACATCAAAAACATTAATTTATATCTTGGGCAAGTTGAAGCATTTGAACGAAAACTAGGGGACTATTCTCGTAGTACATTTAGTACTGTAAATGCCCTTTTGAGTAGGTTAGTAAAAATACGAATATTAATGCAGGTAGGTTAAATTTATTATTAAACAGATTGATTTATTAACCATTGAAAATAGGTGGAAATATATTGGCACAGCTTATGATAGTCCAGATGCTGCTACTTCACCTCCTATTTTATTGTTTATATTATATTCCACTCGTATTTCAGTGGTACAGACAAGTTTCCTCACTGGCCTTCTCTGTATACTGAACGTCCACCCATGTGTTTGCAGTGAGTGGCGACCCGTGTTGTAATAATCCCCACCCAATCATTCATGGAAGACGATTATTAACTAATTTAGCCCTGTTCTAACTTAGCGGGTTGCGGGCAAGAGCAGGTCTTGCAAACATGCATTGCAATTGGAACAGATTATTCATTCTGCTCTAGTAACATAATTGCAATTTAAGTTACACGTCCGACGCGCGGCCCGCTTAGCAATAAAGAAAACAACAATTACAAATTGTGCGTATTGCTGACGCAAGAATTCATTACACCCCGTTTAGATGTCCTTGATATGGGCAGGTAAGCTGGCGACCCTCTCGCCCTGGCCCGCAATGTTGGTGGCCGCTCAAAGGCGACGGTAGCGCGGGGTGCGCCGGCGGCAGGTACACGCCAGCCAAGTGGACGTGGGGGGATATTGACCGCCGACAGATTGTTAGGTGAATCTGCTATTGGCAGGTGCTGGCAATTGGCACCTTCACAACCATCCGTCACCATACACCAGTTAGCTATTAACCGCCAGCAGATTATCAGAAGCTCGGGCAATGCTGGCGAGTGGCATCCACGCAACCATCCGTCACCATACGACTCCGACAGACTTAAAATGTGGAGAGCGTAACATTACTGCTTGCTCCAATTATAACATTGCTGCTTGTGGCATTTTATGAAATGACTAAATCAAGCGCAAGTCTCGCACTTCGCATAATGCGGCGGATGCCGCACTCCCCTTCAAGAGCCGGTGAGGCCGTTTTACGTTTACTCGTCAGCAAAATTTGTCTGAATCTGAATTTGACTACAGCTACACTCACCACCAAACTTCTGTCTCCCACCATCCATCTGTGAGATTATTCTCTGATTCGTTGTTTTAAACGAAAGGTATGGGAGGAAGGCCTCGCTTTAGCCAATAGAAATATTGGCGCATATCTGTTGGAAATAACATTTGGGGGTGAGAATTCTAGGAATAAGTTTCCCTTAATGACTTTCTGCGAAGAGCCAACGTCCAACGAGTCCAACGTCCGGCCCGTCGAGGTGGGTTGGTCCACGTCCTGACGGGGGGATGCAGAGAAGGCTCTCAAGTGTTCCTTTCTCCATTTTTTCATCGTCTTGCTTTTCATTTCATGTCATGTATATTCTTTTCACTCCTTTTTCTTCGTCACTGGCCTTCTCTGTATGCTGAACGCCCACCCATGTGTTTGCCGTGCATGGCGAGCCGTGTCGGAGGGAATGTGTGTCCTGGCAGTTGAGAGACCTGTTTGTTTCCCAACTAGTCCTGGTGCTACGTTCTTTGGCTTGCACTAAGGGGTACGTTTACGTATTTTGGGGGAACATTTCTTGTAGGTGTCAATACACTCGCTTTGACCTCGGACTCTTCTAGAGGGGCGGTCGGGAGCCAACCCACTCCCGATCAATCCGTTCGGACTAGGTCTTGCACTGAACTCCAGGGTGAGCGGGGGGATCCACGGCGGTGCAACGCTGCGACATTCCCCTACTATATCTTCGTGTCAGCCCTGGCACCCCAGTGGGACTGTCAAAGAATACAAAAAAACTAACAATTTCACAAAACTCTTGCAATGTTGTGAAAAATACGAATGAAAGGCACACACTGACTAAGCGATGCTACCTGACTAACACAGCAAGAAAAACCAAATTAATGTAACATTGCAGAATGTATTGAAAGGTTACGAGGCACACATGGCTGGATTTTCCAACCCAGTCCACTCTCACAGCGCCACAGCTCCTCCAAATTACACAGCTGTCTAGTAGAGGGTCTCAAATGCAGATATCAAGAAAATGCCTTTCACCACCGTGGATGCTTCACGCTCGAGGTCCACCATAGCCCTTTCCGCTTGGTCCACACTCCACCAGCCATCTCTCCCGCTGTCCACCCAGGCTCTGGCTCCGCCCCGGGTTCAGACCCCGGGCAGGGCGCAGGGGGGGCGGGCAGCCGGCGGAGGGGCGGACGTAGGCGGGGGCAGATACGGGCGGCGACGGCGTGATGGTAGTGGTAGCGGCGGTGACGGTTGGTGATGTCGACATGACGTTATCGGTGTCGGCGCCGAGGGTAGCTGGTTGCAACCTGGCCGGGCGGCGGGAGAACCGCCACACGCATCGAGGCGCGGGGAAACAATGATCAATTAATGTCTTAATTCAATCATTAATTGATTGTTGATTGATTTTTTTTAAGTGGGACGCGCGAACTTTGGAGTTGGCGCCCCCATGACACCCTGGTGTAGCATGGAACTCCCATAATTTAGCGGGAGTATCACAAAGAGTGCCCAGGTGGGCGGAAGTCGCAGGAACTTGTCCGCGCCGACCAAAATGTGCTAACATTTATTCGGGCCGGGCGCATGGCGATGCTCGAGTTCGGTACCGTCCGTCTCCCACTCACTTCTTTCAGCAACAAGCACTGAGAAGTCCACCACAGTTCTGCATTAGCTTGAGAGACTCCATTCCTACTATAAAACACGTGAGGAGGGCATAAAGCAAATGAAAGCATAGGCGTTTGCCTAGCGTACATATTGTAATCACCTCTAACCATTACTGAATACCTCGTAACAATCATCCTAACATAGAAGTAACAAAATCACATAGAATTTGTAGCAGTGCTTAGTCAAAAAATTATACACCGATTAGTACAACAAGGAATTAAAAAATGCAAGTGGCAGGCCCACACAGTATGACCTATAAAATAATAATGGTACGCCTGTTCACCAGGCGGCAAAGAGAAAGAAAAAAATCAGCTGAGCATCTCTGGTCGACCGAGGGGAAAAGAGTAGAGATAAATATCATGGTTTGGGGCTTACTCATGGGAGCATCTAGCCAGTGCACATAATTTTTGTACTGGTCGCAATAATTTGCCCTGGCTAGTTCGTACTTGAACAGTACGCACAACCCCGGCTTGATCAGGGAACGATTTCTCCACTACACCTAATTTCCATTGAGAGGGCGGAGATTCCTCAATTAAAAGTACTAAATCATTTACACCTAGTGGTGGTGACTCCCTTTTCCACTTCACCCTTTGTTGCAAGGTGTGAAGGTAGTTTCGCGACCAATATTTTCAAATTATTGCTAATTTGTTATTTAAATGGCGGAACTGTTGCGCAGGAGTTATCTGCACAAGAGGCGAGTCAGTATCTACAGGAAAATTATTAAGCGCGTGCCCGTAGACTAAGTGATTCGGGGTCAAAATCAAATTCACATCCGTATCTGTAGACGACTTCAAGCGGTCTTGAGTTTAAACAAGCTTCTATTTTGGCTAAGAGAGTGTACAATGTAAGCAAGGGCACAACTTGCCCTAAAGCGCGACGCAAATGGAATTTAAGACTTTTAACACAAGCCTCAGCCAACGAGTTTCGGTGCGGAGAGGTGGGACAAAAGTGCCAGGAGGTACCCTGCACTGATAAAAATTTGGTGATAACCTCTAAATTCCGAGCGGAAAGAACAAAGCGATTAGCCTCAGCTAGGATACGACTAGCACTTTTGAATGTACTAGCGTTATCACTGTACATGTGCACAGGATGACCTCTTCTCGAGCCAAAACGTTCAAAGGCCGCAATGAATTGAGAGGAAGATAGATTTTCGACAATTTCTAAATGCGAAGCTTTCGTGGAATGGCATATAAATACAGCAATCCAAGTCTTCTGAGACATTTTTGATATCGTGAGAGACGGCCTTGTCAAAATTGGGCCACAATAATCTAAGGATGTGTGAGCCCATGGCCGAGAAGGATTTACGCGGCTAGAGGGCAATGAACCCATAATCTGCCCAACAGGAGCTGCGCGCCAGCGCCTGCAAGTCAGAGAAGCATTGATTATTTTTTTTGCTACCCGTCGTAGGGAGGGAATCCAATACTGCTGGCGCACACATCCCATCATCAGTGCTAAGCCCGCATGTAGAAATGCGAGGTGTATCATTTCTATGAAAAGGACAGTAAATTTGTGGTTAGGCGGAAGTATAATAGGATGCTTGTTTAACCTCTCCACCTGAGAATTCATTAAACGGCCACTCACCCGCAAAAGCCCATCAGGGCCTAGATAAGGATTCAAGCTAAGGAGAGATGACTTGGGAGGCAATCCCTTTTCTTTTGAAAGTGCCTTATATTCAAGGGGGTATATGTCTTGTTGAATGAGCCTTATGATAACCACTGTGGCTTCTCTCAATTCAAGCGGTGACAACCAACCCCTTCTCCTCATCTGAGCCGAAGCAGGGTCAATGCGAGCAACAATTGCAGCTCGTATATTGTTAATGAACCTTAAGCATAGCGCTAACATCCTTATCAATTTGTGATATTTTGAATATCTGCTAAGCAGCACTTGAACAAATGAATTTTGGGTTTCACCTACATCTGAAGAGGGCATACTTGTTTGGTATGCAGTGAACATACAACAGAGAGCATCTACCTTACCATTATCCGCTACCTCAGCATCGACAAAAGGCTTGGCCCACATTGACACTGGCTGCTTCAACCACGGCGGTCCTAAAAACCAGAGGGTACTGTGTTGCAGTGCCTGGGGGGAGACACCACGGGTTAGCAGATCAGCGGGATTCTGTCTCGAGCTTACATGGCGCCAACAAGATAGTGGATAGGGTGCCACTATCTTTGAAACTCTTTGCTCAGTGAAAGCATCCAATTTATGATTGCTTTTCACCAACCAGTGCAAAACAATAGAACTATCTGAAAAAAGATACACTTGATTAATTGAACACACAATTTCCAATGCTCTTATTACCTTCCTGGTCAATTCTACCAATAACAATGCACTACACAACTCCAAGCGAGGAATAGTAGACCCTGCCAGGGGAGCAAGTCTTGATTTAGAGCACAAGTGGCTATGCGCAACGGATGCAGAATCATGATTAACTAAGTATAATGCAGCTCCGTACGCCTTATGAGAGGCATCACAGAATCCTACCAGACAAGAGGGAAGGTGACCCTGGGGTAACACCTTGCGTGGGAATATAATTGATGGCTGTAAAACAATCTCATTAACCAAAGACTGCCAACAACAAGTGAGATCAGAATCAAGAGGAGTATCCCAATGCAACTGTAAAGACCACAATGTTTGCAGAAAAAGCTTCAACTTTACCAGGAAAGGATTCACAAAACCTAATGGGTCATAACTAGAGGCTATTAAGTGCAACACAACCCTTTTTGTGATACACGGGAGGTTGAAAGTGTTTGGATCGGAGTGTTTGCTGTATGTAATGCAAAGTGTGTCTTTATCAGTGTTCCAAGTCAAACCCAATATTCTGTGTGTATTGTCTGAGGCCAGAGGCGTGGAAGAGTATTGTGTGTGTGTGGTATTGAGAGTGGCCAGAAACAATGAAGAATTGCTATTAACCTTTCTCAAATTTAAATGAGCTCCCTTTAGCACTTTTACAGTCCTTTGAAATAACGATGCTGCCTTCTCAGCACTGTCACTCCCAAACAGTAAGTCATCTACATAAAATCCCTGCTTGATGGCTGAAGCCACTTCAGGATCAATTTCATTTATTTCCTCAGCCAACTTGTTGAGACACCTTGTACTCAGAAATGCGGATGGGGCCATACCATAAGTAACGGTTTGCAAAGTAAAAATTTTAATAGGGTCGTGAGGGTTCTCTCTCCACAAAATTCTCTGAAATTTAGTATCAGCATCATGCACCCGAACCATTCTATACATTTTCTCAATGTCTGCTGTGAAACAAACATTAAACAATCGAAATCTAAGCATGATGTCAATAAGCTCTGATTGCACGTTAGGGCCAGCGTAGAGTAGGTCGTTTAAACTTAACCCAGAAGAAGATTTGGCACTACAATTGAAGACCACGCGTATTGGTGTAGTAGGGGAATGTGGATTCAACACACAAAAATGAGGTATAAAGTAGAAAGGAGGTGCTATCTTGCTGACACATTCAACTGCATGCCCCAATTCAATGTATTCTCTCATGAACTTGACATAATTATGCCTTAATTCTCCATCTTTAGAAAATGTTTTCTAAAGCAAGCAAAAACTGTTTGGCCACAAAATGTGAATTCCCCAATAAACGTGGAGAACGTTTAAAAGGCAAAGATACACAAAATTGCCCATTCTCCAACCTAAAGGTGTCATCATTAAATTTTTTTTCACAAGGATGCTCCAAGTGTGAGAAGTTTTCATCACGAGAAGAGAAAATCCTCTCAGAATTCCAAACATTCTCATAATCATTGACCAAGGAGGGAGAGTGTGCAGTTAAGAAAAAGCACTGATCTGGGGGTGCCGCACTTGGCAACAGTGTGGGCAATCGATCCCCCGCAATGACATTACCAAACTTTGTATCAAGAATAAAAACTTTTGAACAATGGCTGCTCTTTTTAGTGTTAAGCACCTGAAAAAATAAGGAAGAGCTTAATAAAATATCTAATTTTTTAGGAATAAAGAATTGGTCATCAGCCAGTTTTAGGTCAGCAGGCAGCTTCAGGGCAGCTAAATTAATGTTCCTCCGCGGGCTGGCTTTGGAAATAGCAGGGACCACTAAACATTCTATTGCCCTTTTCCACCTACAACACCGCGAGGAGATTAACACATGAACTCTAGCATTTGAACCAGAAGTAAGAGCATTAACAGAATGAATAGTAGCATTATGCCTAATTCTTTTGAGACGGAGGGCCTGTACCAGTGATTCAGTTATCAAGGAAACTTCACTACCAGAATCAAGTAATGCCCTGGCTGGCAGGGTTTGGCCCAATTCATTTGTTGCATTAACAATGGCTGTGGGAAGGAGAGAACCAATATTAAATGTCTGGCTAAGAACCAAGTGTGATAATGTGGAAACCTTAGTATCGTGTGGTTGTTTTGCAGTAATCTGGGTGGTAGATGCTAGTCCAGCAGAGGTGTTGGGCACACTAGAACAATGAGGTGATGCCAGATTATGGACATTTTGTGTTGCTTTTTGTGTAGAAAATTTATGAAGCATTGAGTGGTGGTTCTTACCACAAATTTTACAAATTTGCTGTGAGAAATGATGAGAAGGACCCTTCCTTCGAAGACAGTTGTAGCAGAGTTGATGAGAAGAGACAAAATCCCATCTCTGCTGGACAGCCAGGGTACGAAAACGAGGACAGGCGAAAAGTGGGTGCTCTCCAGAACTGCAGGCAATGCAGGCTTGAGCTGATGACCCCTCTTCCACCTGAAACACCTGTTTGGCAGGTGATGATTGTGTAGGGCGCTTAGATTTACTAACTGAAACAGAATTCACATCAGGATTAGCAAGAGGGGCAATGTCTAGGGCTCTTGCCCGGAGTGAAAGAAAATCTAAAACATTTTGCAATGGAACAATATCATTTTTTGCTTTAGCAAGGAAAAATGCTTCCCTTGTTTTGTTATCCAACTTACTGAGCACTAAAAATTGTAATATTATCTCAGCCATAGGGACTGTAGTGGGAACTGCTGACATAGATAGCCAGTGAGAAGTTACCACATTGTGCAATTCTCTTAAGGAGGAGGCATCACCAATTTTGAGGGAAGGAAAGGAGAAGAGAGCATGAATGTGCTCTTCTAAAATTTTTGATTTATCATCATAACGATATCTTAATAAAGCCCAGGCCTCTTGAAAGGATCTGTCTGATACTGTGAGCACAGAAATCAACTTCAGAGGTTCGGCCTCGAGACTACTCATTAAATGCACCAACTTTTGCGAGTCCGGTATCTGTACCTGATTAATGACTAATTGAGTAAACAAATCACGAAAACGTTGCCAATTTCTGTACCTTCCATCAAATTTTGGAATTTTAATGCTCGGTAGCGAGGCATGATGACACGCCGAGGCAACAGTAGGAGGCTTTTCAAAGGGCTCGTATTTCTCATTCAATAGCTGTTTAACTGCCAAGTAAGCATTTTCACATTGCGAAAAATTTTGTTCATGAATCGTGGCAAAGAACTCTGTGGAGCTGATCGCATCGATTTTAAGAGCCTCGATTTCCTTCCAAACCTCATCTAACCTGTCTCGCAAGCACGCGAGACTTGCTACCGTTGCTGGTTGCAAAGCTTTCAAATTACTTTCAATTCGTGAAATCTCCCAAATGGCAAGACTCCACCTTTGTGACAATCTTAATTCAACTGCACCGGGCTCCTTAACCCGTGCTTTGGACTCAGACATGGTTAAATAAGCTTGCTTAATAATGAAAAGAACTGAAATAATTCACAATAGCATTTAAAGGGTATCAAATTTCATACGCGAAAAACCATCTAAAAATTTAAGTACAGACATGTATTAGTTAACTGGAAGTCAACACCACTTTCATAAGCAAAATGAGCTATGTAACTATCGTCAAAATGCATTTAACCCTACAAACTGAGAACCTGAAGATCAGGGACGTGAAATATGAGGTTATGAATTCTGCATAAGATTTGCAGGAATTGGAAAGGCATAACCAAGAACATGCTTTTAATTTGCACCATACAAACCGCATAAAACAAAGCGCACATAACACAAGTAAATGTTAATAACAGCACTGCTAATGATTCTACTGTAATTCTGTTTTTGTTATTCAGGAAGGCCCGCGTTACGCGTGGACCACGACTACACGGCACTTCGTGGCGTGTACAAGCCCTCGCGCAGTCAGTGTTACCAACGAACGAACGAAATATTCGTTCCCGGGTTTCAAGGCACCATAAAATGTCAAAGAGTACAAAACAAACTAACAATTTCACAAAACTCTTGCAATGTTGTGAAAAATACAAATGAAAGGCACACACTGACTAAGCGATGCTACCTGACTAACACAGCAAGAAAAACCAAATTAATGTAACATTGCAGAATGTATTGAAAGGTTACGAGGCACACATGGCTGGATTTTCCAACCCAGTCCACTCTCACAGCGCCACAGCTCCTCCAAATTACACAGCTGTCTAGTAGAGGGTCTCAAATGCAGATATCAAGAAAATGCCTTTCACCACCGTGGATGCTTCACGCTCGAGGTCCACCATAGCCCTTTCCGCTTGGTACACACTCCACCAGCCAATATCTCCCGCTGTCCACCCAGGCTCTGGCTCCGCCCCGGGTTCAGACCCCTGGCAGGGCGCAGGGGGGGCGGGCAGCCGGCTAGCCGGCGGAGGGGCGGACGTAGGCGGGGGCAGATACGGGCGGCGACGGCGTGATGGTGGTGGTAGCGGCGGTGACGGTTGGTGATGTCGACATGACGTCATCGGTGTCGGCGCCGAGGGTAGCTGGTTGCAACCTGGCCGGGCGGCGGGAGAACCGCCACACGCATCGAGGCGCGGGGAAACAATGATCAATTAATGTCTTAATTCAATCATTAATTGATTGTTGATTGATTTTTTTTAAGTGGGACGCGCGAACTTTGGAGTTGGCGCCCCCATGACACCCTGGTGTAGCATGGAACTCCCATAATTTAGCGGGAGTATCACAAAGAGTGCCCAGGTGGGCGGAAGTCGCAGGAACTTGTCCGCACCGACCAAAATGTGCTAACAGGACCCCCCTTGTTGGACTCCATGGTGGGGAGCACGGAGATGAATTTATATCCATCTAATGGATACTCAACAACCCCCCCTGCCCTCTTCTGCAAGGAAGACGAGATGTGACAGAACAGTTGATCTAAATAGCTTCTTCCTCCGGGAAGAAGATAAACCAAGAAAGCATCGGTTTCTCTTGATGTCTTGCTCTGAAACTGAGAAAACTTTTAAAGGTGTTAGTGCGGTCCGCCTTGCGCGGCTTGAGGAGAATTTTGGAAAGCTTCAAGCGGTCGTGCGACAGAGAAATGGTACCATTCTCTTTGAAGCGCGCACCGACGAACAAATAGACAAAATTTTAAAAACTAAGCAAATTGCCGGCCTCCAAGTGGAAGTGACCACTCACCCTACCCTTAACCTATGCAAGGGAGTGGTCAACCGTGAAGACTTTACGTCTGAAAACGAGGGTGAACTTCTTTCCTTTTTCAAGAGCTACGGTGTAACGGAGGTGTATAGGATCAAGAGACAGATCAAGAGAAAGGAGAATGGGACTTCCATCCTGATCCTGACGTTTAATCTCCCTTCTCTCCCAGAGTACGTTAGCTGTGGTTAGTATAACCTTCGCGTGCGGCAGTATGTGCCGAACCCCTTGCACTGCTTTAAGTGTCAGAGGTTCGGTCATACTCAACAAAGGTGCATGGCCGTAAGCCCTGCTTGCGCAAAGTGCGGTAATTCCGCGCATGATCCCAACCCTTGTTCATCACCAGCCCGTTGTGTAAATTGTGAAGGAGACCATGCGGCCAACTCTAACTAGTGCCCCACATATCTGAGAGAGGGAGATTCAAAGGATTAGGGTGACGGAGAAGGTATCTTTTCCGGAAGCGAAACGCCGAAACCTGGTGAAGAACCCTGTGGATCTCAGGCGTTCTTTCTCTAGCACTCTGGCGAACACGGTCAAAGCGACGAATATTCAGTCTTCCCCTTCTACTCCCCCAGTAGCGAACTTCTGTTGCCAGGTATCCCCAGTGGACTTCCCTGAGGAGACATCGCCTCTGCAAGGTGGGAAAATAATAATTCCTACAAAATACAAAACACCACCCAAGAAGGAAAAACAAAGACAGAATAAGAATCAACTTCCCAGGCGCGCAAGAAGGCTGATGTTACACGGCCTTCTGGCCTGGACAAAAAAATGTTGATAGATCCTCCAAACTTCGACCACCTACCCCGACTCTTGAGACTCGCTCTGAGCGATCTATAAGCCTGTCCAGCAGTAGTCAGGATGAGTCTGCCTCGGAAGACACTCGTTCCTTCGGACGGCAGAGGCGGAAAAAAGAAAAGAAGAAAACTTCTTAACTTAAACAACGGCTCTCCTATCCTGGAATCTGAACGGATTTTCTCTCCGAAGGGGCGAACTAAAACAACTACCATGGCTCTAATGTCATGGAACGCAAATGGTTTCTCCTCGCGATGGGAGACCTTAAACTCTTGTTGTCCCGTCACAATCCTCTGGTGATTTGTCTTCAAGAGACTCACCTTACCCCACTTCGTCCTGTATCTTTTCGGGGACTTTCTTCGTACAGATTTGATGTGGATGATGGTCTCCGCGCTTCACGGTGCAGTTGGCGGAGTTGCTTCACTGATGCATGATTCGCTGCTATCTACAGAGGTAACTATTCAGACTGACTTTCAAACAGTGTGTGTGCAGGTGCACCTCCCATCCCTCACACTTACTGTGTGCAACATCTATATCCCTCCAGGTCTGACTATATCAGCAGACGAACTCTTAGGGTTGATAAATCAACTGCCTTCTCCATTTATGATAGTCGGCGATGTGAATGCCCACAGTCCTCTCTGGGGCTCTTCCCGCTCGTGTCCGAGAGGCAGTATCTTTGAATCAGTAATAGACACAGCGGATTTGGTTATTCTGAACTCTGGTGAAGCAACTCATTTTGCCGTCGCCACAAACTCGAGCTCGTGTATCGATTTAGTTCTTTGCAGCCCTTCTCTTTCAATCGACCTGCAATGGTCCATACTAGACGTAAACGGTAGCGACCACTATCCCATTATCGTCCACATTGATAGACTTGCGCGTGGTTTAGCGTGCCCCCATCAATGGTGTGTCCTTCATGTTGACTGGCCGACATTTCCAAGCGAATGTGAATCTATCAGAGGGTGAATTTGTTTGTGTGGAGGATATGGCAGATCATTTTAACACTGCAATATTGCAAGCTGCGGGCACTGCAATCCCCAAGTCGACCTCCAAATACTCTGGAATGGGCGCAAATCTCCACAGTAGTCGAAGCGCCCTCTAAACCCTATTCAATCAACCCACGTCGACCGGTAATTCGCGACACCCCTTCGTCCCGTGGTGGAACTTGGATTGCTCAAGGGCTTTTGGTGCTCGGAAGAAAGCGTTGGCTCGATTTAAACATTATCCAACCGCGGATAACCTTATTGATTACAAGAGGTGCAGATCTAAGGCGAGGAGAACCATATTAGAAAGCAAGAATGCATCATAGAAGGAATACGTGTCCTCCTTGAATTGCCACACGCCACCACGTCTAGTATGGAGGAAGGTGCGTCAAATTAAAGGGTATCCTTCCTCATACTCAGTGCCAGGTCTTAGAAAAAATGGTCAGATAATCACAGATCGAGACGCCGTTGTAGAGGAACTTGCCACTCACTATGAGAAGATGTCGAGTTCGGCAAACTAGTCTCTAAACTTCCATTCGTTTAAAGAAAGAATGGGAAATCGCGCTTTGGATTTTTCGTGCAGAGCACATGAGGATTATAATACCCTTTTCTCTATGTATGAAATGCCTTCTGCTCTGAAGCTTGCCAAAAGAACCACTCCAGGTCCAGATGAAATCCACAACTTAATGTTGCAACATCTTCCCGAAGCGGCCATGGAATTTCTTCTCCGGCTCTATAACCGTATCTGGGAAGAGCATACTATTCCTACCATGTGGCGAGAAGCTATCATCGTCCCAGTTCCCAAAGTAGGGAAAGATCGATCACTGCCATCAAGTTATCGACCTATTTCCCTCACAAGTTGTGTATGCAAAGTGCTGGAACGCATGGTGAATCAGCGTCTAGCCTGGACCTTGGAGCATAAAAATCTGTTGACGCCAATCCAAAGGGGGTTTAGACGAAACCGGTCTACCTTGGACCACCTCGTTTCGCTGGCAACAGCTATCTCTACATCGTTTGTCTTGAAATAACATCTAGTGGCTATAGTATTTGATATAGAAAAGGCCTACGACACCACCTGGAGGTACGGCATTCTGCAAACCCTGCACTCTTGGGGATTTAGGGGGAAGCTTCCGCTATTCCTCCAAAACTTCCTTTTGAATAGGTCCTTCCGTGTTCGTGTGGGTGATAGACTTTCTCGTAATCACCCCCTTGAAAATGGTATCCCCAAAGGATCAGTTCTGAGTGTCACTGTGTTTGCCATCGCCATCAATGGTATAGCGTCGACTCTAGGAGAACCTGTTAAGGCATCGTTATTTGTGGATGACTTTGCCATCTTCTGTTCCTCCAGCAGCATCAGTGTGATCCAGAGACAACTCCAAATGGTGCTCAACAAGCTCCACGAATGGAGTACGTCAACAGACTTTATTTTCTCTTCTACTAAATGTATCGGTTTGCATTTCTGTAGGATATACCATACCAGTCCTTCACTTGGGAGGAAACCCGCTTCCATTTGCAGAATCTGCGAGGTTCCTGGGGCTTACATTTGACAAGTCTCTCACCTGGCGCGCTCACACCCGTGGACTACAAACCAGATGTGTCTCTCCCCTTAATCTTCTCCGAATGTTGAATGGTACATCATGGGGTGCCGACCGCACTACCCTATTGCGGCTGTATAGATCACTCATCCGCTCAGTTTTGGACTACGGTAGTGAAGTGTATGGCTCGCAGCTCCCTCCACTCTGCCACCCATCAATAGTATACACCACGCGGTTATCCGTCTAGCAACAGGCGCATACCGTACCAGCCGTATTGAGTGCCTTCTAGCCGAGGCTGGCGAGCCTTCCTTAAAACGAAGGCGGGATATTGTATTAGCATCTTACGGAGCTAAAGTATCAGGACTCTCTAACCATCCTTGCCGCCAAATAATTATCCATCCTGAATATGAAACATCATATATTCTTCGAACATCGCTGCCTCAGCCTCCAGGTATTCGATTGCAAAATCTTCTGTGGGACCTTAATGTTGATCTTCCGACACCCGTGAAACCCCCAAGTCACCCCATTCCTCCATCGAAACTTCTCCGCCCGAATATTGACCTCAGACTATCCAACTTACCTAAACAAACGACTAGTCCTCTTGCTTACCAGAATCATTTTCAGGAAATGAGGGCAGCCTATTCAGATCATGTATTCCTATATACAGACGGCTCATCGTGCAATGACGCGGTGGCCTGTAGTTTTTACTGTATCAGGGTCACAAAATCATATCGGCTACATTCTCAGTGCAGTACCTTCACTGCTGAAATGTATGCAATTATTGAAGCCCTAAAATACATCGAGTCAACGACCTTACGCCAAGTAGTTCTCTGTTCCGATTCTCGTAGCTCGTTACAAGTTCTCTCCCGTTCTTCCTCAGACTACCTGACGGAATCTATTCAAAACATCATTCATCGCCTTCTGTCTCGCCACTACGATCTAATACTGAGTTGGGTCCCAGGCCATGTGGGAATCATAGGGAACGAGTTGGCTGACCTGGCGGCAAAATCGGCAACGGTGAATAGTCATGTTGACATTCTTTTCGTACCATCGTCCGATGTTAAAGCTTCTTTAAAAAACGACTCATCTTTAGAGCGTGGCAAACAGAGTGGCACAATACCATCTTTAAACTAAGCGTAATAAAGGATTCTGTTAGTCCCTGGCGCTCCTCATCCCGACCTTCTAGGCGCGAGGAAGTTATTTTAACCCGTCTGCGTATCGGACACTGTCACTTCTCCCACAGTTTCCTTCGAGGAGAATCTCCTCCTACCTGTGACTCATGCAGGACGGCTCTCTCTGTGGAACACGTCCTCCTGCATTGTTTGAGATTTGATGGCAGCCGACGTAGACATGCTCTGGGGAAATCTCTACGAGAGGTGCTCGGAGATGACGATTCCGCGCTCTCAAAGCTCTTTTGTTTTTTGAGAGAAAGCGGAATATACAATTTTATATGACATAGGGGCATCTTGTACTGGCCCCAAATTTTTCGGTTTTTAAATTTGTTTTGTGTGCTTAAATATTTTATGTTTAATTGAAGTCTTCTTGTTTAGGGTATACATGTGCTTTTAAATTAGTAGACAAGTGCACCAACACTTTTATTAGAACTAATATATTTGTTTTAGAACACTTTGACATGGGCACCAATGACCCTAGTAGTTGAAGCGCCCTTTAAACCTAAACAAACAAACCAACAAACAATCTCGAACTTATTTGGAATGATCAGCTGATCTTTCTCCTTTTTTAATGTTTCTACTCAGTGAAGAGCAACGATTGCAAAAACACTTCAATATAACTAGAATCTTCTTAACTACCTTTAAAGGTCATAAACATATCTGCTTCAGAGATGCTATCGTTGGTTTTGTCAGATTCTCATAACTATGAGAAAGATGTTGAAATGTACAAACATTAAAATGCAAATCTTTAAAGGTGGTACTGCTGATACTGTTTTTTGTTATGAATTGTATGTTGGTACTTGCAACGAATAAAAATAAGAACATGGCTTTGTTCGTTGTGTGTAAAAAACGGTGTTGTCTTAATATTATTGTGCAACCAGGTAATAGAAAACCTAAATATCAGGACAGGTTATGGAAGACGGCGCCAAATACTTCTGGTAATATTGTTTAATTCTACAAAACATTAAGAAACGAATATTAAGAATTCGCTACAAGTGGTTCCAGAACAAGAAGAATCTTGGCATCAGAAGATACTGAATTGAACAATGTGACAAAACTTAAAAACTCCGACTCCTTACAGCTTTGGGACTTTGAGATACTGATTTTGTACAAAGCAAAGCAGGTATGAGAAGTCTGCTAAACTATTGGGTGAGTGTGACAGTGATGAACATAAACCACTAGTGGTTCTACAACAGCACATACATTCCCATACTATTGGACGTAGATATGTAGAATTGAAATATTGCACGTTCTGCCCTACTAACATCTTGACAATTATTTGAAAACGTCCCATGCAACGAGATGCGATCAACCACGGTGTAAGATATAGGTGTGTTAACTAGCTGCCTTTGTAACAAATTTTATGAAGCCAGTTTGAGGCTAGTTCCTCGCTTCTCCGTATGGTGCGCACGATCGGTTTGGGACGAGGTGTAAGATATACATCTTAAGACGACATCTAAAACTGTGGCTGTTACACATTACACGACCAATCATGACCTTGCCCAAATGAGACCCAAAGATCGCAGCACTTATATGCGAGAACTGTGACAACTAGCCTCCCATTAGCTTCAGTTTTAGACTGGGACATATCTTACAGTGCGGATAACTATTTCCATCGCAGTGTTGTCAAAACTATGTCAATTCCACTACTCCATAAAAATATAATTCAAAAGTTTTGTAAACTCGTATTCGAAAAAGAAGTCTGATACCATACAGATCTATCAAGTCACAACAATGACATAATTCACAGAAATTTGCTACAGCAGAACGGAATTCAATTGTTGCGTTCCCTGCATTGTTGATACTCCCTTAACACTAGGACCCCTCTAACGCCCAGAGGGGTCAATTTGACCCCTGCTATATAAATTTAATATTAGTCATTATTATTTTAAAAATTAAATATACTTATTATATTTTAATGTTTGCACATTGCTTACATGTAAATTAAGTGTACAGGAATGTATATGAATACTGAAAGAAGTACAAATAACATGATCACATTTGAACAAAACCTGTTCATCTTGTAAATAAGTGTCTATCGAAAACAAACAAATGGAAGTAATTGGCCAGTTTACTTAATTTTAAATGAATATATCCTTGAAAGTATTCATTTTTATTTAAGTTCTGAATAGTTAATCCTTTTACACAATTGACACATTTGTATTGAAGTTTCTTTGTGCTTTTTCACCAAATCATTTTCTTACTTACAATGCATTTAGAGCTAGGTTTATTATGTTTGCAGAATTTAAGTATTTGAAATTTCCTCCGTCTTGGTGTCATTTCCCCCTTGATTTCATCACCATTGCCTTCATTATCATATGTTGTCCTAGGATGTGAGTGACTCTTCAAGAACTTAAATCGTGTTTCTTCTGCAAGTTGCTGAAGAAATTCTTATTTTATCTCTCTTCTTTTTTAATTTTTCCCCCAGAAATGGACCTGAATAATACACCGAGATTTCCTCCAGTTAGGTCAAGGATATTGTAAAACGAGTATACAGGCCATCTTCTTGAAGAAGCCTTGACAGAATACTGCCTGACTATTTTGATCACTATGTCTACCCCAAATTTTGTCTTGTAATAACTAATAGTTTCAGGAATTCTTTCGTGATCTGTATCTACAGCAGCAGTGGGATGGAGAGAACTCATTACCAGGACATTTTGTGCTTTTTTCCTTCATAAATTGTTAGGACAAAATGAATGTTTCAAAATTTTTGTTGAACGGATAGGGGCCTATGAAGTCTTCACTGCAGATAGTATTTCCCTTCTCGTTCTATTCACAGTTCCCATGATGGAGATTGATTTCGCTTTCAATTTTTCGGCAGGATGGAGGTAAGTGCAATAATTATCTGTATCGCCATTTCTGCATTTAGAAAGAAGTGGGACGCAGCTCTACATTTTGAGAAACTTTTTGGGACCTTGCATTATCCCTACCAAGATGAGAAACAATTGAGAACGTACTTGGTATCAACATCTACTACTAACCTATATTTTTGCCCATACAAGGTTTTGAAGCTATGAATTGTTACTATAGAAGTGTACTAAGAGTTAATACAATTATAGTTATAATAAATTAATTATTATACAATTATAATACATAATAGACTGTGAATTTTCATTTTCAACATCTGAAGAATCCGTATCATTACCATTCGATAATGCCTCTACTACATCTCTAGTTGTTTGTGGTCAAAACTCATCTGAGTCATCAGAAAAAAGTTCACCTCCATCTGAATTATCACAAAAACTCTTAGTAGCTCTGAAAGAAACTCTTCTTCCTGTAAATATCGTTTCCGATAAATTTCCAGCTTCACATCCTAATCATTTATACATAAATGAGTTTTGGAAGTGAATGACAAAATAACTTTTATATCCATTGTTGTTTGTATTTGTACTCATTGTTGTTGGTTATTATGACCAATGCTATATTATGATGTAAATTATGTAAAAAATTTCATTGTTGAGTCATATTAACTTCAATAGTCATTACCGTCAAGGGGTCAATATGACCCCTCTGGGCGTTAAAGGTAAAAGCTTATATAACTGAAATTGTACTATAGGAAAAGTTCAAATATTTTAAATAATGAATGTTCCTCCAAAATGAATAAGTCATAACAGTAAGTCTTCCATGAACCGTCCTATGACAAGCAGATACGATTTCAAAACAGAAAAGTGTCAATTTGATCCCTCTGGGCGTTCTAGTGTTAAAGAGCTAACAATTTTTATTTCCAATATTTGAAAAGAAATATTTTCTTTAAAGGTTAATTTGTACATGTATAACAACAGGTCGAATGTAAAAAGAAACAAAAAAAAAAATAATTGCAAATTCTAATTTACGACGCATCCGGCTGTCTGAAGTGCAGTAAATTTGCAGCGGGTATTATGTTTGTCATGAAATTATAGAAAAACTACTCATATTTTCTACAAATTAAGTATGACCTTATTTGAAGATGCAGTTTTGATAAATATTGAGAAAACCAGCTGCCATCTATCGCATGCCATATAGGCAACCCTCATTGCACCTGTGAATTCTGAGCTACTTACGAGGTTTCAATTAAACATTACAATTCCTCAGCCTCGAACATGACCAGTCTCATCGAGACTACGAGTCAATGACACACATTACAATAGACCACCGAGTTCCATTCGGTACGGGCCCTTGTGTAGTCGTTTGCTTGCCACTATGGCAAGTCTTCAAATGTCCTTGCAATCTATGCGGGGCCTCCAAATATGCAGACAGCTTCAATGGCGAGAGTGCCAGGCTGCACGCCCAACTGACGAGACTTCAAACCAGCCCACCGCCTCGTGATGAGCCTAGGCAACCCCCCTCGTGCTACTGACAAGCAGGTAAAAAAACTACAGCTGCAACACAAACAATAGCATTAATAAAGGTATTCATGAACAAAGTGGCTGGCCCGAGAGGCACACAGCCCAAGTTTGCTGAGGAAAGAAAACACAATAAGTCAATCACAGTGCATGAGTACAAACTTTAACAATAAACATTGAGCATTATAACAACAAATGTGCCACTTGGCAATCAATAAACCTTGTGCAAACCAGATTCATGAGATTTCAGCAATACCAATATTGCCTGGCGCTCGACTTACCAGTTACTAAAATAAACATAGATTAACAAATTTAGAAAAACCTATGTAACTGACCCGTGGACACAGGCTTTAAAACAAACCACTGTTACCAGACGCTAGTTTAACGACTTAACTAGGTTGGACTATATTGCGCACCACATCAGAACTAGTGGTACAGAATGGCACAGACTTTCCCGTATTAATTTTTCTATTTTCTTGGATCTTTGCTAGCTATTCGGAATTGCCACAAACTCTTTCTTGCCAGCTGTCATCTATCACCGACAAAAGTACATTTTTTTGTCATTTTCTGAATTTTTCGGTTTCCTATTAGTAGAACGGAAACATTAGTTTTAGAATATTAAAGAACACAGAAACCTAGCCGTAAATGGCAATTTTCTTTTAAAAATTATGTGCCGTTTAAGAGAAAATGGCGTTTTAGCACATCTAAAAATGCGAAATTTGAAGCTCATTTTCACAGAAAATGATTGAGTTTTCAAAATAATTTATAGTTATTTGAAGCACTTACACTCACAAATATAATAATCTTTACAAATTGCTGGTAATGTGCATATTAAAGATGTGAGAGATCTTTCAAAACAATTACAATTATGTAATTTTTGAAAAAACAAAAAAATAACTCAAAATAAACTTTACGCTATACTAAAGAGTGTAATTAGCACTATCCGTTACAAAAGTTTCAAGAAACAATTGGCAGCCATATACGAGAAAATGGCGTTTGAGCATTTTTGAAAATGCCGAAATTTGAGCTACTTTTCACAGAAAACGTTGTGTTTTCGAGAAACTTTACTTGACATTATTTAAAGCATATATACTCGTAAATATAATAATGTGAAAAAATCGCCGATAGTGTAAATATTAACGCCGTGAGAGACAAGTAAAAAAGTATACATTTTTGTAATTTTTAAAAAAACCAACCGATAGACCAAAATGGCTTTTATGTCATTGATAGAGTACAATTACCACTATCCCTACCAAATGTTTAAAGAAAAAATTTGGAGCCGTTTTTGAGAAAATCTTGTTTTTGTAATTTTTTAAAATTGCACATATTGCTCGGAATATTGCACGAAAACTACCAAAATTGTGAAAAACATTTACATGACCTTTATTAAAGAACTCAATATGCAGAACAAATTTTATTTGAAAAAAAATCTTTGTCTTCAATTTTGTAGTTGGAGAAAGACGCCGAAAAAAAGTCAAACTTTCACAATTTTCGAAAATTCAGAGCTGTACGTGAAAATCGGATCTATGCCATGTTAAAAAGTCTATTTTCCTCTATTCATACAAGAAATTTAAAGAAAAAATTTGGAGCCGTTTTTGAGAAAATGTTGAAAATCCCCGGGAGGCTTCATATAAAGTACCCCCAAATTTTGAAGAATCTTTTTCAAAATCTCAAAGCTTTGACTAGAACCAGATCGACCTGGGAATATCCATTTTGGAAGAAATCGTACGTATGGTTTAGGCGCTAGCAGTGTTGACGGACGGACGTTTTCCTTTCAATTGGGTTTTCGGTATCAAGGACCTAGAAAAGAGGGTTTCTGGCTACACCACGTGTTAGGGGATTTTTTTTCCTTAATTTAGCAACTGGTTTTATCCACTTATTCGTTTTCACGGCCCGGCAATTAATTTTTTTCCGCCGAAAATTGGCCGCATCGTGCAGCATTACATAACTTTCCCTATACTACGGGCCGGTTGCATAAAGCTTTCCATACGGGTTCCATAGCAATGGGTTCTACAAAATGTATAGGCTCCACAGGCCGTTCACCGTTGCATAAAGCAAATGTATGGAATCTATAACTATAGGTCCTATAAGTACATCAAAATGCCACCACTAGATAGCGACACAGTCGATATTTGAATAGTGCGTATTCTGTGTTTCGTTTTGCACGTTCTTAGTGTGTGCTGAGCTCTGTTGAGGTGGTTTTGGCAAGGAGGTTATAATACATGGAGGCGGCATGGCCGACCTTTCCCATTGCGGAAAATGAAGCCAGCCCCTTGCAAGCTCGGTTAGGCTACCCGCTTTGCAATTAGCCCAAAAAGCCTTAAGTCTACCATTCCACCCATGTATTTTATTTATTCATATTTTAATATTTCCGTAAGAAAGATGTTTTATATATAATTATTTGCAATTAACAGACAGAAATACTCAGATAATGAAGAAAAACTGACCTGGAAAATATATTAAACCTCCCCAAAATTCATTGTCAGAAGAAATATTTTTGAAAATGGTTCATTAATTGTGTAAAGCTGATACGAATTTCATTTATGTACACCTTAAAAAAAGGGGGGGAACACAGTCTGAGTACAACAGCTTTTAGAAGGTTCAACAAGCAAGGAGTTAAAACTAATGTCACGTAAATTGATGTGAAAACTGCTAATCATGTTCCAAATTTGACATAAAGTAATGAAAATTGTAAATTTGGAAGGAGCCTGATTATCTAAAAATTCTGGAACGAAGTGGTAACAAATTGCCTGAACAAACCCAATAATAAATTTACATTCCAATTGCCTTGCACAGAAGTATTTAAGGCTTTAATAATGGAACTGAGGAAAAATCTATGGACCAGAACAAAATTTGAAATATGTTCAACTTTAGTTTTTCTGAAGCCAAATCAATTTGAAAATGTTTTCAAAACAAATATTTTTCTAATGCAAATTCAATATTGTATTCATAAAAACAAATATGTATAATTAATATAACCTTTCTTACAGGAACTCAAAGGGATTCAAGGAATTCAAAGAGGGAACACATTTAATTTTTTTGTAATCAACCTTTTTTGTAAAAGGTAATCAGATAATACAAATTTTTTTCAGATGTACAATTTTACTTATTTTAATGTTTACAATTGTGACATTACTATTAAATAACGCAAAATAATTTTACAATGTAGGGGCGAGAATGTAAACAGTTTTAACACAAAAACTCTCATTGCCAGACCAGGTAAAAAAGTGGGTAAATCTTGTTCTTATTTATAGTAAATGTCTTCCTTGGATAGTATTAAGAATGCTTGATAGAACAGTGCAGGTCTCATTTTTGTTGAAATCCCTGATTTTTTGAAAATTTCATTAAATTTTAATTGTTTCTGAAGTCTTCCTACAATTCCAATATTGAAAATAGTTTTTTGTTTGTTTGTTTTTTTAATGAAATATGATATTTAAAGACAGATCTTGAAATAAGGTCATGTACATACGTATTTTATGAAAATATGAGTAGTCTGCAAAATTTTGCATGAAATTTACAATATTTTTAAACATTTTTTTTCATAAAAATTACTGCAAATTTTTCTTAAAATTTTCATGTGTTTATGAAAAGACTGCAAAAAACTAGAACAAAAAGCAAACAAAAATAATGCTAGTCTCCTTTCCAGCTCGCTCTCTGTACATTTTAAAAATTGCCAATTTAGAAATAACGCGAGAACATAAATTCTGTTGTAGCACAACTAGCTTGTATTTACACTTGTCAGAGTAGATCAAAATCTTCACATTTAATTAGAACTTATTTTAGTTGGTATAATTAATGTTTTCAATACAACTGATGACAGACTTACAGAAAGAAAAAGCAAAATCAAGTCGCTAATCAACAAAATAGTTACAGTGTGAAATTATTGATTTTTATTAACATTGATTCTCGATAATACTGCGAGTATTTAATTTTCAAATTTTGTCAAGCATTGGTGGTGACTGCAGATTCACCTGAGCATGTAATGTATATGAGTAGGGCCCAGATGTTTATGACCTAAAAATGTTGGTAATATGTAAGCATTTATGACCTAAAAATTGTGAAAATATAACCGTAAATATGACTTAGAACATTTTTTTAGGCATTTTCAAAACCTTAAAAATCTTGCCGCTGTTTATATGAAATATACCTCCAAACAATTTATTTCACTGAGACAAAATGTTCATTAAATGTTTTCTCCCAAGAATAAAAATAAATACCTCGCGGTACAGAGGAACGCAAAGCAATAAACAAAAATAATGTAGCTAGCAAGCCGAGACGCACTCCAATGTTTTGGGCTACAAAACATGGCGGACACACCAGCGATTGGCTTCACTTTTGGAAGCCGATGTCGCCTCCATGTATTATAACCTCCTTGGGTTTTGGCGGAGTGTTGGTTTGTCTCTATACGTTCTCAGTAGCAATTTTGTATTATTGCATTATATTCATTCATACATATATTAGTTTACTTTTTATTTAATCCTTATTTACGTACAGTTTATTAAATAATACACTGTACTTAAATAAGAATTAAATAAAAAGTAAAATAATGTCTGTATGAATAATATTCACTAAAATTCAACACTCAAAAATACACCAAAAACGCACCCTACACACCAAATAAAACTCTTAACAAAATATTATATCACAACACGGACGCCACAAACCACCAATAACCTCAAACACTAGTAAACAGATGCTTGCAGCAGTGCGCAGTGTCGCCATGTTGCTTATTTGTAGATTCTATAAGCACTTGTAGACATGTCTCAGGACCTATAAGATATAGAGCATTTTGTAGGTTCCATAAGTCGTATTGGTCGTTTCAGAAACTCGTTTTGCCGCTGTAGACTATTTTATAGAATCAATAAGCTTATGGATTCCATATCGAACGTTTATGCAACCGGTCCTACGTATATCACTCCGTGTATACGTACGTATACGGGAAAGTAAAAAGTGTGTCCGTGATAGCATTTGCTGACGGTCTGGTGCTGTTAGAAAAATATGCCCCAGGAGCTCAAGAATTGGTTGATATTGTGGTAGAATATATTGGGAAAGACTGTCTGGAAGTGTTCAATCCAAATTACAACCTTGGAAAGATCCTGGTTCATTGAGGATCCCAGTCTGGAACGGTTGAGGGAGAGAATTCCTCTGATCAGTAATGATCATACCCTAATACACCCGGGAGTGAACTACTCTATCTGGAACGGCTTCCCGTGTAAAGCATCTACATCGAATTTGATGGAAGCAGTGTCGAGGCTTCAGAAGGCGCATTTAAAGCCCACTCAGAAGTTGGCTTTAGTTATATATATGGGTCATTCCACGTAAAACCGGACAGAAAAAAACCTGAGGTGTTTCAAATTCTCTAATATTTTTTTACACTATCTATTATGAAAAGTAAGAGACACGAATTTTGTTGTTTAGCCGAGAATACATTATTTTTGATGTTACAATTCAGAGAGTATATAACAGAGACGGCACTCAATGTATATTGGAGAGCTCTTATTTGACATGGTGGGGGGAACCGACAGAGAGAGTGGGGGACGCCGCCATTCGCGGGCCCCAATAGCGTTGAAGCTTTAAAAATATGCCGGGAATACGAATCAGCCAATCACGACGACCCACTCAAAACGAGTAGCGAAGACGACCCCGGTGTCAAGAGAGTACAGCTCTGTTTCACTTCCAATATTATTTATATTGACTTTTGAATTTATTTATAAGTACATATGATTTGCAGATGAATTAAGAACAAAATAAATGTTACACTATTTAGGAATTTGAAGGCAGGGAAAGAAATCTAGGATAAACATGCAAAATAAACGAAAGTGATTTCACATTTTAACATTTATTTTCAAATTAAACATGGAATAATACAAAGACATAATACAAAGGCACAAAACACATACATCCAAAAATTGTGAAATATCACTAATTCAACTTTCTGTTGGCTCCCTACATACATATTTAAACCCTGACAATCTATTCAAAAAGAAATTTTAAAAAGCAGCAAAAACATAGCATAATTCATTGGCATACAGTGATGACAATTAAAAAACACACAGATATATGGATATTGCAATAAGCCTAAAGTGAGTTGCAATGTGAAAAGTATAAAGTGCACCGTTACCAAACAGTAAGAGTTAAACATAGGAAAATACAATTGAGTGATCGACTTGAACTTTTCTAGTCATAACATACAAACATAGATAAGTAAGATCCTATCAATTAATCTCAAAACCCTTTGGCCCAAGATTCAAAGCACTGAAATGAATCAACATACTAAGATTTGTAAATACAAAACGTGTAAATTGAATTCATATACTGTCAATACATTGATATGTAGTAAATATATACTTATGTATTTGCCCACTTGTTACAGTGCAAGCTCTTATTCATGCTCAGATTTATATGGAATGATATACATAATATTAACATAAATATGTACTAATACTGTTCAACTATGACTTACAATACACACCAAAGTTTTTAGTAAAATAATGTCTTAATCGAATGCTTCTCTTGCATAACTAGGATGGACAAATACTGTAGCTAGCCAGTAAACAAATTTTATACATTTGTGTGGCTGAAAACAAGTTCTTTAATCTTTTTCACACAATTGACCATTTACAAAATCTGCGAGTTACCGAGCATTGTTTCAAACATTCCAATGTGGATCAGTGCCTTTTGTTTTAATATTGCTTAGTTCTGGTAAAAACCCCATCCAACATGAGAGGGAAAACTGGAGACAAACTTTAATAATATTTTGTGGAGTGAATTCTGTAAGTTCTATAAATTAGATTAACCATGTACATTTGAACTAAATGTCTTTCTAATCTTTCATGAATAATTTTAAAAGAATATGTAATACATTGCAAATAAAATGTAGACAGGGCTGGGCAGTATTTAAATACATAAAATCGGTGTATTTAAAAAAGAAATACTTAAAATACTTCAAAAATACATGAAGATAATGAGGATAGTTTCTTTTTGTTTGATTTGGCTAGTGAATGGACCTCATTAAAAATAAATAAATAAAAGATTCTTTCAGCTGTAGAACTTGAGTTCTCTTCATTTTTAAATGACAAATCTAAATTATTAAACGTGATGGACAATTATCAAACAATAATACAAAGTTTATTCTGTATAACACTAGTTTATGTTCATCAGCGCCATTCAACAACTGTTTTCCTGTGCAGGCATTCACAAAGTAAGGGATTGCTTATGCTAATTTGTAATGTAAATGAAACAGGACCAATGACTTAAGCTCACTATAACTGAGAATTCACTGTATCCGAGTTCACTATCAACAGTAGGCTAATTACTAGAGGGTGGATTTGAACGAAATGTAATTCCTTATCTTTTCACTTTAGACCAGTACCTTTTAGTATAGATATTCATTTTATGTTATAACTAGAACTGGGAAGCTTATGCAAGCTTTTAGCACTGAAATATGCATACAAATATGCCACAAAAATGTTTGGTCATAAAAAGATATTTAACAAGATTACATATTTTTGCCACCCAGAGACAGGGAATATGCAAATTAAAAACAAAGTATCTACTCATTGTACTAACATATTTGAAGCAACAGGAAAGTTCATGCTTTGTATTAATACAAATTTTTTACTTGGAAATTTATGGTTTTGTGTTATTTTAGCGAAGAAGTCGAACAATATGAAAAAACATTCATTTATATGCCAAAAAGCTCTGAAAACACAAGGTATGCAGTATATGCAAATAATTTCTTATTTTATTTCCAATATTTTGCCATGAAACACACATTTTACAATTTCAGGGAAATATGACCATTGACAAAAAACTTGCAATTGCATTAACTTCCCAGCTCGTTATAACAAAAGGAAATGACCCCATTTTTATATGCCCTTTTTTGCATTTTTCATCGATTTTGACTACCAAGTCACTTTTTACTTCTTTCTGTCATCTTTAAAGTATGTTTTGCTAATTTCATTGAATTTAATACAATTTTAATGGTACTTGCTTCAAGTAATGTTTACAAGATGCAACAAATGTTTTTCACAGAATTTCTGAGCAGCTTATTCAATTTTTGTGCTCAGAAATTGTAATGTCATCCATTACAAGAATGTAATCACCATTGTTTGGTGGATTTCACAATACCTGAAGACAGCCTGGTCCAGTCCAAACCCAAAGTTTGCAAGCTCTGTTCACTTGAATGAAAGGAAAAGACTAGAGACAAAAAAATAATGTTAAATTAAAATGTGCTCGTAACATCCTAAAAGCAAATGTGCAATAACTGTAAACAGTGAATACTTTACCTCTCTCCTCTGGTACACTCTGCAAGAATGCCCTGAGCATCCTGTCAGGTACCTCAGAACATACATCAGAAAAGAGAGTTGGTACTGCGTTACACAGCACTCTCCTAGAGGCACTAATCATGTGTGGTGTAAAATGATCTACGCACACATATCGACCACTAGTTACAGTGCGCCATGAACAGGAAGCCATCAGGACGCCAATTGCCTTCAGCTACTTTATACACCTGAAGTTATATTAAAAAAATTATGAATAATATTATCATCTTCTATTTATTCCACAAAAAAATATAGTGATGGTAATAATTTTCACATTTTTATGAATGTATTTCTATCGTACTACTACTACTACTAATAATAATGATAAAAGCATGAACAATATAATTTAATTTTATAAAAATGTAAGATTAACATATCGAGCACATGTGTTAAACACAATTACCTTCCAAACATCGTTGGGGAAAGCAAACAGATTTGGCCTTGCAGCAATTTGGCAACCAACACTGCTTCTGTCGTGGCATTTTGCAGGGAAGAAAAGGGTATCCTCTCCGATCCTCTCAATTGCCTTCAGCCCCTTAATACACCTGAAGTTATATTTAAAAAATTATCAATAATATCGTCTTCTATTTATTCCACATAAAATATAGTGATGGTAATAGAAATACATTCATAAAAATGTGAAAATTATCGTACTAATAATATTAATAATAATAATTATAAAAGCATGAACAATATAATATTATAAAAATATAAGATTAACATATCGAGCACGTGTTAAACACAATTACCTTTGAACATCGCTGGGAAAAGCAAACAGATTTGGCATCGCCTCTGTCGTGGCATTTTGCAGGGAAGAAACAAAGGGTATCCTCTCCGATCCTCTCAACAAAGGTATCCACAAAAGGGCATTCGTTTTGCACAGCCACTCTCGGCCACTCTTCGTGAAACGGTTCACCACGATCATAAATTTCAAAACATAGAAACAGGAAGTTACGTTCTCTTCGGTAGTTGTCAGAAATGGTCGCTAGAGGGTACTGTTGATCCCAGTAGTCGTACGTAATTTCCGGGCCCGGATATGGCGGACCCAGTCAGGCGTCCCCGGGCGTCCCCACCAGCGTTTATACGAGAAAGTGGTGGGAGGTGTGAAGGTTTCCCTACCCCGTGACGGCCCCCTGTTACAATTATTGAAATATATTAATTTTTCTCCAATGTCGAGATGTTTAATAATTTTTAACTCCAAATGTATTGCTTGTAAAAAATTAAACTTGATCTCAAATTAAAGCTAAAGAAGCAATCTTTCAACAAGTGTTTATAAATAATTGCATTTTATATTGTGTTTTTTAAATTGTTTATTATTTTTAAAACGAGTTTTTAAGACGATCCCCACGATTTTTTGTTTTAATCTCGACGGCAATAAATTCTTTAGACTTTCATCTCCATCTCTGCAAATTTTCAAAATGGCTTCTGTTTAGAACTCACGTAAAAAAATAATATTCAACGGAGCGCAGAGCATTTTCTCGACCGCCGCGGCGCGCCGCTGCCATACCGCATTGTCAATGCTCCCTGTGTCTTCCTCCACTGGACTTACGGCCTTGCGCAACACTGCCCTCGCCCTTTCATCGATGTCAGCAAGTCGTTTACCACCCAAGGCAATGGCAGGAAGTCGACCAAGCAATACAAACATTGGGATAAGTTTACATCCAAGAGTGTGTGACACAGTGCAAATAATATCATCGATTGTGACGCGTGTGTGAGTGCCCGTGCGCTTCTTTCTTTCTAGGAGAGTGACAAAAAATGATTGAAGATGTCAGGTACAATGAAGATACCCTTTGATTCATGTTTCTATCCTTTCAATCTAGAAAATTATGGTAGAACTAAATGTAAAAATTTAAGACATGTAATACGAAGTATCCTTCAAAAGTTGGGCACACCATACTTACAAATTACGCTGAACTTGAAAATTTGTAACATATGCAGATGGAGAACTTCAAAATGGTTTATAAAATGAATGTCAAACTTCTAAAGGTACCATTGAAATATTTTTCAGCAAACCTGGTACAAGTCATCAGAGTAGAAGAAATTCAGAAGAAGACAATAATTCGTAATTGAATATTGAAATGAGAGATAATGGTGATCTAACTCCTAGTGAAGAATTTTGATATAGAAGAGGTAGAAGAAGAACAAGAAAATGAATACATCATAGAAGAATTGAAAAAAAGATACAAAACTACTGATGATAAAACTTAAAATTTTAACGATTTTCGAAGATTGGTCTTTTCCTAAAGTTAAAAAACATTTCTATGAATCTACTCACATGATAATTGTTTGTAAAGCAACTAGCAACAAAGGAATATTGGAATAGCGCTGAACCTGGGATTACGATTAGAGAGATCTGTAGATCCTATTTACAGATGGCTGAGCTCCTGTCCGAGTTTCTACTAACGGACATTCAAAATCGCCAGAACACTTAGACTCAACTGGCCCTATACTGAACAAGATTTAAGGGCTTATAAGAAGAAATGCGCCGATGAGGTAGCCGCTTGGGAGGAGCTGGGATCCCAATGGAGAGCGGTTAAGGCGCATATAAACGATCCGATTAGAAATGCCTTTTTGAAAGATTATAACCTTCTGAAACCTGGTCTTTTTATCACTGCACTGCAATTGAGATCAAATATCGCTGCCAGTAAAACTACTCTTAGTAGAGGAAGGCCCAGGGAGGATGTATACTGCAGGAAGTGCGATAGAAACTATGAAACACATTCTCGGTCAGTGCATTTTTACGAAGCCAGCATGAATAAAGCGTCATGACGAGATCAAGAATTTCATAGAGGGGAAATGCTCCGGAAATCGGACGCCGTGGTGTCCAAGGAAGCCACTTTCTCTGTTGCGGAAGGGGTTAGACTCAAACCTGACCTGATAATAAAAAGCCGGGAAGGGGTCCACGTGGTCGATATGATTGTCCGCCATGTAATTAGGTCTATCATTCTAAAAGCAGGAGAGGAAAAGGTGGTAAAATACCAACCAGTCTTTCCCCTGGCAACCCAACTTCATGGAGTGCCCAACGCCAGAATCCCACCAGTGGTGGTTGGAACCTCTGAGGCTATGCCAAGATCCAAAGTCAGTGCACTCAAGTCTTTGGGACTCACGTCTCGAGGCAATCCACTGACTATCTTGTTAACTGCTCTCAGAAGCTCTATTAAGCTCTGCGCACAATTTGAAAATTACGATGGAGCAATTTAGCATTGGTGGTCGTAAATGTAAAAAGGAACTTCTTGGTCCCGTGGGGAAGTCTAGGGAACCCAGGGGATCCTAAAATACCTAGGAATTACGTACCACCAGTGGCGGCGCGTGACATTTTTTCCTGGTGGGGCCAGGTGCAGAAGCACGAATATCATCTCAGAATCAATAACTTATTTAAATAATTGTCATTTAACAAATCATTTAATTACTATTAATTTTCGATTAATTAAACATTTAAATCTACACGTTTCCACAAAATACGTAAGTTGGATCTATTAGTAATACGTTTAATCAAATATTAGTATGTCAACGGAAACAAAAGATTTTTGTAAAAATTACGCTAATGCCATAGCTTATCTTACGGAATGCTGAAAGTTCCAAAGGGGAAGTCTACTTTAGAGAATCTATGTTGTTCGGGGCTACTATACACTTAATGTTCATGAGTGGACTGTATGAATGGACTGTATTGTTGAAGTACAGTAGTCCCGAAACCCTTTGATAGCTCTTGGGATTGGCGCAGGAGTGCAGGATGCATGTACGAGCAAATTTCCAGCACAAACAATATTTAATAAGTAAATGTACAGTATTCACACAGTAAATGCACAAGAAGCACAGAATTAAGATGAAACTTTCTCTTGGTGCATTAATACACCTGTCCAAGCGTAGTCATTGTAGTGACACCTTGGACCGCCGTGGCTACCTTACGCCGACCAGAAGCAGCCGCGAGTTACATAGTTCAACCAAAATTGCGGGGGCAAACCCACGCAAGAGCGACAGACACAATTAAAGCGTGCACTGCCACGATTAAACAATTTATGTGCGAGCCGTATGCAGCTCATTTGCACGATTATAGATTCTTTACACGCTACTGCGCGGAGCCCTAACACACGCGTCTATCTCGCACGGTGTCTTTATGCGGACTAACGATGTCGGTTAAGCCGAATTCGGTTGGGGCAGAGACGTTAGGAAAGGGCTCACACGCGTGCAGAGGTGGGGATGGCGATGGCCAATTACCATTTGCCATTTGATCTGGATTTGCAATGATCTGGCAGTTTTTGTCCGTTGCTCCTCCAACGGACCAAGCTGTGGGGGCGATTTGGGCAGGCGGGCACGTACGAGCGGCCACGCTCGTCCGTTGCCGTCCGTTGGGAGAATACGCGGAACAACGGATGTGAAGGCGATATGTGACACCTACTCAACGGCCGCGCTCTGCCGATTACGCAATTCAACTGTTCTGCCTTGCTTGTGAACGTATTTATTTCTGCTTTGCTGTGGGCCCGAACATACACCCCCTGAAAACCTTAGGGGTTTTCACCAAAAATGGGAGGGCGCACAGCATAAGGCTGTATAATTAGACATATAAAAAATATGGTACATATGTGGATGGGATGAGTGGTATGGAGTAAGCCTTGTTGTGCAAGATTTTTTTTTACATATAATAAAAAATAATAATGCTAAATTACTTAAATAACTAATGAATAGAAAAATGGGAAAATAATAAATGTGAGAATGTCGTCGGGTAATAGTCACGCACAGCAGACTGACTGGCCAAGCCTGAACATAGGTAAGAGGACAAATGCCGAGGATGACGAGCCAAGACTGAAACGCGATCACAGAGGGATAGAACAGTTCAAACTAGGGTGACAACCATGCACTGAACACAGGTAAGAAGACAAGTGCCGAGGATGAGGAGTCAGAGCCTAGAATGAAGAGTGGACAGTGGGAGAGATAATAGTAACACAACCGAAGCGGACAAGACATCTGCGCTGATTCAAGACATTAATCCTAATTAATAATGACTGGAGTGCAATACCTTAGTCCTGACGTAAACATAAGTAATTATAAATTCTCTCAGGAGAAAATAAATTTGCGTGCATTTAGTGCACAAAATTAGGGCTGTTACGCCGCTCGTTACGTGTATCCACGGCGCCTCCCAAAATTGCTTGCTTTTGCAAGTCTTCTAAGTTTGGTTGCCTTAGCTACCTGCCATTACATATGGACTAGGGGGGTCAGCAAATATCCAAGTTAAATTGCTTGCCTTAGCTACCTGCCTCTTCATGGGACTAGGGGGGTCAGCAAGACTTCGAAGTTGCTCGCTGTGAGCTAGTGTTATAACTAGAGCTACAAGCTAGAGATGAATTGCACAGGAAATGACGAGCCCGATTCAAGGAGTGAGAGTGACAGGTAAAGCACAACGAAGGGCGACAAGCCGGCGACAGACTGCTGCCGACCAGTTCCTACGATGTGTGAGCGAAGAGGAGTGACGACAGTTATTAAACTAACAAACCTTATAGACTAAGACATGGGACAAAAACACAATCAGTAATAGACAAACCTTACAATTGACAAAATACAAACACAATAATAACAATGACAAGAACTACAACTAACAAGACATGACAAATAACAAAATACAATAAATGACAGACCTTACAACTAACAAGCTAAATGATACACCTAACCTACGCTAAATATGACTGACTGGAATGATTATGTACATCTTATGCATTCACATTGCCAACAGGCAAGGGGCATAAGCTGACGTAGTTGTGGCGCATGAACTTGCCACCTTGAGTTGCCCCTGACTGACCTCACACCACCATCCTGGCTTGTGACGGAAGTAGGTAACACAGAATTTTAAGATACTCTTTTCTGCCATATGAGCAGAGAAAATCCAATATTTTTCCCGTAAGTGGGAAATTGAAGTTTGCCCAGTTGTGTGAGCCAGGCTCTTGTGAGTGTACATTACAATTACAGTCACAAATAAATTTAGTTTTGGCAAATTTAGCTGGTGGGTTGCATTGAATGGCAACTCCGCCTTTGCTGGTCTCCCGCCCACTCTAAAACATCCATCAGAATGAACAGAGGGGTGAGAAGGGGAGAGCTTGCTTGCCTCAGGGCAATCATTGCCTCTGGACAGCGACCTGAATTCAGAAGAGAAGGCGCGTTGCTGTGTGATGCTGGTGCATCTCGATTCAGCCCTATCCAATTCTGATTCACAAATTTTTAAATGTTCTGTGGGGGATGATACATGATCGCACCCCCTAATCTTAAAAGGAGTGACTAGTTCAATGGGTGACACACGGTCGCACCCCCTAATTTTAGAAGGGGAGACAAATTCAGTAAAATCGCACCCCCTGGTATTTGAAGGGGTAACTAAATCAGAAAATGAGCTTAAATTTGATGTGTTAACTGAAACACAAGAAACATTAGGTGAATTTGATTGCTCAGACATTGGTGAGCATAGCAATAATTGCTTAAATGAATTTAAATTAGACTGAGATGTGTCATTGTTTACATAATGTAAACTTGGACAGATAGATGAATCAGTATAATTTACCAACAGAGGAGCTGGTTGCACGCAACTTAAATTGGCAGGATCATTACTATTTAAAAGATTGTCACATGAATCAGCTGATAGGCTATTTTCATGACAAGTTGACAATATAGCAGGTTCTTCAATTAAATTGATTGAATTAATTGCGGCCACGCTCGTCCGTTGCCGTCCGTTGGGAGAATACGCGGAACAACGGATGTGAAGGCGATATGTGACACCTACTCAACGGCCGCGCTCTGCCGATTACGCAATTCAACTGTTCTGCCTTGCTTGTGAACGTATTTATTTCTGCTTTGCTGTGGGCCCGAACATATGTACTCACCATGTAACTGCATTACTTGTACAAAAGTGGTGCACGCCTGTTCTGTCGTGCAAACATTTCGATGACTCGATTGTTGAAGTTTGGTATTTCAGCAATTTCCTCCTTATGGATCAAACAAACAGCCAACGAATTAAGTCTATCTTGACCCATGGTATTTCTAAGAAACGTCTTGATCCTTTTTAACGTACTGAAGCTCCATTCGGACTCAGCTGTAGTAACCGGAGTTGTTAACACTATTTGTAATGTTTTGTAAGTCTCAGAAAAAGAATCTTCGAAAGAATGCTGCTTAAAGAAAATGAAATCAGGCACTGAAAATAGATTTGCAAAAGTATCATTCCGATAAATCACAGACAGTTCATTAATTAATTTTTCTTTAGAAATAAATGCACTGTAACTTTATGCAAACGTGCTGACTAAGTCAATAGGAAACTTTTCTCTGAAATAATTAAATTTCTTTAGATCCACTATTTCAAAAGAACCAAATATCTCAGATTGCAAGAATCGTTCTTTAAGTTGATTTGTAACAATGTCACATACTTATTTGGCATCTACATTAAGATTTCCTTCAGACTCTGGTCGAGATCTTTTCGATGGGGTGGTAACACATTCATCTTCGGCATTCGCCTGATATCTTTCTGTGTTCTCTCGGATTTCAGACAATGCAGTCTCAAAATGGTGTAAAGCGTTCTGTACTTTCACAGGACTTGTATTCTGACTCTGAATGGTATTGTACAGGATGTCGACATGTTTCATAATATCGTAGAAAAAATTAAGAAAAAATGAAAATTCATTATTTTTTAGCCAACTTTTCAGGCCACAAGCTTCTCTCACTGTAACATCGTCCCATTCATCTTCCTCTTCAATTTTCTCAAAACATTCCAATAACGACGCTTTGTTCTCTTTAACAGAATTCACAACTCTAGACTGAAAATTCCATCGTGTTGTTGAAACAGTGGGAATGCGACTACTACACACTGAACGTAGCAAGTCACTACGTTTTGGCGAAGAAGAAAAGAATGTTGTGAATCCTGTTATCTTAACAAAAACCAACCTTTTTTTTTGTTTTTTGAACAAGCCTGTTTGATAACTAAATTAAGTTGATGGGCGTAGCAGTGAACATACCTGGCATGAAGAAATGTTTCTTTCAAAAGGGTTTGCACACCCCCTTTTTTACCACTCATTACCGCCGCTCCATCATATGCTTGAGCAATGAGCTTCTGTTGTGTGTTAAAATTTTCCAGTTTTGTTGTTAGTATCTCACAGAGCCCGATTGCTGTACGATTGAGCACCTCTACAAAAGAAATAAATCTTTCGACAGGTTTGCTTCCCTTAACATATCTTAAAATTATGACAAGTTGACTTCGACTTGTTACGTCAGTTGTTTCATTGGCCTGCAGAGAAGCAAAATCAGCTGCATCTATGTTTTTCTTCACTTCCTCCAAATGCACTTCATAGATACAATCAAGCAGTTCGTTCTGTGTCATGTTTGAGTTGTATTTAGAAACAGAGGAATTGTTTAAATGATCATCTAACACATTATCAAGATTGCCGAGTAACGATAATAAGTCTAAAAAATTGCCACGATTTTTTGAATCTTCAGTTTCATCATGCCCCCTCAATGCTAGTTCATGAGTACCACAGAATTTTAAACACTCAATCACTCTCCCTAAAATATGTCTATGTTTTGCGACTTGTTCATTATGTTTCTGGATTGAAACTTTGACCGCCGAATCAATCTGTGCAGCAATGTTCACCGTTCCAAAAGTTTTAAATTTGCAAGCATTTTCTAAATGCAAAGCACTTTCTTCGTGTTTCTTTATCCTTTCGCTCAAATGTTTCAAATTCTTACATCCTACTGTCGTCCACAACCCCTCACCACCAAATAATAAACAATAAAAGCAAAATAAGCTTTGTTTGCCTTCACTCACAGTCAACCATGATTTTTTCTGAAACCAGGAATTACAGAAAGTTCGTTTCTTCTTTCCATCAATTTGCGTAAATGAAAAGTCACTCGGTTGATGTGCTCCTAACCATTTGATATCAATTTTTTCTGCAAGTCTCAGTGAAGAAAATGGAAAACGATGTAACGAATCCACTGTGTTCATCTTACAGCGCGCAGAACTTCACGTGCACTTTCGAAACGGCGCGCCCAGACTACCCGTTCTGTGAGAAGGGCCCGCTGGTGCGGGCCCCAAGGGCTGCTAAAATTAGCAAGCAGTGGTCGCGCCCAGTGCGGAACGGCGGTGACCTTGTAAACGGAGCGGAGTAACCGCTGTGGGGCCCACGCAAGCCGGGCCCCGTGAGCACTACTAATGCTATCTTTGGGAGCGGCAAGTAACTATGACCCCCATTCTTGGTTATTGGGACTTGGAATGAGTTCTGGAGACGAATTGTCGATCTTCACGAGTAAAGAATTCCAATATAGTACTACAATTATCACAAAGAGATTACTGTAAAGACAAATAAAAAAAATTGTACGTTTATTAAATATTGGTGGGGCCCGGCCCCATTGGCCCCTTAGGACGAGCCGCCCCTGCTTACCACGACTTTAAGTGTGAATTGTATATTATTTAAAGTAGCATATAGAAAATTTTGTTGTCAGAATATACGTTTTGTGGGTCCTTGTTACCGAAAAATCAATAGACGGCAAAACGTGTCTCTCCTTGTACATCCCATCCTAGCGCCAAAACCGATCATATTGTTTTCTCCAAAACTGATATTCTCCGATCTACCTGAGCGAACTGGAGGCCTTGGTGTGAAACGGTCATTTTGATTATACATACTGTACATGATAAATGTATAGTCATGTACATTACATCATGTCACTGTACATGAGATGTTTTTAAGAACTTGTGTTCGGAAATTCGTTAAATTGTAAAATAAAAAGTATTAAAAAGGTGAGAAACAAATTAAAAATATTACGTATGAGCAAAAGATCTAAATGTTTAATCAAAATAGCGCTCATGACATATATTTCAGTGTTTAGAGCTCTATCTCTTCAAACTTTTAAATAAAAACTTTAGAGCCATTTTGGACAAAATCTTATGTACGTACTTTTTAATTACCTCCATCTTCACTAAAAATTGCTCGTAATCAACTATTCTGAAACAAATGTACCTGACATTAAATAAATTTTGAGTCATGGTAATTTTCCAGGACATCTTCCCACTCTATTCACTCTGAGGTCGCCCGTATTTCATTCTACTAATTAAAAACTACGGATCTATGTCTCATTTTGCGACTACCATAATGGCAATAGCCTTCGCTGTCGCGCTCGATGAATCGGCATCGCAACCACAACGGCCCTGTTGGGTGTTCACCGTTTGTTCCCGCCGTTTGCACTTACGTTTAAACCATAAGTGCCCGAACCCCGAAGAGGAAAAGGACCAATGGTGAGAAATTAGAAAGGAAATGCGGCAGCAGAGGAAAAGATGGTGGATACGGAATTGGGGTTTCTCTAAGGAACAAAGACCCTCCTAAATACTTTGTCGTTTCCTGTATCTGTCAGCCCCTGGGCCTTTGAGCGTTGGTATTGGAACACCTGGATAGGCAACCTGCTAAGCATTCAGCAAACGATATTTTCTGGTAGCTTTGATGAACGTATTCGTTTGGGTTCTCACATTCGACGACCAGTTAATGACCTCTTTTGAGTAATTGACATGCTGAACGAAGCTAATTACTTAAAAATACATTAAAATTGCAACTTCATTAAATACTATTTTAGTGTCTGCTCCTCTGTCGCACAGGTGAGTGTGCAACAGTGTCGATGTTTCAATTGACACAGACAGGTGGGTAAAACGACTTCGAAATACCTAGAAGACTACAAATAAGCTGTTACTACGTCACTTTTATATTTAATTTTCAGATTAAACTCATTCGAAATAGCATAAATAATGCGCAATGACACGAATCGAAATTCAAAACAATCTACAATTCCAGTCCACTAAAAGCTTGAATCGAAACCCACTGAAGCGGCCACCTCAATTAGACAGTTATCTCCATTAAAGGCCAGTTTCCTCTGAAACCGATTGATTTTCCTATAAGATAGGTGTGACAAAGACATTATGTCCTTGAGACGGCCACCTGCCCCGCAAGCAACGGCTAGACACATTTCGTAGATTGGCCTGTTTTATAGTCACAAGTTTCTGACGAATTTGTAATTTTCGTCGTTGCAATTAAAAGCGTTCGACCGGTGGATAATATTGTTTTTCATTACCTTAGTGAGTGGGAGCGCAATGTGAAATTACTTACGACAGTGACATTTGGAGTCGCTTATTTTGAGGGATGTTAATTTGTTTCAGATATTAATGTTTTATTTTTATGTACGATCGGAAATTTCCTTAGTTTGTAATACAATTTCCAGTGCAATTGAGGAACAAGATCAATAATTTGAAGAAATAACAAGAACAAAGAGTGTGCAAATGTAAGTTTTATACTTAGTTTTTACTTTCCGTATACGTACGTATACACGGAGTGATACGTAGTATAGGGAAAGTTATGTAATGCTGCACGAAAAAATGGCCAATTTCCGGCGGAAAAAAATTAATTGCCGGGCCGTGAAAACGAAGAAGTGGATAAAACCAGTTGCTAAATTAAGAAAAAAATCCCCTAACACGTGGTGTAGCCAGAAACCCTATTTTCTAGGTTCTTAATACCGGAAACCCAATTGAAAGGAAAACGTCCGTCCGCCAGTCTGTCCAACTGTGAACACTGCTAACGCCTAAACCATACGTATGATTTCTTCCAAAATGGATATTCCCCGGTCGATCTGATTCTAGTCGAAGCTTTGAGATTTTGAAAAAGATTCTTCAAAATTTGGAGGTACTTAATATGAAGACCCCCGGGGATTTTAAACATTTTCTCAAAAACGGCTCCAAATTTTTTCTTTAAATTTCTTGTATGAATAGAGTAAAATACACTTATTAACATGGCATAGGTCCGATTTTCACGGATAACTCTGAATTTTCGAAAATTGTGAAAGTTTGAATTTTTTTCGGCGCCTCCTCAACTACAAAATTGAAAATAGAGATTTTTTCTTCAAATAAAATTTGTTCTACATATTGAGTTCTTTCATAAAGGCCATGTAAATGTTTTTCAAAATTTTAATAGTTTTCGTGCAATATGTGCAATTTAAAAAAATTACATAACCAAGATTTTCTCAAAAACGGCTACAATTTTTTTCTTTAAACTTTTGGTAGGGATAGTGGTAAATGTACTCTATCAGATGACATAAAAGCCATTTTGCTCTATATGTTGGTTTTTTCAAAAATTACAGAAATGGAAATTTTTTCACATGTTTCTCATGTCGATAATATTTACATTATCGGCGATTTTTTCACGTTATTATATTTAGGAGTACATATGCTTTAAATTATGTCAAGTAAAGTTTCTCGGAAACACAACCGTTTTCTGTGAAAAGTAGCTCAAAATTTCGCATTTTCAGAAACGCCATTTTCTCATATATGGCTGCAATTTTTTTCTTGAAACTTTTGTAACGGATAGTGCAAATTACACTCTTTAGTATAGCGTAAAGTTTATTTTGAGTTATTTTTTTGTTTTTTCAAAAATTACATAATTGTAATTTTTTTGAAATATCTGTCGCATCGTTAATATGCACATTACCAGCAATTTGTAAAGATTATTATATTTGTAAGTGTAAGTGCTTCAAATAACTTCAAATAAAGTATTTTGAAAACTCAAAATTTTCTGTGAAAATGAGCTTCAAATTTCGCATTTTTAGTAGCGCTAAAACGCCATTTTCTCTTAAACGGCACATAATTTTTAAAAGAAAATTGCCATTTACGGCTAGGTTTTTGTGTTCTTTAATATTCTAAAATTAAAATTTTGGTTTTACCAATAGGAAACCGAAAAAATTAATAAAATGACAGGAATGTTCTTTTGGCCGTGATAGATGGTAAGAAAGAGTATGTGGCAATTCCGAATAGCTAGGGAAGACCCAAGGAAATAGAAAACGAATACGGGAAAGTCTGTGCCATTCTGTAGCCCTACTAGTTCACATTTAATGTAAAAAGGAGTCTAAATACCAGAAATTGAATGATTTTTGTGAGTTGTTTGAGGGTTCACAATTTGAATCCTTATGTTCAAAAAGTTCCAGTATGTAATAATGTTAAAAATTTTAAAACGTGTTAATAAGCATTGCATTCTAATTTCATTGTAAAGACAAAAGAGCCAGCTTATCGTTTCCCGTATTCTTATAACCTTCATTAAGCTACCACCTAAGCTAACATATTATATCCGAAGCCAAGTGTGACCCACTTAAGAAAGCTTTCTCTGTTTTAGGCAAGAGATCCTAGTCAAATTTACTCTAAGAAAATTTTTAGCATTAAAATGTGTTGGAATTTTTTAATTGCAAAGACCATATCGTTGTATTAATCGCACAGGTGAGATACTGGCTGTGAACTTGAAAAATGCGCCAGCCAAACTAATCAAAATGGCTGTATATCAAGTTATTTTCATAAGTAATATCACGAGAAGTGCTGTGCTAGCCGGTAAATTCACGACTCGCGTAGCGAGGAGTGAATTTACCGGCTAGCACAGCACTTCGAGTGATATTTAGTGTGACTATTTCACGAATAAACACATTACATGATTTGAAAGGATAATTTAAATCACAGGAATTACGAAAAAGGGAAATATTACTCAAAATTACAATCGAAAAATGAAAACCTTTTATTCAGTTCCGACTTATCACTGCCTCCTGGAATAACTTATAATCAAGTAACATTTGAATAACAGTTTAATGCAAAAAATGATTTTAAATATGATTCAAATAAAACTTTTGAAAAACAATAATAACAAGGCTACTTAAAAGAACATTTATTAAAAGCACAATCATTAAAGTTGTAGGAAGTTGTTTTCCAAGTCTTGGCCTTCCGTGGAAGCATTTGAAATGGAAGATGTACAAGATGAATTAGCAGCGGAATTCATCGATTTCGAATGGATTGAACACACGTGTGCACTCATTAAAGTATTTTCCTGAATAATTTTTGATGTAACGTTCCACATTGTTTTGATAGTATATACTTTGTACACTTCACCATCTAATCTTCGTACATTAGTTACCTAAAATATGTGTAAATTCCTCATTTGTAGTTTGTGCTGTCCATTTGTATTTTCTTTCTTCACAAAATTCTTGAAATTGCTTGCACACGCTTTCTCTGTTCCTTTCGCTGTTTTTCGTCACTGAATTTTTAATAATAGATTATATTTCAGAGTTTTAAACATAACCAAAACGACACATTATATTGATGCACAAGAGCTATTTTGGAGGTGAAACAATTGCTATCGTTATCTTAAAAAGGTAAACAAAGGTTTTACAGCGATAAAAAAGGTAAACAAGCTGATGGCGATAAACATCTGGGATTGGTTTAATTTGAATATATCCTTGCTTAGCATTGGCTACTTCAGACGTGGACAGACATGAGTGAAATAGTCACATTAAAAACTGTTATTTACAGTGTCCTTTATTAAAGTATAGGTAAATATGCTATTAAAAATGTTTTCTGAAGTGATTTAATTTTCAAACCAGTGGTGCTACAGAATGGCACATACTTTCAGTATTAGTTTTCTGTTTCCTTAGGTCTGGGCTAGCTATTCGGAATTGCCACATACTCGTGCCAGCTGCCATCTATCGCCGCTAAAGTACATTTTTTTGACATTTTCTTAATTTTTCGTTTTTCTAATGGTAGCACGGAAATATTATTTTTAGAATATTAAAAAACACAAAAACCTCGTTCTAAAAGGCAATTTCTTTTAAACATTTGTAGCTGTTTTTAAGAAAATGGCGTTTAAGCGCAACTAAAAATGCGAAATTTGAACATCTTTTTCACAGACAATTTTTGAGTTTTCGAAACACTTCATTAGAAGTCATTTGAAGCACTTTAACTTACAAATACAATAATGTTTTCGAATTGCTGGTAATGTGCATATTAAAGGTGTGAGAGATCTTTCAAGCAAATTACATTTGTGTAATGTTTGCAAAAACAAAAAAATTATCCCAAAATTACCTTTACGTCATGCAATTAGCACTATCCGAGCGAAAAGTTTGCAGGAAAAATTTGGAGCAATTTATGAGAAAATGGCGATTGAGCATTTCTGAAAATGCTGAATTTGTTCTAATTTTCACAAAAAACGGTTCAGTTCTCGAGGAACTTTACTTGTAATTTAAAGCACATGTACTCGTAAATACAATAACGTGAACAAATCGCCGCTAATGTAAATATTAACGACGTGAGAGATAAGTCAAAAAATTAATTTGTAATTTTTGAAAAAAACAAAAGAATAGAGCAATATGGCATTTATATCATAGAGTACATAAGGCACTATCATTACCAAAAGTATAAAGAAAAAAATTTGAGTCGTTTTTGAGAAAATCTTGTTTTTGTTATTTTTAAAATTGCACATATTGCACTCAATATTGCTTGAAAACTACTAAAATTTTCAACAAAAAAATGTACATGACCTTAACGACAGAACACACTATGAAGAACAAATTATATTTGAAGAAATAATATCTATCTTCAATTTTGTAATTGGAGGAAGACGCCTTATAAAATTAAAACTTTTGCAATATTGGAAAATTCAGAGTTAACAGTGAAAATCGGACCCATTCCACCTTAATACGTGTATTTTACTCTATTCTTACACGAAATTTAAAGAAAAAATTTGAAGCCGTTTTCGAGAAAATTTTGAAAATGTCCGGGGGGCTGTATGTAAAGTACCCCCAAAAATGAATGAATGTCTTTTAAAATCGTAGAGCTTCGACTCAGGCCAGATGGACAGGGGCTTCTTCAATTTGGAAAAAATCGCGCGTATAGATTACGCGCTAGTGTTTTTCTTCATATACACCGACGGACAGACATTTCGCTTTCAATTGATTTTTCGGTATCAAGGACCCACAAAACAAGGATTCTGGCTACACCACGTGTTAGGGAAATGTTTTTCTTAATTTAGCAACTGGATTTATCCACTTTTTCGTTGTAAGGGCCCGGCAATGAAGTTTTGTTCATGTTACGGCAAAATTCATGTTAAGCGAGTTCGTACTAATGAGGGTTTACTGTAATTTTGGAATTCATAATTTCGACAGTTGGTAAACTCATGGTACGAAAAAATATTATTAGCAACTGGATTTATCCACTTTTTCGTTGTAAGGGCCCGGCAATGAAGTTTTGTTCATGTTACGGCATAATTCGAGTTAAGCGAGTTCGTACTAATGAGGGTTTACTGTAATTTTGGAATTCTTAATTTCGGCAGTTGGTAAACGCATGGTACGAAAAAATGTTATTTTTCCACATAATGTTTTAAAAAAATTGTCAAAATATAATTTCAGAAACAGTTCTCTGTTTTTCAAGATGGCGTTGTATTAGAGCTTCGCAACTGTTATACTAAACTGTGGTATAGCCAATGATGTATACATATACTCCTAGATAGATGACTGGGGCCTTGGCGGTGAGGCCGCCCTAGGCGCCATTTTGCACGGCAAAAACCTTATTCCTGTTGCCGAAAGCGGTGTGTTGTAGTGAGTTTTCCCGTGTGTGATTAGTGTTAACATACGCAACTGTATTGTGTAGTGCTCTTTACATGCCTTTATAAAAAATGGTTATATCGTGCAGCGCTTACAATTGCACGAACAGGCAGAAAAAAGGCCAAAATATAAGCTTCCACAGGGAAATAAAAGTATGTTTATTTTTGACGTATTTAATACTGTCGTGCTACGTGAACAATTATGATATTTGTGTATTTCATTTATCGAAATATATTTCTTGTTTCTAGATTTCCTTTGAAGAATGTGCTGGCAACAAAACAGTGGGTAGTTGCAATGGGAAGGAAAAATTTTGTCCCTAATAAATATAGTTATATATGCAGTGAACATTTTGCGCCAGAAGATTATGAAGTGCGACCTGAGGGTAGCAGGAAGACTCTTAAATTTAATGCTATACCAAGCATATTTAACGTTCCCCGACACCTTAATACACCAGGTGTGAAGCGAATGCCACCAAAACACCGAAGTTCATCACCGGAATCCGAACCCTGCTCTAGTGATGTAAGTGATCACACCTACGCATTTGAAGGAATTACTAAGAAACCTCTTTCCCAGTTGTCACCTGAAAAAAAGAAAATGAAGAGGAAAATAAAGACTCTTCAACAGCAGATACGTCGCAAAACATTAAAAATCGAATGTTATAAAGACATAATTAATAAATTGAAAGATGACAACCTTATTAATGAGCATGCAACTCAAGTGTTGCATCATAATTTTTCAGGCATGGCTTTGGAAATGTTTGAAAATGAAATATGCAATGGTTCCAGAATGAATAATGGAAGAAGATATTCAGATGAAATGAAAAAAATTGCTCTCACTGTCAATTTCTATTCTCCGAGGGCTTATGAGTACTTGAGGAAAGTTTTCACTCTGCCAGCTCAGAGTTCATTAGGAAATTGGATGGGATCGGTGAATTGCAATCCTGTTTTTTTTAAAGAAGTTCTTGAAGGAATTGGTAGAGGAAATGCTTCAAAAGAATCAGCGTTGCTACTTGATAGCATGCACATAAAAGAAAGAACAGTCTATAATTCTTCTTTAGGCAAATATGAAGGATTTGCTGACTATGGTAACATAGACATTGAAGAATCTGATTCTTTGGCTTCACAGGCTCTCGTTTTCATGTTGGTTGGGATAAAAGATTTCTGGAAGTGCCCTATAGGTTACTTTTACGTTAAAAATTTGATAGGAACAAACATCGCCAGTTTGATCAGTTTTTGTTTGACATTAACTGCTGAACACGGGATCAGAGTTGTATCAGTAACTTGTGATGGCTGCAGTGTAAATGTGGAGGCCCTTAAAGAATTAGGTTGCCAATTTGGAAACAAGTTGGATGACTTAAACATTATTTCACTCACCCTACACTGGACTATGATGTATTTGTGTTTTTAGATGCTTGCCATATGCTTAAATTAGCACGTAACACTCTGGGTGAGTTAAAGATGCTAATTGATGAGCATGGACATGTAATTAAATGGAATAATATTGTAAATTTGTATCAAATTCAGGATGAAGAACAAATGAAATTTGCTAATAAAATAGGTGTCAAGCACACTGAGTTCTTTAAACATAAAATGAATGTGAAAATTGCTGCACAAACATTAAGTTCTTCCGTTGCAGATGCCATTATATTTTTAAAAAACATTGGAGTTACAGACTTCTGTGATTGTGAGGGCATTATTTCCTTTATAAGAATAATTGATAGACTGTTTGACTTGCTTAATTCCAAAAGTATTTTTGCAAATGGATTTAAGAAACCAATTCAAGCTCGTGATTTGCCAATGATGGTAAAAACCATTGACTCATCAATTAATTATTTGCTCAGTTTGAAGACTTGTGATGGACAGCCTGTGATATCTCACAGAAGAAAAATGTTTGTATTAGGTTTTATTTTTTGTGCCCTGAGTTTCAAATCTTTGGTACTCAATCTGTTGAAGAGAGAAAAAGACAGTTTTAATTATGTCTTAAGTTATAGATTCTCACAAGACCATCTTGAGCTTTTATTTTCATGTATTAGAGGAATGAATGGGTACAACAATAATCCTGATGTTGTGCAATTTAGATCTAGTATGAAAAGGATACTGGTTCGCAATGCTATTCTTCCTTCAAGGTTTTCTAACTGCCTGACATTTACTAACGATTCAGTTACTCCTTTCATTCAGCTAAAATGGAGGAGATCATCTACATTTTCTGAAAATATTTCTTGTGAACAACCACTGGAAACATTTGAAATGCCTAGTAATTTAGATTCTGCTTCACTCTCGATATACAAGGAATCGATTTTATGTTATATTGGAGGATACATTGTAAAGCAGTTGTATCCTAGACTAGATTGTAAAATTTGTTTCAATTCACTTTTTTATAATTCTGCTACTTGTAAGTTACAAGATCATTATTACTGCTCTGTGTCTGTAGCCTATTCATTTTTGGAAGGGAAAAATCGAGGTGGATTAATTAAACCATCAGAAAATGTACTGAAAGTGTTGATGGTATGTAAAAAGATATTCAGAGTTTTAGTTTCAGGTACTGAGAAATGTATTGTTGCTAGACAAAATTTGAAATGTTTGTTATTAACTTCTGCCACAAGAAATATTGTTACTGAAAAGCCATCAATTTTTGAAGAACTTTCACAGCATCATGTTACTGATATAGCGTGTGAAGACGGTCATAGGGTACAGCTCATTAAGGCTATTTGCAATAAATTTTTTGAAGTAAGATTGAAAACCTATGGGCAGTATTATTATACTGATAAGATTCAAAGGAAAAATGGTGGTTTAAGACAGCACAGTAACAAGATGGTACTTTTTAAAGGACTCTAATCTCCTCCCAATCATAACTAACTGAGTATCTGTTGTATGAAAATTAAAATAAACATTTTTTATTATTTGAATACTTTCTTTCAATAGTGAAATGTATCACTTGAATCTGTTCCTGCAAAAACGTTTTGTATTCATATGTAAATAAAAATGTTGCCCATAAAAATTACATATCTTCTATATTTCTCTGAGTGTTTTCATTTTAAATCCCTCTGCCACCTCCCAAATCCAGCAGTTATTTACAACCATCCATTAAGTGAGAAAAAAGGGATATTTGGAGTGAAACGCAGTTTTTCTAATCAAATGAACAATAAGTACGTCTTATATTTGAAAACGGAATATTGAAACAGAGGAAGAATCCTTAATATTAAAGTTGCCGTAGTAATAATAATTTACTGTCAAGTGCAGTATTAACATATAAATTGATCTCTTCTGAAGTAGTATAAGACGTTTGTTCCTGTAAGTCATAATGAAAAACAAGACCTCATTTTTGCAAGTCTCCGGTAACACTATGTCAATGCTGTTCGTAGTTTTATGTAAATTATAAAATATATTTCGACAATTTATTGTTGCCTACAGCTTTACTTTTTTATGATGGAACAGAACCATGTTAATAAACACAATGTATACGTGTTACACTCGTAAAAATCTACCGAACTGTCATGGGCTGCATTTAACATTCGAAGCTTTTGCCGTGCAACATGGCGCCCTGTACGGCCTCACCTTCGCCTATTGGGAAAGCGCGGAGTCAGCCATCTAGTGGTATATGTATACGTCATTGGGTATAGCTCCACCAACTTGAGAATGATGTTTACAGGAGCGCGCCACCGTCTGTGTTTACAACCAAAACGATAGAGACAGAGATATGATATTCAATTCAAATTTAAAATGGTACCGTGCCAAACTATTGCGAAAGAAAGCGCAATTTATTTCGTTGCAAATATAGAATATTTTAACTGTATTTAGACATGTCTGCACCTCATATTGGAATAAATAATAGTATACTTTTCTCTGCAAAACGATTCAAAATTTTGAAACTAATTCTTTCGATGAGCAGTAACATTCATATAAACGTTTATTTTAACTTAAGTAGTTTCTCAGAATGTATACCAAATAAAATTATTTTTATGTAAGGAGTAACTAGCACCTTATTGAAGAATATTGTAGATACTTATGGCAGTAAAGTTAAAGTTTTGGTACTTTATTGCATATCTAACAAACCGTCTAAAACCTATGGAAAAAAGATGAAAGAAAGAGAATACAAAACGTTTAAATTCAATGAATAAGTATTAAAAATTCAATATAAATATAACTTTTTATAATAGTATTGTACAGTTCTCGACACATAAAATGGGTAACGGCCAAATTCAGAAGTGCCCGTCTTTCCGCGCATTCTGGCACACTGTACGGACGATAACGCCATCTGGTTCTTTCATAGTTAACTATTACAAAAGAACATTCGGAACCAACTGCCAACGACTGAGAAGCTGATAGGCTAGATTTCCCGCAATCATGATCTCTAGTTTGAACGTTCTCTATGATACGCGTGTTTATCCGAATGATTGAGAGTATTGGCGTAGAAGGCACAGGGGGGCGAGGATAGTCTCCATCGCGTCGTCATGCAAGCCATTCGATCATCTACAAGAAATATATCAATAAAGATAATATCATACAATACGACATAAAAAGTTCACCACATGCAATAGAATTAGTGGATTTGAAAAGGAAATTTGCAAATTTTAAATTCTGATTTACTTGCAAAAATATCAATTGAATATCTCCTCTTTTAACACAAAACAACTTAAGAACGTGAACGAATATTACGGATCCGAGACGAAGAAATGAAGTGTGCGAAGGCGGCTCCAGGATCGGAAAAATAATTGGGAGTTGGATGTTTTGGCGAAGTAATAGTGTTCAAATACCAGTGTTTACGAAATTCAAGGTTTTTGCAACAATTAAACTAGGTATTCAGTAATAATTTTGCATCGCTTGTCAAAATTGTTATTTTGCAATATTCACCTCAAAGACAATTTGAGGACCCTTCCTCCGTATAGCGCACGTTTCGGAATTGTTTATAAAATTGTTAATTGTTGAAAAATTGTTAATTCGCAGTTTTCGGTTCTGGAATATAAGGGAGCCCTTTCCTCTTCAGAACAGCAAAATTTGGAAATTGTTTATAAATTTACAAATTTTGCGAAATTATTTTATTGTCTTTTCTAAATTGCCTTTGAATGAGATACAAAATTTCGCAATCCAATCGGCGCTATCGCCTTTCGTTTTCGAGATATGTAATTGTTTCTAAGAAATTAGCATATCATGACAACTCCCATTTCTTTGGAAGTCAATGGCAGTTCTCTCACAAATCTACCCTTCAAGCCGTTTTCCAAATGCAACGTGCATTGAGCGACACTCTTTTCTCATGCGACCCTGACACCAGAATGGTATTTGAAACTACCTTCAGAACGCAAGTCGATTGCTTTGCGAGTCAAAATCATGGAAACATGAGTTGTTACAAATATTCCCTAAATACGTAAATGCCAAGAAGGTCATCTTATGAGAACACACAAATTCTCTGACCATATGAATGAATCAGTCATTTCAACAGCGGAGCCTCTACCTTATAATAGTAATAACATCCACAATTTCTTTAATTTATTGTGTTATTTAAATGCAGCCCGTGTTCAACCTATGCAGAAAAGCAAACATTAATACTATGATTTAAACGAAAAATAACCATTGCTAGGATGATTACGTTCAGAATAATTGAACGACCAGAATCCTACGTTCTCTACCATTTGACTGAAACACCGGATAGAGGACGGCGGAGAATGTGATAAAAAGGAAATAAATATTCTATATATTGATGTCGACATTTTGGCGAAAATGCATAACCTAACTCGTTGGGAGCCGAATATGATTGTCATAACAAAATTGTGGCTGTCACTTCGCGCAAAGCCCGTTCCATTTTATAGTTTATAGTTTTTCAGAATATTTACATTTTTCCGTAATTTGAAAATTTCGAGCAAAGCTATGTTTCATTCGAGTGTTACTATGAATATGTAGTTCTTGTGTAATATTGTCTCCCCTCTAAATTCAAAAACTAGTGGTGGACGTACTTTCTCGATTTCTTTATAACAATTATGTAATATAAAAATTCAAGTTAACCCCGAGCAAAAATTTCACAATTCCAACTGGATTGCATATATTGTCGCGGCCAATGACGTCTCATCTCTTAATTAAAAATCGCGGCATTGATGCAAAAACGTCGTTTTGGGTGTGTTTAGCACCCGCGAAATCACTCTCCGAACTGAGATTTGAATTTGAGAGCATAGGTTTCGAGATTCCATTACATAATCCAGCTGGTGATTTACTACAAGTAGTCTCACCAACTATGGGCCACCCTATAACTCCTAAACGGCTTCCGATATCAAAATACAGTTTTCGCTCAACAATGTGGAGTCATGGAGCAAGTGAATTGGTGTAGAGATAATGTTTGAAATACTTTTAGTTTTGGAGAAATTAAATCAACTTTGATTTTTTTAAAATCGAACCATATACTCGTATTTTTCTTACTAGCAATAGATAAATCATAAAAAGGGGAATGCAATGATGTAACATATGTTCATATTTTGATAGTATTTTGTGTAATAAATTATACTTTCTGGCAAGAGATTGTAAATGAAACCTGCACTTTTTGCTGTAGCAGCCGACGCTATTGTTACTTTTGGTGAAGGCCTTCGCGGCCTCTCCTCGAAAAGAGCCGGCGCCGGGAATGCAACCTTCCTGAATGGCAACAGTTGCAAGAATTGACACAGGAAATCTCGTGCATTTTATTTAAAATCACTTGTCAGAAAGTATAATTTTCTGCTCAAAATACTATTAAAACAATAACATGTTACGTCATTGCACTCGTCTACTTATGATCTACCTCTCGCTAGTGAGAAAAAATCATGGTTCCATTTAAAAAATGAAAGATGATTAATTTTCTCGAAAACAACAAATTTTTCGGACAATATACTTACGGCACATTACTTGCCCCATGATTCCGCATTGTTGGGCGGAAACTACATTTCTATATCGGGAACCGTTTAGAAGTTACGGGGGAGGCCCATAGTTGGTGGGACTGGCTGTATGCCAAACTTCGCAAGTGTTGGAGCGTTTTCGTAACCATATAAAAAGAAACTAGTGTTGCAACAGAATGTCAGAGAGATTCTCGTACTAGATCTCTTCTGATTTCTTTAATCTAGACATCACCGACATGGTTTTACATCACCTACTTTCCAGCTGTCATCCATGGCTGACATTTTTTTATTTAATATTTTCTCAATTTTTCAGGCCATTTAAAATAGAAAAATGTGATATTAAGAATATTACATAAGTTAAACCTAATCCTATATCATAATTTTCGATTAAAAATTTTGATCCGGTTTTGAGAAAATTTTGAAAATGTTCGTAGGCTTCATGTAAAGTACCCCCAAAAATTAATGAATGCTTTTCAAAATCGCAGGGCAACGCAGGCCAAATGGACAGGGGTTTCTTCAATTTGGAAAAAATCCTACGCATGGCTTAGGCGCTAGTGTTATTCACATACACCGGACAGACGGACTTTTTGCCGTCAATTGGTTTTTCGGTATCAAGGACCCACAACACATGTATTCTGGATAAACCACGTGTTAGAGGATTTTATTCTTAATTTAGCTCAGGATTTAACCACTTTTTCGTGATCGTGGCCAAAAAATGACTTTTTTCCGCAGTAAATCCGCCGTTTTCTCGTGCAGCATTACATAACTTTCCCTACACTACATATTTACTCCGTATATACGTACGTATACGGGAAAGTTAAAATAATAAAAAAGGAGAAAAGAAATTACATAGTGATGAAAATGAAAAGGATTCACGACAAGGAAACCCAGCCACATACTAAGAGAAAAAACCAAATAACATCCTGGAAAACGTAGTTGGGAATATAAACTTTGTTGATGCATTCTTTATTGGAGAAAATAAAACAGGAAGAATAATGAGATAAAATGTCAATCACGAAGAACAAGAATAAATTAAAAGGTGAAGACAGTTATATAGAAAATGTTCTCACAAGACAGGAAAGATCTATGCTGCAGTCTGGCAAGTAGCAATACAAGAAAGAGAAGAGGAGAAAATAATGAAGATCGGCTATAAAAAATAGAAATAAATGTAAAATTATTTCCAACACCATGAACAAAAACTCAAAAAACTAAGAAAAAGTTCATGGACAAAAAGCATCAACGCTAAACAACACACGACTGCATCCAAGACACCATATAATAAAGAACAATACGTGACAAAAACAAAAAAGAAACAATCAAAGATGTATTACAATAGCAATGTCAGGACATTGCTAGGTGGGGAGAGAAAAATGGAACTCATTCACGCTTCGTATATACGTATGTATACGGGAAAGTAAAAATTCACTAATTTACAAAATTATACTTTTGTCTTGACAATGTTATGCATGAAACGGGCAAAATTCGTGATAGCGAACAAGGAATTCTAAAAAAAAAATTGTAATTGACGTGCGGCATTGAGATAATAACACGATTTTATTGTAGTAAAATAAATAACTCGATTTTAAATCTGGAATATAACGAATTTTAAAATATTGTACTGTTATTTTCTTTTTTGCACAAACAAAACTGTTAGTATGTCTTAAAACACAAAAAGGACAATGGAATTGCGGTCTTAATACTTCGGATACCTCGAAGTTACGTACTTCGGAAAGAGAGTCGTTTAGTAATCTTGTAATCGTAAGTCGTAAGAAATCTTGCAGAATTTTAGCGATATATCGACAAGAAATAGGACGTTTTTTGTGTCTGTGAGTAATTCACTAAAACCCGTCTTGACTTTTCCTGTTTGCCTTGATATGAGTTATATTCCTACTATGTATATTGTTTGTCTCCTTTACTTAGAAAGAAACAAAATAGTAAATGCATGCACTGTCTCACAAACGCTTTTCATAGAGAATGTGAATAAAGATGATGGAATTGCTGGTGATCAGCAATTACAATTATTCTTAGTGTGTCAATACTTCCAATTTGCAATCTCTACTTTGAAATTAACAAGTTTTCCAGAAGGTAGTTCTGATGAATATTTATGGGACGTCTTTTAGTTGTGTTGAAATTTCATAGCTTGAAAGTAAAATAAAATAAATTTCAAAATTAAATTTGTTGAAAAATTTTTGAACGTGGAAATGTTTTTGGACATTGATTTTAGATGTATGCAGAAATATATTTTGTGTCTTCTATTTTTTAAAAGACAACAAAGATAATACAGATTTTGAGTAAAAAAATGAATAGAAATTTTTTTGATATCCAGAAAATATTTTTACCAAAAATTAACGCAAAAATGACTGCTTCCACTTATACACGGGCGACAATATTAGTGATATCTTTCTGCTTGATTCGATATTATAGTTGAGAAAAGAGTTGAATAAAATCATCTTTCTTTAGAGGGATAATCGATTTTCTCTCATAAGCCTCAAGCTACCACTGAGTTGCCAATTTTCCTGGGGAAGCACTTTCGACTCCGGGTGAAATCAGATAAGGGGCTACACAGCGTTGCCAAAAAAAATCAATATTTTCACTCACGCCAAAGCAAAATGAACTATTCGTATTTCCTATTCATTCTTCTATTCATTCATTCTCAAAATAGCAAAGCCATATAAGAGCTAATTATCTCATTAGTGAAAGACCTGTCTATTTCAGAGACGCTAAAATTTTGCTTTTTAGAAATAAAAATTGTAATACTAGCAGTATCGCAGTTTGAAATTACAGCTACTCGCTATTTTTCCAACTTTACTGGAATTATGTAAATTTCCATTTCTGAGGTAAAAAGGCTAACTTATCTAGTCCTACTCCAAAATAGCACGGTTTTCACGTATTTGTTAGTCTCTTTAAACGTTTAGTCTGAGTTAGCCTTTCGGTTGTTGTTTTTTTTCACCCTCTTCACAGCAACTATCTATTGGTGCCTGTAACATATTTTTACTTTTTCATACTTACTTCGTTACAAGAGAAAGTTTTGTAATCGTATGCCGGTGAATTTTCGATAGAAAAACTCTTATTGCCAGATCCTGTAAACGAAAAACTGAGTAAATCGTGTTTGTTTACGAGAATATAGCAAATTATTTCCTCTAACACGTTGTGTAAGGGAACGTCCATAAATTACGAAATGGTAAAAAGGGGGAGGGGGTCTGAGCCTGTGTTACGCTGCGTTACATGGGAGTAAGGGGATATTAATTGTTACGTAACATTATTGTTTTCAATATTTGCTGAAATGATTCCTTTTTTAGGTCCTGTATTAAAACATTAAAATATTAACATATATAACAATAAAAATTAATTTCGACGGTAAAACGTCTGTCTGTCTGTCTGTGTGTCTGACCGTTCGTCCATCTTGGTTAATGTTAGCGCCTAAACTGAACTGCCGATTTTCTTCAAAATTGATATTCCTCGATCGATTTAAATGATTTCGAGGCCCTCTGAGTTTGCCAGAAACATTTTGATTTTGGAAGTTCTTTGTAAATATTTTAAAATTTTCTCAAAATGACTCCAAAAATTTTGATTAAACTTTGGCCTCGAATAGCGTAAAGAACGCCTAAGTGAAGAATATTAAATTAAAATGAAGTTCATTTCATTTTACTCAGTGAATATAGCACTATCCATGCAAAACGATTAAAGAAGACAATATTGATGCAGTTTTGAGAAAATCTTAAATTTAATATTGTTTAATGTTGCTCATATTTCAATCAAGATTGTGCAAAAACAAGTAATATATTCAGAAAAGTTTACATGATATTTTATAAAGAACTGACTGTCAAGAACTAATTTCACTTGAAGAAAAAATCGCGTCAACTAAATCACTACAATATTTAAAGAATTATTTTCAAATTGCAGGATCTTGAGTGGGGCCATATCAATAATGCAATGTTTTTAGCAAACATTCTACGAGTAGTTTAGGCACTAGTGTGTTCACAGAACGACAAGTGGACCGATGGACGGACGTTTCGGGAAAAACCACTGTTTTCGTATCAGATGACCCCAAAACGTGCACTTCCATTGAAATCTCGAAATTGTAATATTCTGAGCGAATGAATGGGAACGATGGAAGACGTCTCATAGAGGAAATCTCAAATTCATTTTCGTATTTTAAAATTATTTCTCGTCTGCAAATGTATAATCAGTTCATTTTTGAACATTAATCAAATGGTATACAGTACAACAAAAAATCAGAAATAAACCACTACTATTACATTTTTTGTAGGTTTCATAAGTATTTTTTTTCGTGTGCGCCTGCGTATGCGTTGACTTACTAGTAGATTAATTGGAAGGTGATTCGTGTGCTGGCACAATCTCTTCTAATATATTTGGCTTCTTGTGGTGATAAGGTCATCCAGTGGAATTATGCCAACATCTCTGTATAAAGTCCTGTTTGTCACGAACTATGTTTTAGTTTTGAATCTACGAAAAATATTCAATATACGAGTAGTTATTACTTCTCTGTGGTGTCGTACTAATCCATTCGCGTTCCATTGTATAACTTTATGACTTAGCAGCGATTCTATTTGTTATAATTTCTGTTTTACAATGTTTTGATATCTTCGGAAGGAATTTTCAATTTCTTGGCATATGTCTATTTGGGCAGAAATGAGACTATATGGAAGTGGGGTGTATCGGATTATTGAATATGTGATCAGGTGGGCAATAAATGATATTTTTCTGTGAATGAGTGTGCTTCTGGAGAATTTTCTGAATTTAAAAATGGTATTGTTTGAGTGGAAGGAGAAGTCGTCTCTATACATTTTATATGTGAATTATTTTCAATGCATGTGTAGAACTTCATTTAATTTCGATATTCGTAAGATTTTTCACAAATGTTGATGATATTCTGATATTTGTCTCATTTTTCGTTTACTTTTCATAGCGTTAAATTCAGGTCGCTATATTTCGTTCATTAAACTCCAAAATATCCAAGCTGTCATTTCAAATTCAATAAAACTCAATTCAATAATATAATAATACCAACTTCACATGATTCTCTACAAACGACTAAAAAGAAATGCGAAAATGCCGAGTCCGAAAGGATACATGAAAATGACTGACGATGAATGACTACATTAAAAACAGGATTTTAAGGAGGATCATACCAAGCGCTCAATGCCCCAGAAGGGTTTGTAGACGCGTTACCAACGCAAAACAAATTTAAAAAGAAATTTATTCATCCTAAATATGGATATTATTAGTTTAAATAACAGTATTAATGTTTGCTTTTCTGAGACACGGGCTGCTTCTAAATAACAATAAATTAAAGAAATTGTGGATGTTATTACTATTATAAGATAGTAGCTTCGCTGTTGAAATGACTGATTCTTTCATATGCTCTGAGAAATTGTGCGTTCCCATAAGACAGGCATGTCCAAAACCGTGCTCCGGTGCAATTTGCTCCGCCCGTGTCCCACGCAGCGCGCCGGCGCAAGTTAGTCACCGGGGGAGTGAGGCATTCCTTCAGTCCGTGCGATAAGAGAACGGACAACCTGCTGCTGGCTAGCTGCTGCGCTTTATCTCAATGGCGACATCGAAGAGTATTGACATTTTGTTTCATAGTGGTTCTATAGGACTTATATTCTGACCATCCATCTAAAAGACAGAAAGATTTCGAACGGCGAACTCTTTGGAGTATTATGAATATTTTCCACAACATGAGTTCTCAAAACTACATAAGAAAGCAGCCAAAGTAATTTCTATGTTTGGGTCCACGTATGTATATGACAGCTTCTTTTCATAAGCAGTTAAGAAAATCGAAGTTTCAAGGGTGTTTGAGCGACGAGAGGCTTCGCAATTCCTTGCGTTTGATGACGACAAGGAATTTTGTGACCCACAGCGAACGAATTGTTAACAAAAAATCCACAATTAAAATTGTTACAATGAAATTGCTTTTATTTGCTTTAACTGAACATACTTATCCAGGATATTTCGTTTTGCTCCTTAATTATGTTTCAAACTAGAAAATAGAAAGGAAATTTACTCACTGGAATAAAATTAAATTAAAATCCCATTTGATTTTACATGAACTAGGCCCGAATTAAACCATTGTCGTGTTTGATCTGTTCGAAACAAGCTAGTGTGGCCGCTCCGCGAGAAAAGTTTTAAGGTTAGGGCTGAGCCGGGGACTCCCGTCGGGCGGTGGCGTAAACAACCGGACCGAAGCGCGCTTCATCTGTCGAAGCGAACTTGGTGCTCCGGAGCATGAGCGGAGCAGAAATGTTGGACAGGTCTGCCAAAAGATGACCTTCTTGGCATTTACGTATTTAGAGAACATTTGTAACAACTCATGTTTCCATGATTTTGACTCGCAAAGCTATCGACTTGCGTTCTGAAGGTAGTTTCAAATACCATTCTGGTGTCAGGGTCTCATGAGAAAAGAGTGTCGCTCAATGCACGTTGCATTTGGAAAACGGCTTGAAGGGTAGGTTTGTGAGAGAACTGCCATTGACTTCCAAAGAAATGGGAGTTGTCATGATATGCTAATTTCTTAGAAACAATTACATATCTCGAAAACGAAAGGCGATAGCGCCGATTGGATTGCGAAATTTTGCATCTCATTCAAAGGCAATTTAGAAAAGACAATAAAATAATTTCGCAAAATTTGTAAATTTATAAATAATTTCCAAATTTTGCAGTTCTGAAGAGAAAAGGGCTCCCTTATATTCCAGAACCGAAAACTGCGAATTAACAATTTTTCAACAATTAACAATTTTATAAACAATTCCGAAACGTGCGCTATACGGAGGAAGGGTCCTCAAATTGTCTTTGAGGTGAATATTGCAAAATAACAATTTTGACAAGCGATGCAAAATTATTACTGAATACCTAGTTTAATTGTTGCAAAAACCTTGAATTTCGTAAACACTGGTATTTGAACACTATTACTTCGCCAAAACATCCAACTCCCAATTATTTTTCCGATCCTGGAGCCGCCTTCGCACACTTCATTTCTTCGTCTCGGATCCGTAATATTCGTTCACGTTCTTAAGTTGTTTTGTGTTAAAAGAGGAGATATTCAATTGATATTTTTGCAAGTAAATCAGAATTTAAAATTTCCAAGTTTCCTTTTCAAATCCACTAATTCTATTGCATGTGGTGAACTTTTTATGTCGTATTGTATGATATTATCTTTATTGATATTGTAATGATTTCATTTTATTAGACATTCCCCAAAAACAATTGTGGACAAAGAGTAAATATTTATTGAGCTATAGTCAATGAAACAAACAACGTGGATTATGAATCGATCTGAGCAAGACAAAAGAACAGCGCGCCGCGGAAAGAGTATTTCGGCATTTCTGGAGAACACAATGAATTCGATAATTTTGGGAAAAATCTGACCGTCCAGTTAGTTAGAGAATAATTAAATGAACATTGTGTTTTTTATTTGAACGCGATCAGACGACGGGTTCGTTTAAAATTGGAGTCAAAAATTTTAGAGAAAAAACCCAGTCGAACATGTCGAATATAGTAACTTGAATTACCAAAATTTTATGAAGAAATGCTAATTAGGCAACGAAGGGCGTTGTGAATCGTCATGGTATAAATTTAACAAAATTTATAAATGATCTAAAGAGTTTATAGAACATTGAATTTTCGAAATAAAGAAATATTACAAATTAATGATACCAAAAACAAGCGACTAATGTGTAATGTCGACAGAGAAATTAGCAATTTTCGACGTAAAATAAATCGAAAACATCTGTTTGGACAAGAAAATCTTAACATTGGGAAGAAGCCGTAATGAATAAACGCGGAAACATGTAAAAATAAGTAATATTGGACATTTTAGTAAAATTATGGAAACAACAATGAAAAGGTGAAAATGGATTTCGCCGGCATTTTTTATATTCCGAGGTAACATGTTAAATCGAGATGTTTTTTTAGGGGAGTTCTGTCTAGTCAGCAGTGAGAGAGACATCGTGTCCGTGTTTGACGAACTCATAATTTGTAAAATATTTCGGACTTAGACATTTTGGCGGCGAATCGAAAGTGCGTAATGGACATGTAAATAGCGCGAACATTTGTTGATGCAGCGAGCCAATTAGAAGAAAGAAGAAGTATTATTTATTTGTGAATTTGTGGTTCGAGGTGATCAGACAATTTATGGAATTCCTGGGGAGAATTATTTTGAAGGAAACCGGCCCGTGCAAGATTGGAGCGCGCGAGTACGTCGGCGCGTGCGAGTGAGCGCGTATAGAACGACCGAACTGGCAACGGCGCTGTTTTCGACGACGCAGCAACAGGGAAGTTTCGCATTCGCAGAGTAATTATTTAAAATCAGATCTGTGCTCCCGTACATTCAAATAAATTAAATAAACATTGGCAAGAATAGTGGAATTTTCGAAATTTTAAAACAGAACGATCATGATTGCGGGAAATCTAGCCTATCAGCTTCTCAGTCGTTGGCAGTTGGTTCCGAATGTTCTTTTGTAATAGTTAACTATGAAAGAACCAGATGGCGTTATCGTCCGTACAGTGTGCCAGAATGCGCGGAAAGACGGGCACTTCTGAATTTGGCCGTTACCCATTTTATGTGTCGAGAACTGTACTAGAACGGTGAAAAGTAAAGAAATCAACTTAAAGGGACAAAAATAAAACAGTCAGTGCAAATCTTGCATGATGTGTCTCTGAAGTTGTATTTTATCAGCTGATTCACAACCTCTATGAAGGAGGCCATGGTGATTCAGTAGGAGCAGTCTCTGAACTCGCTTCCCGCTCCTGGCGACTTTTGTTGGCTAAAATGACTGTACAGACCCGTGTTTTCACTGTTATTTCCACGACGCGCGCAATCGCAGCCCTCATTCTTCGCTTGGTCGAGTTATAATATCAAAAATTGTTAAAAAACAAAAAAAGATTTTTGTTTACAAAATGACCACAACGTGTATTTTAATTTCGTTTCTATTGTGCAACATTTGACATTAACAATCCGTATATGCTCTTATTGTACTCATATAGCGCATAGGGAGATTCTGTAACTACATTGCCAAACACCATCGTAAATACCTTTTGTACATGTTATTGCAATATACAATGCAAAAACACAAAATGCAACAAATTAAATTGTATTGACAAAATTGATTATGTAAATCCAGAATGAATAAAATGAACATAAGTTTTTTTTAAAAAATATAAAATTTATTTTTTTACTCAAATTTTAGTATAACACAACTGAAAAATAGCACACAAATATAATACAAATCACGTTATTATTAATTTTTGTAAATTTTTTCGGGAAAGCAATTTTAAGATTCAATATGTCATGAAAAACCACTAAGTTCTTTTACTTGAGCAAACGTACTACCAATGTTTGAGAACAACAGTTGCCTATTACGTACAGATACTTTAAATGTGACTATACACTTTTTAGAAAAATGTGGCTTATATTTTGCCAATTAGCACATGTCCGTTTATAAATATCAATGCCTCTTCTGAAATAGTGGCCAAGAACATTTAAATATTGTGATCTCCTGATAATGACACTATTGGAAGAGAGATCAGATTTTCGTCGCGCGTTTTCCAACGCACCCTGGTGAGGTCAAAACCGTAAGATTTTGTGTGAAGCATGAAGACTTCACTGTCGGTAATTTACATATGACATTCTGCACTTTTTCAATAAAAAATTGTCGGAAACTGGAACGTGCCGCCTAACTTTTGAGTGACAACACGTCGCGTCAAAATATCTCTACGTCAGTTAGGTATTAAAATTGAAGGTCTTGGATCAGAAACAAAACAAATTAAATCGACCACAGTAAGTCTTCCGCTATTCATAAATAGTTAAAATCGTGATTTTGGTTAAAATATTTGCTATTTTGTAAATGCCCCAAGCCCGTCGTAAATATGAACATACATGAGAAGCCACAGTTTTTTCTGAAATCGATATATTAAAATTTACGAATAGCAGCAGATTTATCATGGTACTGCTTAAAACTCTTCAATTGGAGCCTGTTCTGTTTTAATCAAACTTCAATTGACGAATAGCAGCTCTGGAAAAAAACATCTCGATTCAGGGGCGTTTATTCCATGGAAGCATTGCTTCCCCTATCATTTCCAAGGATATCTTACTTTTAAATAACACTTGACAATTAATTTTGAATCATTTACTTGTATTCCAAGTAAAAATAGTTTAAATTGAGAGTGACAACCTTATCTTTCCAAAATAAGCAGGTAATTATTATTGTCACCAACAGGGTAGAGTTCGCCTGTAAAGCTCTTCGGAAGCACTGGCCCGACTGCTTCCAGCACCTCAAAGGGAAATGCTATGATCAGGAGATACGGAGGCGCGTGTGGTGGCTCAGTCGGTCGAGGTCGCCTTAGGAAGCAATCGGCCAGTTGCATACAGCGTGACTTTCTGCCCGCGTGTGGTGGGCCCCGCATGTGCTCATTGATTCAGTAGTATAATTTTTTTTTTCTTCGAGTACTTATTTTTTGTGCTGCAAGATGAGAGTTTTAGTTACTGAAAAGAGATTTCAGTTTCAATTTTCTTATTATTGTTTTTAATGAAGTTTTTCCCTTAACGGAAAACCTATTCAGTGTTTTTCAAAGTGAGAATAATGTCATTGGTTACTGTGTAGAATATATAAACAAGTTTCAGAAAATAAAAACAAAAAGGGATTGTTTTGAACAAGTGCGGAATAAAGCTGTAAGCACTCGAGACACATCAAAAACAAGGTTTTTGATAATAATGGTGATATAAAGCTGAGTTATCGCAAACGTTTCTGCGTAATAGTTAATATTGTAGAGCAACATAACTTAAGGTTCTGAAATTCTAAATCCCTTATTTTTTAGAACTTACTAATTTCTAGAACAATAACCAAGCGCTCTTCCCACAAGATTCCCTACATTCGTTAATACAGAGCTATGGAACATTTTTGGATGTAGTCCCTTTGCGCTCAGAATTGAGTGTCCTGTACAGTGTGAGTGATGGTATTCAGAAACGAAGTGCTTCGGGAAAATAAACTGGAAAAAGCATACTCAGAAGTGTTGAAACTGCGAACTTGTTATGATTATTCCGGCAACAATTGGGTCCGTGAACGCAACTTTTCGACAAATATACGTTTAAAAACTATTTGAGAAATTTTACAATTCAAGACAGACTTTCTAATTTTGAATGAATTTTTAGTGTTGAAAATTCATTTATTAAGAGACTGAGTGAAAATCTTAAATTTTACGACAGTCATTTCTGATTTTACAAAGCAAGACAGAAGAATCGCTCTTTACTACAAATAAGGCATTTAAAAGTAGTTTAAATCATCCAATTGTCGTCATATCCAAGTGAAAAATTAAAAATCTTCCATCTGAAATGTAATTACTTCCCTAGAAAAAGTTCACCACACGCCACTGTCTCGATTCATTTCTTTGTAATACGTCCAATATCTGCTAGAGGTCGGGAATGTCGATGCTTCTAGCGATACCTGGTAGAAAATTCCGGAACTTCTTTGATTTTAGATTCATAGCCAATATTAGTGATTACATGCTCATTATCTAAAATATATTTCTCAGTTCACGATAATGAGTAGGGATAAATCATTTCATTTACAATATTAATTCAATATTATTTCAATTCCTATTCCGAGATCCCCCCAGACTTGTCTTCTCAGTATCATCAGTTGCCAAAACACCTCGGTAATTCCACCAATCTGAGCATCTGACCTCTGCTCTCGAGGTCCACTCATGCGTTCTGCAGCCAGACCCCGCCGAGTAGTGGGGGTCTTGAGGCCTTTGATGGTCCTGCGTCAGGTCGAGGCCGCATAGGACCAGTCTGTACCTGCCACAGGTAATGACCCGATGAAGGGGCGGGCGGCCCTAGGCCCCTCCTCCTGATACCATTCCCGTCTCGCGTTAGTTTCAGCTTATTTTATTCATTTGATAAATGAAATTTTAATGCCACCGCGTCCAAAAAACGCCGGCGCGGTTGGGCGAGGACGAGCGGGAGGCGCGGGAGGGCGGGCGGGCGCAGGTGGGAGAGGGGGAATAAGCGGGAGAGGGGGAGAGAGCGAACGGGAGGAATGCCGCGCAGCGCAGCGCTGCCTCTGGACGGAATTCCATCAGCTCGGACCGGCCCCCGGCCACGGCCGCCGCCGCCGCAGCGCCGCGCCGCGCCGGCATTCCTGCTGTTGCCTTCTCCATGGCCGCTCCAGTGCCAACACCGCAGACCACCCTACACCCCGGCCCGTGTTCTATCGACAGAACACGATCGTTAACGAACATAAGTTTGGTCTACGTCGAAGCTCCGGTTCGGCGCCTCCGTTGGGGAATCCCGACTGCTTTCGACGTAGTGGCACTGCTCAAGAAAGGAACCTGGGCGCACGAAGTCACTTCGTTCGGCGCAGCGTGGTATTCATTCATTAATGCAACCCGTAACTGTATTTCCAAGCATTTATGTACATTATTTTGCCAGGTATTTCGTCAATAAAAAGTACTATAAGCATCGCTGCACCAAAAACAATCCTCCCTTGGCTCCTCTTTTCGCTACGTGGCAACCGAAGGCTGACGCTCCATCCTTTGTTCGGAGCCTCCAATTCGCACGGTACGTAGGCAGGCGCCGCGCCGGGCGAAAGGTGCATCGCCGGTCGAAGCAGCGAATGCGCGGGCGGGCGGGCGGGCGGGAGTGAGGGAGACCGCATCGGCAGCGCCTAAAGCTCAGGCAAGTTGGCGGCACTGCGGCGCCCGTGGGAACGCCGGTCGGCCGGCCGACCGGACGGCCGGTCCGTCGGGCGGGCGGGCGGACCGCCGCGACGAAATAAAAAACCGTGAGGAAAAAACCGCCGGGCGGGCGGACCCGCCGTCACCTACATTCTTGCGGCGGGCACGCCACAGTGTTCGTGGCGCACCCTTAACAGCATAGCGCCCCGAACGCCGGTCCAGGCCCCGTCGCGGCGCGCGCCGCGCCGCACCTCGCCTCGCCACCCGCGCCGCGCCGCGCCGCGCCGCGCCGACCTGTCGCGACGCCCGCCTCGTCCCGCCCGACGCGCGAGGAACCCATTCATTCGTTCTCTACGACGTTCTCTATGATTTTGTACGCGCTCTCAAATCAGCTTCCCCATTTTGGGAAACGTCCATCCATTCGTTCTTATGTTTCTCGGTGGAATTTTGGATCAGTAGCGGTCATTTTGAAAAACGTTCCCTTCAAGATAAGGAGTTTCTTCAATTTTCAATTATTGGTTTTCTTTATAAGGTTGATTTTTTTTTCATTATTTAATCACATTAGGTTTTTAAATTTTTGACCAATTCCCCTTTGATTTTGGAGGAGACAAAATATTTGATAAAATGATTTTGGATAAACGTTACATTGATTCTGGAAAGAAATATTGAAATTTCATGATACCATCATTCACATTTACGTGTCTTTTTAACATCTGAATTGTGAAGTGAAACATCGTAAGCAGAGTGAAGTCGCCAATCTTGCGGAAATGTTTCTTATGGAAATAGAATATTCCGAACATTCTTAATCTTGGCATGACACATACTCGAATTTTCTTATATAAACCTTTGAAGCTGATGTTAATTTCTGTTCAGTATGATTTTGGGAAAATGTTTTAATACATATGGCTCTTCTTAGATGGTCATCAAATCTAACATTCATTTTGTTGGTTATTCTTTGTGTTTATTAAAGGAAAATAGTTAATTTTCTTGCTGAACCATACTTACGATCAGGTTTATGATTATGTTTCTCGGTATACTGATCAGAAGCTGTTTTTATGATAATTGCATTAGTGACTGCAAAGTGCACACTGATTTAAAGGAGATTCAATGCTGCTTCGAAAAAAAGTATCTGTAGAAAAATGTCTTTCTTTTAGTAAAACTGATGAGGGCAATTTGTTATACTATATTACGGAAACATTGAACATTTACTAATTGAAATATTTCAGCAATTTTATATTAATTCAATTAATAATTTTTACGCTACAATAAATTCATAAAATATATAAGTAAATCACTTACAAAAGCATGTCTTATACACGGTCCAAAAATTACGGTATAAATTCATTTAAGACTTATGTTTTACCTTCGTTAAGAAAATATTGTTATCTCTGTAACCTAAGTACCCAGTTGGTGCCGAACAGTCCAGTTCACCTGTGCCAACGAATTAAACCTGTCATTTATCTCTACACATATGTGTGCAGCGTTTCGCCAGGCATCCATGATCCATGTCCTGTCCGTTTATTTCGCTCGCTGGGAAACGGCCCTAAACAATGGGCTGCGGAGTGCAGGGCGTTGCGCGGCGGCTGCAGGATAACTCCGGCGCTCCCGCTGCCACCGATGGCTGCACGGCCTTCGAGGCCGCCTCGCCTCGCCGCGCCGCGCCGCGCCGCGTCGTCGCCGGGGCAGGTTCGGCGGCCAACAAGAAGCCCACAACAGGCGCGAGAGTAACTCCTGGGTCGTTAGCGATAGTGGCGGCGGCGGCGGCGGCCGCGCTCTGGCTCGGTGTTGGGCTCGGGCTCCGCCCCGGTGCGGCCTCTGCAGTGTTTGCAGCCTTTGCACTGCCGCCGCCGCCCGGAGCCACTCGGCGCTGCGATTCGGCCGCCCCTCGCCTCGCCTCGCCTCGCGCTCACGCGCGCTCGCGCATGTGGAACTGGTTGCCCGCTTAGTCACGCAGAGGGCTCAAAAAACAGTCTACACGCTCGCCGGATGAAAGAAGAGGGATGCGACTCGAGTTAGATGAGCATTTGAGTGCGTGATATCAGAGAGTCTCCAAACTACCAGACCTTATTGTTTGTGTACATTTTTCATCTCCGGATTCGTGGTATTTCTTAGACCGTGACGTGAAGGAACATAAGAGGCAGATATTTGTCTTCACGCTTTGCTTCGATGATTAATGCGCGTGCGACAAATGGCGGAAAGGGCTGAGATGGGCTGGACTCATCATAATCCACTTTCAATGATCTGTCTTCCCACATATCGATTGGGATCAGAATCCACTAGTACGTGTCTTTCTCATGGTCTAATTGAAATATTTATGGCTGCTCTGCCGTGTTACCTCCGCTGTAATATGATATTTTAATACGAAGCGCTTCAAGAACTTACACGCTCAGCTACGACGTGATCGCTGTTCAAACCTCGTAGATGCCTGCTGGACCCGACAGATTGTGTTAGGTGATGGTGGGACCTGTCACACATACGCTTGGCACAACCCCCTGCGACTACGACGGACGTGACGTGCGAGCAGCGACGCGTGTCTGTATACACGGCAGAGCGCGGGTCCTCGTGCTCTCAAGGCGGCTGCCCGGCCTTCTCCTGCCGCATGAATAAGCGTCGTGTTGTGACAAGCGCCCTGCACCGGTCCGACCAGTGTACGGGTGGTCCTCCTAATTGACAAATTGGACTCTTATTACAAGCAGGGATAAGCGTAAATGTTTCACCTGGGCTGCCCCCGCGCGTGCGGCGCCCGAAGGAACCCGACCATCGCCGACTGCCACCGAGGGGGCCCGAACGAGGCCACCCAGGTCGGCGCGTGCCTGCCACCCAAGCAGCGCGCGTGCGCAGACCGAAGAGTAGCGGAGACGGCCGAAGTTTCCCGAACGCACGAATGGCACCTTTCGTCGCCGCGGAAACGGCCGACCAAGAAAACTTTTTATTTGTGTCTTATCGCGGTAACTTGGCCCAACGAATTTTGCATTATAAATTAATATTTTTGCATTTTCAAAAACAAATATTTCAACAATCTTACCGACTTGTTTTTTAATCAATGTATTAAGAAAATTAAGTTCCTTGGTCAGGCCTTCCAGGTCAAAAAAAGAACATTTTTTTGGACCTGGAAGGCGTATGTACAGGAAGTAATGGATGAGAAAGGACTAGAAGAAGGTCAAAGGAAGGACCGAAAAATACGGAAATCGAAAACGGCAAACTCCTAGGGGTAGAAACCGTCGAAGAAGAAGTTCCTTGGATATATTCTTCCTTAGTAATTTATTTTCGCATATAATCCATTCATTATTTCTAGGCGATGACCCTGAGACACTATAGACCTGGGAGAGTAGATGCACGGTGGCCCCTTCTTTAAAAAACAGTTCACCCTTTCCATGTATTATTACTACTACTACTACTACTACTACTACTACTATTATTATTATTATTATTATTATTATTATTATTATTATTATTATTATTGGTCGCGAATTGGACTATTGGACTACCTGGACGTATACCTGCACCTACCGAGGCCCAGTAACATTTATCCAGTGGCAAGTGTATGCGACTCCTTTTTTGGGGATTATGCCAATTTTCATCCCCTAGGGTTGCTTGTCCTGGGGGGGATGGGGGATGGAATGATGATGATAATGAAGGATGAATGGACGACACGCACAGTCATAAACAAACACACCCATGACCGAGGCGGGACTCGAACCCGCAATCCTACCGCCCGAGTTCGCCATGGCTTTAACGATCTCGGCTATCCGGAGCATCGTCTCCTGTGTTATTTCAGTAGTATACCTTTGCGTTCCGGCTCTCACACGCAACCAATCTTTATAAATGAGGGCTTTAAAGAAAGAGAGTTTCACGGAGACTTCACGAATTCCACTTTGCCTTTAAAAATATGGATGATTTCTTTAAAAAAAAACGCATCGAAATATTCATGTAAAATGCAGCCCGCATCACATGTCAATCTATATCGGCAAATAACTCATAAACAAAGCGTTTTAGAGCCTTAAAAACTAAAATTTTGAGGCCAACGTTTTTCACACCATGATCTACAAGATGAGACATTCCCCGATCCATTCAATTAACTTTTCGGTTCCACGCTTCAATACTATCAAGGCCATCTCAATATTTCAGCCCTTCCTGCTGGTAGTAATTTTTGTGACACGCTTAGAAGGCTTAGATTTGACAATCTTTATTTACGCTTCATTGCTCGTATTGAATAGAACATCTCTCCATAATGCTGAATAAACTTTTATTGAAAATTTGTTTCCAACATGAATTGTATTGTTATTTTTGTTTGATATTCTGCAAGTACATTAGAAGTTACATTTATACATTAAAAAAAAATAAACATGTTTCATTAACAACGTTCCTTATTAATTGAAAGGATAGACAAATGGATAGGGAAAGGGTGGGTTTTATCATGCGAGAGTTCTCGCACGGATACGCTAGTCGTTATTATTATTATTATTATTATTATTATTATTATTATTATTATTATTATTATTATTACGTTTTAAAGTGAATTATACTTCTATATAATTACACATTCTTTTCGGAATTTTTTCATTGGAGACAAGAAATTAGTGTAAACTAACTGGATGTGGCGTCGCCAGCGCTGTAAAATGATTTAATCGTATTTTCATACCTTGGAAATTTCTAAATGCCATGCCTAACTTTATTCAAATAAGGTCTTACAGTACCTGGCATTTGACATACCAATGAATCATATTAGTTGATAATGTTATTCTCCCATTCAAAAATTTCCAATGCTCAATGGCCTTGTGTGCTACCACCATACGGGATATGAACTGGTAATATTGCAATTTCAAAATTATAATTGCCGTAAAAAAATACTTGCAGGTATGGATGATGCGAATAGTTAGAATTTAGGTCAGCTTCATTTTGTACGCTTTTTTGCTAAAATAAGCATAAAAGATCACCTGTAAGCTATTCTTCAGTGTTATTTTCTGATCATTCTCAATTAGTTCCGAAAATGATGTCCCAAAATATTATACAACTACATTTTATTCTTCCCCAGATTTGCTTAACACTTCCATACTTTTGTCCTCTAATATTTGAGGAGTTCAAAACTTCACAAACTTGGTTTGATTTGTGTTCACTTCTACCTCTGCTATTGCTCTATGAATCGTTTTTGTATGCGCAACTATATAAACATTAAAAGACGATAGTTTATTATATTTATGTGAATAAGGCGTTAGTTAAGTTGAAGTTATTCGTTACATTCGTTTGAAAATCGGTATTTGCACATTTAAGAACATTGATGTGGTAACTTGAATTCTGACGTATTTTAATTCTATACCGTTACTCACGTTTCTGGTTTTCTCCGTATTGTAATAGTTTAGCCATCTATTACAAATGAAATAGGTAGATAACATGAAGTGACCATTGGTTTATGAACCGGGTATAGAACTTTATGTAGAAACTTCCAGAGCGGAATATAGAAAAACAAGTGAAGGTGATCTAAGAGAAAACGAGTATTTCAGGCGAGCATGTGAACGCCGTGGTTAATTAATGGTTGCATGTTACTAGTCAACGCACAAAATTATAAGGAACACAATAAAGTTTGTTTCAGCTAAATCGGGTCACAGAAACGCATAATATCGCGAGTTTTGTGATCATGACATTGATTTTAATATGTTACAGAACTAAAACAACAATGGTCGTGACGTCCCTTCAGAAAAGTTTGGATATATTAATAAATTAAACGAAAACTAGTGTGTCTACCGAGATTTGGCATATACCAAAGTATTCCGTGGAATACGGGCCAAATTATAAACGTGGTGACACAATTTTAGGACGCCGAACATTAATAGATAAACATTATGTTACATGAGTTAATTGAGAAATAAACGAGCGATGTTTGTAGGCATGAGACGCACGAAAAAGCATTCTTTTAACAAAATGAAGCGAGAAAAGTGATGTCTAAGAAGTGGAATGGATACGAAATTTTAATTGGGAATTTTACAATATAATAAGACAATCCAGGAAGTGTTAGAAATTAATAATAAACTATTTTTATAAGTTATAAAGCAGAAGACAGTAGAGGCGCTATTGTTTTGTTCGGAAAAAAGCTATAAATGCTTTAGGACAACAATGGGAGAGAGACGAGGGAATAGCTTGGTAGCGAGAGGCAGAATCCGCGTCGCTTGTTGCAAGAATAATTTTAAAAAATTTGGATTTGTAATTTTTGATGAAGTGTTCTCTTCTGGACTCGTACTAGTGAACTATTATAAACTGTGAGAGGAGTGAATAACTTCGTGGCGAGTTGTACTCCGCGTCACTCGTGATATTATTTTAACACGCGAACTTATAAAATTTCGAGAAGGTGTTGCTCCTTCGGACTTGTATTCGCAAGGTGGCGGAACTGTATGCCGTGTGATGTGAACTATTTTAGTGGTAATATATAAAGCTATGCCACGCGCGATCCTAATTTTGAGTTTTGTGAATTTTGAAAGTTTTTCCACTAATGTTTGGAACTGGTGTTACTTCGACCATTGAAAAATCGAAGCGGGTGTCGCCGAACGAGGTGTGCCGAGGTGCAGCAGACTCGAGCGCGTCTTTGCATATCGTCGCCGTGGTCAGTGCCAATTTGGGGGGCACTGGTAATTCGGCGCTAGCAGGCAGCAGTGGAGCAGAGTTCTTACGCATGACGGCGTGAGATCGTGTGTGTGTGGACCTGGTCGCCGCTTGGTTAACAACGCAAGGGAAGTGGAATATTTTTTTTTGTTTTGCAACACTCCAGTGAAGTCAATGACTTTGATTTCTTTGCTCTTGGGAAGAATAAATGGTTTACAAAGCCAAAACTGGAAACATTTTGGGGGGATTGCAATGTAATGGGTGTGGCCACAGTATTGAGCTCATTATTTCGTAATAACATTTGGGTATAATATGTTTATTGATTTTTGTGATTTTTATGATATCGTGTTTTGTTGATGTTGTGTGGTATTGATTCTTTTATGAGGGTATTAATGTTTCTGTTGGTTAAAAGAAAATAAACGAGATTTTGAGTTCTCGTTTTGATGTTACGTAACCGGTGTTTTTATCACATAGCTAGCTGATCCTGGTCCCTGCATTGGCGTGGCGTTTGTGTTCTGTAGAGAACAAATCACGGCCCGCCCTGATAAATTTATGTAAACAGGAAAACTCCGGATAGTAAAAAGGGGGGGCACAGTGGTGTGCATTGTAGATATTACAGGTGATCAGCAAGGAAGTTTTTCGTGATCAACAATAGGAGTTGAGAGGGGAGATTTTCATTACATTAGTGCCCAGTTCGTAGGGCGTTTTAGTAAATAGGAAAGGGGGTTTTTTCGTTGCATTGGCGCCTGTTTAGTGGGCGTGATCGATATCAGTACAAGTGAGAGAGGGGTTTTTCGTTACATTGGCGCCCAATTCGTGGGGCGTGATTAGCAAACGCAACGCCGGGGTAGGAAACCAGGACAGGTTGTTAATAGCTAGCACGTGATAAAGAAATATAACAAAAATGGAAACACGAAGTGGCAAACTAATTAGCATCAGGGAAGGATCTGATTCCGAGACGATATCTGCTTGTGACGATGGTGAGGATTATCAGCGGTTACCAAATTTGGAGGTCGAAGGGGAAGATAATGTCGCGTTAGTCGCGAATGAAATGGCTGTTGGTCAGGTAGTGGGGGATGGGGGTCATGATCCCGGTGAAGTAGCGCGTACCACAGCTGAAGAACGAGGCGTTACAGAGTCGAGTCTGAATGCTATGTTACAGTTGTTAATGGCAGAAATAAAATCGGATAATGCCCGTCGAGAAAACAATTTGCAAGCCAAGATAGAAGAAAGTAATGTTAATTTGCGCCAGCAAATGGTAGAGAATAATATCAGTTTGGAGAGTAAATTAGAGGGCAGAATGGAGTCATTAGATTCTGCATTATTGGCAATCCGGAACGACGTCAGTGGCTTGAGAACCGAGACGTTTGCGAAGATTTCCAAGTTGGAAAACGACGCGAAGATCGCTGAAGAAAAGATAGAATCGCGGTTCGCAGTCCAGGAATCCGTTAATATGCAATTTAGCGCAGAAGTGGGCAAAGTCAAGTCGTCCGTATTAGCCGTCCAACAGGTGGTAGACGGACATCCCCGCCAGTTCGATGACATTAACAAAAATTTGCAGGTCGTTAAAGAAACAACACAACGGCAGGACGCGCGATTAATATTACTCGAGGATTCCATGAACGGGATAGGCGAGAACATTATGTCAACAGTTCAAAGAGAAATCAGTAATCTGAGGCCGGATGAATTAGAACAAACAAGAAGTGTCAATGAAATGCTCTCCAAAAAGGTAACTGAGTTAGAAGAACGTATGTACGCGGCGCAGAGGTCTGCGAATGTTGGGAACGTTGTCAGTCACGCGGCACTCCCGAATTATTTACGCTTCCACGGAGAAAGCAAGGAACAGCCGTATTCTTTTCTAACGGCGTTAGAAAATTATTTTCTTGTGAACGGTACGCCTGAGACGATGAAATTAAGATTCGTGGAGGAGGCGTTAAGTTCGAAGGCCCAGTATTGGTGGCAGGCTCTTACACCGACTCCGAGAAGTTATGAAGAGTGGAGGGGGAAATTCTTAGAGCGTTATTGGAACCAGCATCATCGGTTCGAGTTAAGATATCGCTTGATGTCGGAAAAGTACCGGAAGGGAAGTGCAGAAAGCATGTGCGATTTCGTGACGCGCAAAGTAAGTGCGTTCAAGATTTGTAGCGAGAATTTCGATCCCACTGAAATTATTAGAATATTGATACGACAGATGCCGGGTAACGTCCGTAACTTGTTATGGAATAATATGCCGGAAACAATAGATGAGCTGATCGAGCGTGTTAGTCGGTTCGATCAGACGAATGATGGAAATGACCAAGATTCCCCAAATGAGAGGTCACGCTTTGGTAATAATGGGGGCGGTACGAATGGATATAACGGCACGAAGTACCGACAGGAAAATGTATGCGCGGTTGAAGTGCGCACGGGAGAGAAAGCGCCAAGACAAGGTAAGCCACAAGGTGGGCCGTCACAACAGCAACCAAAACCAAAAGAAAATGATGGGGGTCGTCAAGATATGAACCAAGGTGAATCGGAAGCAAAGAGGAATGTAGACAGAAGGCCGGAAAACTAGATAGCTTTGGTGCGGGAGGGTGGCCCGAACCAAATGACGTGGAAGGGAATCAGGTTACGGTACTAGCAACAACAAGTGTAATGGTCGCGGGAGATGAATTGCTTCGTGAAGAAACAATGGAAGGTGCGAAGCCGAGCAAGTGTTTAGTGTTGAAGGGCACGTGCTATGGGAGACAGGTGTATGCGTTGGTAGATACGGGAAGTAGCATCAGTGCAATATCTGAAGAATTGTGTGAGGAGTTGAAGAGGGATGGACAAGAGCTGGTTGAATTACCAACGCGGAAGCTAAGGGTCGTGATGGCGAACCGGAAGGCAGCAAGTACCACGGGAAGACAAGTTTGGTTGGAATTCTGCGTGGAGGGACTGACCATCGAGGTAGCGGCAATAGTGGTCCGAGGACTCGTACGCGAGATTATCATCGGAATGGACGCATTAAGGGCCTACCAAGCCGTCGTAGACGTAAGCACAGGTGTAATTACATTACGGTTACGAGGTTGTATTGGTGGTGGCTTAGTGGTCGCTGAAGATGATGAGGCGGCGGTCGATGGGGACGAAGTGCAGGCTTCGATGGAAGAGGTTCTCCAGGGCGTGGAACGTGCTGTGGAAGGTGTCGTTGACAAAGAGAACGGCCCGGAAGAAATTCGGCAACTCTTGGAAAGGTTTGTAGACGTGTTTCACGAGTCATCAGAGGCAGTGAGAGGTTATAAATTTCGGTTGGAGATCAGTGATGCTACACCGTTTGTGACGAAGCAATACCCTATCCCATACGCGCACCGGGCACAAGTGCGACAATTGATAGCTGAAATGGAACAGAAGGGCATCATTAAGAGGGCTATCACTCCATATGTAAGTCCATTAGTAGTCGTGGCAAAGAAGAATGGCAGTATAAGGATTTGCCTCGACGCACGAAAGTTGAATGCCGTAACGATTCCCCGCTACGAAGCACCACCCACCATTAATGATATGATCGTGAAGTTAGGAGGGGCGGCTATCTTTAGCGCCCTTGATTTTTCGTCAGCGTATTGGCAAATTGCAGTTGAATCCGGATCCCAGAAATATATCAGTTTTAGGTTCGAGGGAACTGTATATTCATTTACACGGTTGCCATTCGGATTGAAGAACTCGGGGGCGGCGTTAATCCGCTACTTGGATGACGTCATCCCGGCTGAGTTGAAGGAGACGTTAGTAATGTATGTGGATGACATCGGGTTATTTTCACCAGATTTACAGGCGCATTTGCGAGATTTAAGGCAATTGTTTGAGATTTTTCGAACCTACAACCTGAAATTAAATATAGAAAAATGTAAGTTTTGTCAACTTAAAGTACAATTTATGGGACACGAAATTTCCGGTGAGGGAATCGAGATTCAGGAATGTAAAAAGGAAATGATTCAAAAGTTGCCACCGCCTAAGAATATCCGTGGACTTCGCCGATTGTTCGGTATTTTAAACTATTACTCTCGATTTGTTAAGAACTACTCACAGAAGGTAGTGCCGCTGTTACACTTGCTTCGAAAGGGGAACAGGTGGAATTGGACGCAACAATGCCAGGAAGCTTACGAACAGCTGCTACGGGCTTTTGAAGAGACGTACGTGGTACGTTACCCCGACTTCCGTAGGCGAATGTACTTGCAGACGGACAGTAGCGGATCGGCGCTGGGCGCAGTCCTGTTTCAAGTGGGCGATTACGGGAAACCATCAAATTATCTATGACCAATTGAAGAAGGCAGCCAGTCGTGGAAAAGGGGCTCAAGGGCAGTTCTATCGGGGGGTGTATCGCGTAGGTGACAAAGTTCTGGTGAAGTCGCCTCACTCGTCATCGTCCGAGCGGAAATTGTTTCGGAAGTTCTTTCCTATCTTTGAAGGCCCATACGTAATTGAAAAGGTACTAGACAATAACAGTGTTGTTTTGTCGAACCAAGGACATGATTGTGGGGTCCAAAACTGGTTTAATATTAAACCGTATAAAGAAATGGTTGAACGATAGAAGTCAAGGGGGATAGAAGAACGGTTGTTAAGTGTATATTTTGTTGTGTTAAGTATGTAAGTGTATTTTAGTTGTAGTTTTAGTATGTAAGTCATGTTTATAAGCAAGAAAGCAAGATTGGAATAGTGAGTGAGTGAAAGTGCGACAGGTACAAATTGCGAATTTGTGTCAGGTGAATGTACAATAGGTAATGCTACGGTCAAGGTGGTGCAACAGGTGCACGTACGATAGGCAGGGGTTAGAACCGCAAGTGTGAAGCGTAGCAGGTGCCACTGAGGCCAACAATTGATCAAGACATGACGAGTTTGCGGAGTTAGAGTAGTAGAAGTCGGTACATCGTGACTACGTCAGCGAGTGACCGACGTCTAGGGAGGGGAAGTTGTAATAGTTTAGCCATCTATTACAAATGAAATAGGTAGATAACATGAAGTGACCATTGGTTTATGAACCGGGTATAGAACTTTATGTAGAAACTTCCAGAGCGGAATATAGAAAAACAAGTGAAGGTGATCTAAGAGAAAACGAGTATTTCAGGCGAGCATGTGAACGCCGTGGTTAATTAATGGTTGCATGTTACTAGTCAACGCACAAAATTATAAGGAACACAATAAAGTTTGTTTCAGCTAAATCGGGTCACAGAAACGCATAATATCGCGAGTTTTGTGATCATGACATTGATTTTAACATGTTACAGAACTAAAACAACAATGGTCGTGACGTCCCTTCAGAAAAGTTTGGATATATTAATAAATTAAACGAAAACTAGTGTGTCTACCGAGATTTGGCATATACCAAAGTATTCCGTGGAATACGGGCCAAATTATAAACGTGGTGACACAATTTTAGGACGCCGAACATTAATAGATAAACATTATGTTACATGAGTTAATTGAGAAATAAACGAGCGATGTTTGTAGGCATGAGACGCACGAAAAAGCATTCTTTTAACAAAATGAAGCGAGAAAAGTGATGTCTAAGAAGTGGAATGGATACGAAATTTTAATTGGGAATTTTACAATATAATAAGACAATCCAGGAAGTGTTAGAAATTAATAATAAACTATTTTTATAAGTTATAAAGCAGAAGACAGTAGAGGCGCTATTGTTTTGTTCGGAAAAAAGCTATAAATGCTTTAGGACAACAATGGGAGAGAGACGAGGGAATAGCTTGGTAGCGAGAGGCAGAATCCGCGTCGCTTGTTGCAAGAATAATTTTAAAAAATTTGGATTTGTAATTTTTGATGAAGTGTTCTCTTCTGGACTCGTACTAGTGAACTATTATAAACTGTGAGAGGAGTGAATAACTTCGTGGCGAGTTGTACTCCGCGTCACTCGTGATATTATTTTAACACGCGAACTTATAAAATTTCGAGAAGGTGTTGCTCCTTCGGACTTGTATTCGCAAGGTGGCGGAACTGTATGCCGTGTGATGTGAACTATTTTAGTGGTAATATATAAAGCTATGCCACGCGCGATCCTAATTTTGAGTTTTGTGAATTTTGAAAGTTTTTCCACTAATGTTTGGAACTGGTGTTACTTCGACCATTGAAAAATCGAAGCGGGTGTCGCCGAACGAGGTGTGCCGAGGTGCAGCAGACTCGAGCGCGTCTTTGCATATCGTCGCCGTGGTCAGTGCCAATTTGGGGGGCACTGGTAATTCGGCGCTAGCAGGCAGCAGTGGAGCAGAGTTCTTACGCATGACGGCGTGAGATCGTGTGTGTGTGGACCTGGTCGCCGCTTGGTTAACAACGCAAGGGAAGTGGAATATTTTTTTTTGTTTTGCAACACTCCAGTGAAGTCAATGACTTTGATTTCTTTGCTCTTGGGAAGAATAAATGGTTTACAAAGCCAAAACTGGAAACATTTTGGGGGGATTGCAATGTAATGGGTGTGGCCACAGTATTGAGCTCATTATTTCGTAATAACATTTGGGTATAATATGTTTATTGATTTTTGTGATTTTTATGATATCGTGTTTTGTTGATGTTGTGTGGTATTGATTCTTTTATGAGGGTATTAATGTTTCTGTTGGTTAAAAGAAAATAAACGAGATTTTGAGTTCTCGTTTTGATGTTACGTAACCGGTGTTTTTATCACATAGCTAGCTGATCCTGGTCCCTGCATTGGCGTGGCGCTTGTGTTCTGTAGAGAACAAATCACGGCCCGCCCTGATAAATTTATGTAAACAGGAAAACTCCGGATAGTAAAAAGGGGGGGCACAGTGGTGTGCATTGTAGATATTACAGGTGATCAGCAAGGAAGTTTTTCGTGATCAACAATAGGAGTTGAGAGGGGAGATTTTCATTACATTAGTGCCCAGTTCGTAGGGCGTTTTAGTAAATAGGAAAGGGGGTTTTTTCGTTGCATTGGCGCCTGTTTAGTGGGCGTGATCGATATCAGTACAAGTGAGAGGGGGGGGTTTTTCGTTACAGTATTCACTTGAAGTTCTTCAAATTCAATAAGTTCCAAGGGAATACTGTACACAGATTTTTTTTCAAATTTAATATTAAAAATACTTCACTTATGAATAAACTTAAAATCACCATCCCTATTGACAATTCTGCCGCGCGATTCACTTGTTTAACATGATGACGGCAACAATCAGTGTTGCCATCCTCTTGGAAGAAAATTATGGCGTCGTGGAGCGAAAATTGCTTGTGGGTACTGTGGTTTAATCGAAGCCACCTACATACGTACATAGATCTATTGAGGCAACGTTGGTTTAATCGAAGCCACCTACGTTGGTTTAATCGAAGCCATCTATTGAGGCAACGTTGGTTTAGTTCTCAGTCTAACCACTAAGATCGCACTGGTAAAACATGCAAAATCATGTTTTTGGAAATTTCTTAGAATCTCCTGCTCAGATCCGGAAACACATGAGCTTGCCACCAGGCGATCGAGACGCATCGAATGACACCTAAAACACCCAATTGGTTGTTGGGAAGTGGATTGTGAGTGACAGACGCCAGGACGGACGAACGAACGGACGATCACTGGTCAGTGGTGTACCGTAGTGGGAGCGGCAGAGGCGACCCGCCCCAGGCGGCGCATTTAGGGGGTGGCAAAAATTCACAATAAATAATAATATCTTGTAAAAATTTGAACCATTTCATTTCATATTTTTGTCACACCTACGATTAGGAGCGTTTGAGACGAGCACGGAATCTTTCATTACTTATTCTGTAACGACTTCTTTAAATTAATGAATAATAATGATATCTTGTTCATTGTAGCAACTGACATCATCTGTACCGACTTGTAAGAATTCCCCGTATTTTATATTGTGCTTGGATTGTTTATGACTAATGTTCAGCGAGAATGAATTATATCTAATAAAGATCTAGCGGAACCCGGCAGAAGTTGTTTTCCCTCCTCCTCCTTCCCTCCCTTTCTCTCTGTCTCTCTTTGTCCCTGTCTTAGTCTGTCTGACTATGTCTCAGTGTGTGTGTCTGTCTGTCTCTAGCTCTTTCTGTCCCAGTCATTCACATTTAGTTCCGCCAAGATCGGCGCTTCCGCCAAGTGCGAGGCTCGAGCATCCCCACTCAAGGCATCTCCACTCAAGGAAGTTACCGCAATCCCGAATCGCCGGAGAGGGGAGTAATGCTTCTTCACGACAACGTTCGACCCCACGTCGCACGTCCAACACAGGAGCTTTTGAAGAAATTTGGGTGGACCGTTATGCCCCATCCCCCATACAGGCCGGACTTAGCCCCTAGCGATTATCACCTTATACCCAAGCTAAAGGAACGCTTAGGTGGTAAGCTTTTCAACGATGTATAAATTAATAACAATAAATAGTTTTCTATTTGTAAGAAATATGGGAACCTTACTTTTGGTACAACCCTCGTATATGACCCATATATGTCTGGCATCAAACGCATCACCCTGTTCACTTGTTCACGATGTCCTTGTTGCGAGATACGTCTTACAAGACTTTCCCGAGACGAAAGGGTAATGATTGAACTCTAGTGTATTACATATTGTGCGCTTACGCGGGGGTCAGGATGACTGAAACTGGCAGGAAATTCGGTACATCGTAAAATGTAAATGATTTCGATTCACAATAGAAAATTTTACAGTAATGCATAAAATTGGTCTCCAACTAAATATAAATTGATTGTTATAGCCCTGAGGAAGGCTTAATAAAAATCGAACCATTAAAAAAATTGGTATTCATGAATCAATTGTTGACCATTTAAAAAGATTGGTATTCATCTTTGATCTAAACTCAGTAGAATACTCACTAGTACTGATTTTTTCCCCCAAACATTTTAAACGATGCGTCAAAAGTATCTGGTGATGTTTCTTTGAAACGTACTTCTAGGAAGCATGCATTATGTTAAAAAATGGTAGAAAATTCATTAAAAGCGCTTAATCGTGCATCACCCAAAAGCAGAGTAGCAGGATTTAGAGCCGATGATCTCTCTTTCATATTCTCATGAGATACAGCATTGATTCTTTTGTGTACCTCTTCCTATTATTATTATTTATGTTGAACCACACAACATGCATATTTGAAGAAGCTGAACTAAGGAAGTCCACATAAAAGATAACCACTCGTCATTTCAATTTTTCGTTTTCACACTCATCACTTCTGGTGCAGGGAGCAGAACTCGGAGCTTGCTTTCCTCCATCGTACACGTTTTACGTACAACACCTACTGAATACGTCAGCTCCCATCTTTCGTTGAATGCCTGCTTCTACAGAAACAATTTCGGTTGAGTGCTAGATTCATCGCTCGAGCAAGTATTCCCATCGTCTTCAGCAAAATAATGACCACACCGCAAATCTCGTGGGAGAACGGTGTATTTTAATAAAGTAATGAACAAATACCTTACTTCCAGCTGCCTTTTCATATGACTTTTTGCATTCTTTGACCCACTGTTACACGTGTAAACAGCACGAAAACCAACACTCGATCGCACAGATATCCAGATTACAGTAAAAACTTTTCATTCACATCGACAAGTTTTGCGATCACAAAACTTGTCGTTCGTGCTGCAACGAGAACGTCACCTGCAACGTGACATCACAAGCTTTTCAAAAGGTCACCATAACTCGAGAACGAAACGATGTAGCGTATTGCGACAAAGACCGTTGATTCTGAGGATTGAGTCTGAAGATGTTCGACGCCATCCTTAAGTATGCAAATATACCCATATTTAATATAATCACCTTAATGCTTGCGTTTTCCTCGGGAATGTTCGGGTACTCACTGCTTGATGGGTTCCGCGCCCCTCTTGACTTTTCTCTGCGCCTCTCTTGGGGGCGCGTCCCCCACTTTAAGAATCAATGAATAAAGAATTCAAAATCAAGTCAATCTAATCTATACAAACTCGGAGCTTTGCGAGTTTCAACCGGACATTTTTATTTTTGAGGCTACGTTATAAGAAGCCTAAAAAACATTTCCAAAATTTTCTCAAAAATGGCAATTTCTTAAAATCAAATTTGACCCCGAATAGCGTAAAAAAACTCTTAAGATAATGGTGCATATGTCATATTCGTTTAAATCCCAGATTTCTCGAAAATTGCAAAACTGCACTTTTTTTGGCATTGTCCCACAACTTTAATATTAAAGATAGATATTTTTTCTATAATGAAATCTATTTCTTAAAAGTAGATCTTGAAATTAGGTCTAGTACAATTTTTGTAAAATAAAAATATTTTCGCTTAATTGTAGTATAAAAATAATTTCGCGTAAATATAGGCAATTTTTAATTTTTTAAGATTTTTTCTCTGAAAAGACACTAATTTTTAAAAAATTCTTCCTATGTATCAAGGAATGATAAAAAATATAATGCTAATCTCATTATCGGTAAACTCTCTATATTTAGGATTTTTGCAAAAAGTTGACATTTCAAAAGTACAAAATTAGAGGTAGAGTTGTTTGCCTTAAACAAAGTTTGTTTAAAAAAATCAGCCCTTTAAAGAAGGTCAAGTACATTATTGTTGAAAAACAAGTAGTTTTCGCACAATCTGGACTTGAAATTAATGCAATTTATAAAAAAGAACATTTTCTCAAAAACGCTCCAAATATTTTCTTCAGTTTTTTTTCACGGATGGAAGAAGGGGTGGTTAAAAGAATGGCGCGGATCTCATTTTCGTTTAACTGTCTGTATTTTCGAAAATGGCAAAAAGGTAACATTTCAAAACTACAAAATTGAAGATATTGAAAATGGCAAATTGTGAAGTAATGCGAGAAAATATGTGTTGTTGTATCACTACATAACTTTATTACATCACGCCCATTTGGAATGCGTGCCGCCATAGTCATTTATTCCCTCCCCCTTCATCCTCTCATTTAATGTGCCGTATTTAACATATCGCAATACTCTTTGGACATTTGGATCACCAACATACTTACCTATGTCTCCAATGTATTCGTGTATTATTCTCTCTCCTCATTCCCTTTTACCATTAAACTTCTTTCAAATTTTTCTGCCAATTGCTCACACCCCAAACTTCTGACTTATTATTTTTCTTATCGTTAGATAATTCCACAGTTTCATAAACCCAGCAGAAATGAATCACATTCAATAGTTTATCGGTGGCCATGTTATACTCCCCAACTGTGCGTTTCTTCTCGCCTTCTCTCGTGCTGACCAGTTTCCTCGTCCGTGCACCTCGAATTCCAGCGAGTAAAAAATTATTTTTATCTAAGTGTATTTGTGTTATTAAGTTCGTGTATGTGTCCATCGACTCTTCAATCTCAAAGCGATATGTTTCTTCAAGTGGAAATACTCTTCGCTATAAATGGATCGGGAATCCCGACAATTTTAAATACGCTGCATCGACACATTGCATGACTTGTAATAAATGCAAGCGAAGATGGCCATTAAGATTAAGAGAGATAAGAAAGAAAACATGTTAAAGAAAATACGTCAGTTAATCCTCTGGGGCGATCTCGCCAAGTGTTCTTTAAGTGCTGTGATGTGCTGGAGCAATGAGATTGTTTGTATTTGAATTTCAGGGTGATTCATACAAACTAAGAAACTTGTCTTTATTGAACATTATTCACCTCTTGATATATTTGTACAAAATATATCCTCAGGTCACCATTTACTGAAACGGGGCAGTTTGGGCCAATTTCTTTCTCGCGCAAAATAAATACGTTACCAGAGTAATTTTATTCTACGAGTATTTGTGTATTTATGTTTCATTGCGGTAGTAGTCGTGTGGTAGTAAGTAAAGAAAATTCCGTAATTTGTTATAGAAGTTTCTTGTTATGTCCAATAATTGATTTACCTTTATTATTTTTTTCGTAAGATACAACATAATCTAGTGGTGCTACAGAATGGCACAGACTTTCTCGAACTAGTAACTTTACTTATCTTTTTAGTCAGGGCTAGATTTTTGCTTTTGCTTCATCTTCTTCCCAGCTACCTTCTGTTGGCGCCTAAAAGATAGCTTTTCACATTTTCTCAATTTTTCGGTTCGCGTATACTAAAATTGAAACACAACTTTAAGAAAATTGTAGAAGAGTAAAACCTGATCCTACGTGCAAATTTTCGTTAAAATATTTGGAGCCGTTTTTGAGAAAATAAGAAACAAATTGAATCACTGTACACACAAATTTTGCCAAAACTACTCGTTTTTTCAAATAATCGTACGTCACCTTTTTTATAGTAATGAATGAAAAGAATGGATAAAGTGGGGTATAACGAGTAGTAAGTTCAAAAAAACCAACGACGATAGGAGCGAGTTTTCTTATTTACCACGAAAAAATATTGAAAGTAACTTTTGGATAAAAGGGGTATAATTGCACTTCTGGTATACAAGAAAACTCCCTCCTATCGTCGCTCGTTTTCTTGAACTTACTGCTCGTGCAATTACACCCTTTTATCCACGTGTTACGTTCAATATTGTTTCGTTTTCATGTAAGAATAATTTCAATTTTGAGAAATTCAAGCACATCTTTATCATTCGACGCATATATTTGATGGCACTATTGCTTCCAAAAAAGATCTATTTTAGTGGGCCGTACATTGTTTACTTGTGATCAACACAATGACTTAGAGAATAAAGAAATGTTTGCAAACAGAAGATATTGAACATATGGCTGAAATGTTAGAAGCTGACAAAGCTATGAAAACATTACTTCCCACGAAAAAAGTTAAGGTAGGTTTGAGAGAGAATACATGTGTGTGTATATACTGAGACGTAACTGATATGTGTGGGTTCTAAGGGGACCGCGACCATACATCAATTAAATTGGCGCGCAAAGCAGGGCGCGTTCAGGAGACTTGTGTCTCGGGAGAGCAAAATGAGGAGCCACGAACGTACACGAAGACACCCGAACGGAGTCGAGCGAGTCCATGTGCGAGCTGACGGACTTCCATGGCGCAAATCTTTAATTCGAAATCTGTCAGAAATTTAATGTTTCTAATGTTAAGTGGTCCTTAACGCCATTAACAAGATTTGTTGCGAACTTTCGTTTTAAACGAAGAATTCCAAACTATTATTCACATTAGTTTCTTTATTTTAACTTTTCTATAACATAGTAATTTGGTAGGTGTTTTTTAATATTCTCAATTTATTTTCCGTCGGCTAGTTCAGGTTAGAATTATTTCGGTGCAAAAGAGTGCAGTGGTAAAAATGCAGCTTTTGTAAAGAAGAAACGGCAGGAGATTGCAGTCACAAATGCCAGTGCTGAGGAAGTAGAAACTTTGTTAGTATCAGATGTCAAGCATTGTTCATTTTCTGCCAAAATCTCACCGGTCAAGCCATCAGCCAGTGCGAACATTCTTTCCAAGTTTTTCCTGCTGAACAGTGAAATATCCGAAGAAGAGAATTGCACTTACATGTTACTTCACAAGTGTGTTTGGGAACATTTACTGAAAGGATACGTGTGAGTGCTGTCTGTTGATCCTCAATGTATGCATTGAAGTACAACAATCAATGTAATTTGCTTTTCAGTTAGTGAACAAGTGTAATAATTGTGAACAATTATTAAATAAAATTTCAAATAGCCATCGTGTACCTGTAACATCATCTTGTAGTAGGCCACCACATGAAGTGAATAGGAAAATTGTGGATGCTTCTTTGCAAATAGGTAGGGGCCATTCAGCAATAGAGCAGTTTCAATGGTAATTGGTTTACCATGAATTAATGTTTCAATTTACAATTCTCATGTTCTCTCTGTTATTAAAAATAAGAGGAAATTTTGAGGCTTTCATATGCAGCCATACATGAAACTTACATAGATGTTCTAGATTCAGTAAGTGATGAAGTTATAAATTTTTAGTATTGTATGATGGAACATGGCATAAATGAGGCACTACATCTCGTTATGAAATGGGAATTGTTGACTCGTTATGAAATGGATATCTTGACTGGTCTTGTGGCTGATTTTCATGTTTTGTCAAAATACTGTGGCACGTGTGAAAAGAACAAGAGCAAATTATGAGACAAAAAGCTGTGAATATAAAAAATGGAAAGAAATTCATAATTAGTAATTTTTAATGGATCTTCAAATGCAATGGATGTAGCTGCAAGTGAGGTATTGTGGAAGAGGGTCCTGTCTCATCATTTTAGATATACAACAATACTGTCGGATGATGATGCAAAGACTTTCAGTCATCATCTGAAACTAAACATCTATGGAGACAACTTTATTATTAGAAAAGAAGAATGTATAAAACATGTGATGTAAAGATTTAAAACAGGCTTACAAAAATAATCCAAGAATAGCAAGTGAAGGGTGTTACACTTGGTAAAAAGCAAGTCAATTTAAAGGATGACATAATTATTTGTCTTAGCAAATTATCGCAATGCCATCCAGAAGAATTACTGGATTCCAGAAGGTTTACTCAATCGCTTAAGGCGTACGCCGGGATGGTCCTTTGTATTGCACTCCCAGTCATAATGTACAGTTGTCCCCCCTTTTAGTCTCTCTCCTTTCTTCTTTCTCTTTCGACCTTTCTTCTTCATTTCCATCTGCATTTCCACTCTCTTTCACTTCTCTCTTTGTTCTTAAAATGTTCGGCCTTTAGCCGCCATCCTGATTGAGGTTTTCTGGGTTTATTCAATCGCTTAAGGCGTATGCCGGGGTGGTCCCTAGTTTTGCTCTCCCAGATGTAAATGTACAGTTGGCCCTCCCCCTCTTAAAATATTATTTCTCTGTATTAATGTAGATTGAGTGGTTAGGCGGAAGAGCAGGCCCTATGGCCTGAGCCTCGCCATTAATAAAGGCATTTTTATTATTATTATTATTATTATTATTATTATTATTATTATTAAGAATATTCTAGATGTGCAGAAGATGAAGTCTGCAATACTTGCCACCTTATACCATGCAATGCCAACAGACTTGAAGCCATTGCATTTTAAATGCCCTAAAGAAGAAAATTCATGGTGCTTCTACAATCGAGCTCATGGAATGAAATTTCAAAACATGGCAAATACAACATGAAAACTGTAGTCTCCCAGTGTTATTTGTAAAATAATTCCTATGTGTCAGAGGCTTGCAAAAACTGAATTACTGGAATGTGTATATGGGAAAACACAGAATGCAAATGAAAGTTTGCATAGTTTTGTTTGGAGCAAGTGCCCCAAAGAAACATTTCTTTCCAGAAAAAATATTGAAATTGCTGACATCAGCAGTGTCCCAGTTCAATATGGGATGTGAGGCCAGTGAAAGAGTCAAAGAGCATGCTTCAGGAATCAAAGTGACATCTCCTAAGAAAATAAACATATGAGAGACAAATGTCGTCTCCACAAAAGTGAAATGGCATTGCAACCAGACTTTAAAAGTGCTTAAAAAAAGCCAAGTCAATCAAAGAAGAAAAGGTTTGTCAAGTCAATAAAAGAAGTAAAGAAAAAGATGTTGAAGATGCAATGTATGCTTCTGGGCAATTTTAAAGAAAAATTTTATTAATAAACTGTAAATGCACTATCTTATATTTTCTTTTTCACATTCCTGGTAATTGATTTTCTTTACATTATCCCATATCTAAAAAGTTCCAACTTTCACAATTTTCAATCAATTAAAGTAATAATGTAGGAACTTGTTAAATATATTTTACAAGTAAAACATATAATTTAAACACGTAAAATAAACAGTTAATTAAAATATCAGTAAGATACATTGATTTATTTGCTAATTGGGCTAATTTAATATAAATAGCTTGTCTCGAGAGAACAGAAGGCACAGAGCAACATCAGTGGCGCAAGCTCAAGCTCTCCGATCGCTCGACTCCGCTCGGGTGTCTTCGTGGACATTCGTGGCTCCTCACTTTCCTCTCCCGAGACACAAGTGTCGATTGTCCGGATAGTTAGGGCAGGCCTTCCTACGTCACGAAGGGGTGAGTAGAAGAGGTGGGCCGACCTGAACAGCGGACGAGAGAAATTTGAACTCTAAAAGCTGCAGAGGTCGGGAGTGGACTGGGTTATACGTTTTACCTACGTATGACTACGATGCTTGAATGCTTACTATGTTTGACATAAAATGTGCTGTATTAACCTAAATGTTGTGGAACCAATAGGTTTTACGTAATACTTAATTTTTACTTTCCCGTATACGTACGTATACACGGAGTGATATACGTAGTATAGGGAAAGTTATGTAATGCTGCGCGAAAAAATGGCCAATTTTCGGCGGAAAAAAGTAATTGCCGGGCCGTGAAAACGAATAAGTGGATAAAACCAGTTGCTAAATCAAGAAAAAAATCCCCTAACATGTGGTGTAGCCAGAACCCCTGTTTTCTAGGTCCTTGATACCGAAAATCCAATTGAAAGCAAAACGTTCGTCTGTCCGTCTGTGAACACTGCTAGCGCCTAAACCATACGTACGATTTCTTCCAAAATGGAAATTCCCCGGTCGATCTGATTCTAGTCAAAGCTTTGAGATTTTGAATAAGATTCTTCAAAATTTGGGGGTACTTTATATGAAGCCCCCCGGGGATTTTCAACATTTTCTCAAAAACGGCTCCAATTCTTTCTTTAAATTTCTTGTATGAATAGAGTAAAATACACTTTTTAACATGGCATAGGTCCGATTTTCACGTACAGCTCTGAATTTTCGAAAATTGTGAAAGTTTGAATTTTTTTCTGCGTCTTTCTCCAACTACAAAATTGAAGATAGAGATTTTTTCTTCAAATAAAATTTGTTCTGCATATTGAGTTCTTTCATAAAGGTCATGTAAATATTTCTCAAAATTTTAGTAGTTTTCGTGCAATATTGCGTGCAATATGTGCAATTTTAAAAAATTACAAAAACAAGGTTTTCTCAAAAACGGCTCCAAATTTTTCCTTAAACTTTTGGTAGGGATAGTGGTAAATGTACTCTATCAATGACATAAAAGCCATTTTGGTCTATCGGTTGGTTTTTTAAAAAATTACAAAAATGTAAATTTTTATACTTGTCTCTCACGTCGTTAATATTTACATTATCGGCGATTTTTTCACATTATTATATTTACGAGTATTATGCTTTAAATAATGTCAAGAAAAGTTTCTCAAAAACACTACTGTTTTCTGTGAAAAGTAGCTCAAATTTCGGCATTTTTCAGAAATGCTCAAACGCCATTTTCTCGTATATGGCTGCAATTTTTTCTTGAAACTTTTGTAACGGATAGTGCTAATTACACTCTTTAGTACAGCGTAAAGTTTATTTTGAGTTATTTTTTTTGTTTTTTCAAAAATTACATAATTGTAATTTTTTTTGAAAGATCTCTCTCATCTTTAATATGCACATTAGCGGCAATTGGTAAACATTATTATATTTGTGAGTGTAAGTGCTTCAAATAACTTTAAATAAAGCATTTTGAAAACTCAAAAATTTTCTGTGAAAATGAGCTTCAAATTTCGCATTTTTAGTAGTGCTAAAATGCCATTTTCTCTTAAACGGCACATAATTTTTAAAAGAAAATTGCCATTTACGGCTAGGTTTTTGTGTTCTTTAATATTCTAAAATTAATATTTTCGTTCTACCAATAGAAAACCGAAAAATTAAGAAAATGAAAAAAAAATGTACTTTTGACGGTGATAGATGGTAGCTAGCGAGTTCCGAATAGTTAGCGAAGACCCAAGGAAAAACTAATACGGGAAAGTCTGTGCCATTCTGTAGCACCACTAGTTCTAAATGGTGTCACTACCAATATATTGGAAACTCGGGTAGTAATATGAGACTACTATTTTATAGAGGAAAAACAGTTTTTACAAAAAGTTACAAAACGGCTTTATTGACGTACATTAAGTAGAAATACATGTTTACAAATAATTTGGTTTTACAATAATCACAAATGTCGTCTGGCGCAATCACTGTAGGCTCACATTCTGCACAAGATGCACCGAATATACAATTTTCCCATACAATCTGTAGAAAATTGAGACGTTAAAAGTCTGGTAGTAATATGAAACAGTAGTCAGTACACAGTAAACGTAAATAGTCTGGTAGTAATATGAGCATTATGAGAAATGCTACTAGTCAAGTGTCTCGTAGAAATGCTACCAGTCAAGTGACCTGCCATCTTAGATTTTGCCAACATATCGAACCCAACATTGCATTTTATTTCAAATCCTCAGTGATATTCAAAACAGCAATATTTGAATGTCAACTTACCACCTACATTTGTTGGAAAATCACAAGATATGCTGAAGAAAATTGCACTTCAGTGCATAGCTACAAAAATTTTTCACAGCACTGCTAATTGCGAATGTTCACCTCGGGAAACCTCGAAGACTGAAGAGACCGGCCGGTGAGGGAAAGCAATGATGATGCTAGACTACGTAGTTCTCCAGCCACTCGACTAATATCAACATTATAGAGAGCCATTTCTTATTTCTACCCTACCGGATGTTCCTACTTCTTCCCCTACTATAATTGTACTTTACCGGAAGAAAAAAAATCTCATATCTTCAATAATGTAGTTGTACCAAAACGCCGAAAATTTTGAACTTCCCCGATTTTCGAAAATTCAGAGATTTTAACGAAAATTATATCTGTGTCAATTTTAATGTTACCTTTACGCTATCGGACAACAAAATTTAATCACAAAATTTTGAAAAAAAGTAGAAAATGTCGAAGCTTTATGTCAAGGACCCCCCAAAATCAAAATATTCGTTTCAAACACATGTGAGGTGTAATTCGATGCTTCTTGGTCTCCTGGTGGAAAACTAATAATATGTTTTCGGATATGATCAGAAGATTCAAATATTTTTCTAAAAATAAATACAAAAATAAACGTTTTTGAGAAATGAAGCTGAGTCTAATAATTTGAACAGAGCTGTATTAAATTATTGTAGAGGAATATATTGTATTCAAAATTGACCTGAAAAAATCACAGACACTCTGTCAATAATATGTCATATATCGACATGATAAAATTGTATCTTATATTAAACACAAAAATTTAATACAAAATAATCTACATTAAATATCGAATGTAGATCTTCATTAAGTAAGCCTAATAAATTAACATTTTTAACGTATGATTATTCAGTAAGGTACAATGTATCGTCTGAAATAAATTGCAAATTCAACGAAAAAAAAATCCTTAGAAATGTAACTAGAGTTTTTTTACGGTATGTCATTATTATTCAACTGCAAATTTACTCAGTACAAGAATATATTAAGAAAACTACTCCCACCAGTTATCCCCAACCCACCTTCTACTACTTTATTTCATTTAGAAAGAAATTACTATTAAGCCAAAAGAATATAATCATATTTTTCTAAAGATACATTCAGCCTTCCCCCCAAATAATTACTATAAATTTAAAATTTATACATATTTAAACGTTTTAATTTTAAAAAGATATTCCATACAACATATTACTAATATAACACATTTGAATTGATCCGGCATGTTATTAAAAAGATTCCTCTATTGTAACATGTTAATCTTTCTATATGTCGGATGAATCCAGATGTGTAATATTTTATCGGAAACAATATGGAATCATTATATTTGAAAAAATCAAAAGCTTTAAAGATGTATTCATTTCAAATTGCCAGGAATTTTCAGAAATACGTGCACCATGTTTTTCGCATTAGTAAACATCCTTGGCATACAGATTGACATCAAAATTCCTTCGATTTCAATTTCTAAAAAGATTCCAAGACATAATGGATTAAATACGGTCTGTTAATAGAAATTCTTTAGGGTTCGAGGTTTGAATGAATTTGGTCAGGTTACACAGAGGACCCACGAAGTCCAAAATATATCTACTATAAAAATATATCTTCAGAGTGCCATACTGAAGAAGAAGAAGAAGAAAAAAGCATGCATTTGAAAAGCTATTTCACTTCTTGATATGTTGGACTCATTACATGAGGGGTGTCTAACTTCTTTGGCCTCAAGGGTCCAAGAAAACCTGTAATACTCGTAAGGTTGCGGGCCATATTTTCATTACTCGGGCGATCCACTTGACTTTCCCGTATTGTTGATCTCGGCAGTTTGACGCTTTCTCAAACGAAACGAAGGGGGGGTGGGATAAAACCATGCGTGATATCAGGTCGTACCATGCATAATGTAGAGAAACACATTGAGATGATTTTGAATTTCTGAAATTACTACAAAGAAATTCTCTTAAAATAAACCTTTTTTTACTTTCCCGTATACGTACGTTTACACGGAGTGATATACGTAGTATAGGGAAAGTATGTAATGCTGCGCGAAAAAATGGCCAATTTTCGGCGGAAAAAAATTAATTGCCGGGCCGTGAAAACGAATAAGTGGATAAAACCAGTTGATAAATTAAGAAAAAAAATATCCTAACACGTGGTGTAGCCAGAAACCCTGTTTTCTAGGTCCTTGATACCGAAAACCCAATTGAAAGGAAAACGTCCGTCTGTGAACACCGCTAGCGCAAGGCCGTCTAGAAGAGTATATTAGAAGGCCTGAGCCAATGTGAATGTCACGTGATCTGACGTCACAATCGGTGGCTGAACATTTTTGTTTCCGTATATTATCGAGTTAGTATATTCTAGCTAATTGGCCCTTGTAGGAAAGTTTAGATGCGAACAAATGTTTTAATAATTCAGTATTAATTGTGTGCACGGTTTCCTGCATAAAAAAATTCCTTCGTCCATTATCTTCGAGAAAGCAAGGTATGTCTACTTCAATATTGTGTGATTTAAGTATGTGGTGCAATTATCAAATATTTTATTTAATGTTTTGGATGTTTGGTTATATATTATTATACCCTGCATTTTTTTTCAGTGAATACTTGCAAACTATCCCAAAAGAAAGGTGTTTTGAAAATTAGGCAGGAGAAAAATATGAAAAAATAAAAAAGTGAAGTGTACCGTGCTTTTGATCGAATTATGATGGATCGACGGAAGGCGTTTCAACTTTGAAACTTCCAATCAATCCTGCTCTGTGACAGAAGTGTGTGAAAACAAATAGGAAAGATTTTGTCTACTCAGAGAACTTGTCTGTGGTGTAAAACACTTCGACTCAAAATTTATTCTCTACCAGAACAAGGCAGTAAGAGGAGATGGTGTCGAGATATATACTAAATGTGAAAGATGCATACTCTTCTTAGTGAACAGCCTCAGTACTTGACGAAGACTCACCAAGTGTTTCAGATATTGATATCCGAAAATTTTGAAATTAAGTTCCTGAAGCATGAAAATCAAAGAAGTTTATTGAAAGGCTTTGTGTGAGAGACAGAGATCCTATTAATGGAAAACACGGTTTGGAGTTGTGGACAAATTCTGCTCACTTTAATAGAACTTTGTGTATCTAAACATTTTCTAAATAAACACTGTAAATTAGGAACGTTTAGTTATAAGTATAGTGGTATCAGGAATATAAGACGCAAGATCACAAAACTGAGTGCAAAATAGGAAGACACTAAAGTCAATTTAAAGCGTCCGAAACAATTTTTATGTATTTCCAATGTGATTTGTGTCTTGAATAATCTCATAAAGTCTTACATAATCTGCTGGAGTACTTTCTGAATAAAATATTGCTTTCCTTCCTTCTTATTTTTCAGCAGCTGCAATTTCACTAACTTACCTATGAATATTTTACTGTTTCTTACAATATAATCAACTATTATTAATTACTAATACGGCCATCAGAGAAATATCTCATAAATGCATTACTACTAGCTGTACTTCTAACTTCCATATTAAATTAAAGTAGACAAATTGAAAGAAATAGAGCAGGAAATAAATAGAATTCTCATGAAGGTACTTAATTTCTTATGAATATCAATTATGGCAGAAAAATTGTTTCATGAATTATACAAAATCTTTTATTGTAAATAAGGTAGCATGTACAAAATTTATGTTCATTTACGTGTACGAAAATTGTACAATATCGGAATACCTTGATACAAATAACTCTAAAATAAATTCTTGTAGCATCAAGAAGGCTTAATGTTTCCTCGTGTTATTTTAAACAAGTATGGGTTTGGATTTCCATGCGATTTTAAGAACTAGATCTCTGTTTAAAACTTGGACAGCATGCATTGCCTTCCAGCCACTCTTCGTGACGTCATTCGGGGAAGGAGCAGGCCTTCTATTCTAGACGGCCTTGGCTAGCGCCGAAACCATACGTACGATTTCTTCCAAAATGGATATTCCCCGGTCGATCTGATTCTAGTCAAAGCTTTGAGATTTTGAAAAAGATTTTTCAAAAGTGGATAAAATCAGTTGCTAAATTAAGAAAAAAAATCCTCTATCTCGTGGTGTGGTCAAAATCCATGATTTGTTGCTTCTTTATACTTAAAAATCGATTGACGGCATTCCCTCCGTCTGTCCGTCTGTGGTCAATGCTAGCGCCTAAACCGTTCGGTCGAATTTCTTCAAAATTGATATTCCCCAGTCGATCTGATTCTAGTCGAAGATTTGTGATTTTGAACACGATTCTTCGAAATTTGGGGGTACTTTATATGAAGCCCCCGGGGATTTTCAACATTTTCTCAAAAACGGCTCCAAATTTTTTCTTTAAATTTCTTGTATGAATAGAGGAAAATACACTTTTTAACATGGCATAGGTCCGATTTTCACGTACAGCTCTGAATTTTCGAAAATTGTGAAAGTTTGAGTTTTTTTCGGCGTCTTTCTCAAACTACAAAATTGAAGATAGAGATTTTTTCTTCAAATAAAATTTGTTCTGCATATTGAGTTCTTTCATAAAGGTCATGTAAATGTTTTTCACAATTTTGGTAGTTTTCGTGCAATATTGCGTGCAATATGTGCAATTTTAAAAAATTACAAAAACAAAATTTTCTCAAAAACGGCTCCAATTTTTTCTTTAACTTTTGGTGGGGATAATGGTAAATGTACTCTATCAATGACATAAAAGTCATTTTGGTCTATCGGTTGGTTTTTTCAAAAATTACAAAAATGTAAATTTTTTTACTTGTCTCTCACGTCGTTAATATTTACATTATCGGCGATTTTTTTACATTGTTATATTTACGAGTATATATGCTTTAAATAATGTCAAGTAAAGTTTCTCGAAAACACTACCGTTTTCTGTGAAAAGTAGCTCAAATTTCGGCATTTTCAGAAATTCTCAAACGTCATTTTTCGTATATGGCTGCAATTTTTTTCTTGAAACTTTTGTAACGGATAGTGCTAATTACACTCATTAGTATAGCGTGAAGTTTATTTTGAGTTTTTTTTGTTTTTTTCAAAAATTATATAAATGTAAATTTTTTGAAAGATCTCTCACATCTTTAATATGCACATTATCCGCAATTGGTAAAGATGGTTATATTTGTGAGTGTAAGTGCTTCAAATAACTTCAAATAAAGCATTTTGAAAACTCAAAACTTTTCTGTGAAAATGAGCTTCAAATTTCGCATTTTTAGTAGTGCTAAAACGCCATTTTCTCTTAAACGGCACATAATTTTTAAAAGAAAATTGCCATTTACGGCTAGGTTTTTGTGTTCTTTAATATTCTAAAATTAATGTTTCTGTTCTACCAATAGGAAACCGAAAAATTAAGAAAATGACAAAAAAATGTACTTTTGGCGATGATAGATGGTAGCTGGCAAGAAAGAGTATGTGGCAATTCCGAATATTGACAAATAAATAAATAAAATAAATACGATCATGCTTAATTTTTTCAAAAATACGAGTAGTTTTTCTTTAATTTTGTGACAAACGTAATAGGCCGCTGTAAATTTACTGCGCTTTGGACAGCTGGATGCGTCGTAAATTAGAATGTGCAATTTTGTATATTATTTCTTTCTTCGTTTCTTACATTCGAACTTTGTTATAGACTTACACATTAATATTTTAGAAATTGTTTATTTTGAAATATTTGAAATACGTAAAAAGAATTAATAGCTATCAGAATAGCGACAATGCAGGGTCTGCAACAATGGAATTCACTTTGCGCTCGTGAATATCTATGAATTAGTGTCATTGTTGTGACCTAATGGAGCTGTATGAAAAGGAGTTATAATTGTCTAATTTATGTTGATATTTGCAGGCAAATATTTAGTTTTGCACCAAATGCTGTACCATTTGTAGTGAGTAGAGAATTTGTTGCATGGTTTTAAAATACTCTTCCCTAATCCTGGCCCAATGGAAGGCATTTCTATATTTCCAGGGTATCAGGCTTCTTTTTCCAATACAGGGTTACAAAAGTTTTGCATTCTATTTTTGTGAAGTTGTAGAATTCACATAGTTCTGACAACACTGCAATGGAAATATTGAGTTCCAAGCGAAGATGTTAGTAGCGCATAAAGTGCAATATTACAGTACTACTTAGCTGTTTCCTCTAATACGGGAAAGTAAGTGCTGTTGAAGCACCACTAGTTTCTTTTTGCAATCAATACGTAGCTAGTTCCGGAGCAGTTCTCTAAACGGATCACGAACCACCCACTATCTTTCCTTCCTCTTGTTCTATTCTCTCCTCACACACACACACACACACACACAGACAGACACACACACAGACAGACACACACACACAGACAGACACACACACACAGACAGACACACACACACAGACACACACACACATACACACACTTACTTGCACTACAGCCTACACATGTCGGGAAACCAGTCGGGATCTTTGAGCTTGTCCCATCTGGGACGGTGCCCTCCGAGGGAGATACCTGGAGAAGGAAATACCCTCCGACATGTAGGTCGCCGCCGAATCTCACCATTTATCGGTGAAGGAACACCGTCAAATTCTGCAAAAAAAATCACTACCCTAACGGGATTAATGACCCTAGCAGTTGACGTGCCCGGAAACATCAATCTACATATGTACATACCGTTTTGTGCTGCTGTTATGTTTTCTGCTTTTTATTTGAAATCCAGTAGCTAGCATTGCGTGATAGAAACTCTACTAATGTGATCCAGAAAATGCGGAATAAACAAGTTTGAACTGACAATAAGAGCAACCCACGTGAACGCTAGCTTCAATCTGTTTACCTTTGCTCCTCCCCGAGTGTGACGTGGGCCCGCCCTTCCCGCGCCCCCTCGCCGCCCCCTCGCCGCCCCCTCGCCGCCCCCCGCTGCGCGCACCTTTTCCGCCCGCGGCGTCTGTTGTGCGCCTCCCGCGACGCGCCGACCGCGTGTCTTTTCGGCGCCGGCGGCGGCGTGCGCGAAGGCTCCCGCTGAAAGAAAGCCACCCGGCCGCCCCGCGGGGGACCGCTTGCAGCTCGCGGGCGCGCTCCTGCGGGGGGCCGGTGGGACCCCCGCCACCTTTCGGGAACTGCACAACCCACAACGCTCAGCTCGGTACCTGACGTGTTTCGAAACAAACTGGATGGTAGAGTCGCGGTAATCCGAGCCTCGTTAATCGGAGATTCCGTGCAATAAGAGATGGGGGGGGAAACTGATATGTCTTGACGGGTTGGCAACCCTACATCGGGCGTCATGTGTGAATTGAATTGAATTGAATTGATGCCTTATTTGACATGGCGTGACTCCGGCCATAAGGTCTGCTCTTCCGTCTGACCACGCAAATTGTTGCTACTCTCCTTTCACCAACTCGCAGAAAGAAGGTATTACTTGGGCGACGAAACAGGCGATTTGAATTTAGCTCAGAGGCTTCATTTAGGCTTGAGGTTCTTTTACGTGCAGTAAATCTAACATGGGACAACCGGCTTGTGTGTGGCGTTTGCTGCCAGTATCAGTCTATCTGCTACATTGTTGTGGCCAGCTCGAGCTCTTTTTTGTTGTTCTTCAGCACAATGCTTAACTACGGTAGGCCTACTGTGATTTGAATTTTGATTTTCTTGTTCTTTCATGAGTTATCCTTTGCAAAAATGAGTGTAAAGGTCAAGAGAAAGTTTGTTTTTACTAAAGAAAAAATTGACTAATATATTATCCCCACTAATCTGCACTATCTTTGTAGTTGAAAATTCCGTTATGAATACATTTTCCTTTTTTCCCTGTAATCGAGAATCTGCCTCAATTACCTCAAATTATTGCGACTCCACTGTTTATCGTGACTCTACTGGGGGTTTTGTGTGGACAATAACAGTTTTAAATATCCTTGCCCTCATCAGTCGTTGTACGACAAACATTAGGTTAATGGAAAAGGCTAATTGAGTCTAGTTAGTTGAAGGTGCGCGAAAGAATTTCTTGGGCAGTATTCATTTTATGCTTTTCCGATGAGGATTCTGTTTTCTGATGTTGAATCGTGTAGCTGGTTTTATCCGAGATATTTTGCGAAAGAATTTTAAGGATAGAAGATAGATATATCTGTGATGGGTAATGGATTTACGGTTAAATTTTTGCTGTCTCTCTCTCTCTCTCATCTGACGGAAGTGTTTGATAAAAGCGGCCAAGATTTCTTGCAACGTTGAAAGAATTCGTGAAACCGTTGCACTTCACTGCATCTCGCCTTAGACAGGAGTTTGTTCTTGCATGTCTGCACTCGCAATTCCAATTTTCCCTATCTAGTCTAAATTACTTGGCGTTTCTTCAAGATTTTCTTTGTGGTTTCTACTGAAACTCTTCCTGATCCCTGCGGTCAATCAAACATCTCTAACTGGGAGGTTCTACGGTACGAGTGCCGACTTCACTGATTTTGCACACGAACTAGAAAGCTAGGTCGAATTCACCTTCTGTGTGGGGAATTTAAGCGGCCGGCTGCTCTAATGACTGAGACAAATAGATAAATAAACACGGGTTCAGGGCACCAGATTCAAAGATCACAATGTAATCCATGTAATAACGTTTGCTCTTAATCCATAGATGAAATCATCACTCGTAATAAAAATAGAAACATTTTGCATTACTGATTATTTTTTACAGTTTTATTGAAATAAAAATTTCAGTCTTTCTAATGATTCAGTGGGTGAAAGTGCTGCAAGCAGGTCAGCGAGTTCCCTCAATCCGAGTGTGTTCCAGTGGCTGCGAGGGGGTTCGAGCGGCTGGCCGTCTGCGGCTTCGGCGGCGGCCGCGCGCAGGCGGGTGGGCGGGCAGCCCCTGGCAGCGCCGCGCGCCGCCGGGAGACAAGTCGCCCATTGTGCGCGCTGTCGGCCCAGTCGCGTCCGCAGATAAATGGGCGGGCCGGACCGGGCCGGGCCGGGCGGGAGGACGGCTGGGCGCCGGCGGCGACGAGCTGCCGCTGGCTGCCTTGAAGCCGCCCGCCCGCCCGCGCCGGCTCGGGGACCGGGCCGGCGGGCAGGGGCAGAGGACCGGGGGGGTGGGGGGTGGCGGAGGCGGGGGCGGTGGGATGGGGCGTGGCGGGGGCGGTGGGATGGGGCGTGGCGGGGGCGGTGGGATGGGGCGTGGCGGGGGCGGCGTCGCTGGGCCACAGGCGCCGCGCCGCGCCGCTGGGGGTGGTCCGCGTGGGAACGGGGCGGACGCCGCGCCGTCACACCGGATCACGCTCCAAAAGGGCTGGGCGGAGCGCGGCGCGGCGTTTCACCTGCCGGAGGTGTCGGTGGCGTCGCGTCGGCGAGAATTCGTTTCACTCAGGAATGGTCTTGTTAGGGCAGCGCTGTGGGTCCTAGCGCTAGTGGCGAAGAGCTCCCCATCGCGTTCGACTAACGCGGACGGAGTTGCGCTCTCCGCTTCAGATGTTTTCTTGGTTCCAGATTTTCCCAAAGTTCTTATGATCTCCCTGACATATAACTTATTTCTAGAGACCGGAAAAATATGTACATAAATATGTAATGAAAACAGTCAGAATATGTAATAAATATGTGAAATCGGATATAATATGTAAAATTAAAATTCTCTAATTAAAAGTCACATACATAGCAAAAAAATACATTTATAAAAACTGCTCACTTTACATCACACAACTTGCTCGTCAGCAGTAAAAGCGTAATTTATTATAATCCAGGACCGTTGTTTAGCAGCCAGACTAATCGCAATAGAAGCCATAGCACAAACTGGCTAGATCTACGACCAGCAAACATACACTGAAGCATCTTCATCGAAGTGTTACATGTTGGCGATCGCAAATGTCTCTCAGAAATTAAGGTTACTGATCACAAAACGCTGTATCAATGATATTTTGGAGACGTAGATGTCCCCAATAATGTAGGAAAAATGCTGATTTAAAAAAATAGATATTTTCATCAACAAATATGAAATTAAATTGAAGAAAGTTGATAAAATAAGAAAATATATTGTGAAAAAAGCAAAATATGTAAAATATGTAATATCATACTAAATATGTAAAAACATGTAACGAAAAAATTCGATATTGTGTTAGGAGGGCTATGATTCGCCAAGATTATAATTTTGAGAACGGTAAGTAGAAAGATAAAAAATATGTAATTATATAATAATCCGGTCTCTACTTATTTCATTTCTTACATAAACCCTAGCGTCTTACCTCTCCACCGACTGAGTTTTGCTCAAAACCAGAATTGCCGTTTTTCTACAGTGACTCGTACCGAGAAGTCCTGTTTGTGAGAAGATATTTTTTTCCCCTGGCACATAAAATAATAATGTATTTTTAATAATAATAAATAGATTGGGAAAGAAAGCAAGGCGTTGCGTGGTATTGAAATCAGTTTCAGACTGAACGAATGTGATATGAATGCATTAGGAGCTTTCATATTTGGGGCGCGTGCAACAGGTCGCCACGCTCTTTTGGGGCTCGCTAGGTGCAGCGAGGAAGTCACCGGATTGGGAGTCCGAGGCGAGTGTATAGCTGTGACGGCGCTTCGGGTATATCAAGGAGCGACATGCGATCGGAAGGTAGTCAGCGAGCTAAGAAGCATAGCGGTGGCAAGCGTGTGCACGAATATATTATGCCGACAACGAACACCTGCCTTGGTTGCAACTCTTCTGGAACACGGTGACTGCGCAATGGGTCTCTACATCTCTGGTGGTAACAACTGCGCTACGAACTTGGTCATTTCTAACGGTGGATTCTTATATAGCATGTCTATTGTACGATTTGAATTGTGGAAGATATACTTATCGTATTTCAATAAGCTATTGTTATTTTTTATCCTGTGTATTTTGGGGACTTACAAGTAGAATGATAATTTGTATCAAAAGTGTGAATGAGAATTTCATTTTTCTTTCTTGTATAAATTGTTACATTTTTGTTTATTTTACTACGTTGTATAAATATCCTTACGTTTTTTAGAAAACTTAGGGAACTAAAAAAAGTTTATGACCTTATCCACTCATATTTTTACACTTCCTCTTGTGATACTAATTGGTGAGCGTTGGGATATGTAATAGCAACTTGACATCAACAAAGAATGCACTTCAGCCAACGAATGACACTTTTTCCTTGTGGTCTGCTGTGAGAATATACGTCAGAAAATTTATTGCGTACGTCGGGATTCCCAGTGGTTTAACACTTAGCGTTCTGACGTGCCCTAAACACAAGGAAAAATAACAGATGTTGCACAAGAAGACTGGTCACTTATATTACACGCTATACGAATATAAAGGATATTAATGCAAAGAACCAGAGACGAACATGTAGAATCTCTATACTGCCAAAACGTATAAACGCGTAGTACAGATTGCTTCCTGCTACTGAAACTTTTAAGCTATAGTAGTGCTCGAATATCTCGTACTTTTTCATATTATTAGTAATGGTAGTAGCGAGGCTTGCCGTTTTTGCGTAGTCAACGCCAGAATTGTCTAATATACGGACTGATATTTCTCAGGCGACTGAATGATGGGTTATTCGAAGTACGTTTTGTAGAGTGTTGTGTCTTTTAAACATTGAATTAATGCTCATTTTTCTGGTATTGTTTCTGCACTTTATTTTTAAAAAATCTTCTGAACGAACCGAGAACAGGCGGCAAGCTCTCAATTCCATGCGTTAATATTAACAATTCTTTTGCAATAGATAACGATCTTTCAGTGTATTATCAAACGGTTTATTACAGAAAAAAGTGGACTATTGCAAGCTCCTGTTGTAGAACACACCATTTCATTCATATAGATTTATATTAGAATATAATATGGTGATTGAAATTAACTACAATAGGGGATTATCCCATCTGCACCTTCATGTATGCTCCACAACAAAATTATCCTATAAACTGATATTTATCATACGGGAAGGCAACACACGATCTCCTTTTCCCTACGAGTGATCAAAAATCTGCATCGCATACTGTAAACAGCAGCGTCCAGATTACACAATCTCTCTCGACACAAGGCATTTATTACCTGGGAACCATGTGATAAATGCCGTCTCAATGGCGTCATATTAAAACTAAAATTAGAGTTGCAGACGGCGGCTACCGAGGCGGTGTAACTGAGGCATTTGGTTTCCACGGCCACCGCTAGATCGCAGCCCAAACATTGCAAAATCACACTTTTTTTTAAAAAAATTCTTAGTCTTCTAGATGGACCAGACAACAAATGATTAGTTCCTCACCAGAAGACCAAGACGCGTCGAACGATACCTCATTTGTGTCCGTTGGTGGAAGGAAAGTGGACTAACAATGACTGACAGACACACGGACGCAGGTTACTCGATTACTATACAAAGATGTGAGAGATATTTAAAAAAAATACATTTGTGTAATATTTTCAAAAATAATAAGAATACATGAAAATGACTTATATGTCATGCAATTCAGTGGGTAGAGAACCAATATTTTCCGTAAATAAATGCTTACCAAAAGGTTTATAAAATGGAACCGTTTTTAAGGAAATCTTGTTTTTTAAATTACCTTTATTTCATGCAAAACTTCCCAAAAACGACTGATATTGTTAAAAAAATATATCAATTCATTTACAAACCCCAATTTTGAAGAATAGATTTCATTAAAGAAAAAATCTCTATTTTCAATATTGTAGTTGTAGGAAGACCCGGAAAATGTTTACACTTTTGCAATTTTCGAAAAGTTTGAGAAATCAACGACAATCGGACATACGTCACTTTAAAAATCGCACTTTGCTCTATCATATAAAAGAAAATGAATCTTAAAATTTGGACCGTTTTTGAAAAAAATTGAAAAATGTCCTCTAGGCTATATAAAGTGCTCCCAAAAAGTGAACTATCCGTTTCAAATTCAAGGTGCCGCGACATTAGCCAGATACATCGGGAAATATCAATTTTGGTGAAAATCCTCCGAACGGTTTAGTCGGTGGAATTGTTCACCGACTGATGGATGGACAGAGACGTTTTGCTGTAAACTGTGGATTCTGTCTGCACAAGTGTTAGAGGAAATGATTTTTTACGGATAGGACTAATAATCATCCACTTTCTCGGTACAGGGGAGACCTACGTCACGAATCATTTTGCCGAAAAATCGCTGTTTCTCTCTGCAAACATAACTCTCGTCGTACGTTGTAAGCAAGAACGTAAAAATTCACCAGTCTTTCAGAAAATTTTGTAAATGTCCTTGATGCTTCATGTAAAGTATTCCCAAAATTAAAAGATGTTTCAAATTTGAGAAGCCGTGACATTAGGCAGATTTATCCATTTTGGTGAAAATCCAGTTTAGGGGAGAATGGAGGAATGGGAACCTACTAAGGCAGAGCCGCTCAACCATTTGCTCCGAGGAGGAGTCTCCGGTTGCTCTTTTCTCTTTCGCTGCAGAAAGAGCTAATGACGTCATCAAATATCGATCGGCGGCATGTGGCACAGTGGGTCGCGTCGTATTTCTACGGGCTATTTTCCGTTGTTCGGAATGAAAAAATATCACAGCTCTGGGAAAGGATATTACGATAGAAAAAACAGTAAGTTACTTTTGTAAAATTAATTGTAACAGTTTCTAGATACAAACGTATTAGTGTAAAATGGAAATTAAAAAAACGACAATTTGCAATGCAGCATGGAAAGAAAAGTATCTTTTTGCAGATTGCGCCGGCAATGCCAATTGTTTAGTTGCAAAAAAAGTGCTCAATAACATAAAAAATTTAATAGCGGTGACATTACACAGTTTATTATGCTGCTGAATATGAAAAGTATTTTAAAGGTTGCACAAAAAATGTGATTAAATAAACTAGTAATAAAAATACTAAAAGTAAAGGAAATTAAAATTAAAAAATGAAGTTGATTGCAAAATCAAATACCCTTATTACACCTTTTAAGGGTTTTTTCTCGCAATATACTTTCTATATTTGGAAGAGATGACATGGTGCTATTGAGCCGTAACATGCATTTCAGATTGTGATCTGTAATTGTACTTCTCATTCGAGATGTACAAATTTTCAAAGAAGCAAAAAATTGCTCACAGTTGTATGTTGATCCAAACGTACTTAACAATCGAGCAGCATTACGATGCAATTTTGGAAAACGGTTTTGTGGGAAGTTCTTTTCCTAAACGCTCACGTTGTAGTATCTATCTGCAATAAAATTAAACTCTTTTGTATTGTGTTATTTTACTGTCAAAACAACATAAGAACATCAAAATACATTCAAAACTTACTTCTAGTGAGGCATTGTCTTTCAGAACACTGAAAACTTCCTTTTGTTGTTCTTCAGCATACTTGTCATTTTCATCAGCATGATTAAATGTATAATGTCTTTGCAAATTAAACTTCTTCACGTGATTGAACCCATATGTAAACTAAACATTTGGCATAGCTGCCGTAGTCGGCGAAAAGATACTTTTATTCCCATACTGCATTGAAAATTGTCGGTGTAGATGCTCTGGTCTGTGAAGTGCTCGCGTCGACTACCATGTTTCCGAGACTGGAGTTACCGGGACACTGTGACAGTGGTTATCGCCAGGCGCGCAACGCTCGGGCTCCGGTGTCCCGCTCTCGGCTGACAACACGGCTCCGCGCTGCCGATTTGCTCTGCTTGAGCGGCCCTGTACTAAGGAAAAAGTGATATAAGAATGCCATAAAAACGATTTTTGTTAATCTTCTTCGCCTCCGAAAACATAGTCTGGGACGTACTGGCTGTAGTCCCAACTAAAGTTCGGGGTTCACTCGTAGTTTTAACTGCAAAGTCATTATTTTTACTGCAATATTAAAAGAGCAGATTCCTCTTGCTTTGAAAACAAGCTTTTCCGTTTTCTTCGGAAGCGATCTTAGAAAATAGCTAATTAAAAATATCAGCTTTCTCTTTTGGGGTTATTCTTCTGAGCGGACCAGCCGTTTTGACAAAGAAATCGCATTCGTTGTTGTAGTCCGTTTTTAAAGTTTCGTAAACAATCAGACGATGCAGTTGACTTGAGAGCTACTGAACTTTTATACGCAAGTGAACAGAACTGCTTACTACGAAGGCCGTAAACATGTTGCTAAATATTACTAGGTGGTTCGCGAGTTTTTTTTCTTGAGCTTCAGAAAACATGATTGGCGTAGCTAGGCGTGGACGTTTAAGAGCACCATTTCCAGCTTCATTTATAGCCCTGTATTGCTTCTTCAAAGTAAGGTAAGGAATTCCAGAGTATTTTGCAGCCCTTTAAGCAGTTGAGTCTTACAAGATGTATTTCACTGTTGTATCTGGTTCGTGGAAAATCCACTTTGCCTTATCTGTCGCCCATGCTCTTTTTCGAGGCTTATACTGGAAACAAAATAAATCGCATTATAATGAGTTGATTTAATTGTGAGCCATTCCACGTCAAATCGCACAAGATGACACGACATTTTTTTAAATGCACGATATTTTTTTCTTAAATCTGGACATCAAAAAAAGAGACACGTATTTTTTCATTTGCCTGAAAATTGATTATTTGTGTAGTTATGGCTATATTAAATTTTGGAATTTACAGGTACTTCACAAAATAAGATCAATTATTTCTCCGAATATACCAAATCTAAAAATTTCTGGTTTGTGTCATTTAATACTTCGAAATGTGTATTTTTTTCCTCTGTAAATAAATATTTTAAAAGATATTTTTTCATTTTAAAAAATGTATTGTTTTCAAAAAAAGTAAAATTTCTATATAAACTCGATGAGATAAAAATTTGAAAAACATATAGGCGTGTTCCTTATTCAATTTTCTATAAAATACAACAAAAAAAAGTGAGCACCACACACAAACAGTTCTAAGAAAATCAATTGTAAGTATGAGGGCGCGCTCTGCCTCCCCATGCACTAACGAATTGTGTTCGGCCAGTCTTTGATGCAAGTGCTGAACAACTAAAAAAGAATGACCGTCTGCCTGATAAGGGTTTCAAGAGTTATTAGTATTTCAGATGTTCACTCTGCCCCCAGAATGTATGACACTGTGTCATACATATTTTTGTGGGTAACATCGTGGGTGACTTGTGAGTCACCTATGTTCTTATGGGTGAGAGCGAAACGAATTGAAATACGAGCCATTCCACGTCAAATCGCACTCGAATTGACATGATTTTTTAAAAAAAATAAATGACACGAATATATGGCATTCATTCTGGACATCAAAAAAAGAGAAACGTGTTTCTTTATTTACCTGAAAATTGTTTATTTGGGTAGTTTTGTCTATATTAAATTTTGAAATTTACGCGTACTTCGAAAAATATGATTAATTGACACTCTGAATGTACTTCACATAAAAATTACTGGTTTGTTTTGTTTAATTTTTTGATTTGTGTATTTTACTCATCTGTAAATTACTTTCTCAAAAATATATATTTCATTAAAAAATTGTAATTATATTAAAAAACGAAAATTTCTTTATGAACTCACTCAGATTAAAATTTGAAAAAATAGGCATATTTCTTGGTCAATTTTCTACAAAACATAACAAGAAAAATGTTTGCGTCCTAGGAACGGGGTACCATCCTGACCTTGCTCGTGAAATACAATCGACCACTTGTCAAAGGACATGGTAAAATTTTCTCAACATTAGTCGCAATACGTATGAAGACAAGAGTGCTAGTATTTGTTCTGTGTATCGTATGTACATTGTGCAGCATGAGTGGCGATCAGTGTATGAGAGAGATGTTTAAATCCATTTAAACTTTCTGATCACGATGTTTAAAAAAGAAAATCTCCAAGACGCGTAAACCACGATTTGCTGGTGAATTTACAGGAGTTATTAGATTGGCGAATTTGTGATTCATTTCGGAAGAAAGAGAATCGGCTTCCAAAACTGCCTTTTCTTAATGAAGATATCGTCGAGATCAGTGGCTCCCGTGGCATTAATGAAAGTAACGAAACGTCCAGTGAAAAAAGTGGAAATCAAGGAAGTGACAATTTAAGCTCTTCAGATAGTTCGTCAAGTGTCTGCGAAATGAATAAAGAGAAGATAAACATGAGTTTAATTGCAATAGGAGAAACCCCCGCCAAGAAAAGAAAATTGGAACAAAATGGCATCCCCATGAGAAATTTTAGAAAGTACAAAGTGGCAACACAGATAAATTTTTTCACATTGAAGATCCTTCGACGTCCATCGAAAAATCAGACAAAGATACTATTTAATAACTTATCGATTACTTTCACTCAACAGATGCCATGACGTTGAAAATTTAAATTTTGACAATTTTTGAAAGTTGGATATACAATAAAATTAAAGGACTTTTTGCAGCAACCGAACGCATGATAAAAGTGTCTAAAACGTTGGCAAAAAAAATAGAATTTTGTCCATAAATGAAGTAAATTCGGTAAGGCGTTAAATCTGTGCACTGTGACTAAAGTTCAGGAATTCTATGGTAAGCGAGTACTTGCATTTAAAGTGAGTGGTGAGGGACCAGAAAATTTCAAAATGTCAGTCAAAACCTGAGTCAAGAATCCGTCATTTAATTATTTATAAATTTATTAATTATTTATAAATATATTAATATTATTTATATATATATATATATTAATACACATAAACATTATTATTTATAAATTCAATCATGAAATTTCACCACCTCAAGAAGTACTTAAATTACTGCTTCATCCAAAGAAACCGACGACCAGTAACGCAAACAACGTGTCTATTGCAGCAATCTATTACACACTGGTTCGTAAAATATTAATATATTTTAAAGTTACTGAGATCCCACTTTGATTTTTTCTGGACATATTATCAATACTTTAGTGCGTTTATAAATATTTTTTAAAAACTTTTAGCTCATCGAGTTTACAAAAATATTCAATTTTCAAAATTTCAGTTTTTGAAAAAAAATTGAAAATTCAAAAAATTAAATATTTTGCAAAATCTTAAAAATTAAACATGTTTTTAAGTTTCGAATGGAATTTGAACGGAATTTCTATAATTGTTGTATTCAAATATATGATATTTTTAAGTTAGTGATGCGTGTAATTTTTCGCAAATTTCATTACACAATATTTCCGAAAATAATAAAGTTAGAAAAAACTAAAAATACACGTGTTCACTTATTTGGTCCATATAACAAATAGAAAAAAATGAGAAAATAAATAAAAATATGAAGGTCAAATGTTGGTCTTTTTTGTGCGATTTGACGTGGAATGGCTCTTGTGTGTGTTAAGTTAAAATAACGAACGTGCAGTGAAAACAAACATGGTTAACGATCAGAGCTAGGCTCTAGAGCCTAGCTATCAGAGCTAGGTTCCAATTTCCTCTTCTTAATGTCTCTCATTACCACGAATGGTAACGTTTTTGTTTAAATTACAAAATGTAGGATAAAATAATTATGCACTTCTGTTTTAACTTGATCTCATTTAACTACAAGAATCATGCAATAAGTACAATTTATTAAGATCCCTGTATAAGCATGGTAGGAAACTCACCGGCTGAAGATAACAGCAACAAAAATTACAAGCGAACTGCCAAAAACACACTGCGTCGCCTGTTATGCAAATGGAGTGCGACTGCGCCACCGTTCGATCTGCGGGTGAATGGTGCACCACAAGCAACCTTAAACACAAGTCACAGGTTTCTGGCGTGCACAAGTCAAATTATTCGGGATAGGATCATATTACTCTAGGATCCCGTTGTCCCGTTCTCCCCTACGGTTTAGATGCTAGTGTTAAACGTAGATAAGATGGGTGAACAGGCAGTCACGCAGACGGAGAGAGACATTTTATATAAATACACGTTTAGTCTCAGAGAGCCTCCAAAACGTGTGTTTCCGTCGTTATCTCGGCATCGAATGTTTTCACTTTACAATTCTCTCTCTATCGATATATATATATATATATATATATATATATATATATATATATATATAGAGAGAGAGAGAGAGAGAGAGAGAGAGAGAGAGAGAGAAGTGTACGAGGAGCATTAATATATGTAAGTATCTGAGTAAGTAAAATGTTGGAAGAAATGATGTAAGATTTCTCAAATTGACGAATATTTTAGCATGACCGAAATTCACTGATGACAAAATGATTAACTGTGGTATTACAGAAAAAAATATTTTCAGAAATGTTTACATAATCAATGTCAGCACACGATGAATATTTAAGCAGTGTGTTTCCTGCATTTGTGTACAGGATGTGATTTCTAAATACAACTATATGAATATCCCAAAGCAGGTAAATAATATTATGTGAGGGGAAAGATACCCGCTGATGAGTTTGCTAAAAGTGAGGAGGAGCTTTGCGTCAAAATGACAAGGCGACTTATTTGTTGATGGTTCAAAGATTTTCAAGAAGCTATGTACTGCAAGTACACAGCGGACGGGAATACGGAAAATAAGTCAACGTTAAAATTTCAACACCAGGAAAAGGTGAAACATTGCAAAGATTCACACTAACAAGGACTCATTGTTGAAAATAGACGTCATTTTGCTGACGTAAATAAGATTATATTTTCATATTTTGAAGTGCAGTGGGTAAATATCAGAGTAAGGGATAGAAACGGAAAAAATGATGCTCATGTACTCGAAGTACGTGATAGTGTTGTTTACAAAATTACTCTGTTACGAGTGTCTGAAGGTGATCTTGACTTTTCTTTCAGTTGTGTGGAAAGGACCCAAGACATTTTTCAAAGGTTTAGAGACAGCAGTGTATTACTTGTCGCAAATAAACATTTTGTGATAATCTTTCTCAAAGAAAATTTGTCCGTTGTACCCTCTACAGAAGATGGAAAACGTGTACGCAGGTCTGAGGCATTGTCAATTAAACCTATGACAAAACACGTGAATTGTAGTAGGTAAAAAGCTTAGGGTTAATATTAATTACATATAACATAAGATAAAAACAATTTAGACAAATAACAAACTCACGACAGCACTTGACAATACATAAATTACAACAAAATAATCCTTATAAATTAAAAAAATCTACAAAAAAATTTAAATTATCACTTAACATACAGGTTAATTGAATTAAAAAAATTTTAATTATCACTTAACATACAGATTAATTGAATTAAAAAATAAAATACTACAATAAAAAACAACACTTGAAACGAACGACGGCTAGAGTTTCTATGTGACCTAAAGGCCCTTTTGCACAGTACAGTTTTCGCGTAGATTCTCATACAGAAATTGTACAGGAAATATAAGATCCTAAACTATAAGTAAACAAGCCAAAAGTCGCGTTTCCACAGTCTGCGTGTTTTCTCTATGAGTTGCCTGAAGATGCCGTCAGAGGCTCTGTTGACACACAAATGAATTGCAACGTTGAGAACATTCATTTGCGAAATTTGTGTACTTGCATTCTGAGCTACTTTATTAACACATTTTTCTTTCTCGTTACAGAGTAGAGAGAAAGTAATGCAGCACGAAAAAACGGCGAATTTTCGGCAGAAACACACTTATTACAGAGATCTGGTACCGACAAAGTGGATAAATCCAGTGGCTAATTTTTTTTTAAAATCCTCTAATAAATCGGCTAGACAGAATCCATGATTTTTGGCTCCTTGATACCGAAAAAGCGAAGGCCGATAAAACGTCTATTCGTCTGTGAACAATGCTAGAGACTAAACCGTTCTGCCGATTTTCTTCAAAATTGATGTTCCCAATCGATTGGCTGATGTCACGGTCCCTTGAGTTTTTAACAGATATTTTAATTTAGTGGATACTTTACATGAAACTTCTGGGACATTTTCCAAAGTTTCAAAAAAAATGGCTCCATCTTTTTGATTAAATTTTGTTGTTGAATAGTGTGAAGGATGTTTAAGAGAATGGTGCAAATCTCATGTTCATTGAATAACATTGATTTTTCGAAAATTCCAAAAGTTCAACATTTTTCCGGAGTCTTCATACAACTAAAACTATAAAGACAGAGATTTCCCCCTTAATTAAATCTGTTCCTTAAAGATAGATTTTGAAATAAGATCGTGAACAAGTTTTCGAAAATTTTAATACTTTTCGCGTAATGTAGCGTGAAAATACGGGCAAGAAAGTACGTACTGTTTTAGCATCACAAGCTTTAAGTATTAATGAAATATGAGGAGAAACAATAAAATAGAAAGGCCGTCATCAGCAAGATTGTGATAGCTATTATTTTAGAGAGTGCGCAGCAACTTGTAATTCGTATATCACGATGTGCTGTAATAAATGCAAAAGTTTCAAATATGTTTCGTTAATATTTGTATTACAGATGTATTTCTTGATTTTTCAACAATATTACTATTCTAGACACGTCACGTTTCAAACACACTGTTTACTTCTTTCTAGATGAATCCAATTAGGTCGTAAAATTAAATTGTGTCGACAGATGATGTTTTGCTGCATAGTGGGTTGCCTATCAAGCAGGCGTTTGAAACTTCCCGTAGCTAAGTCTTATCGCCATTCTCGCATTTTTTCATTAAATGTTTCTCCCCTGATACAAAAAACTTCTCTGAAAAGACAAACATTTAGCGTTTCGATGTGTAGTCGCGTGAATTCGGGACTTCACGGTTGAAACTTTGGGAAAAATAATAAAAAAACAAGTCCATTCGCTTAATAAATAATATATTCAAAGAAGATGCACATATTACCAGTTACATTTGTAGTATTCAAATCCACCTTGACTTGTGATTCTTTGAAACTACAAATAAAAACAATGGCAAACACAGCAACATAACATAACACAGCTGCGAAATAATAAATGAATCTTATTATACAAGTAAAGTTGTGTGAAGTGATAAGAGTTCTTATCAGTCTTCTACCACAAAGATTTGCACAAACTGATTTCAACAATTTCTTTAGACAATACTTCAGCATGTATGTACAATCCATACAAATTATAAAATATAAAATACTTTCCACTACACAAATTTGAAAAAGCAGATAACATCTCTTGAAATAATGGTAACAAACAAAGAAGAAATTTGGCCCCAATATTCACGTAAGGTAAGGTTGCATCTGCAAATACATGATAGTTTTTCAAGCAGACCTGAGTAGGTAGATCAAGAATATTTCAATATATTTAGCAATGAGAAATTATCATTGGGACTATATGGGATCTGAAAATTCCCCCAACTAAAAGGTTCCTATAAACGTTTTTCGCCACCTGTGCCGCACGTTTTTATAAAGCTTATATATATATATATATATATATATATATATATATATATATATACAAAATTATATATATATATATATAAAACAAAGTTGTGTTAGTTACACCACTTATAACTCAAGAACGACTGAACGAATGTTAATTATCTATGTTTTGTTGGATTCATCTCCGTCCCGATTAACAGAATAACTAAAAAGTTTGGAAAAAATAGTGCTACACGGCGCTGAAGAATAAAAAACAAGATATTCATGCAAACGCAGCCCGTTATCGCAAATCGTTATCGTTAAATAACTTCTAAACGCAACGTTCTAGGGCATTACAAACTAAAATTTTGAGGCCGAAGGCCTCGAAGAAACCTTTTTCACACAGTATTCTACAGCATGAGATCTTTTACAACATTGTATTACATTTTTGCTGTTCCGGCGCATCTCAATAATACCCCACCTACTCAAAGACGTGCAAAATCTAAGTAAAGTCGGGTTAATTAAACTATTTATAACCCAAGAAGGACATAATTTTTTTATCTTTTTGCGTTATTTGCTGATTTAATACATTTTAATATCATTTTAATGGTACTTGCTTCAAATAATATTTACGAGATGCAACAAATTTTCTCCACAGAATACCTGAGTACCTATACCTGGTTTCGATTTCGATTTCTTCGCTCAGAAGTTGTAATGTCAACCATTGTATGTATGTAATCTAATGACGCCTGTCAAAGCCATTGCCGGTTCAGCCGGCAGCCGATTTTGTGATAACTAAAGACTGTGATTTTCTGTTAAAGAACAGTCCAAACTGATAGTTTGAAACTGTGCTCACTTGAATGAATAGAAAAAAAACTCGATTACATCAGAAAGTTGTCCAACAGCTTGAGTTGTTGATCCGAATTTCCTATTGTTGATCGCATTTTTACGTCATTTTTCTTTGTTTTTGGGCATTTTAAAAACATTTGAAGAGCATTTTATTGATCATTTTTGGCGATGTTTTAGGTCATCAAAATCCGCCCCCTAATTATGTAATGCAATGCTGCACGAAAAAACGGCGAATTTTCGGCAGAAACACACTTATTACAGAGATCTGGTACCGAGAAAGTGGATAAATCCAGTGGCTAAATTTTTTTTAAAATCCTCTAATACGTCGGGTAGACAGAATCCATGATTTTTGGCTCCTTGATACCGAAAAAGCGAAGGCCGATAAAACGTCTATTCGTCTGTGAACAATGCTAGAGACTAAACCGTTCTGCCGATTTTCTTCAAAATTGATGTTCCCAATCGAATGGCTGATGTCACGGTCCCTTGAGTTTTTAAGAGATATTTTAATTTAGTGGATACTTTACATGAAACTTCTGGGACATTTTCCAAATTTAAAAAAAAATGGCTCCATCTTTTTGATTAAATTTTGTTGTTGAATAGTATGAAGGATGTTTAAGAGAATGGTGCAAATCTCATGTATTAATCATGAGTATTACTGGTGTTGAACTTTCTGACTATTGCGCGTGTTCATCATGACAACTTTCTGTAATACCATGTTCAACTGTTGTAGACTGTTATGCAAAATTATTGGGATGACACCAGTTGTGGACACAATGATGGGTATCGTATAAACTTTCTCCATTTTCCACTGTTTTCATTTCCATTGCTAAATCAGTGTACTTGGAAACCTTTTCTGTGTGAGAGCATTGAAAGTTGTGTGTGTTTAGGATGTTGATATCCATTAAGTAAGGGATTTTGTTGATTTTATCAATGTCTGGCCTATTGTGTGCTATCGTCTTGTCTGTAATTATTGTTCTGTCCCAATATCGCTTGTTTTCTAGAAGCTTACTGCTTATTGTAATTCTTTGGTGAAGAATTTTGGCTCCTTGTGTGTGGCCTGTGTTTGTAATCGGTTTGGGCAATGGGTTTGCAGCCGGATGTGATATGTTAAATTGTCTCGCTGAACAGACGACACCATCTGCATAATCATTTTCCAGAGTTGAATATTTAAGGACATATTTATGATAATTTCTTGTGTTGATCTGATCCTATATTGCTTTCATGAGTTCCTCGGTTTCGGCAAACAAATTGCCACGGGAAAGTCAGACGTTCGACTCTTCCTAGTTGACATCACTGCTGAAGTCCTAGGCTTCCGCGGCCGGAGTCATGTGAATGATCATGGCTGTCCGGGTGACGCCGCGTCGAAGGCTGTGTTGCCGATGTTTCGACCATCTTATCGTGGTCTTCCTCAGAGCTGGTCTGCCAAGGACTGTCTTATCGTGGTCTTCCTCAGTCTTTGCCGTTGTGTTGGGTCCGAGCCTTCAAATTCAATGACTGCTACGTAGAATTCGTCTCGTACATTCGTTTGATGTCTGCACCATCAGTTCAGCGCCTCTTGGAGGTGTTTGAAGAATTGTATTTCGAGATGAATCTCCAACTCTTAGACTTGTCTCGATCTTTTGTTCAATGTATCTGCAACTGATTAGATGACCTGTATTTTGAGGTGAGTCTTCAGCTATTAAGTTTTTTTGTTGGACCTATTGCTTAGGGATTTTGCCATCTCAAATTTAATTTCTTCTAGCAACGTCTGTGGTAGAAGGTTGTTGGTGACAATCGTACGTCGTTGGTTAGGTATCCTTTGTTCTGTAGCGTTTAATTATGGGTGTTGCATTTTAAATTGTTGATATAGCCCACGCCTGTACATTGCACGTTTCACATTTCGTGATCTTAAAATAAGTGCGCATAATGAATGTGTTTATATCAATTGTCCACTTTAAGGGTTGTCTTTCTTTTCCTGCCTTGGTGGTTGAAGGTTAACTCTCCCTCAAAACTGTCGGTAGATGGAGCTTGGGGATCTTTGAGATCTTTGGCGCTTCTTTGAGTGTCTGCTGTAATATTTCCGGGTGAACCGGTATGCACTCGTCTGTTCAGCGACCTACCACCGGTTGTTCGCATGTTGTCACGACCAGCACCGGCTCCGGACGTGCCCTGGCACTCGCCAGGCCGCTGTTTTTTTATGCTTCGTGTCTCCATACTAAGTGATGGATCTGTTTTTTTTTCTTCAGGATCACCTTCCCTTAGCGTTTTTTAACTTCCGTCTGCTAAAAGGAAACGGAAGAAAAGAAGGGGGACAGTGAAGAATAAAGTTAGAATAGAAGAGTAAAATAGAAACGAATCCATAGCCCTCGAAACCTAATCGCGTCGCGGTCGGAAACACAAGATTTGGCAAACAAAGATTGGCTTAAAGGACAGAAAAGAGAAGTGTTCCACAAGTAAGTGGAAGTAATGACTCACCAAGTTCGTGGGAATTACAGGATGTTTAGGGTAGTAACAGTGGACAACTGCTTCGATTAGTCGCCTTCTATACAATGCTATTCTACTAAAACCCCCGACACCACACGGAGTTTATTATTATTATTATTATTATTATTATTATTATTATTATTATCACCCACTTATCCCATCTGCTCTACTCGCCCCGCCCTTTCCCCTCTATCCACCCCTCTCGCCACACGTGTCACGCTGGCTTCCCCATCCCGTCTTATTGTAAGGCCTGCCAGTTGGCATATCCATTTTTTATCATACTTATCTTTGCATAATTTTCATGTTGAGCACTGCTACAAATTTCATGTAATTTTGTTACTGTTCTATGATAGGCTATTTAACACGAGGTATATGTAAATTGTTGAAGTTTCGATTATAATATGTACTCTAGGCAACTGCCTATACATTGTTTTTCTGTACACTTTGCGTGTGTAAATATTAGTGATTAGGTACTTTTTACTTTCCCGTGTACGTACGTATACACGGAGTGATATACGTAGTATAGTGATATACGTAGTATAGGGAAAGTTATGTAATGCTGCACGAAAAAATGGCCAATTTTCGGTGGAAAAAAATTAATTGCCGGGCCGTGAAAACGAATAAGTGGATGAAACCAGTTGCCAAATTAAGAAAAAAAAATCCCCTAACAAGTGGTGTGGTCAAAATCCATGATTTGTTGCTCCTTTATACTTAAAAATCGATTGACGGCATTCCGTCCGTCTGTGGTCAACGCTAGCGCCTAAACCGTTCGGTCGATTTTCTTCTAAATTGATATTCCCCAGTCGATCTGATTCTAGTCGAAGCTTTGTGATTTTGAAAAAGATTCTTTAAAATTTGGGGGTACTTTATATGAAGCCCCCCCCCGGGGATTTTCAACATTTTCTCAAAAACGGCTCCAAATTTTTTCTTTAAATTTCTTGTATGAATAGAGGAAAATACACTTTTTAACATGGCATAGGTCCGATTTTCACGTACAGCTCTGAATTTTCGAAAATTGTGAAAGTTTGAATTTTCTTCGGCGTCTTTCTCCAACTACAAAATTGAAGATAGAGATTTTTTCTTCAAATAAAATTTGTTCTGCATATTGAGTTCTTTAATAAAGATCATGTAAATGTTTTTCACAATTTTGGTAGTTTTCGTGCAATATTGCGTGCAATATGTGCAATTTTAAAAAATTACAAAAACAAAATTTTCTCAAAAACGGCTCCAAATTTTTTCTTTAAACTTTTGGTAGGGATAGTGGTAAATGTACCCTATCAATGACATAAAAGCCATTTTGGTCTATCGGTTGGTTTTTTCAAAAATTACAAAAATGTAAATTTTTTTACTTGTCTCTCACGTCGTTAATATTTACATTATCGGCGATTTTTTAACATTATTTTATTTACGAGTATATATGCTTTAAATAATGTCAAGTAAAGTTTCTCGAAAACACTACAGTTTTCTGTGAAAAGTAGCTCAAATTTCGGCATTTTCAGAAATGCTCAAACGTCATTTTCTCGTATATGGCTGCAATTTTTTTCTTGAAACTTTTGTAACGGATAGTGCTAATTACACTCATTAGTAGAGCGTGAAATTTATTTTGAGTTTTTTTGTTTTTTTCAAAAATTATATAAATGTACATTTTTTGAAAGATCTCTCACATCTTTAATATGCACATTATCCGCAATTTGTAAAGATGATTATATTTGTGAGTGTAAGTGCTTCAAATAACTTCAAATAAAGTATTTTGAAAACTCAAAAATTTTCTGTGAAAATGAGCTTCAAATTTCGCATTTTTAGTAGTGCTAAAACGCCATTTTCTCTTAAACGGTACATAATTTTTAAAAGAAAATTGCCATTTACTGCTAGGTTTTTGCGTTCTTTAATATTCTAAAATTAATGTTTCTGTTCTACCAATAGGAAACCGAAAAATTAAGAAAATGACAAAAAAAATGTACTTTTGGCGATGATAGATGGTAGCTGGCAAAAAAGAGTATGTGGCAATTCCGAATATTGACAAATAAATAAATAAAATAAATACGGTCATGCTTAATTTTTTCAAAATACGAGTAGTTTTTCTTTAATTTTGTGACAAACGTAATAGGCCGCTGTAAATTTACTGCGCTTCGGACAGCTGGATGCATCGTAAATTAGAATGTGCAATTTTGTACATTATTTCTTTCTTCGTTTCTTACATTCGAACTTTGTTATAGACTTACACATTAATATTTTAGAAATTGTTTATTTTGAAATATTTGAAATAAGTAAAAAGAATTAATAGCTCTCAGAATAGCGACAATGCAGGGGGTGCAACAATGGAATTCACTTTGCGCTCGCGAATATCTGTGAATTAGTGTCATTGTTGTGACCTAATGGAGCTGTATGAAAAGGAGTTATAATTGTCAAATTTATGTTGATATTTGCAGGCAAATATTCAGTTTTGCACCAAATGCTGTACCATTTGTAGTGAGTAGAGAATTTGTTGCATGGTTTTAAAATACTCTTCCCTAATCATGGCCCAATGGAAGGCATTTCTATATTTCCAGGGTATCAGGCTTCTTTTTCCAATACAGGGTTACAAAACTTTTGCATTCTATTTTTGTGAAGTTGTAGAATTCACATAATTCTGACAACACTGCAATGGAAATAGTGAGTTCCAAGCGAAGATGTTAGTAGCGCATAAAGTGCAATATTACAGTACTACTTAGCTGTTTCCTCTAATACGGGAAAGTAAGTGCTGTTGTAGCACCACTAGTTTAGTAGGATTTCAGGTTAGTACAGGACTGTTGTGCACGATTTTCACTTTTCGAATGGTAGTTACTGAAGGAAGCAAGTTTGTGTCTGCCAGTGCCTCTCTCAGGCTTCGGCTCGGGCCCGGCCCGAATAAATGTTTGCACATTTTCCCGGCGCGCCCAAAATGCAGTAACTTTCGCCCAGCTGTTGTAGCACCACTAGTTTAGTAGGATTTCAGGTTAGTACAGGACTGTTGTGCACGATTTTCACTTTTCGAATGGTAGTTACTGAAGGAAGCAAGTTTGTGTCTGCCAGTGCCTCTCTCAGGCTTCGACTCGGGCCCGGCCCGAATAAATGTTAGCACATTTTCCCGGCGCGCCCGAAATGCAGTAATTTTCGCCCAGCTGGGCGCTCTTAGTGGATGTTCCCGCCAGTTATGGGAGTTCCATGGTGCAGCAGTGTGTTATGGGGGCGCGAATATGAATTTCCCGCGCCCCACTTTAAAAAAATATGATTTTCCCGCTTCTGCACTTGGCGTATCTGCGCTCAAGTTACAGTACGGATACGGTATTAAACGTGCTGCTCGGCGAACTCGGGAGTGAGTGCGTGCGTGCGTACGGGCAGGCAGGCAGACAGTGGACTAACAGGATGTGAACCCGTATCCACGGATGTACAGTTCACGGCGAGATAACCATCTCGCGGGTATTTGTTTCAGCGATTTAAGAGCATTTCGACCTCCTTACCGAATAGCTTAGCGTGAGATAAGAATTTCATTAAGGGTGTAGCCTTGTTTTTGTAACGTCACGACACGTGATTACATTAACCATTCATTTTTGCCTCAACGGCTTTAGAACACTTTGTAATGATTAAACTACTTCAACCTTCATTTTGTTATTGTGTCAATCATGCAGTCTTGCCTAATTTAACGTACTTGTAAATGTTCTACCACAGCATTGTAATAGTTTTGTAAATTGTTAAAGGTTATTAGTATTCTTTGACACAGCACGACGGGAATTAACAGACTTTGAACGTTATGTCAGTTGGAGCTAGACGCAAGAGACATTTCATTTCGGAAATATTCTGTGAGCCACAATGTCAAATGTGTAGAGAATTCCTAATTTCACGCATAACCTCGGGCAGTGCAGAGGCCGACGACCTTGAATTATTGACCGATGTATTGCGATAGCAAGGTCGTTGCGCTGGGACGCCGGATGACCTTAGCTGCCGGCAAGCTCAACAGGCAGAAATGTGTGCTGAAAATTTTAATGATGGTGGAAGTCGTTGTTTGGTGAAAAAGTCTTGTAATCAGGCTAACAAAATCAGTGGCATTTATTCAGTAATAAGGCAATGGTCATGATAATACCACTAGAATCGGCGAGCATGCTCTCCTTCTCCCCAATTCCAAAAACACACACAAAAAAACTACGCTGATACAGATAAATTTACGCCGATTCTCTCTTGACGGCCAAGCGCGACCGAGAATCTTACTTTCTCTGCCTGATCAAAAGGCGATGCTAATTCCTCTTTCCAAAGGTTCGTTCCTTTTGATCATGGAGACGCCTGAAGGGCGCAAAACAGCAACAGCGAGTTAACTTACGAAACCAGCCAGCGGGTTGAACGACCTCTTCTCCCAGCTGCAGTGGTCTTGGGTACCGCGCACTGAGCACCGCCGGGGGGGGGCAGGCGACAAAAGCGAGCCGACGAAGGCGGCTCGGTGAAAACGAACTCATTTTCTCATACCAATCAATACTTTAAACAATTTCTCTCGCCGGCGCCGGACGCCGCGGCGAACACGACCTCTCTCCTCGACTGCCTCGTACCTTCCTTCTTGGCGCCGTGCTCACGATGTCTTTCCAGCCTTTCTTTCCCCCACCAAATTCACCCAAAATGTTCTAGAATTTTCCAGAATTATTTTTAAGCTTGATAGCTATTGGCGAAAGGTTAGTGCGCCGCAAAATAATTTTGTCCAATCATCGGAGGTTTTTTGAGCCGAGAACTGAGCGGAAAGTTTCCACTCGTTCCCTCTCACTCTAATAGTGTGTCAAAAAGGGCATAGTGTGTCATTAATGGCCCGGGGAAGAACCGGAGAATCTCAAGGGAGGAAGTGGGCGAGGGGGGCCACGGGAAAGCACCGTCAGAAACAGGCGCGGGCGCGCGCGCAGCCCGTTGCGTCACGGACATCTCCGCGTGTCTAATGGGGTGGGTGGCAAGCGGGAGTTCGGACACAATCTCGGCGCCACCACGGGTCCTTTGTCGTGCTTCGTGAAAATATTTTTATTCACAGTTGTAATTAACTTGGTATCATTACAGTATGGAGCGTAGAGTTGTTAGTGCTAACAGACAAGCTACATTGCGTGAAATAACCGTAGAAACCAATGTGGGACGTAAAACGAACGTATTGTTAGGACAGTGCGACGATATTTGGCTTTAATTTGTTATGGCAGCAGAAGAACGACTCAAGTGCGTTTGCTAATAGCACATCGCCTGCAGCGCCTCTCCTGGGCGCATGACCATATCGATTGGACCCTAGATGACTGAAAAATTGTGGCTTGGTCAGTAAGTTGCTTGGTCAGTCAGTGAGTCCCGATTTCAGTTGGTAAGAGCTGATGATATGGTTCATTTGTAGCACAGACCCCACAAAGCCATGGACCAAGTTAACAACAAGACACTGAATAACCTGGTGGTGACTCTATATTGGTGTGGTGTGTTCTTATATAAAATTGATTGGGTTCTCTGGTCCAAATGAACCGATAATTGACTGTAAATGGTTATTTTCAGCTACTTGGAGAATATTTGTAGCCATTCATCGACTTCATGGCCCTCAAAAGACGATGGAGTGTTTGTAAATGGCAATGCGCCATTACAATTGGCCACAATTGTTCGCGATTGATTTGAAGAATATTGTGGGCAATTCGAACGATTGATTTGGCCACCCGTATTGCCCGACATTAATCTCATGGAACATTTATGGGACGTAATCGATAGCTCAGTTCGTGCACAAAATTCTCCATCGGCAACATTTTCGCAATTATCAAGGTTCTAGAGGCAGCATGGCTCAATATTTCTACCGAAGGACTGGTTAAATCTGTGCCACGTCGAGTTGCTCTATTTCACCGGGCAAAAGGTGGTCCCGGGTCCGACATGATATTAGAAGGTATCTCAGGACTTTTTTACCTCAGTGTCTAGTGCATTCCCACCACGAGTTGTTCCATCTTGCCCGAAATTCTCCCTGCCCTTTCCAAAGCGCCCGGCTCCTATCTGCCTACCCAATCTTCCAATCTTATATGTTCGCTACGATCAGTGGGGGCTCGTGCTTAGGTTGCACGGTTGCACAACCCCCAGATAATCAAATAAGATCACATAATATCTTAAAAATATACATTTTTCTTTCAATGACATTCAATATTCAAGATTTTGCCGCAATATTGATGTATATGAAGCCATTTTGAAACCAAAGAGCGTCCAACTGGCGCTCTCTTCGCTGTCTGGTGCCTTCCCACGAATTGCACCACGCTCTTGGATCGCGGCTGTGTTACTGGGTTTACTGCATTTACTCTTTAGCCCTTCGATTTAATACGGCTGACATAGGCCTTTTTGGTTGCCCCACCATCAAACTGGTGGGTGGCGCTGTCGGACGCTGCGCGACTTCCGAGTGTCAGGGGAATACCGATATTCTGTCTTCGTCTGACTTGCTGCAACATAATTTTATGATTTTCGCTTGTAACTGAAAGTACACAAGTTCAATTATGGACGGCATTTAATGCATTGTTTATGATGTTTAGAGAATTTATTTTCATTTCATTTATTAATTTAAAATGTACGCTTGATAAATTCTTTGTGTAAAGTTGGCCGCCCTGGAAGGAAGTCCCTTTTTTCGGTAGATGAATATTTCGCATGTAGAAGCCTGCAGTTCGCCAGTTACAAATAGAGAGCGATAGTGGGAGTATGAGCATGTGTGTGTGTGTGGAGGAATCTTTATTACGAAAATATACCAGTAATGAAATTTTGGAAATATAATTTTCTTTGTGTGAAACGTTTCGAAGAAGAAAAAGTATGAGTAATAGTGCTGGGTTTAAACTTAAGTGCCCTGTGGAATTCAAAGTCTGAATCACGTGCACGGTAGGTGCTTAAACCTGAACGGACGCAAAGCATAAAATTATCTAAGTAATGTTTCAATATAGACTTTTATTTAACTTAGATTAAATGAATTTGAATTCCTTACATTTTTATTATATATTCGTATTTTGAATTTTGGAAATTACATTTCCATCATTCGATGGAGGTGCAACCTCCAGTCTGTTGGGGCACCAGGCGCCATTGGCTACGATCATTATTACCCCGATCTTGATGCGGGCAACTGTTAAAAAATGCATTGCTACATACTCCACACTCCCAATTTTGCTTGTAATTACTCGAACCCCAATTGCACGATTCCACTAAATCTTTGACCCTGGTGAATAAGCTGAGAAGTCAAAAAACCCTAATTTTACAGAGAATCAAAAAACAACTTTAAACTAATGCTGTTAATCAGGTATAAATGATATTCAAACAAAACCTACACACAAATAATTTCATTTGAATATCACCTTAGTTTGAATACCATTAATCCCAATTTAGTTGAGTTGAAAGTTGCTTTTTTGCTCTTCTGTAAAATTAAGTATTTATGACTTATAAGCTATTTTTATTTAAAAATGCATGTATTTGCAAAAAAAGTATGAGTTCCAGAGGCGCTTATTGTCAGATAATTGCAAAAGTATACCTTTTTTTCTGATATATATTTTTGAAGATACATATTTCTTCATAACTCAATCTTTAATTAAAGACCTGTACATTTTTCAAAATATTTGTACCTTTCACTCATTTTGAGCGCAAAAGGACAATTAAAACACATTTAAATGAATACACAAAGAGCTCTACTTTTCTCTTTAAACTTTTTATGCGGATAAAGATAAATGCAGTTAATAACATGACACATTTTACACGTTTGTAATTTTTTTAAAGATATCTCACCTCGCTAATATGAACTTTAAAGTTTCGTTCATAAATGGGAGCATTTCCACATGTAATTCAAATGATTTCTTGTAAAGTTTCTCGAATTCTCAAAAGTTTTTGTGTGCAAGCAAGCTCAAATTGGACTGATTTTTTCAAATCCCCTCAAACAGCATTTTTTTCAAAAACGTTTTCAAATTTTCAATAAAAATACACCTGAGAAAAAGCGCTGTTTTTTTATATTCTCGTATACACATTTTATTAAACTTTTAGAGGAGAAACAGAAATGTGAAAGATTGTGATTGTCAGAAAAAATAGGAAATTTGAAAGATTGTGCGTATTTTTTGATAAAACAGTTCTCTCAAGATAAATGTTACAGAAATGGAAACTAAACGATTCTCTTGATTGAGACGTTCTGTAAAAACTTTAATCTACAGCATTTTCTGTAATTTTATTTAACTTTGAGAAATTTGTGCGTAAATACGTAGCGATGATAATATATTTTAATGCTGTTGAAGTAACTTTGCTTTGTTGCTATGGAAATAAATGGTATCAAGGTAATTTAGATACATCGAATTAAAGTTACAAAACACATTGTAAGCCCTGTGTGCACAAAAAGGTAAGTTTTTCTTCTAATTTTTACTTTCCCGTATACGTATGTATATACGGAGTGATATAAATAGTATAGGGAAAGTTATGTAATGCTGAATGAAGAAATGGCCAATTTTCGGCGGAAAAACATTAATTGCCGGGCCGTGAAAACGAAAAAGTGGAAAAAACCAGTTGCTAAATTAAGAAAAAAATCCCCTAACACGTGCTGTAGCCAGAAACCCTGTTTTGTGGGTCCTTGATACAAAAAAACCAATTGAAAGGAAAACGTTCGTCTGTCTGTCCGTTCGTCCGTCCGTCTGTACGTCTGTGAACACTGCTAGCGCCTAAACCATAATTACGATTTCTTCCAAAATGGATATTCCCCGGTCGATCTGATTCTAGTCAAAGCATTGAGATTTTGAAAAAGATTCTTCAAAATTTGGGGGTATTTTATATGAAGCTCCTCGGGGATTTTCAAAATTTTCTCGAAAACGGCTCCAAATTTTTTCTTTAAATTTCTTGTATGAATAGAGGAAAATACACTTATTTACATGCCATAGCTCCGATTTCCACGGATAACTCTGAATTTTTGAAAATTGCAAAAGTTTAAAATTTTTACGGCGTCTTTCTGGAACTACAAAATTGAAGATAGAGATTTTTCCTTCAAATAAAATTTTTTCTTCATAGTGAGTTCTTTCTTTAAGGTCGTCTACATTTTTTTGAAAATTTTAGTATTTTTCGCGCAATATTGCGTGCAATATGTGCAATTTTAAAAAATTACAAAAACAAAATTTTCTCAAAAATGGCTCCAAATTTTTTCTTTAAGGTTTTGGTAGGGATAGTGGTAAATGTACTCTATCAGATGACATAAAAGCCATATTGCTCTATTGGTTGGTTTTCTCAAAAATTACAAAAATGTAAATTTTTTCACATGTTTCTCACGTCGATAATATTTACATTAGCGGCGATTTTTTCACATAATTATATTTACGAGTACATGTGCTTTATAATGTCAAGTAAAGTTTCTCGAAAACACAACTGTTTGCTGTGAAAAGTAGCTCAAAATTTTGCATCATCAGAAATGCTCAAACGCCATTTTCTTATATATGGCGGCAAATTTTTTCTTGAAACCATTGTAACGGATAGTGATAATTACACTCTTTAATATGACGTAAAGTTTATTTTGAGTTATTTTTTTGTTTTTTCAAAAATTATATAAATGTAAATTTTTTGAAAGAGCTCTCACATCTTTAATATGCACATTATCCGCAATTTGTAAAGATTATTATATTTGCGAGTGTAAGCGCTTCAAATAACTTCAAGTAAAGTATTTTGAAAACTCAAAAATTTTCTGTGAAAATTAGCTTCAAATTTCGCATTTTTATTAGCGCTAAAACGCCATTTTCTCTGAAACGGCACATAATTTTTAAAAGAAAATTGTCATTTATGACTAGGTTTTTGTGTTCTTTAATATTCTAAAATTAATGTTTCCGTTTTACCAATAGGAAACCGAAAAATTAAGAAAATTACAAAAAAACCTACTTTTGGCGGTTATAGAAGACAGCTGGCAAGAAAGAGTTTGTGGGAATTCCGAATAGCTAGCGAAGACCCAAGGAAAGAGAAAACTAATACGGGAAAGTCTGTGCTATTCTGTAGCACCACTAATTTATTTATCAAATTATTCTTTTAAATATCGTAAAACGATTATGGTGATGTGAGCCGTGTACGGCATCGTGGGACAAGGGATTAGGAAAACAAGTTTGTAACTCTTTCTCTGAAAATTTACAGACATTCCTCTGATTTTATATTTCATCTTACTTTCACACATCACATACTTAAGTTCGAAGATGACCAGGAAGTTGCGAGAAGATGCAAATAAATACAAGGAAAAGTCCTTCAGTCCAACGCGTGTGTCAAAGTTACATGATAATTTTTAGAGATATCTTCAGGTTTCTTGGGATTTAGAGACTGAATATTGATATTTCCTGAAACAACTCAAACATTTGACAGACGCCTTTCAAAAATAAGGAAATCCCGAGGTATAGGGAAAGTATATGTTTCTTGAAAACTTTGCTGCTTTGCTACATCATTTTACAGGGATTAGAGGGGTGTAGTAAATCATGTCACTTGACCCTTTTGTATCGACAAATACATTGAATTATGAGATACGTATATAATGTAAATGTTAACGAAGATCCTGAATTGCGTATTTACGTGACATTTCGAGAGCAATTTTTGCAGCATTACGTTACTTTCTGTGTAGAGAAGTAAAGCATGTACAGGGCTGAGTCACCAACGAATTCTTGATCCGCGACGAGTTCTGTGTGGAAGTGGCTCAAATATACTAGATGTTGGAGGGAGAGTTCGAAGGATGTATGTAATGGTCACCCAAAAAATTCGAAATTAATTCAGGATCGAAGGAGTTGCAAAGTTTTACAGTGCCAACGGCCCTAATCGATAAACTCACAAGAGATGTGAGGATTAATGTTGATTTTGTGTCGTATAATTGACTGATGATTCACACGCGACCATGCCAAGAAATATTTGGAAGCTTTGCTTTTCAAGGGACAAATGTGCGTTGAATAAAAAGTTTTAAATTCTAAGAAAAGCCTAGTAATTCCACAAGAAGCGATGACAAGTAATTCACTTGTAGTTCTTCGCCAAAGAACTGTCTCCCGCATTGGATAGCAAATAAGACAGGGATGTCCAACTTCCAAGGCGTCATGGGCTACACCTAAAACATTCATTATGTCTGCGAGCCATATTTTCATTACTCCCACACCTGACTTCCCCGTATTGCTCCCGATATTCTCGCCCGACGTGGATGAAAGTGACTTACTTTTGACTAAAAACCTTTCGCGGGCCACAGAGAATGGAGCCAAGGGCCGCCAGTGGGACAACCCTGAAATAAGTGATGTCGCGTGTGAGCCTTTCCGGGAGTTCCTTTGGGTTTTCTAAAATTTTATTAACTGCCTTTACTAGATTAGAATGTATTGCTGTTGATTTCTTAATCCGACAAATCTGGATTCCTGGGATTTCCTGTTTCCCATGTTCTTAATTGCTTGAAAGAAGTCCTCTTCCAAGAATTCAGGAACATGTTCCACTGTTGCCACGAGTCCAGCGGTAGCATCAACTTTAATTTTGTCTGCGTGTGTGTGCAAAAATCTTTGTGCTGCGTTTCATGCTGCGTATCAAATTCAATCACAAATATTTTGAGAGTTATGAGTAGCGAACAAAGAGTTCTATATTGCATAATTCCTGTGTTTGACGTCGGACTAGAAAATTGTGTTAGAACTTTCTTTAGAACTCTTTTTTCCGTTACCCATAAGCAGAGTCAGATTTGAAGAATTTTAATGTACATAATCGAACGAATTTACTACAAAGATTCTCAATGATTAATGAATTGTCAATACTTGATTTGTAAGCTTCTCTGTGATTGGTCAAGAACCTATCTGTATCGTAATGAATATCATGCAACGGCTTGCAGCCACCAAATGACAGAATTATATAATGGGAGTAGAAAACAGAGTATACGCAACACGGAGCGAAATCATTCCCGCACTCATCTCATTATCGTCCTCGCTAATTTGGGACGAGAAACTCGAGTCGTGCATGAATCACCTGCTTCGCGCCCTTGTTACGTAAACTACTACATTGCAACTTTATTGCATTATTGCGTAAAAGTGCTTCAAGTGTTTTTTTGTTGTTAAATTTCTCGAAAGCTCAATCGTTTTCTGTGAAAATCAGTTTAAAATTGCAGTTTGAGTAACATTCAAACAACTTTCTCTCAAAAACAGTTCCAAATATTTCAACTAAACTTGCATTGAGAGTCGGGTTTTACACTTCTGTAATATTCTTAAAGATACATTTCCATTCTTCTCTTAGGGGTCCGAAAATATTTTTATGTTAAACACTGTATTTTGGGCGCCGATAGGTAACATCTGGAAGAACGTGGGACAAAACCGACAAGCTATCCCAGACTAAAGAGACAAGGGAAAAAAACTTGTATGAGAATGCCTGTGCTATTCTGTAGCACCATTATTAATAGTTTATATTGTCGTTAAGTAAAAGAATTTTCGGTATCGATAATTTTATTTAATAGTCTCATATTATAATATTTCGTGTTTTACGAGTTTTATGAGTACCTTGCTGGAACGCTTAACTATCGTATGTTATAATTAACATAGCTCAAACCATCCTTTGATTCAGCATTTTTTTAAATGTCAAACGTTTTAGATAAATCAAAATATTTACACATGAGTCTCCTCTAATGACGCGGAACACAGGCTAGTGTTTCATAACAATTCTTATCTTACGTATATCGAGATCAAATTTATCATCAATGAATCTAATCATTTTAATTTCAGAACAAAAGTGTTTAAGTTTGTGACAACACAACTCTGGAATGGCTCTCTACATTTTCTTGGAAAACAGGCGACTGCTTTGCGGAATAATAGACCTCGTGACAGCCACTTGAGGTATTGCACACGCCTTCTCAAGAAGACGATAACCAAAGCACTTCTTAACTACTGTGCGAGTCCTGTATCATTTCCTAAGGTCCACTTGTGTTTCTTGGAGAAAGTCGTAAGTATGCCCATTAACCAAGCCACGGCTTTGAACCAAAAAATGAAGACAGTGGCAGCCTATTGGTTATTTGCCTCTTGCACTGTATCACAGTTCAACTTAAGTGCGTGATTTGGCTGTTATTAAATTCATTTATTTTTAACATGAAAAGGCAGTTAAAACCTGTTTATGACGTACGATGTGAAGTACACATTGTAGATGTTTTAATGACTCACTAGTAAAAGACAAAATATTGTCAAATTGGGTGATACAATTTTATAATTTTAACGCAATTACTGCATGAAACTTACGTAACAAGCCAAACATGAGATTGCGAAAGTTTAAGTTTATTCATCGTGCGTTCATTTAAAATGGGTTCACTTATTACATTTAATATTTTTTCGTTGACTGCAATTTGTTCATTGTAATATTAATTTCCTTGAGACAGGCCTGTGGATTGTATTAGGTTCAAGGACTTGGGGTTGGTGCGCCTAAATAGACGGATTCTGAGACTGTGGGTTCGATATCCGCGTAAGGCATGGATGTTTTCAGTTGTGTTCTGGCATGAGGTACATTACCATCAGATTAATGAATTAAATTAATTAATTAATTAAATTACCATCCTCCCCATACCCTGATCCTTTTATAATCCCTTGATCTGACTGGTACAGGTGGATTTGATTGGACAACGTATGCGATCTGCGTGCTTGATTGAGGAACTGGCTCCCTGCATCCAGAATAACCGAGTCGAACCCTCAATCTACCCCGACCGTGACCGAGTTGGGCCTAAGAGCTACCTCGGGGTGATGTTAGGGGTGCACGACGGGGCTCTTCACTTCGTATCTTTCTTAAAGTTCGCACACGTAGAACGCTTGTTTCCGGCGCGGGAAGGCCCGGCACCGAATGAACTCCTGGGAGTTTCGGCGCGCTGGCTGCACTCGCTGGTTCTCAGGGGCTTTGGAGCGTGTGTTCGTAACATTCAAAACGGATACAGAACATTTTTTATTTCGAAGGTGTTTGTGAGTTTCGGTGTGTAGGATTAAGGGACAAAAAATGCGAAGAAATGTGGAAAAGTAATGGAAAGAAATTTCTGCGGATATGAACAAGTAAACATTCGCAATAGGTCGTATGTTAAAAAAGTCATTTTTTTGTAGTCAACGTTTTTATTGTTTGTTATATAAATCATTTTTTTCTTTATTACACCATTGTAATCAGTCAAGAGAACTACATCATTTGCAATAGGTCGTAAGACGAGGGAGTAATGGAAAAACGAATAGCAAGCTTCTACATTTGTGAAAGCGACTATCAAGACATGGAGAGGTAGGAACGTTTTTCGTTCTTCCTGAAAACTACAATGGATTTGATATACGACCTATTGCGATTACCACGACGATATGCTACATAACTCAAATATATTAGATTAAGTAATGTTAAAAGTTACTTTGGGTGAAACATTAATTAATCAAAGCAATGGAAAGTAAACGAAAATAAGTTTTCCGAAGCATTTATTAATGTATGTGAGTACACAATTAGATTACTATAGACGAATTTAAGAAAAATATATATCATTATTGATGTATTGGACGGTCGTTCTGTATATTGTCTTCTAACGTAATGTGATTCCAATTGAACTGCGTTATTAGAAAGGTTATTAAGTACTTATTTATCAATAATAGTTTTGTAAAACTCACACGCACATTATAATTCTTGTAAATTAACATTAGTCTTTTTCTTTTTCGTTAATTTTTTTTTTCAATACAATATTCCAAAACTGCATTTAGTAGCACTCCTATTCTCTGGTCACATATTTTCATTTACTGTTTTTCATAAAACTAGTGTATTTTCTTCTTTCTGTCACTGGTAATAATTTCGATAAGGGAATGGACAGCACTCCGCACACACGCGTTGTAGTGAAGTACTAGGATGAACCACTAGATCTCGACATTGTCGAATCGGCTTCCTGTGTGTCCGCCCCTGCTGGTCGAGCAGCGCTGCTTGGGACCGTAGGGGTATGAAGTGCTACCACCCCTCCGAGAAAAGCGGCGACACATAAATGTGCTGACAAGGAAAGCGAGCTTCTTCTCGTCCGAGCCATCATCGTGTAAGTTTCGCGTCCGAACCACCATCGTGTAGGTTTCTCGCCAGAGCAACCTACCATCGTGAAAGGGTTTTCTTGTATGCGCCACTGCAGTATAACGGTCTTTTGTTAGAGCTACATGATCAGTTACTTTCGTGATTGTAGTGAGAAGAGTTGGTGAATTTTAGTGAAAGAGTTGATAAAAATTACGTGAAGTATTGAAATTTAGTAAAACGAGGATAAAATGAGAAAGAAAGCAAAGATTTAATTGAGAACTGTATTCTCTGAACTGCAAGAGAGAGGTGCAACGAACTTACAGAGGGGGACAAAAGTATTCAGACACGGGAGGAAATAATAGAAATAAACCTGTACACTGTTGAAAACTCCAAATATTTATTTCATTATTACGTGTGAAAAACATACGAAACCAAACATACATAACAAATGCTGATAAAACCCACCTTATGTTGCATGCAACAAACAAAACTAGTGGCGCTATAGAATGGCACAGACTTTCCCGTATTAGTTTTCTATTTTCTTTGGTCTCGGCTAGCTATTCGGAATTACCACATATTCGTGCCAGATGTCATCTATCGCCGCCCAAATCACTTTTTTAAACATTTTCTTAATCGGTTTCTTAATACTAGAAAAGAAATATTATTTTAAGAATATTAAAGAACAGTGAAACTTTGTCCTAAATGGCAATTTTCTTCGAAACATTTGGAACCATTTTTAAGAAAAACGCGTTTAAGCGCAACTGTAAATAAGAAATATGAGGCTCTTTTCCACAGAAAATGTTTGAGTTTTCTATCAACTTCATCAAACATGATTTGAAGCACATTAACTCACAAATACAACAGCGTTTACAAATAGCTGAAAATGAGCTTATTAACGGTGTGAAAGATCTTTCAAAAAAAATTATATTTGTGTAATTTTTGAAAAAATAAAAGAAATATAGCAAAATGAACTTTAGTTATATTAAAAAGTGTAATTACCACTATCGGATTCAAAAGTTTGAAGAAAAAAACAGGAGCCATTTATAGTAAAACTACGTTTTAGCGTTTCTGAAAATGCGGAATTTTGAGCAAGTTTTCACAGAAAACGGTTGATTTCTCGAGAAACATTATATGACATTATTTAAAGCACATGTACTCATAAATATAATAATGTGAACAAATTTCCGCTAATGTAAATATTAACGATGTGAGAGACAAGTCAAAACAATTACATTTTATGTAATTTTTGAAAAAGCAAAAGAATAGAGTAATATGGCGTTTATGTCATCTCATTTTTAGATGACAGATGATTAATTTTAGATAACAGCTGGCAAGAATATGTGGCAATCCCGAATAGCTAGCCGAGACCAAAGGAAATAGAAAACTAATATGGGAAAGTTTGTGCACAGTGTTCTGTAGCACGAATAGTTGTAAATTTAAACACTATTACATTTCATCATTAATGATTTTCAGTAATATTTTACAGGTAAACTTCTCTGACGAATCAACATTTCAGATTTCGGCTAAAATTCATTTGTCCGGCGACGCACTGGGGAACAGTTCCATTTATACTGCCTCGTGCAGAGGGTTAAACACCCGATCCCTGTCATGGTGTGGTCTATGATCACAGCGAAGAGTGTAGGTAGCGCCTATCCATTGTAGAAGGGATCGAGATGCAAGGGTCTTCAATAAATTACCTAATGGTAAAGAGGGGGAGGGGTCTGAGGAAGTGTTACGTACGGGTAGGGGGTATTAGTTAAATGTTGCTTAACATTTATATTTTATTTACATTTTTCACCATTCGCTGAAAAATTTCCTGTATATTAAAATATTAAAACATTAAAAGTCCTGTACATTAAAATATTAAGTAATAAATTTGTTTTAAAGACATAAATAAAGCTACAATAAATGGAAATATTTTTTCAACATTTTTTATCTGTAAGGTTACCTAGATAATATTCAAAACTGATATGAAATATAATCTAGAATCCATTTAAATTGGCGCTCTAGACTCTCGCTCTTGCGCCATCCATGACGACGTGTGCACAGCTTTTGATCAACCATTTCGCGCCCAAGTGTTCTTCCTTCACTCACTACTTGCTCCAATTTTATAGTTAGGTGCAGCAAGCACCGCCCACTAATTTCTACTTTAATTACCATTGATTTTAATGTGCAACACATCTAAAATAAATACAATTTTTAATATGTTATTTTTATGACCGTCTTGTGATGGATTAAAGTATCTATTGATTATAGGCAGTCAATTCTGAGCAAAATATTTAATTAATTGGCTCTATCTCTTAAGCACATTTAATTCTTTACAAATTGTTTCTACTGTGCTAAATTTATTTTCACTTCTTGCATTTACAAGGCGGGGAAGTGTTGTCGCAAACGTTACGTAATTATCTAGGGAGTTCAAGCGCGCATTACGGTGGATGGAGGGGGTTTTAAAAATACGGAAAATTTGCGTTAAGTAATTATGGACGGCCCCTAAGACCAGAATAAGGGAGTACTAGAAACTCTGCGACTGTGACAGTTCGGAGCTCGCAGAATGGTGATTAAGCTTGGTCGTTAGGTCCTAGATATTTTAAAGCACGGTTCATCAACGTGCGACAAAATCAGGAGAATTACTGCATCTCAGGTAAAAAGTTTACCGTTTTGCCCTTGCCTTGAACTTACCAGACATGACCCTATAGAGACATGTGGAAGCTGCCGGGCCTAACTGCCGGCCTAACTGCCGATCGCCAAGCAAGTGAATACCACCAAGAGCCAGGTAATTGAAATTATCAACAAAGAGTGACATCACTACACTGAACTGCAAAAAATGCAAGCCTTTATAGAGAACGTTCCGCGACGCGCTGACGCATTCTCTATTTTATTGTTTCTTTCTCTATTTCTTTCCATTACTTTAACGATGGTTTCTCGAGTTTTCAGGATGTCCCTCTCTCTCGGATACTTCCAAATGTTTAATTCGTAGTTCTATTCTTAGTTGTCGGCTGCTGATCATAACGAGAAAATAGAGGGCAACAAAAATGAAATGCAGGCGGTTTCGCTAAAGGATAAACGTACCAAGATCGTGCAACCACTTCTCGAGAAAGATGTTCCAATTTTCTTTTGAACCAACTTGAATTCGCTGTGCTGTAGTTTGTTTGAAGAAATGGGCCATCAGAGTTCTGAATGTATTTTGATCCTAGTTTTATTATATTTACTCTCAGAGCATTAGATGTGGCTACTTTTCCAGTGACTTTATCAAGGTAGAAGACTTATATCATTGCATTGAATAAAACATAGTACTACATAAGTATCATCCACGTTTTCAACTATTATCTTCTCCAGCAAACTCAAAATGTTCATTTCCTATTTATATTTTCTCAGTCAGAATCCAGAATATTGATAAGCGCAAGATGAATTTTTCCATTTTCATACAAACTGACAGAATTCAAGATTCGTTGGACCGAATCAGAACAGTCATTCCCATAATACTCTTGTTTTCCCGTTCAAAGGCAGTGTTAGTTGAACAGGATGAATGATTTGGTTGTGTAGCTTCCAATTTGTGAAGCAAGGTCCTCAAGACTTTGCCTGATTTCTGACAATCTTTAGATTCTTGCTTTTTTCATTTTCGAACTTGAGTTCCTATCTCTCTTCTTTTTTAATCAATGATCAATTAATGATCAATCAATCAATTTCAATCAATCAAAATATCTGTGGAAAAATCATTAACAATAGTATAGACAAGTACAATTTTAAATAGAGTATAAAAGAACACCGAGAAAATCAACAGTCTGAGGCTCATGCTTCTCGGAATTTCGGTGCGACTGTGTTAGCACGCAATGTGATTTGTGAAAAACTGAGTTCATACGGATGAGAGTGCAGTTATTCTTCGTTTATTGTACAAAGTTCTAGTAGCCCCTGGCAATCCTCGTTCAAGAGGGCAAGCGACCTCTTTCGCTTAAAATTTCGTTAGATTCGATTACGTCCATGTAGACATAAGCTTCCTTGCCAGAGACGTAGTCTGTCGTCTACACTGCAATTGCAGTGATATAATGTTATTTCTGATATGAGTGAGAATGTTGCTTATTGAGAGGTCATACATCCAGTGCAAACATCTGCTGCGCTGGCTATTATTCCGAAGACAGTATTAGTTACCATATCAGTTCATACCTCACACAAACTTCCCATTCTTCTGCAAAATCCTCTGTAGCAATCGTTACGATTCTAAAGACTTTTTTTATCACTTCCGGTCGTAGTTAACACGAAGTGCGAATGCATTCATTACAGTTTCACCGGTTCATTATTTCGTGTTTCCGGGCGCGTCAACTGCTAGAATGATTCGTCCCGTAAGTGTGGTGCATGTTTTAATCATGGGAGATAGTGGTGTTCTTCCCCGCTGGATGGTGAGATCCGGCTCAGACTTACACGTCTGCTTATGGGGTTTACCCCATGGAGTATCTCCCACCAGCGGGACACCTCCCTAACAAGGAAAAGCTCTAAGCTCCTGACCCTACTGCTTTAGCGATCTCGGCCACCCGGATCGGCTCATTTCTGAATTATTTAATTTGTCAAAAAGTGTAACATGGTATACCTTAGAAAAACGGTGTAAGTTGCTTGAGAAAAATACATCTACAAATTGTAATAAGAAAAAAAAATTGACAGGGGACGTGTGGCTGCCCCACCCCTGTTACGCCACTGCAACTAAGTAGCCTCTGGCCATGGGAGAGTTGTCTATAGTTTCGTTAGATGCCCAGGAACTCGGAAAAAATCCAAAATCAATGAAACAGTTTCGACTTTGACTGAAAATTGCAAAATATTTGATTGTGTGATTCCGCCTATTGTCATATTGTGCATGCAGATTGAATTCTCATACTTAGTACGTCACTTCTTACAACACAGCTGATGTCATGCGACGAGGAAGAAGAAAGCTCTTATGTTCACGTATGCCGCATGAAAAACACTTTTTTCTCCTCTAGAATTCTAATTTCCACGCATTTCACAGCAGTATTTTTGCTGATGCTTGGCACTTCTCTTTTCATTAAAATAGTGACCTTAAAATCCATTTGTAAACTGACACACTCACTAGGAGTGAATAGAGACATTTTATGATCTTGTACCTACTAAAAAATGTTTGCATCGTTTGATTAGCTGGATTGTACAACCTGACGCACCTTTTCTTTTTCTTTTTAGGATATTTAATATTATTTTGTGTCTACTCCAGATCCGCAATCTATTTGTATATGAGCTGCTTAATTAAATGGTTAGCTACAGAAGATCTTTTTCGAAACTCACTTAACTTGATCATTCGTTGTATCTTTTATAATACAAAAGACGATTTTGTTGAAATTTAAAGCACCACTACATTTATTTTTAAACATATTTTTCATAATAAGGAGACATCATTAAAAAGTAAAACGTGGAACAAGACGAAGCAATGGTTGCAAATGTATTCTTAAGGAGAACCTACGAGTTGGACCAAATTCACGATGCATATCAGCAAATGCAAATACACAGGGTTTTCCTGAGTTCGCACAAGTATTTACGGAAATAATGGATGAATTACTTCATAAGAGAAAATCAAAATTCATTCTTTTAATTATGCCGAATACATAATTCAGTTCCCTTAATAACCATTGATATCAGAAGCAGCAGGCTTCACCACCAAAACGATACTCACTCGCACACTAAATTAAGTTACTCGCAGTCGCAGAATTTGTTCACTGTATGGTTTCCACCGCAATATCATATTCAACGTTACAGAGACAGTCAGAGATGTCATTCCAGAGATGCAATTGGTTAGGAAGAATGGAGGCAGCTGGGCTGGAGAACCACTCTTATACTTGTTTTACATGAACAAATTTTTTAAAAATGAATTATATGAAAAGTGCGTTATAGTTGTTTATGAGACGAGTGGTAAAAGTAACATTTTATTTTGCGAGTTGGAAAGGTTGCGACAAGATGCCGAGAAGTTGGGTGGATCAATCTACGAGACAAATAAAATCACTTTTACCACGTGTGTCGTACACTATTTTTTAGACAGCCTCATTGACTTTCCTTTCATTTTTATCAAGTATAAAAATCACTTAATGATAAATGAAGGTCATTAGTAGCTGATGCGGTCAGACGATGTTTTCTTTGTTGCATTCAAAGATGTATGTGGACAGTTGAGCATCGTCTCACTTGTAGCACTAACGTTAAAAATTGTACTCTTAGCATGCTACGCCTGCCCTGAAAGAACTGTTTTACTGGTGGCTGTCTAAAAATTGTTTTATAAAACGTTTCATAAAAAAAGGTGTTCTACACGACCAAAATTTTCGTAAAATTGTTTGGCCTCTGCAGGGGTGCCACAAGGAAGTATTCTTGGACCGTTATTATATCTTATATCAACTTCAGACTTACCAACTACAGAAAGAACTACAATAGTCACCTTTGCAGACGACACAGCTATTCTCTCTGCAAATAAAGATCCTTCCCGTGCATCACAACATCTTCAAGAACATCTAAACAAAACGAAGATTGGAGTCATCGTTGGCGAGTCACAGTTAATGAAACAAAATCAAAACACATAACATTTTCACTAAGAAAAGAAAACTGCCCAAAAGTAAAACTAAACAATACAGAACTCCACGAAGCTGACACAGTCAAATACATTGGACTGCTTTTGGATAGACGCCTGACTTGGAAAACGCACATCAAAACTAAGAGAAAAGAAACGCAGCTTGAATTCCTCAAATTTCCATGGCTAATTAACAGACAATCAAAGCTGTCCTTGCATAATAAAGTACAGATTTACAAAACTATAATCAAACCAACATGGACCTATGGTATTGATTTGTGGGGTTCGTCCAGAAAATCGAATCTAGAAATTCTAAAAAGATTCGAAACTAAAACATTACGAAAAATATGCAACGCACCGTGGTACGTGACAAACAAGACGATATGCAGAGACCTCGGCATCATCCTTCTAGAAGAAATTATCACCACGAAGAGCCAAGCTTACCAGAAGAGATTGTACGAGCATCCAAATTACCTTTCAACAAATCTGCTAGACAACAGTGAACATGTATACAGACTGAAACGAGACAATATTTTAGATTTGCCATACCGATTTCTTAAATGAAAATTTCAATGTCAAAAATTCACTTCAGAAATGTATTTATTAGACACCATTTACTTATTGTTCTAACAAGAACAGATTGTAAATTATGCAGAAAATTTAAAAAAAATTGTTTGGCCCGTTTTCAGTAGGAAATACTGTCTGCTAACATTACTGTTCCGGCCTCAACTTTTCCGTTACGATTATAACACAAAGGTTCTTTGACAATATAGAAGTGATGAACCTTCTGATTACTCATCTAGAAGGGCACTTTTCCCCACCACTCACAGCCAACATCTTTCCTGATCTCGACATTCATTTAATCTATTCTCTTTCGAAGAAACTAACACAACCGAAGCTCGTTTGCAAAAATTGAAGTTTGTTGTTGTCTAAGCTTCGCAGTTCTCTCACCAGTTGAGTTGCTTTCGACGGCATTCGCGAATGCTCGTTTATTATTGTGTAAAATTATTTGATAAAATAGAAAAGTTCTGTTTTAAAATTTTCTTTCATAAAACTCCGAAATTGACCGTGTGCAAACTAGATTTTCTAAAATGTAGTTTTATGAAATGTTTTATTAAACAATTATTTACATATCATATCTCAGTATCTAAAGTATTTAAAATAGAGGTTCAAGGTGAAATTACTGATTACCGTGAATCAGTTACAATTTATTTTCAGAAAACGACATACTAAATTTGGATTTTTTATATTAAAAAATGGTAAAAAATAGAAAATTCTCTAATTTCTAAGAGTTCCAAGAGATTGAGTGTTTACGGCCACTAAAAGATAAAGTTTTAGTCGTTCGTGTACAGTTCACAGAATACGTACTTGCTAAAACAACAATGAAGAGTAAGTTAAGTGAGTAATTAGTTTCCGAACGCGTCAATTTCTATGGTCATTATTATTGTATGTATTGTGCATACCATAACCCGGGAGGTGCCGGTGTTCGTCCCTAACTGGTGTGTGAGATTCGGTGACGACCTACACGACAGCTTGCGGGTTTACCCCTCCAGGTTCCTAGTCCACCATCACAACAACCTGAAGAAGCCCCAGGCTGCCGTCAGCTCTCTCGGCATGTGTCGTAGTGTAGCGCAAGTAAATTTGTGTTGAAGAGGAGAGAGTGAGAAAGCTGACGAAAAAATGATCGCACGCGAACTGTGGCCCATTTAGTAAGGTTCTGCTCCTAAATTCGCCTGGTGTTGATCGGAGAAACGACGGAAAATTACTTATCAGATCAGATGTCTGCTAAAATTCTCCTTTAGACTAACTGAATCCGACCTAGCTGTCTAGCTAGTGCCGAAAATCCTCCTTACTCAGACCCTAGACCCTCCTGAGATCCTAGAACTCCCCGGTTTACGACGTTCCAGATGCAACGAAGTTTGTCCATGAGCAATCGCAACAACACTAATGTCGATCTCTTATAATTTCGTGCACTTGCATTACACTCACCGCGGGGCATTTTTGAAGCATTCGAGATAGAAAACCTGCTGAGGATCTGCTTCTCCCCGGAGCGCGCGTTCGTGCTCTGGATCGCCGAGTGCGCCGGCCTGCCGCGTTCCCCGCAGCTCGTTCGCCCCGCGCGCGCATCGGAGGCTGCCGGCGCCACCCCCGAGTAATTCTCACCTCCACCAGCGCCGTGAGAAAGACTAACAACCCGCGCCTTTGTTATTGTTCCAAGGTCAGCCCTGTGTTTACCTGACGCGCCCGCCGCCGCCGCCACGCCGCAGCCGCCCCCGCCGCCTCCATCGCCCCCGCACTCTCCCCTTGATGCTCGGCGCGACGTCGCCCCCCTGGATAGAGATAGCCGGGGTCATCATTATCGCGGCCTCAAGTCGAGCCTTGCCCCCGCGTTGTTTATTGACTCCATAAATCACTCCCCGCCTGCATGCCTCCTACCGGCGCGTTTCTCAATGGACTCGGGGCGAGCTCGCGCCGCCGCCGTCGCCGCCGTCCTCGCCGTCCGCCCGGCCGAGGGTCTTTTTCCGTTTCTTATGTGAATTCCTGACGCGCTGATGAAGTAGGCGAGTAATTATTACCCAATGAAGCCAGAGGACGTTGCTGGAACGCGGCAGCTCGCCTCGCAGGGCGGCGGTGTTCTTTGACCAGAAGGTGCTAGTCGCCGTGACGGTGGACGCTGTCGTGGGAAAACCGAACTGATTGGTGAATGAGCCCAGAGAGAAGCTCAAAGCGGAGTTTCCCTCAAATGCTTCGAATATCTTCCGGCGCCAGGTCACCCCTTCATAATCTTTCTTAACACTCATTTGATAGGCACTATTTAAAGATTTATTTACTCAGAATTTTAGGCATTTCGTAAAAAAAAAGTGAACGCTTCCTCATTTGTTATCAATAAAAAATTAAATAAAAAAATATACATATTTAAAAGTGTGATGAAAATTCAAATTGACTTTGAAAAATATGAAAAAAATCATATTAATCTGTTTACGTAACTAATTATTTTAAGAATGTAAAATCAATATTTCTATTTCTAAGATTTTTCATCTTGAGTTGATTTCTACACTGAAAAGACAGAAATAGTTCTTGGGCTTGATTTACGAGGGCTCGTAACTGGAAAACGTGAATTGACCAGAAACCGCAAGTCGGCAATGGGCGGCGTCGCCAGCGAGCACCCGCTCGAGGCCTTCGACTTGCATGGGGAGCGCGGTGAGGGCGATGCAGCTGGCGACGGGGGCGGGGGCGGTCCAGGCGCAGACAAAGCGGCGCGCACCTCCGTGCACCTCGGCGCCGCACCGCGGGTCAGCGGCAGCGGAGGCCGCGCCGCGGACACAAAGAGGCGTCGGCGAAGACGGCGGCGGAGGAGGCGGCGGGCCACGTGGCAACGCCGACCGATCGAGGCGGCCAATAGCGGCGCCTGCGCTGCGGGCGGCCCGGGTGGCGGGGCGGGGCGAGCCTCGGCGGAGGCAGCGGCGGCGGCGGCGCGCGGCGCCGGGGGCGGCGGAGGCGGCGGAGGCGGCGGCGGCGGCGACGGCAGCCGCGACGGCGACGATCGACGACAGTGTGCGGTCGGGAGCATGCCGTGGCGGCGGCGGTGGACGCGGGCGCTGTAAGATGCCGCTGCTGCTGCGGTGGCTGCTGCTGCTGCTGCTCATGCAGGGCGCCGCGAGGGCTTGCGGCCCCGGCCGGGGCGCCGGCCGCCGGCGCCTGGCGTCGCGACGCCTCACGCCGCTCGTCTTCAAGCAGCACGTGCCCAACGTGTCCGAACACACGCTAGGAGCCGCCGGTCCGGCCGAGCGGCGCGTCGCCAGAGACGACCCGCGCTTCAGGGACCTCGTGCCCAACTACAACGCTGACATCGTCTTCAAGGACGAGGAGGGCACCGGAGCCGACCGCCTCATGACGCAGGTGAGCCCTGACGCGCGGGTGAGCCCTGTCGCCCGCCGGCGCCGCCCCCAGTGGACGCAGTGCTTTCACGTGCAGTGGTCACCCACGTGGCTGTCATCCCGACAGAGTGAAGGTGCCAAGTGCTTGTGGACTGGTGTGTGTAGTGCTGGATGCTTCGTGCTCGTGTAGCGGGCTCCGCGCGTGACGTGTGCATGTTGTCGTTCTCGATGGATGTTTGTGTCCTGACACAGGCCTCTTGTCGGTGAGTTTCGGGCAGGAAGTGGGTTCGTGATAAGTCGTGTTGACTCTCAGTTGTGTCAATCTTAGCACAGACCATCTCCACGTGCGTGCCGCATTGATGACTGCTTTTTTTGGTCGAGTTCGTCGTAGATGAGAAGAGTTGCGTTCTTCTAACGCGATAGGTAGGTGTCGGTCGTGACGTGTGTCCAAGCCTCTTCCGTGCAGACGAACTTTGCGCGGTGTTAACTTTCAGTGCGGATCATTTCACGTTACGAACGTCAACTGCGAAAGAGAACCGCCTTAACGGGATCCTCCAATCATTAAGGTGCTTGCTTTCATCGCTATGACACTCATTCTGTTATCTCGTGTCTATGTCGCTCCGAAAATGTCCTGACACACATGTTCACGATAGTTTTGGAAGGCCCATTACGTCAACTCGTGTTGCAGTAAGTTACAAGTCATACCAAGTACATGTCATACTACGTGTAAATATTTTCTTAAAAGGCTATCGGAAACGATGTAAGCCTACGGTAACAGAAATATTGTTTTCGAATGAGATACAACTTTTAGTACCTCAATATTTTCTGCGAATATTACATTTTTTTTTAAATGACAGGTGACTTGCTCATTCCTCGTTTAAGTGACATCCACAGTTTTACTTTCGAGAGCAACTTCTTTGGAAATCCAGTCTTATCGCGCGCCCATCTAATCTTCCTCTCCTGGAATTATCGCAAAGCTGCTTGAAGCGCCCAATTAACGTGAATAGCGAGTGGGCAGCTGTCGCGCGGGCGATGGCTCGAGCGGCGCGCGGCGCGGCGCCGGGCGGCGAGGCGAGGCGCGGGGCGGCGGGCGCGGCGGGGGCGTCCGCCTCAAAGGCGCTGGCGTCGCGACGCGCGACAACAGCCTCGTTGAGGAGGCGTCGCCAGCGCCCCGCTGTTGACACGCGCGCCCGCCGCTCCTCCGCTGTTGACATCGGCTCTTAGTCGGCCGGCGGCGGCGGCGGAAGCGGAGGCGGAGGCGGCGCCCCGGCGTTTCGCACTTCAGCGCGAGCGACGCCTCGCGGCACGACGCGCTGCTGCGCTGGCCCGCCGCCCCGCGGGGCGCCGGGGAATAAAGGCGGAACCGCGAAGGAAGAATTGGAGGGCGAAATGGACGGAGTCTCGAGAAACTATTTCTGACGATATATTAAGAAATTTCCTTTCCTATTTCACTTTTTTATATAACAATTTAATAATTTGATTTATAATATTTACTGATCAGTACACAGGGTTTCGTACTCTTGATAATCGTTTTCTGCGATAAAGTATTTGTGAAAAATGTTTGTAGAACTTGGAGGCGATTGACGTATTGATATATTTTTTGCATGCATCCTCAAAGCATTCTTGTACATAACCGTTATAATATTAAAACTAGAAGGTCATCGTGAATTATTCGCCAGAAGAAGGACCATTCAGAACGAAATAAATAAAATTGAACAGTTTAATATGAGTTTGAGAGCATATGGCATTTATACAGTGTGTAGAATATTCCTCGTAAGAACAAGAGATAACAGAACATTCTGTTACGTAAAACAGTTTCATTCATCTTCTTTTAGTGTTGGATTTGAGCCCTCGTAGGTGGAATATGCGTACACACAGTTAATGTATTAAAATATGAAGTACTACTTTATTCAACTCTTAAGGTCTAGGATAGAAAAGGAATCTGCATAGTTCAATACTTTGCTTCGTCGTAATTTCTTGTTTACGAAGGGAGGAACTTTCCAAAACACTATCTTTTATTCTTATATACCTCTACCCACCGTATTGTGTTCAGTGATACTGGCAAGTGTAACATTATTGAAGCCTTCGTAAATCATCAGAACATCTAGCATAGACGTCTACTACGTGAAACAATTTCGCGCCAGGCCTTCTCCCATTCAATTTCTTTTGCATGTGTTATTGAAGAAAGGATCGGCGTAGAGCTGACCGAATAAATTGCACCCTACGTAGCCGAGCTGTAACATTTTTCCCAACGAAGAACGGTAACCACAGCGAGCAAACCCATGTATGCCGTGAGCGGGGCCCGATTCACTTTCAAGGAAGACAAGCACTTGCTTAGCGGTCCCATCCTCGTGGGGCATCGCACCGCGGAAAAAATAATTCATGAAATATTCAAAAAAAATGTCATGAAACATGTTTGTATGTGTGAAACAATTGTTAATCAAACAATGCTGTAATAAAAAAATGTATTTTGCTGACAACTTTGTACAAAAAATTACTTTATTATAATTATTGTTTTTCCATAAATCAGGGAGAACTTTTTTCCGTGGGGGAGGTGACCGGGGGGGGGGACAGCACCTAATCCGCCCCGCCGTTGCGTGCAGGCCGGGCAGGGCAGGGCGTTGCGTGGCCCGGGCGCGAGTCGCTGTCCCGGGGGCCAGCCGGGCCGGGCCGGGCCGAGCCGGGCCGGGCGCTGCGCGGCGCTGCTCCGCGTCGGCCGGCCGCCCGGGCCCTGGCCGACGACGCCGCCCCGCGCCGAGCCGCGCGACCTGTCGAGCGCTCTTCAGGCCCCGATTTTATGGTCGTCACAAATCACCCGCGGCTTTTCAGGCGCCAGGGGCAGACGACCGTCGCGGCGCGGACGCGTCCCTCCGCGATTGACACGGTGCTCGCGTGCTCATTGAAGGCCCGCGCCGGAATCCACCGTGCGACATCGCCCCTGGGCATTGTGCCGCTACCGGACTATGGGAGCGGGAGGGGGGGCGGGAGAGACAAGACGAACGCGAGAGTCCTGTACGGAAAGTAGTCCGCGTTACTTTTGTCGTTCTTTAAGCCCGCGCTGTTCTGCCGAGTTAGCGACTACCTGCGTTCGCCCCATAATGCGGAGCCTCCGGAACTCCGAGCTCCGCCGGCATTGTTCGAAGCCAGGTGGCGAGAGGAGTTACGGTGAAGTTTCAGCTGGTTGGAGAGGATAGGAAAGTGAATTTCTAGTACGCCGACAGACAGCTCTGTCTTGTTCTGTTACTTCAAATGCAGGGAAAGCAACAATACTTCAGATGTAAATAGGGTAACCATATAAACGGAATTGAACTATTATCGTAAAATTAAATAAATGTTGAGTTCTAAACCGAATATATTAATACTGGTACATCATTCAAATACTATAAATGTGGAGAGTTTTGTACAATGAGTAGGGCCTAATAAATGAATCGAAACAGGATGTATATAAGCTGTTCCTCTTGTCTCCACTTGTCTTCAAAGGCACGCTACATAATTTAATATTTACATTCTTTTCTGAGTATAGTTTCTGCTTATCTTACTAAAGCAACAGCGTATTCGAATTCCTTCCAAAGCATTGAAGCACTTCAGAAGTGTGTTGGATTCCAAGAAAGTGCATATAACTTAAACAAGTCATAAAATGAAGAACGTGACTTTACTTAACATGAACGTGACAAACAAGCAACTCCTACATACCTATGTTATAACTAAAGGCATGCAGCAAACGTGTTGCCGAACAAATCCACAGAAAATTATTTTGTTGCCGAACAAATCCACAGAAAACTAGTAGGCACATTGCTCAACGAATAAAATTCTCGCATGTAACACCAAAATAAATTTAAAATTTTAACGAAAACAGTGTTTACGAACTCACCAATGACATTGCACAGTAGATGATGACACACATTACAGCAGTTCTTTATATACCTACAATACTAAAAAGTTGCTGTTCCAAAATATATCACTTGAATGGCTAGAAGCCTCATTTTGAAAGCCTTACTCTCGTATGACATCAGATGTGAAGTAAGCAGTGTCGCACCATGTTTGAGAATTCAGTCGCAACGCGCACCATAACAGGCGGAAGAACGAAATCAAATATTTGCATTTTCCTGACAAAATCGAAACTGTTTAATTGTTTTGGGATTTTTGCGGCGTGCCTGAGATGTAACGAAGCCAACCTCTCACGTGGCCGGAGACTGCTTAGTTTTCTTTAAGTTCCTGCGCGCATTGGAAATTAGTAATATAAATATGACAGAAATAATGACACCTACATTCGAATAGTTTCTACTTTTTGCAAGAGGTTGAAATTTTCACAATTATAATACTGTTTTTCAGCACCCAAAAATTGTTCGTAGGCTACAATAAAAAGAAAAAATCAGTATGTCCCGAGACATTTATTAGAAGTTAATAATCTGTGAGCGTGTGTGTATGTGTGTGTGTCATCGCGCGTGCTCGCGTGCATGTGTGTGCACGACTGGTGGTCATCCGCCCATCAGTGTGGCCCAGAAACCGCGCCATGTCGTCGACACGCCCCACCGCCCGGTTTGTGGTCGCGCTGCACTTCACGCGAGCGTCGCACCGCATCGCGTCGCTACGGTTCCCTCAGCGCGCGCGCGCGCGGGGGCGGACAGACGGGCGCGGAGGCGGCGGCGGCGGCGAGCGCGCACGCGTGGGCACGGCGCACGCGCGCACGTGTGCCGGGTGGCACGGGCGCGAAACACGCGCGCGCGCTCCGAGATGTCGCTGCGGCAGCAGCAGGTGTCACCGGCGCGGCGGCCGGGCGGGCCGGGCCGCGCCGGGCGGCGTGGGGCTCTGGGCTGCGGGTCACGGCTGCGCGTCGCCCGGGCCGACCGCCGCGCCTGCGCCCGCGCCCCGGCCCCGGCCCCGGCCGCGTGCCGCCGCCGCCGCCGCCTCTGCCGCCGCCTCCGCCGCCGCTTTTGTTGGTTTAAGCATGGGCGGAGCGTAATTCATAGCGGAAAGAGAAACGGAACGCGCCCGCAACCCGACGCCTGCCGCCGGAATGAGACGACAATTGGACACTTGAATAACAATGGGGATAGTCACGGAAATGCGTGGGGGCTCGTTGGAGCTTTTATTTTTTGCATATTTGAGGGAAATAAAAAGTACAAGATCGCTTTTGTGTGTATGTGTAGGATTGTAGACGTGCGTGAAACACAGCACCTGGACGTGGAGTATATTTAGCCATTGACGAACGGAAAGAAGAATTCATTGTGCGAACTCTTGAAATAATGGTCTCGTTTTTGTGTGTGTTACGTCGTGAAGCTGATGTGACAAATTCCGGTTTAAAATATTTTAAGCAAAATGTAGGAAAAAAATGCTCTAAACAAAAGTTTGATATCTACTTTATATTTCAAATTAAGAAGCTCGACTATGAACTGCAGTACTATAACTTTAACATATTGTTTGTAATATGAAAACTTCATTTCACGTATGTCCAGATTGAGGGTAACATTTTGAATTGACATAAAATTCTCAACCCCATTGAACAGAACCCTTCTACCCAGACGAGTGAGAAAATTACTCATAAAAATATTTTTGTCCTTTATTTATTTGTTTTTTTATTGATATTCAATTTCAGTTAGAAAAAAATACTTTTTGCAATCTTTCGTTTTTAGTTTTTAATTCACCATTTTCAGTCTGCTTATATTTGTGGCATAAATATTATTTTGATGTGAAAATATTTAACTTAATTTTATCGTGATACTGAACGTTTCTTATACATAATAGGAAGTATTATTATTGCTAAAGGCAATAATTAAGTCAAATGTTTTAAAATTGATTCCATCATCCTACCACAAATTTGACACAACAGTCTCTAACGCCCTCACCAAGAAATTTGCTTCAAAAGTACAGTTTTCAAATTAACTTTCAAATTTTAAATAACTTACTACTTTTGGAGATTGTAAATTTACTAAGAAGGAATCTTAAAAGGTTGTCCGTTGGTAATGAAATGTAAATTTATAAATTGTCTACTTAGGGATCCACTTAATTCTTTTTCAACCTTTCGCGTATTAGAAGAAAAAAATGGAAAAGAATCTCCAGAAATATTTTTATGTGTGTGTGTAAAAGCTGACTGCCACCTTGTAGATTTCCCCAGACGTGGAATTCCTCCGCGACGCCTCTCATTAGAATACAAGCGCGAGCGCGTCCGCGGCCGGCCAGCCGGCAGCCGAATTCTGTGCCGGCGGTGCCCGGCGCGCCGCAGCGGTTAGGCCTACCGCACGCGCCGGCGTCGGGCGGGCGGGCGGGCGGGCGGAGGCGCTGGGGCTGTTCCCCAGGGAGTAATCCACGGCGGAGCCCCCGCGTAATTCGTCCCCGGCCCGGGATCGCTCTTATCGCCGTCCCACGCCTCCCTCTCCCGCCCCGCCCCCGCCCGGCCCCGCGCCCATTGTTCTGTGCGCCCCGCGGTCCGCGCGCGCCTCTCCGCCGTTCGGCCGCGCCGCCCGGGCTTAGCCGCCGAGGAATGCGTGGATAATGCAGTTGCGTCCACGTTGCGTCGGGAATGAATGGGAGAGTGCGTTGGTGCCGCCCTGAGATAAGCGACGGAAATCTGCTCCGAGGTTGGGAGGTCTTCCGTGCTCTCGTTCCGAAATGACACTATCGGGAAACGTTTTACATCAAGTTGACCAAATTGCTCTTTCGATTGGCAACTACCACGTCGAATAGTTCGTAATCAACAAATTATTTGAAGGAAATGAATAAATGTAGACGTAATACAGTACTAAAATACTTCAAGAAATTATTTTTTATATTTTACTATAGGAGTTGAAATAATAATTCAACTTTTAGGAATAAAAAATCTGTATTTCAAGAAATATCATTAAAAAAAGAGATACTTACGTATTAACAGATAGTTTATGCATGCCAAGTGAAAGCTTTATCGCGATTTTTACGTATTATGTATTTTTGGATATTATTAACACATTACCTGTATTGACAAATATACAACAGGGTAACACCAAGAATTCATTTTGATGAAATTATCAAGAAATTACATTTGTTCGCTGCGATTCGCTTTAATGCATAGAAACGATAAAAGTAGAGAAAATCAAGTGTTAAAATCTGCTATTTCACTTTCCAATCTTTCATTTCTAGTATCATGTTTCATACCTCTACCCATGCTTTTTACTGGTAACATCTTCGTGTATCGTTCTTGATGATTTAATTAGAATTTCAAATATTGAATTCAGTTTCAAAATTTAGTATATTCACTTCCTGAAAACGTAGTGAGCTCTTCTTCAACTGAGCTGTGACAGTGGGCGGAGTGATTGGAATGTGGCAGTCACTGGAATACCTGTCTTCTATTTTATAGTACTGAAAAAGTTTAATGAAACACTGTAAATCAGTTGCTCTCTGAGAAGTACGCTATGTTCTCGGGTGGGCACTAGGAATGGGTCCCCAGAAGCCCCATAAATCCTGTTTTATTGGTCTATGTGCATCGTAAACGCACCATCAGTCGAGTTTTATGTTTCGAGCCATTATAAAATGAATTGGAACTGACCGTGGGTCTAAAAGCAGTGATAATCGGCCCTAACGCCACCAAGATGAGAAAATGTGTTTTGTTTTCAATTAGCAGGCGTATTATATAAATCGTTTGCTCCTCACTTCTTGTCACATGGCTTAATAATTCAACGGTTTCTTTCAAATGCAGCATATTATTTTCAAATTATTTTTCGATCGGTATAGAAAATTCTTGCGTACTACACTTATTTTATGAGCGCCATTCTTGCAAAAATACTTGCAATAACCATTTTTCTTGGTAGACTTTAATATATACCGAATCCATTATTTTAAAACACTGTGTTTTAATTTTTGAATGTACTGTTTCAAATATTTGGGTTTCGTTTTTCATGAGGAATGCTTTGAAACTAATGGCATTGCCCAGCTTTTTTTAAATTATTTTGAAAGAAAATGGTGATCACTGAAACTAATGTAATGTTATATTTTAGATTACAAAGAAGCTTGCTATTGAATTTTCTATCATCGTTGAAAAAATAACCATGTGTTTTATTAATATTTTCAATTATCACTCTTTAACAGTTTTTGGACGCCAATTAATATGTATGAGAATTTTCGTTTGTAAAATAAGAAAAGAATAAACCATCTTGAATAGAAAGAAGAGTTAAATATTCCTGAAGCGAATAAGAGGGCTATTGTGGAAAAACGCGGCGTCATGTTGCGTTGAGAAGTTGAGAATGAAAAGACATTAGCGCCGCCCGTTTTATTGTGGAAATCTGGTTGTAAATATATACTTGTAATTCAGACGCGAGTTAGTACTCTCATGTGAAAACTCAAGCTCTAGATTGTTAGCCGTTAATTCGAAGACGTCTGTTGTTCTAGGTCCTATTTAGAAGATCATTTTTCAAGTGTTTGGTAGAAACCAGTTTTACGGCCCAATACAACAGAAATAAGGCCTTTTCCAACGTAATAAGGCGTGTTATTCTTTTGTTCCTCAAAGGAAATTCTACACAACTTTGGTTCTAAGAAATTTTGTAAGTTATATTACCAATGCTGATTAGTGAAATTCCCGTATATATCGGTTGTTTTCTATCTTAAAATGCTGATATATTATTAAGAAATGTCTCGTAATTTATGAATGACACACTTTTTAGATGCTAACGTTGAATATTGACTCATAATCCGAACGTTCATTAATGTGAGGTAATTGAAACGCATCCGACAGTGTATTGATGACATGATTTTATCTTCCCTTTTTACTTCTTATTCATATCATATTCCTTCTTTGGCACTTATTTTGAAGGAAAGCTATTCTTGCCTTTATTAACTTTTAATTCATATGACAACTGTTTCGCTGACTGGCTTTTTTGCCCTTCTTTCATCCGGCTGACTAAGACTGTTCTCATGTTTCGATTCAGTATTAGATCATTCTTAGATTTGAGATCAATTATGACTCCTGCGTGTATATTCACATGTTTCATTTCCTTTTAAACGATTTATATATTTTGTCATTGTTCATTGTTCATTTTCTTATATTTCATTCAATTCTACCTAAGTTCGCTGAATAATATAAAATCTTTAGAAAATGCCACAAAATAATAGCAGATATGTGGTAGTAATACAGATATCGTATTAAATGAATTTTTGCGGCATTTTTTTTTCTTAAAAATTGCTATGAAAAATATATTGTACATTCAACGGTTGAGAACTTTGTTATTTGAGGTAATGTTATTCATATTAAATTAATTTCAGAAGATAAATTCTTTATTCAAGAAATTGTTAGAAGGTACAAAATCACTGAACTGATCTGAAATAACTGAACAAAATCACACGAGATGGTTTTCCAAAAAAAAGAGCACGCTCACTGCTCACGAACAATTAAGAAAATACTCTTGTTAACATTGCAACGTGTATTTTTTAATTAAAAATGTCTTCGAATTCTGCACTAACATAGTATAGTTCAGATCGGTATCTATCATCTGTTCATTTATCTTACTTTATTTTCTCTCTTAATTTAATAAATATTTATAAATTATGCTTTTCTTTTCGTAAACAAAACAGCAAATGTAAACACACGTAATTTATTTTTCCATGGTGGGATGTTATCACTCTACCGTTTGTTTCGATAAATAGCATTTTCCATGTTTCCAACTATTATCTTTACAGTTTTCTTTACGATCTATGGATTACCTCAACATAGATAATTGATGGTCTGAGTAACTCAAAAATGTCAATGAAGTTGTATTCATTTGCGATACTAATAAAGAGATTGTTTACGTTTCAAAACTATCTCTACCCTGAATGATAGTCTGAGAAAAAAAAAGCTACATTGAATTACAAGATAAGATATTAGAATGATGATGATCTCAGCCCAAGGGTTGGTAGAGCCTGCAAGTGCGCAAGGAAGGCGACTTGCGACTTGGTGCTCCACCTTCCTATAGTGCGATTTTTGTAACTCTTCTCCTCAAGCCCTATGGCCACGATGGAATACCACACGGCATTTCGCCTCTTTCTCCGTCGTACCGCTAGAAGTCGCATGATCGCAAGCACTGCTTGATACGGTCGCGATTATGCGATTCCTGGCGGCACGGCTGAGAACGTCGCGAAATACCGTGACATACAGTATCCTGAAGACGGGCCTTCAGGGGTAAAGTTAGAAAAATCGCAGTATACGTAAGTGGTCACAATGATGGTTTGCCATTGCCTTCCACGGGATGGTTGATGATCTGTGTGATCATGAGAGGTGGTTGATGATGAGAGATTATGGATGGGGTGATAGTTCAGATTAGATATACGGTGCTGTGGGAAGCTATCCACAACAAATGACATTGATAACACGCTGCTTATAGGGGACTCGACACTGCGTACATCTCGTCTTCTTTTACACGCTCGTTGCTTCTGCACCAAAGAGGCAGACTAATATTAAAATAATTTTATATTAATTTTCTAGGAATCAATGACCAGTTACCTTTCAACGGTTCGCGACAATATTTTGTTAACTTTGTGGATTTTTATCTCACTAATGATACGCTCCAAACAAAATTAGAATTTTGGATGCAAATAGCGTTCTTGATGGGCAATGGATCATTGTTCGACTGATGGATGGATCCAAGCGCGGAGAGCTTGAATCATTCGTGAGGTAGATGAGTTTCCCTGACTATGTCGGGAGAGGCAAAGGCATATCCATTCATATGATTCAATTCTTCAGTCATCAATTAATCGTTGCGAGGACAGTGAAGATACTAGGTGATCCAGGAACTCGCTGGTCATAGATACTCTGTGAAATGGGATATATTCCTTAACCGATGGATCTGACTGTTGTGTACAATCTCTCGTACTTGTACCGGAGGAGGTTATCAGGCCCTCAGTGTAGGTACATCAGTGTAACTGTTATCCTCACCCTCCACGGGTGTACAAGTATACCGTTGTGCTGTTACTGGATACTGCGGTACGTGATGTCCGATCGTTCAGTCGCCCTCTTCATCGTGTGATATTTCTGGGCACATCAACTGCTAGGGTCATTATTTCCGTTTTCACGAGTCCTGTAGTGAATGTTTTATGCCTTTCCCTTCAGTCCTGTAGTGAATGTTTTATGCCTGGTGGCAGCAGTGTTCCTCCCCCACTAGATGATGAAATTCGACGCCGACCCTTCCGTCGTCTCGTGGGGTATTTACCTCTCCTGGTGTTTCTTCCCAGGGGAGCACCACCCAGCCGGGGTGAACTCTTAAGCTCCCGCCATGAGTGATAGTGTAATGCATGTAAGTGTTACGTGTGTGTGTGTGTGAATAAGAGGTGAGCGTAGGGCAAGAAAGGGGAAGGAGAGATCGCGCGCGGTCCGTGGCTCGTTTTTTTGGGCATTGCTCAGGCATTGTCCTCGTGTAGATGGGAGAAACCACGGTAAACTTCTGATCTGAGCAGCTCTCCGCAAGAATTATCCTCCAGACAGCGGAATTCTATCACGCTGTACGGCTAGCGTCGAATATCCGCCCAGTAGGGACTCGAACCCCGGGACTTTCCGATCAATATCTGCAGAGACTGCGGCAATATGCTGGCTCTGAGCTGAACTCAGCTGGTCAGGCCCCCTCTTGATGGCCAGCTTTGGATCGCTTTGCGGCTGGACACCCCTCGTGTCAACACGGGAGGGCGGGCGGCGCGGAGCGCGTGGCGATGCCGTAACGAGTCCTCGACAGCCGCGCGGCTGAGCCGCGGCGCAGCCCGAGAGATTTGCACACCTCGGCGTGTGTACCGTGATGTCACGGGGAGACGTCTTCATCCGAGGGCAGGTGCCGGAGATTGCTCGCCAAGTTCATCCAAAGGTCGAGTGCGCGGCCAGCGAGCGCTGCAGCGCTGACTGGCCTCTCTGCGCGGGGAGGCGCTTGGGCGAAAACACGCCGTCGGGCCCCGCACCCTCCGCGCCGCTATGGAAGACATATTGGAAGATTTCAAGTGTTATTTGAGACTCACTGCGAAATTTCTTATTTATATTAATTTACTAATGTCCATTCTCTGCTGTACAAATGAATTTAGATATTACTATTGTCTATATTAATTGAGATATTTCTCCAGAATATGGACTTCATACGTTTTATATAAATGTAAACGAAGACTTAAGACGAAGACTAATACGTATACGTTTATGTAGTTGTGTCAGTCTCCCATGAGGTCTGCAATGCATGTTACAAAATCGGGATAGTATTCTTCATTCCTTCCATTCATTTATTTATTTTATTCATACATGTTATTACTTAATCGATACATTTGAATTTATGGTATTGTAAATATTCCAAAGTATTGATTTTCCCTCTCCGCGTTTTTTTGTTTCATTTATAGATTTTGTTAACAAATCCACGTTATGTTTGAGGAAAAAATCGAGGTGAAATAATCTGTGCACCTGAAACGTTGCATCTACAAAAATATCCGTTTGGAGAAAATTATCATTTTTCTGTTTTAACTCAGTATAAACGTTTGTTTCGCGGGCAAAGGCAAGGCGTTTTTAGTAAATTACTCTAAACACCGCAGCTCTGTGATCTATATTTATGAAATTTTTATTTGTAAAAACTATTTTTAAATACCTTTCTTCACTTGACTCAAAATTGATGATTTTAGAATTGTGTCACTTAGTTTTGCCCCACAGAAATATTTTCACTTGAATGTTAACCGAAAACTATTGGATGATTTTCCCGTACGCAACCTAAACAAATTTCATTTCTCATGAAGATACTTAACTGGGGTTTCTGAAGTAGTTAATCATCGTGGCAATTTCAATGATATGTGATTATCACTCATATATTATATTCAATGTCGAATAATTTTATTAAACGCTATGTAATGATGAGCCTGTAATATAACATTGTAATTTAAATACTTAGACAAAACAGAGTTGAAAAATCATTTTTGGGGTTATCCGATTCGTCGTTTTCATTCTCTTTTATGTTGCGAAATGTTTCGGGAAAGAGTTATTAATAAGACTTCATGGTGAATACGTACTTGCTTCATTCTGTACTTTATTCATTCTGTGTTATTTAATAAATCAAGAATTATTTTTCTTCACTTTGAAATATCTCAATGAACGTGAAATATTTCCCGATTGATCGCAATAGCATAAGACACAGGAAATTAATAAAAATGGAGAAAGATACTATGTAGACAATTAAACAATTTTAGGCTTTAAAATGGTCTACCATTTTGGAAAATTAATGTCTGATCTAATTGTGGTGCAATGAAATTATGTTTCAAATGGTACCGAATAGCGTGATCCGCCACTCGACTACAACTGCAAGCTTTGTTCTTCAGTAGTTAAATGCTATCGGTCTCTGAAACAGTCCGTATTCCAGTGAGCCTTGGTGAGATCAACTGCTTCTTTTTTATTCACGGCGGCGTAATAGCCCTTACGGTATTATTCCCCGATTCAAATTATCTGGGCAGTGGGCACGCAGCCTCCGGGTAGGTCACATGTAGCGCGTCGGCGGTGGAGATCTAACGGTGAGGAGTCGGTCTTGGCCGTCGGCTGCCTGTAACCTTGGTGGAGAGCTTCGTAAATACGATTGCAGCCGCTCGGCCATAACGCTCCAGTGGACGTTGGGGCCAGCGATGCGACCGCGGCCGGGCGCTTGCTCGCGGACGGGCTTCCGGCGACGGGATTAGCGATCTGGAAACCTTGCGCGCGATAGCGGCCGGCCGCCCATTGTTCTTCTCGCGACGGAAGCCTACCTGTGACGGTGGCGGTGGAGGGGGGGGCGATGGGTCAGGGCCTGCCGGCGGCGCACCCGTTGCCTGCTGGGCGCCGCGCCGGGCGGCCTTCGCCCGCGAGGGCGTCCATCGCCCCTCAAGAGAATCGCCTCCAGACTTTTCGTTCGTTCGAGAGCCCTCTCGGTTACTTGTTCGGTTGTTGCGAGTGCGGAGCTTTACAAATCGAGGAAATGCAGAAATGTCTTGATATGACCTGCAATTGAAATTTGAGAATTATGAGAGGAGTTTTTTGGAGCTTGAAAGACGAGCGTATAATTAGATTTATGTCAGATCTTGAAAAGGGATATTAATTGATAAGGTTAATGTCTCCGCTTTTGGAATTCTCTCCTGCATCCCCCTGCCATTGAACTCTAAGGCAGAAACAGCCATGACGCGTTAGTTTTTTGGATTCATTCCCTCAATTTAGGAACTTCCTCTCCCAATTTTTATAAAATACACATTCGCATTTGCATATTGAAATATCTTAAAAGTGTGGGGAAATGTACGTATTTTAAGTAAGAGAAAGAATAAACAGTGATCAATTGTTGATGTATTAATTTGTTATATTTTCAAATAAGCCTACGATGAGTAATTAACATTACAAAATGTCTATTAATTGTTTAGATTCTGGCATATCTTTTATATCAGAATTATTTTTTTACTAACACGTAGACAAAATATGGTTACATTTTTTATATAGTGTGAAACTGTGAGAAGACCGATGGAGTGTGAAATGTTTTTGTCTTATCATTGTAGCGGTATTACCAAGATTTTATGCTGTAACAAGCATGCCAAGAATGAGAGCCATACCTTCGTGGTGTATCTTCTACGTTTGTAGCACGCGTTCCTGATAACATTCATTTCCCTTCGAGGCAGCAATAATCACTCTGTTCCAGGTAACCTTATCCTTGGCAATGATTCCGTATCAGGAAAGAATGAGTTATGCGCTTTGCGGGGTAAAGTGGATGATTCACTCAGGACTTCTGGGTCGTAACCCGTAACTCATAAAACATCTGATGATTAGGAAACGTTTACAAACTGACGAAGGTGTCTCAGAGATGAATCTTAAGAAGCCCCTCCCATCGATAATTTTCCTTATTTGCCCACAGAGGCGTTACCTAACGAGTTTCTCGCTGGTCGTGAGGAAAACAGTGCAGTAATATGTATCGAAAAGATAAAAGTTGGGCTGCGCGAAGTACGAAGTGGCAAAGCCAATATTTTTACCACACAGTCTTGGCAGCATGCCTAATAACAAGGGGCAAGGCCGTACAAAAACATTCTGTGGTGTCGGGGAACCGCGTTCAAACTTGCGAGATTAATGTTGGTGTCGCACAGGTGTTATTGTGCCTTCTCCCATTTGTGATACAAGACTTCACAAATAGTTTGTAATATACCTCCTCTGATAAAACAGATACGAATTCACGCAATTCTTAGTGTTTGGATGTGCAATGTTGGATAGAAGATTATTTTCGATGGTTGGAAAAATTAATTTCCAACTTTGCATTTGAATATCAAATGTGCCTGCTGTAATGTATCACATTTATAAGAATGACACAAAAGTTTCGGACATCATTTTTCAAACTGCTTTTCTTCAATGTTGTTACGGCAGAATAGTTATAGTTATCCATCACCGTCTCTCTTCTCTCTCTTTCTCTCTCTCTGTCTCTTTTTCTCTCCGTCATTCTCTCTTTCTCTCCTCTCTCGCAAGATAGGTGGGATGCTTTGGGTCTAATTTTATATGAAAGTGTATCTTATACTCTAGCAGAAGATTCCCTCAGATTTTATAATCATCCTCAAAATTGGAACACATTTTGGTAAACACAACAAAAATTGGTAAACATTTTGGACTGAGCTTATAGCTCCTTCCTTCCTCAAATAGGCGATACTACTTTCACATAGCTGCTGTCTCGTTAGGACACTGAGAACCAACCGTAAAAGAAAAGGAGAATAAAGGAAATACAAGAATTAACAGCAATTTGTTGTACTTGTATACTACATTTATTTATCTTGGTTGCATATTACATTCCAAGTGCCTACAGTAGCAGCATTTGTTGCCATGTTTTTTTTTTTCTTTTTTAGGTATTCTTTAATTCCCCAACAATTTTTCACTATCCATTCGCAATATATTGAAATGAAAACTTTCGTAAACCTTTAAGTCAAGAATTTCAGGATAAGCAGTCTGACACTATTTTTATACTTGGCAATCAAAACAGTCAAGAAAGATACAGAAAATAATTTTGTAAAATATGTTGCTGACTTGCCATTGAAATAGGAGGAACTGGAAAGTTAGGGACTCAAATAAATTAATTAATTTTTTGTTAATGAATAATTCTTAAACATTTTATATAAAGTTGCGTTCTTTGATTACTCAATGACAAGCATCCACATTTCCCAGAGCCTTTGCATTGTACTGGTATTTGTAACTGACTGAAACTTAGAAATTATTTTTTAGAGATCAAAGTAAACATACACATACGTCTAATGTATTAAGACTGCTAAAATATTCTTAACATCATTTCCTCATCCCCGAGATTTATCGTAAAGTCTTAACGTCGCCAATAGATCAAGCAATAAAAAACTAAAAGCCCATCTAGTCGCTATAAAAATGTGCTATTTGAATCAGATGTGGCGATTCAATTTGTCAGTTTTTGCGGCTCGCAATTCGGTTCCGCAGTTTGAGTGAGAGGGGTTGGAGAGGGTGGCAACCGTGCTTGCACGTTTGAGCAGAAAGTCGGCGCTGCACGCACGCCCGAGCAATCGCTTACTTCGGAACTTGAGATCTACACAAGCAGAAGGATTAAATACATCCGGCTGCGACGCGCACTACGGATTTCCGATGTTGTTGATCCTGGAGAAGCTATAGGAGCTGAATTGTGAAGGCATTATCAATTTCAACTAAATCCACTGTCAATTAACACTAGAACGCCCGGCTTTCGCGTACCGCCTAGAACGCCCAGAGGAGTCGTTTCGACTCCGAGCCTTCAACGATACTTCTTAAAAGGAAATATTACAAAAATATTTATCTACGTTAGTATAACAATATTAAAGATAATGATTTAGTATATAATCGAATTTTTACGCCACAACTTAAATATATTTTAAACAATTCTTGCCAATTCTATTGCCCAGAATGGAAGTTAAAGAAATATCTTGGACAGAACGGGAAAGTAAACGGACAAAATGAAATGTTGAAAAATTAACTTTGATCTATTAATAATATTTGTGCAACAATAACAATAAAAATGTTATCAACATTTAATTTTCCGTAATACGAGATTCACATATATCAGAAAAACCGATTTTCTTTATACCATACTCTCTCGCAATATGTCAACTTAATTTATATTAATTATTTTATTTAAATAATAATTATTATAAACAAACACGTACGGTACAAATTTATGTTTCCTTCATACCGATAGAAACTTGATGTCCGTTTCATGACGGAGGTTTCAAAGAAATTGCATCGCATATTCTAAATGGCACTTAGTTCTTGTTCGGGTTGTATTTACTTTCTACTTTACTGACTTGACTACGAATACAGTACAAAATACATTCAGTTGTATTATTCAAACTTTTAATGTTTTGTGAAGACCACAGTTTTCAAGCATATTTGGTAGAACGTTATCCAGACGTTTGATCAGCACCTGTCATGTATTCTGAAGCGTAGTTCACCGCTACGTTTTTCAAGAATTTCCTCTCGGTTTTCAATACTTCCCCAATATTTCCAGTGTATGAAAAACAAATTGACACACACATTTTTAGTGATCATCCCTCACAAGCCATTATTCTTTGTTTATTTTATTAGATTTGTATATCATAAACTGTGTAAACATCGAGTATGAAATGAAAATGCCGGCGTATCAACTTTGATAATCTGAGACTACAGTTCGTAAACGTATTACTTCATACTAAAGGAAAATTATTTTTCAGATAAAATCAATGAAATTAGCTTATATTTCTTCTCAAACTTCTCTTATTAATTCGAAAAATATGGTTCATGAAATAAGAGTGAATAAAAACCGAAATATATCTGACATCATCACCTGGAGTTCAAATTGCCCTCCTGTACACTAAAAATCTCTTCTAAACTTGCAACATTTCCCTTTATATCAATGATAAGAAATATTTTGTCACTTAAACTTCATATAATAACTTCTTTTCTTTCAAGTGATAATTTGATTATTAAAACAATGATATTTTTGCTGTACCGTAACGAAACAACTCATGACTCAATATTTTACATGCATTGAACAAGAAGTCCAGAAAACAATGCAAATGAGAAGGAATGCTCGCGTATTTTTAAGAACGTATCTGGAATACTAGCAGACACGTTAAACATTTTTCAGCAATGAAATATATGAAATAGAACCTACAAGATTGTTGTTAGTATCCAAGGAGTCGAAATGACGCCTCGCAGGCGTTCTAGGTAAAATCGATAATTTTTCATGAAATATGTTTATTACACGATTCAGTTTTTAACATAATGTAAATAATTGAAATTGATGGAAAGTCACGAAATCACAAAATTCTGTCTTCAAAACAAAGAAGTTATAAGGACATAAAGAGCGCTAGGAGTCGAAATGACGCCTCTGGGCGTTCTAGTGTTAAAAAAAAATAACCAAAACTTCAGCTTTATTTGGAAGAACATATGTCAAAGAACAAAATTATTTTGTTAAAACAAATAAATGACGGAACTCTAAAAGGACCGGCATGGGAAGGCAAGGGATAAGACCGAGGGACCTGCGCCCGTGACAGAGGAGTGGACGGGCTGGGCGCTCGTACGTGAGTTTTCTAGGACTTTTTCTCCGAAACACATGCTGTTGGAATCCGAAAATTGAGTGGGTCTAAACACTAGCAAATATCATAACCAAATTCGATTCCCTCAAGGGACGTGGCAACTATAGCAAATAACGCAAAGTTTGATCAGGTGACGCCTTCAGGTCTCCGCAAAAAAAAAAAAAAATAAATAAAATAAAAACAGGCAGTCCCCTGGAGGACTGCGTGTTCCATTTCTTTTAGAACCTATTACTGATAATAAAGGAAGTTTTGAAATGAAAAAAACTTAAACTTAATATTAAAAAAATAAATTGTGTTCTACTGTTCACTGTAATAAATAATTATCAATATGAGAGTTTGATTTTGTTCCGTCATTTTCGACGGATTATCTCTAATGATGATATGTGTAACGATGCGAAATATGAAAGTATGTGAGTAATTGTTACAAAAATTCCACAAATATGACTATGATTTAGGGCTTTATTTTCAGTCAATGTTATTACAAAAAATATTCCTTGAAAACTTGCATCTTATATGTATTATTGTAAAGTTTACTGTAGATACATTCATATTAGCACGAATGAAATGCAAGGACTTGGCAAGAGATGTGGTAGCGGCGACCGAGAGCCAATGACTGTATGGAGAATTCTAGCGGTCGGCTGCTCTGATCACTAGTTGTCCATGGTTTTCCGATCAATACCAGGCGAATTTTGAAGCAACCATGGACCGCGCGCGATCTTTCCTTCCTCATTCTTATTCCTCTATCCCTCTCTCCGTGTAAGGTTACATGTACACTAATACATTTACCGTTCTGTACATTACCACACATGCCGGCAGGTTGTTCGGTTGAGGCTGTTCCCCTGTTCATGGAGATATCTGGATGGGGAAACCCGCAGGATATAACGCGGTATAAGGAAATAAGGAACCTGCTGGGATATAACACGTACTGTACTTATGGGACAAATGTCTTAAGTAGGAAAGGCGCCTGGCAACAAAAATTCCTCACCACCCTCCCCGGGGGCCATCGATACCTTGGGGTGCGCCGATCGGGGCTCATCTTCCCCCTCCCGGCGCGCGCGCGCTGCGAGCCTTATTTGTCGCCCGTGGCGCTCGGGGCGTTGCAGGCCCGCCGCCCGCCTCCCTGCGCCTCGTTAACTGACGTCAGCGTCAAATATGCTAAACTGCTGTCGGCGGCGGGGCCCGGGCGGCGCGGCGCGGCGCGGCTGGCGCGGGCGTGGGCCGCGGACGGTATCGCCGCCGCTCGCTCTTTGGCGGTGCATCTGAGTCGCCGCCCGGCCCACCGCCTCCGCCGCGCAGCCCATGGAGCTGCTCGCTGACAAGGGGGATGCACAGTTCCGCGCGTTCCTCGTATTTTGCCTTATTGTCTTTGTCATACATCGCTATTACATTCGGTGGCATCGGGAAGCTTACTGGTTCCCAATCTCTCTTTTTTAATATTTTTATTACTTTTTTCTATCGTAATTATTTCTTCTTTATTTTTTATTTACTTTTATTTTAAGTCGCATTAACACACAGGTTATTTCTTCTTTATTTTCTAATAGAATTCTTAATATCTCTTAATAATAACTTCTACAAGTGTACAACTTTACACTCAATCTGAGAATTTGATTCTCCCAAATGAGCGCGTTATCGACTCTTGTTGTGATAGAGAACTGTTAAATTTTGGAGAATAGAAAATCAAGTATTACCTTTTAAATAATTGTTTACATCTCTACAACCTGTATAGTTCAATTCTCCATTATTTTCAGAAGAAGCTAGTCCGTATTCCGAGAAAGCATATAGCCGTCGATCACACTCCCATAGCAGCGATATAGTTGTCGATCACACCTCCAGTTTTGAGAGCTGTAATTGGCCCCCGCGAGACGATTGAGTCGCAGCGCGGAGTGCGCGGGGGAGGGGGGAGGGGGGCGTGGCGGCCGCCAACGAGGTGTCGCTTGTACGGAGTCCTCGCACGTCCTCGTGGCGACGTCCGCTGTCCCGGCGAGCGATCCATCACCCTTGTCATCGCGGCGCGCGCCCTCCGCTGCCACCTGCCCCGCGCCAGCCCCCTCGCAGTTGTCATTTGTCCTAGGTGCCGGTAATGGATGCTGCTCAACGCGAGACATGTGAGAACGCGTCCGACATAATGTGAACATCGCTGACTCAAGATCATGATTTGTACCTTATGTGTGCAGTGTTGCAGAGAAAGGAAAATAAACGTCAGAACGGAGCGATGTAAAGGAACAATCTGAATTGAATGAAAAATTAGAATAAAGTAAATTGAGTGAAACTTTCACTGACTTTCCGAGTTGTGTTGTTTTTTTTACAAGTGTATTGATTTACTTTTTTTCCAAAATTCTTAAAAGCAAACATATTCAGATTATGCTAATTTCAGAGACTTCGTTGCGTTACATTCATGTCACGAATACGTTCTTAAATTATTCTTTAATTGAAAATAAGTAGTTTTAAAATATTATTAAGTAAGACATGGTTTTTGAAATTATACGTATTTATCTTGCATTGCAAGAGACCTTCGGATGAAAGATTGTCGATCCTGATTTGCTGGCACGGAAAATCAATAAAAGAAATCAAAACATAGATATCACATTACTCGGCCTTGCGCCTACTCAAATTGATAGCAAGTGACGCAACGGTGTTACGTTTAACAAAACAAAATTTCCTCTTGGCCTTAATTCTCTATGACTAATGTTGATATTGACAAAGTATCGTTTCGTGACTTTTCCGACATTCATTTGCTGTTTATTTTGCTGAATGTTTGGATGAGCAAGGACAATCGCGGTAAGCACATAAAAGAACTTGCTTACATTCTTTCATAAGTTTTTTACGACGTCCAAGCCACGTCAATTCTCTGACTCATATGAGAAGTCTAACCCAACCATTTACGTAAAACTCGCGGATCTTTGTTCCTCGATTTTCCAATTCTTTGGATTATTGGAAAAGGAATATTGAATTTTGTGATCTTTGTTTTATCTTTGGTAAAATATAAACAACGGCATATTATATGTTAGTAGGATATTACATAACAGATATCCGCCTATAGGATTTCGAAGTTACGAAATTGGGATGATTATAAATATGTGGCTTGCTGAATTTAACACATTTCAACAATAATTGAGTTAATTTCTCCAAAACATGACATAAGTCATTAAGAAAAAGAAAAACGATTAAGTATTGTGGATCTCGCGCAATCGAGAGAACGAGGCAATTTCGAGAACGGAGCAATCTCGAGAACGGAGCAGAAAATAGAAAGTGAATTGCGCGGCGGCGCGCCCGCGCACGCCGGGGAGTGACTCGTCAGCCGCGCCCTCGCACGGCGCGCACGGGGCTCGATGTCACCCCCGGCCGCTCGCGCGTCCTCCGCGGCTCCATAAATATGCTCCAGAGTACGGGGTCTCATTACGACCGGGCGCCGCCTCGGGGCAGTAAACTTTATGGGGCGTGTGCCCACCACCCCCCGTAATGAGCCGTTTATGGTCGCGCAGCCCTAAACCGCCGCCGTGTGAGGCCCGGCCGCCGCCGTCGCCACGCCACCCCGCCACCGCCACCCGCCCGCCCGCCCCTGCTTGCTGCCCGCCTCCGCCCTCCGTCACCCGAGGCACCCCGCCCTGGCTCCCCGCCCTTCCCGCCGGCCCGGAGCCCCGGCCGCCCGCCCCGCCCGCCGCCACCTCGCCCGCTGCCCGCCCCTGCGTGCCGCCGCCCGCCCCGCCCCGCCCGCGCCACACCTCCCGTGTCCACCGCCCTCGGCCGCCGGCGACCGCCGCGCCGCCTCCTCAGCCGCAGCTCGCCGTCTGAGCCGCCGCCTCCATTTCATTTTAATGGCGCTCCGCTGCTTTATAGACCAGTTAGCTAGCCGTTTAGCAACGACTCTGCCGTGCCCTAATTCCCCTCTATCGTCCCAGCGCGCTCTTTTGGTGTGGCCGCCCGATTCGCCTGATTGCATTCCCGGGGCTCGATCCGCGGATCGCCTGGTCGTCGGCGAGTTGTACTCTGTGTGATTGTTCTTCTCAGCGCAATCTCATTTGCATCTATCGAGTGAATTACTCCTACAAGTTTGCATAAATGCCACAGTCATCTGCGGCTTCTTTTGATGAGTTTTGCATCGTAAATCGTCTGTTCTTTAATTTAAAACAAGGAAAGTACTCTTGGGTTTATTGCCCTATTATAATGACGATTCATCCAGTTAGTAAATCCAATCTCTCTCTCTTCGAATTCAAGATGTTTTTCTCAGGAATATATATCTATTTTAGAAAATGATAAAAAACAAAGAGCTCGTAATATTTTCGGACGCTTTGGAATTCCCATCCTCTGGAAGTGCAATTTGGTCATCTCCAGTTCCAACAACTTCTTTCTCATCCACTCGACGTGCCTGCAAAGATTTGCCATCGAGTAGAGAAAGAGTTTCCGCGAAGCTGCGCGTTCGGCGAAGTGGCTGCTCGAGCGAACTCTCCACTTCCGAGATGAGGACGCTGTCCTCGCCCCGGCAGCGCTTCGCCTCGCCTCTCCGCCCCGGCCTCTTCCCGCTTTCCGGAGACGCACTCCCGCCGCTCCGAAATGTTTGTCTTCGGCGATAACCGGCGCCTGTGTTTTCCGCGGTTCTCTCCAAATATCGTGTGTTTGAGGCCGGCTTGGCGCTGCGAGGACGCTTATGTAAGGACGCCCTGCGTGCTACAGCAGGGCTCGCCTCGTCCTCGGGACCGTTCGTCGCCGTCGGCGGCCGTTAGTCCTTCCGCCTTCCCGGTCAGCCTCCACGCCGAAGTTGGTCCCTGTTCCAGAGCGGTCGCTTCTGCCACAATAGTCATTGTCGTCTCGCCAGCTGAACTGTCCTTCCTTCCTATTCGTTGCTACATCCGCGTGGTGCTTGCGTTCCGCAACCCCGTCCTTGCCTCCGTCCTCTAAGAACCCAGACTCTATAATTGTTGTCAAGTAATAGTTATTACCGTCGTAGGGCCGATAAACAGCAAATATCAACCGAGCCTGTTATTTTTGTAATCGGCCATGTATTGTTCAATACTTTAATTCCTTCTTCTTATAAGAAACAAATATATAAAAAATAAATACCATTTATTTGAATAAGTGTACTCATACACCATTTTCACACTCATTTTTTTCGATTATTCCCAGCAGACGACAGTCTGGTAAACCCTTAACGGACGCCGGCCGTTAAGAATGGCTTTTCGTTCTTCTGTGGGGTAGCGTCCAGTCGATTCTATAACAGTACCACATCACGAAAACATCTGGAGTGCCTTCCCCGGCGCATCCTCCCTCCAGCCGCCGCCTCCCCCGCCGCGCGGCGCCCGCTCCGTCCGGCCGATGTTTTATCTCCGTGTCGCGTTCCGAAACGACAGCGCCGGACCGTGTAACTTTAACCCCCGGCGGAGGGGCGGCGCGGCGGGCGAGCCGGGTACCGTTTCGTGGCGCGGGCGGGCGGCGCCGGGCGCCGGTGGCTTGTGGGAAGATGCTTTTATAGCCGTGGGGCCGGGGGCGCGGCGCCGCGGCGATAGTGGAATCCCGTGTCCGGCTAATTCCGTGAGGGCGCCCGCCGCCGCCACCGCCGCCGCCGCCGCCGGAGGCTGCCCGCGGGGCGAGCACGGCCGCCCGCCCGCCCGCCCAGGCGCCGCGCGCGCGCCCTAATGAGCGCCGTGTGCGCGACGAACGTGTCGCCGCTCCACTTCTAATTAGTGTTAATTGACAATGGGCGCCGGCCGGCGCATAACTCACGCGGCCGCCGCACGAAAAACTGACCTGGCCTCGCGACGGCGCGGAGCGGCGCTGCGCGGCCCGGCCCGCCTCGCGCCGCGCCGCGCGCGGGATGGAATCCGGCCCCGCTGACCGCCGCCGGTCTCTGGCCTGGTGCTGTTTAGCTGCGAGTTTGGGTCTCGAGTGTGGGAAAATTGATGTACAGTGAACTCGCGATTATTAGCGGAATCGGTTAGCGAAGTAACAGGTGATAAGCCAATTTGCCCGGAAAACCCCGAAAAGGACAAAAATATTCACAAAATTCCTTTTAATATGTTTTATTTACTCTAAAATTATTACAATAATTGTATATACTTACAACTTTCTTTTCATACTTTTTAACAAAAGAAAATAAGTTGACTGTCTTCGTTTTGTTCGTGCCGAAAATTTCTTTATATATAAAATTACTTTAATAACTTGTGATTATTGCAAACACTATTATAAAAAACAAAGAGGAAACAGGCGATGTCCTAGATATCTGCGGATAATCGTGTGTTAACTGTAGCTTCGGAAACTTCATTCTGCTACTTTACTTCAGTCGTAAGAAAGCCGTGCAGTACAGCATGCCTGGAAGCTCCATCGCATCAAAAAATTCTGAAACATTGGTAAAAGAGGGTATACAGATTTTAAATAAACTGGAAGTGTGTTGCGTAATGTTCTCGCTGATTCTGAGAGACGTTGTATTAAATGGTAAATAATTTGATCCAGACAAAGTTTTATGAATTTTCTATACTGCGATTTTTTCTAGGAAGAGCTCTCAAGATAACTCAAATCCCATCTTCGCGATGGAATATGTCACGGCATTTCGCGTCTTTTCTCTGTCTTGCCGGTAGTAGTCGCATGATCGCAAGCACTGCTTCATACGGTCGTGTTCGTGCGAAATCTAGCGGAACGACTGTGAATGATACGAAATGCCGTGACATATTCCATCGCGAAGATGGGATTAGAGTTATCTTGAGAGCTCTTCCTACAAAAATCGCAGTATAGTTATTGGTGTTTAAAGAATAACAAAGTTAATAAATATCAAGAAGTGTGTTGGGTATCGTCCTCGCTGATTCGGAGAAGTGACATTAAATTGTAAATAAATTCTGTTAGTCGCGGCTATCTAATTGTTGGTGATTAAAAAAATAACCCAATTGAAAATTACGAACGCTATCTCTTCCCTTTGAAATGTATTCTGGGAAGTGTAAGTAGGAAGTCACTCTGGGATGCGAGGAGGCTCTCTCTTGTCGACAAGACCGGATAGTTTGGCCCGCCCTGCCTGGGCCCCCGGACCGCCCCGCCCCTCACGGCCCCTCCCCACCCCGCCCCGCTCCGCTCCATCCCTCCCGCCCCGCTCACTCCGCCCTGTCCATCTCGTCCCGCCTCGCCCGTCCCTTCCTCCCCGGCGCGCCCGCCTCCCGGCCGGCCGCGCCCCGCCACGCTCTGCCGCACCCCGCCGCGTCCCGCCGTTCCCCGCCCGGCTAACCCGCCCCGCCGCGCCCCGCCGGCCCGGCCGCCGAGCCTCGCGCCGCCGCCGCCGCCCGCGCAGCCCTCTGCACCGGAAGGCTCGGGTTGCGGCCGGCTCGCCTTACACGGCCCCGGCGATCATCGCCGGGCCCGTATCATGACCCTCAGCCGCCACAGGTATCCCCGGACGCGCAGCGCGAACCCTCCCCACCTGGGGCTACGACTTTCACGGCGCCGTCGGCTCACATCTGGCCATCTGGCTGTGCTCACCTGCGGAGATGATTGGCAGTGAAAGGCGTGTTTGCCGGCGCCTCACTCAGCTGAACGTGGCGATAAAACCTGCGAGTTTTACACTTCGCGCCGGCGAGGTGTAACATTCGATTGTAGAAACAGGAGGGGAACAGAACATGTGATCCTGGTCGAATCTCAAATGACACAAACATTTCTTCCCTCTGCTTCTGCCATTCACCAACAACCGAAGGAAGTTTGTTTTTTGTTTTTTTTTTTCTTCAGAGAAGATGGTTTTTTCGCTATTTCCACCTTGAGAAATTATTGTCCGAAAAAGACACACAAGTGTTTGATATTTCATTCAGTTCTTCAAGTTGTTCTTCTACTTTTCTAATACTTTTCTCCACCTGCAGAATTTCCAACCATTTTTCAGGACACGGGGATGTACTCTCGAATGCTGATGACATACACATACAAAACTTAGGGGGCGGTCCATAAATTACGTAATGCAAATTTCGAGTATTTTCAATACTCCCCTCCCCCCTTGTAACGTACTTCCCTATATCTATGTAACGCAGTCTCAGACCCCCTCCATCCCCCTCTATTGCTACGTAATTTATGAATGACCTTTTATTAGTAATATTTTTTTTGACAATATGGATAGTTTGAAATGACGTCCTTTAGTGATCCGAAAGAAACAGAGATTTGATTGGACATTTTCCTCTCCTATTTGAAGTATGTGATGAAATGAATTGTGTATATCCTAGATTTCGAATATTGAGCCTTTGACAATGTATTTTCGGAGTGAATTCATTTTAAGTATACTTAAAAAGATTGAATAAATATTGATTTGAAAATTAATGCTATTTGGTTTGAAATCATTTAGCAAAAATATACTATTCTACGAAGTTTAAAGACACAGTAAATGAAGATATTATTTACTCAAATTCAACGTAAATTTAATTAAAAACTGAAGCTGTTCCACTACGAGAAGAACTTGAACATCATTAACCAGTTTTAGTACGCCCTTTTCACGTTTTGAGTGTATGGCGGCGATAGGGAGGGCGATGACAAATTATCTCAATCATATACATTCCATTAATGAATCTGTATGAACTCCTTACTAAGTTGGAACAAATGTTTCATCAGATCCAACTCCATAAAAAGTTTTTATTGAGTCAACCTGGACCTAACGAGACGCGAAAAACAGTTGCTAGCACCGTAAACTATGCAAGGGATGTTGATTCGAGTGCAGCATTCCCCACAACAGAAGTTTTTCCGACACCCGAAGTCTCTTAAAGCCAAGCAAGTGACATTTCGTACATCTCTGTTTTACGTCAGTATGTGTCGCAAGCATACCGACATTGCTGCATGTCTGGGGATGATTCCCAATATAGTCGACGCAAGAGTCGAGACATGTGTCTGCACGCAAGGGCGGCCCTTCAAAGGCGAACCTCTCGCTCTTGTCTCCGGCCGCGACTCTTCTTCAGCAGCGCCGCGCTGTGAGCAGCCGTGGATTCGTCGACGCTATCGCACGGCGGGACGCGGGGAGGGGTGGGTGGGGGTGGGGCGGGGGTTGGGGCGACGGGGGCGGAGAGGCGGCCGGAACGCCGCGCACAAAGCCGGCGCGGGAGCGACGCGATGTGGTTATGGTCGGCGGGGAATCCAGCGCACAGTCGTACAATGTGACATTACGGACAACTGCGTCAATAAACAGCGGTAATGTAGCCGTCGCGTCGCGGCGAGGAACCGGCCTCCGTCGAGGCGAGCCGAGCCGAGCCGAGCCAGGGGTACGCGCTCGCGCCTGTGGCAAGGACCTCCGCCGCCGACGCCGCGCCTCTCCTCCGCCCCGCCCCGCCACGCCTCGCCCCGCCTCTTATATTCAGCGGTCACTCTTGTGGGCATTTTTTTAAAAGACTTTCAGAAAAGAGTAGTGTGGGAAGAACACGAGAAGAAGATGCGCAGTGTTTACATTTCCATTTCGTATGAGTTCGCTTCAATCAATCCTATTATTGCGGTCCTACTAATTGAATCTTGTTCTTATGAAAGATTGTTGACATGAAATAGTTTGTTGTCAAGAACTCAAACAAAACTTTAAAATTGCAGGTTTCGTTTAGTGTTTTTTAAAATAAAAGGTACTATTTTTATTGTAATAGATTCGGTTATCGAGTGATAACGCAAGTATTGGCGAGTGAAAAATAAATAACGTTACACGATAGCAACTGTTAAAATTAACGTGAACTGTTGAAGTTAATGTTAAACTTAAAATTTAAGTTAACGTTAACTGTTAAAATGATTCAGAGTATATATAGTATTTTTGTTACAGTTATGAATCTTCTTTCAAACCGCATGCTTTTCTTCAATATGCAGTTCCTTTTTTCCCCAATATTTCCTATATTATCAGTACTCAAGGTATAATTATCTGGGTCCATTGATCTCTCGTACCGTGCATCATATTTTCGCCAAACCCTCTCCATTTTTTTAAAACTCATTTTTCATCACGTACTTTGCCCTACGTATTAAATTTTGGAGGCTGCTGAAATTTGTGTGAGGCTTCTTGGTTGTCTACTTACAACTCCTTACGTCAAAATTCCAGACAATGGCATAAATTACGATATGAATGTAAAATTATGCATTCTTTCGTGTCACAGACGTCATTTTGTTTCTGCGATTCAGCAATGTTGATGGTAGCGAAGCGGCCACATGTGACGGAACGATCGGCCTGGCAGTTGAGAAGGCATCTCGCTACCTTGCTCGCGCACCGCCCACTCGGCCCCGCCCTTCCCCGCCTCTCTGCTCCCGCCGGCTCCCTCCCTCCCCTCCCCGGCCCGCGCCCCCCGCCGTCCCCGCGCATTTACAAGGGGGCAGCGGTCTGCAGTCAAGGACACCGTGACTTTTCATTCTTCTGAGTAAATAAATACTTGTTTAATTAAGCAACCAGGGAAGTTACACAAAAAATGCATGCTGGAGAATACCGGGGAGGTTCTCGAGAAACGTGTATTCCGCGCTCGCCTCCGGACGCCGCTCCGCGCGTGATGTACTGCCTCCGCGCAGCTGATACCAGCTTCGAGAGCACTTACGTGTTCCGAAGCTTAGATTCGATCCACCTCGTAGGTCGAAGTCGTGTCTCAGTAATAAGCGACGGTGCAAATCTTCGAGGTCTCGCAGTACTTCACGTTTTCTTTTTGGGCTCCTGAGCACAAAGACTGGAAATTATGGCAGTATCGGGACGTTAATGGGAGGACATGGTATGGTGGCGATAGAGTGCTTTATGCCTGATAATTCTTAGATTTCTAAACTAATGTGTAGTTTTATCCTGCTCCAGCACTCCTAATGTCTGATTCCGAAGCTAAATATGCCTTTGTGGTGTGGATAGATTCTTGGTATTGAATATAAATAGTTTTGTTGCTTTAGTGTGTCTGATACATGGGAAGATTTTGATTGAATGTACAATAGTCATATTATTCTTTACTCGTTATTTAATATACATTGTTGAGATGCTCAAGGATAGCGCTGATTATAAAACATGCCAGTAGTTAAAATATGAATTGAATGATGTTTTCCTTTTCTTTTCATTCTGATTCTTTAGATGTCAATTATCCGAAGATTTAATGCACATTCGGTTATTTTGTGAAGTGTTGGTAATCAAATAAGACTTTATATTTTTGTATGCCAGGATGTGGTCATCATGAATAAACACATTACTCAGTTATCTAACTCTTTAAATTTTACAAATCTTTTTCTTTCCTGAATAATTAAGACATGACAAATGCTACTACATACTTAATTAAATAAGTCGTGAGACAACAGCCTGTATGCCGGTTTTATAATTTCACATAGATAGAAATTAGACTTATTAAAATGTAGTCGTATGGGTGAAAGAAGTCGGGCCGGCCATTTTGTTCAGGAAATAAACGGGTCGGAGATGCGTGAGAGCCTCCATGGCGGCGTGGCGGCGACGGCAGCGAATCTCTGGGGAACGCGGCGGGCGGGCGGGCGGCCGCTGTCGCACAAAGCGGCAGGTAATGGGCGAGCGGCCGGGTTTAAATCTTACGTGAATGGCGGCCGGCGCTGTGTTGTGACGGCCAAGACGGATGGCCTCGCAGTCGGAGGCGGCGGGGGAAGAGAGGCACGGCGGCGGACAAGGAGGAGCGAGGCGTTCGCGGCAGTCAAAGAGCCCGGGCCCCGGTGCGCCCCGCGCCGCCCGCGCCGCCCCCGCCGCAGCCAGCCAGCCAGCCAGCCAGCGCGGCAGGCGCCGGTAACCACAACGAGATAAAGAACGGCCGCCCCCTGCGGGCTGTGTGGCGGCGCGCGCTTGCGGTTAACCGGGTCTGTTGGGCGCCGCGGCCGAGCGGAGCGGACCTCCCTGCGCGTCGCCCGCGACAACGCACGCCCTCCGCCCGCCTCCCTCCCACCCCGCTCCCCCTCCACCTGGGCCGTTTGAGCGGCGCCGCCGGCCCTTTCTCGACGCCGGTGAATCGCGCGTCCACGCCCCCGCTGCGCGCGCAGAATGGCGCCGGAAGTGCTCAATGCACCGGACCCGGCGCCCCGACGCCGCGACACGTGTGACAGCGGCCGCCCGCGCCGCGCGCTCGCGCACACCTCCCCTCTTCCCGTTGCTGTCTGCTGCTCATCCCGACTCCTCTGACGATCGTAAGAATCGCTTGTCATTGCCGATTTCTAAAGGATGCCCCGGCGAGTTCTTGTTTGTGGGGGAAATTTCAACATCCCTCCCGCGGTTGTCCTCTATTTCGTCTGGCTTCCTCCGCCGGCATCCAATACCATTCCAAGGCCGTGTTCGTCTTTTGAAGGGGGTCGTTTAGTCACCTCCTACGGCGGTGAGGACTTTCATAAATCGTGGTATATTTCGAGGCGGCGGCGGCGGCGGCGGCGCGCCGCAGCGTGGGCGCGACTGCGGACGCCGGCGACTGCTCCCTCGCGTGAGGTCTCCGCCACGATCTCTCCGGGTACAGATGCTTCCGAAAGCGTTGTACTTCCTAATGGCCCCTCTCACACTAGCGTTGATATTCATAGCACCAAAACAGAATTTAAGCCATTTTTATAGTCATTGTGAAAGGGGAACTCATTTGTTTAACGAAGAAAGAAGATAATATTGTGGAAGATATAATAACTGAATATTCTCAGTTGATTGAAATGATCGAAAAATTGTAACGGGTTGTAATGAAGTAGAAGTGTAGGAATAATGTTGGGACCAATCGGCAACGCTCTTCAAGAGAGGAAACTGAAGAGAGGAAACAGCAGCCAGGCGAGCGAAAATTCTTCCGTAGCGCCTGCGGCTGCTATCTCGACGGCACAGCTGAGTCAAGTGTTTAGCGCCCTCGTGCCGCAGCGTCTCGTATGGAGGCAGGATGAAAGACGTTTGTGTAATTTGCAAGTAATACTACCAGCTCCCACGAGAGATTCCGGTTCTCTTTCAAAGCGGCGCGGCGCGGCGCGGCGCGGCGGAGGAGCGAGCGTTCGAGTCCGGCACGGGTCCTCCAGGCCCGAGCGTGCGGCCGGCCGAGCGGAGCGAGAAGTTAACGAGGCGACGGTGGCGGCGGTGGCGGTGGTGTTGGAGGCGGCCGCTGCAGCCGGCGGTTAGCATCACCTGGCCGGGCCGGGCCGGGCGGCGCGGCGCGGCGCGGCGCGGCGGACGCGCGGGCGAGAGGTGCGGCGGAGGCTGCGAGGGGCCGGTGCGGGAGGGGGCAGGGGCCGCTCTCCTCGCCTTTGTGGCCGCCGCCGCCATTGGTTGCCGCCGCCGCCGCCGCGCCGCGGTCGTGCGCTCTGGACCGCATCATGGCCGCACCTCCGCCTCGGCCCGCCGCCGCCGCCGCCGCAGCCGCCTCTGGGTCCACGCTGGCCGACTGATGCAATGGCGACCTCTGACGCGAGTGCGAGGTGGCGACAATAGCCCCGAAATAGAGAGGCTCCGCGTGCACGGGCTCGAGGTGTGCGCTGCAGCCTTCGGAGTCAGCTATGCTGGCTCCCACGGACTGGAAACTCTGGGATTTCGCTCTTAATATCTGATTGTCTTCGGGTTTGCCAAATAAAGGTTGAGATCCTCAGGGTCATGACCTTCTTTCGAGGGAAATAGAAGCGTCAAATGTACATTATTTGAAGAAATGGAAATCTTATAATCAATTGCAACGTTTTGTGCAAAGAAATTATTGATGTTTTTCGAGCATCAGTAACTTTTCATTTCGTTACTTAATTCTAAGTGATTCTTCAAACTGAAGGAATATCCTCCATTCTTTGTTTCATGGAATGTAAATTTTAATACTTAATTAATTAATTATCTAATGAACAAAAGGAATAAATTAATAATGTTGAGTCCAATACATTTTAAATAATTATTTCAGGGATTTCATTGATTATGAATGACATTACTTAAGAAGTTAATTTTTATGTTGAATCGTTAATGAATAAATGTTTATAGATTTTTTCGACTCTGCCTTCAAGTGGAACACATTGGGAAAGGAGTACAAATTAAACATTTGCTGCAAGTGTACATGGAATGAGATTGTTGACCCTTACTTGAAGAATAATTTGAAAAGCTGGTAATGAAACAGTGACCGCGAGTTTGGGCGAGTTGGAAAACGAGTTTGCAACGCTCTGTTCCTGCTGCCTGGTGGCTGGTACGGGCTCAAAACGCGGAGCGCCTCGCGTGCCTGGATGCCGCTCCTGTTGTGGCTGGTGCCGCCGCCGCCGCCGCTGACGACCCGCCGGCCTCCAAGGACCTTGCTGTACGTTGTTTGACTAGCGCGCGCGCACCCGTGCCATGGCTTTCCAGTTGCGTGCACCGTTGTTCTCTGGAAGCAGATGATGATATTCATACATGCGAAAAATAGAGTATGATAAACAGTTATTAATGCAGGTAATGTATTCACGACAAGACAATGGGAGAAGAAGATGAAAATGGAAGAACGCCTTGGTGGTCGTATCCGTGCTATCTTCGCGTACACGGGAAGGTACTCTTATAAATTCGATTTCAATGCGACCTCGTGACCCAGGACCGGCTTCGAGTAGATCGTAATGCTTGGTGAGATGTACAGTCGGACACTGCAAAGAATGTTGCGAACCGAACTCTGAAATCACGAGAATATTTTAAAGCATATATCACCGTGCAATATCTGATAAACCTTTTATAATGTGGAGTTGATGTAAGAATTATAAAGAGCAACGCGTCACTAAAAAACAGTTGAAATTCATGTAAGACTGATATTTCGTGACTTAAAAATCACCTCAAATATTCACTAATCCCCTAATCTACTACCTAGTCGTCAATTGTAGAGTATTTTTCAAATTATTTTGTAATAATGATGATAATTGAAGTTTATTTAAATTATATTTTCTTCACTAAATTTCATTTTCATTTTAAACAAAACGAATATTTTTTTATATTTTTATTTTCCATTCTCAGTTAAATGATACTTAAAAAATTATTGCAAAACCAATTTTCCTAAAATATTTATTCACAAATTTTTCAGAATATTTCGTCATCATCATCACTTTTAAGAATGATGGCTTGCCATTTAGTTCTATTAGAAAATAACATTTGAATAATATTATTCTTGAATTTTCAAGAAAAACTACATGTTAATTCTGCGTTTGCAACTTAACACCATTCAGAATAGAATTTGGTTTTACACTCGGACACTTTAATAATTGCGGAAAACTATTAGAAATGGCCGAACTGGCGCCTTTGTTCTATGTGCTTCGCATTTTAAAGTGATGTTTACTACAATAGAATAATATACCATATCATAACGCATATGAAAGTGACTTAGAATATAGCAAGTGACGAAATTTATTTCCATAATTGCGTCGAACGTTGGGTTGAACGATATTTGCTATTCATTAATGCAATCAATGGCTATTGTAGCACATCTTATTGAATGAAATAGACTGAGTTGGCTGAGGGGAAGCCTACCGTTGATTCTACAGCAACTAAGACAGGGATTCTAGGGTTTAAGACCCCAGTGTGACAAATTTTCGATACCAACTAAATATCTAGGTCGAATTGTCGAAGACATTCTTTGGGGAGAATTCTAGCGGCTGTTCGATTGGTAATTTTCCGTGGTTTCTTCGATCAACACCAGACGAAAGCCGGAGCAGTGCCATAACAAAGGGGACAGGAAGACCAGTCGGGAACCTGGAGCTTGTTTCGTCTGTGGCTGTACCTCGCTATAGGAGATACTTGGAGGAGAAAACTCTGCTAGGCGACGTGTGGGTCGGCGCGATATATTACGCGCCAGCTGGGAAGGAACACCTCCAGTGATGTAACGTACACTACACTTACGGGAATATGGTCCCAGTCGCTTAAGTCGCGCCCGGAAACAGCAATCAATTAATAAATTATTGAATCGAAGAAAAAGAAGAAGGAGGAGGAGGTGATGAAGCAGGAATATGGCCAATCAGAGAAAATGAAGCGGCAATGGAGTTGGCAGAGGTTGGGCGTTGGTGGCGCTGCCGAGGGGGCGGCGATGACGGAGGCAGAGGTGTTAACTACAGTTATGGTCGTCGTCATCATCGTCGTCACGTCGTCGTCGTCGTCATCGTCATCGTCGTCGTTGTCGTCTTCGCCGCCGCGCTGCCGCCACCACCACCGCCACCACTGCCACCGCCGCCGCCGCCGCCGCCGCATTCCACCTGCCTCCTCGGCGAGTCAACAGGCAGCGGTGGCGGCTGCGAGCAAACGAAACTCGAGCCCGGCCATTAGCAGACGGCGCTCGGGCGACGCGGCCCCGCGGCCACCCTTCCCCGCCCCGCCCCGCCCCGCCCCGCCGCATCCCGCCACGCCCCGCCCCGCCGCGCCCCGCGACGCCCCCGGCAATAATTGTCCGCGGTGGCCGGTGGCGGAGCGACTCGTGTTTGATTGCCTCTCACCCGGGTGTCGATCGACTCGAGGACCCGCGAGAAGGAAGTGGTGTCCGGTTTGGAGAAGCGCATGTGTGATGAAATTTCGCCGAATTGCTTCATGTTTATTTTCACCAGTTATGGTGTTTTTGTCGTATCGGGTATCTGTACCCAACCCACTACAAGATGTCTTGAATGCCACCGACTTAATGAAGGCAATTCTACCTTTTTTTCCTAATTTTGTTTCCTAATTTTGTTCTCGATGAGGAGACGTTTCTTTAATTCACAAATAATCATGTAATAATATTTTAATGTTCCAACTTTTATTGTCTTGACTTCGAAAATGCTATAAAATTCATTCAATCATTAATTCATACAATCTGTAGATTTCATTAAAGGAGTTCGGTGTATATAAAAATTTCTATATAAACAGATTGAGAATTAGTTTCCTTTTTCATTATACTCTTCGGGATAACACAATTCAGTCATTCAGATTTCACCTTCGTCTGTTGTATGTGATCACGAAATATTATATCATTGTCCTAGTCACTTTTGGTACTGGATTTTACAACTGTAGTCACTACAGTATACTATAACGTATGTAACTTTCGGTAAAAAAAAAAGTGAACCGAAAGCTTGACGAATCGTAACCAACTATTTCCGTGTTTTTAGTTTTCAATAATGAAAGTACCAGTATCGAAATATCTTGGTAATAAAAATCGTAAAGATAGTCTTACGCGTATGCAGTCTGAAACAAGAGGGGGCAACATTTCTGGGACCCCTTTTCCATTAAACTTAATTTAATTAGGACATGTTTTACTGAAAAATAAATAAAACGTATGCGTGCTCTATTTTTATGACGAACTATACAGAGATTACCAGTTCATTTTGGGAGCCTCTTCCCCAAATGCCGTCTATTAATTCCTCAAATTGTCAGCTTCAAAAGATGGAAAGTTAGAAATTGATAATTTTCTCGGAAAAAAATTATTCAGAGTTTGGGACCCCTTTGAAAATTTTCAGAAGTGGGTTAAGTCCCAACCATGTGCATGGCTGCGTTTAGTGAACCTTTTTCGAATACATTGTTAATACATTGTACCCGAACAGTAGATAAATCACTTTACAGGTTTGAAATGGAAAGGGTTACAAACAATACAACCAAATATGAGCTAGAAAACTATTTTTACAATGTATAACTCAAAAAGCACCGAGGCACTTGCAAATAAACTAACTCAGCTTTACGCATTGTCTACGTGAGAAGGAATCCCCATTGGGAACCTCGTTTTTCATGAATTTTAGGCTCAGCGCAACGAACTGATGGGAGGGGTAAGGGAGGAAGGTGTGAGCTTATGATGGTCACGGTGGTCTGAATCAATCTGTAGGGAGGTGTGATTCGATTCTAGTGGGACAACTACTGGATTTTGCCAGTTCTGGAAAGCCTAAGCGCATCCCCGGCACCGCAGGGACCTGCGCCTCTGTTTCGCGACGCACGTGGCGATGCGGGGCGGCGTGGGCAGGACGAAGCAGGCGGCCACCCAGTGCGAGCCTCTGCTGATTCAAAGTCGCGACTGCGGGCTCAGCGGGTCAGCGGACCAGTCGCCTCGCCCGCCTCGTCTCGCCTCGCCTCACGTCGACTCTCGCTGCGTCGCGCCAGACGCAGCGGCGGCGACGGCGGCGGCGGCAAGGCGCTGCGACCGCCTCGCAGCAGCGATGAGCATGTCGCAGCGTCGCGCGTTAGCACATCGCCTCTTTCGCCACCCACTCGCCCCGCCACGAGAGCGAGTTGCATTTGTGCTGCTTTGTGTGCGCGCGAAAGTGCAATGCGCGTTCACGCCACTGCGGTGCATTCCTACCCTTACGGGCATCTATGGCCAATCCTGCAACAAAATGGAAAGAATAGGTCAGAACGACTTTAGCCTACTGGCGCGCGCATTGCGTGTGCAGAAATACAAAGTTTATGTTTCAAGTCTCATTTCGCTGTTTCAGATTTCTCTTACTCCAGGAAGTGTTTAGGCCGCTTATACTTTGCCCATTGTTCGGGTTGGTATGAAGCGAGATCGGAAATGAGAGTGTTTTCCGAGTCAGCCGCGTCTTTAAAAAAAATAGCAGCTATTTTTTTAATATGATGAATGAGTATTGGCATTGCTAAATCGCGATGTAAAGCTTTTGTAGGAATATACCTTGTGGCGCAGAGGGCAGCCCTGAGGCATTCGTTTCGAGCTACGCCCCTCCAAGCGCCTCGCGGGGATCGCCTCTGCCCGCCGCCGGGGCTCGCCTGGGTGTTGTCCCGACCAGCTGCGCAAGGAAACGGATGTGGTCTTTCGCAAATTCATCCGATGAGGATGTTTCATTCATTTCCCTGAGTAGATGTTACTGTGGGCGATCTGTGATGTAGTGGTCTGGTCACTTGCCTGCCACCGGTGGATGCCGCGTTCATATCAGGTCGATTCATATGGAATTATGTATAAAGTGGGTTCGTAACTCCGGGATCCCCGGTTATCCCTTTCTTGACATCAATGCGCCACCATCATTTATTTCAAATTTGTGTAATTAATTATCCATCAAATCATTCATCCATTCCAAGCATCGCCAAAAAGTTTAGGCGGTGGCATCATAACAAAGAATAAAGTACGCATAACTGGGCGCCCAGTGTTTTGGTGATCAGAGCGCACACATTTCGTCTCTGCGCACCTTGGTTCAAATCCCGATGGATGTGAAAGTTGTGCTGCAGTGGACACTGAGGTTTCGCAGCGGGTATTCACGGGAATCTCCAATTTATTCTTCTATCATTCCACCAATACTCCACCGTTTTCAAATCATCTGATATCACTATCAATCAAACCATTTACTCCAGGTATGGCCGAAAAGGTTTACCTGAACGTCATGAAGATTCTTAGTACTCTGAAGTGGACAAAAATAAATCATTGATCGACGGGCAGATAGATTCAGCTTGCTCATGGACTGTGCATCGCTGTGTGGTACATTCGAGGGAAATATTGCGAAAGAAAACCTTCAACTCTGAGTATTTTGAACTTTTCTACATGCGTGTGGGTTTAAATGTGAATATTTTAAAGCAAATCTTCGATAATTCGAAATAAATATTACATAGAATGTGAGAACATAAACAAACGAATATGCATTTGATTTATTTAGTTAACATTTATAAAATCTTGAAGTATAATTATGTCCAATGCGTAAGAGCAGGTTCATTAATAATTCTGTATCTCAATGAACTATCTGTGTTGTTTTTTTTAATCTACCTTATTCGTAATCAACTTTCCCAGCAATATAAGTTTGAAAAACCTCCAAATATATTTTAATGTCTGTAAAATAATTTTGCAATATTACATATTCTCATTTACAGTACAAGTATTTTACTGCTCTAACGTATTATGAAATAAGTTTCACAAATTTTTGTCACAAATTGCGCATGAGTAAACGTGTCTGAATGCACCATTGCCCTTATATCTTACCACCTAACAGTCGAAGAAGCGCTTACTCAACTATTTGATAATTATAAGTAGGGAGAGAATTTTTATGCCCCAAAAAATTGAAATATGATTTTAAAAATATGCATTTATGATCTAAAGATTCTAAAATATGCATTTTAATATGTAATTAAAATTATAAATATTTCATTTCTTGTATGAACCTTTCTTAATAAATTCAGGAGAAACCCTCTTGGAATGAAAATGCAAGTACATATTTGTGTGAAAAAAATATAACTCTGCTTATTTTGCAGGAGAATTAATTGAAAGAAATGTGCACATTAGTGAAGTACATTGTATGTCTTGTTTCATTTATTCTGTTTCGTTTAAAAGTATAGCAAGAAATATCCTATATTTGCAGAAATACTTTATCAACTACAGAAAATGAAAAAAAAAATGCAAACTGTGACAAGCTCTTTCTAATCAATGAACGGTCACAAATACATAGTTTCTATGAAAAGATAAAACGTTTTAAAGATAAATATTTATTTAAACGCAATATGCAAAATATGCGCCTATAATTACACGAATATGCACCAACAGGAAAAATTGGCCAAATATGAACAAATATGCACTAACATTAATCTGCGTAGCATCCAATTCTAACCTAATGTCAAGAAATTTCACTTAACGATGCCTTGAAGCAACGAATAACAATATGCAAAATCATAGAAATCCGCTCCCTAATTATAAGAATATTAACAATACAAAGAGTATTTAAATCGGAAATGTTGAGTAAGTGGATTTGTACGCAGATTATTTTATTGACTCAGATAATTTTCTTAAATATTTATATATAATTATAATTTGATTTTGGAAATGCATAGAGAAAGAAATTAACTTGAAAGACTTTTCTTTTCCCTACACTTCCCAACTTCCCTTGATATGAAGTAGATATACGATTTTTTCTTCATTGACCTGAAAAATATAACTATTAATCGAAAATAACTATTAAAACAATATTTGACACATTGTACTTAATTCTAACAATACCAAGATTTTAGGTTCCGCACATTAGCAAGGGGATCTCCGTAGTTCGCAGCCATAATTTTAATTTTATTGATGGTATGACGATTTTCGTAAATTAATAAATTGATAACTATTATACGTCTGCATTCATTTAAATAAATATATTTAATTTTTGGCTCTATAAATAGATAAATAATCACCTTTTTTGCATCAATATTTGTATTTAATGACATTTTAATGTCAAAAATGTTTCGATGTTTCTTCTTAGCATTGTAATGAATTAAACTATAATATAATAAGAGTAAAAAACTTCAAATGTTTCTAAAATGTATTCTGAAGTTCAGTTTTCAATTGCCTATCCCGGATTTTTTACCCACAGCCAAGGACGTTGTAATACCTCACATTATAGCAATCCCTTGTGATAAATGGCATATTTTAAACAAAACACATCAAAAACATATTTTTTACTCAGAGCTCAAATTATTGCATCATATTTTGAAGGAAAAGCGCATCAGAAGCTATAAAAAAACAATCATCGGTGAGCCTTTGGCACCCCAACCCTCTGTCTGCATAATGCTAGTGTTAAAATTTATAGAAATGTTTACACCTCTCTTTTTTTCCATTTTGTTATTGAAATATTTGATGACACCATGCAGTAAAAATGTTAAAGATATTTCTTTTACACTGTAGTGCTAAGTGTGAATCAATCGTTTTAAACTAATAAGAAAATGTCCGTATGGGAGTAATCAAGTCATCACTTATCCACTTCTTGGGTTTCATTTGGCGTAAAGTAGCATTGTCTAGACATTGAATCTGGTATTGAGAACCGATAGCGTCAGATGACGAGTTAAATTAAACAGCAATGCCCTTGGTAGTCTTAAATTACAGAAAAGATCACTTGACATTAATGAAGTTCGTCTTATCGCGTAACAGAAGTGTTCAAAATCCATTTTTTAGGATATGACACATTGACGACCCATTTTTGCAAACCTAATCACTTGAAATGCTATAACAAGTGATCTCTAAGCAGTTTAAAAACACCGACAGATTCTTTTTGAACAAATGTAGGTTTCTTTCTTATTCTGTAATGTTAGCTAACGTGTGAAACTTCAGTGCATTTAATAAATACGAATAAATACCGAATTTTACATACTTCGTACACTTCAGCTACAAGATAAATTTTCAAGAATTTCATGAATTGCTTTAAAAACCGGCAATAAAGGAAAACGGCAATGGTAATTTTAAACTTTTAGATTTCATTCGATTTCATTATGGTTAACTGAATTCAGTGTTTGTACTGAAAGCTTATCATTTCACACTATATCCGAAAATATTTTTTCATTTATTCATAATATTGATAATTATTCACCAATGTAAGAAACAAAAAAATCATTAAACTGCAGGAAACTTATTTATCCATTTTTCTAAATTTGGTTTACATAAGAAGAGATTTCATAACCTTACAGAATCGAAATATGATCAAATTAAAGAGAAGGCATAATTCTAAAAAATCTACATTTGGCAATTTACGACCTATTCTAAGGTTCTATTAAACAGGTAAATTTGGCAAACTGAGATTCCTCAATATATAGAATTTTGTTAATTACTTTCTTCCTTTTCTGCTTAATGTTTATTTAAGTCGATTCCAGTAAGTCGGATAGTACGGAAAAGCTAATCTAATTGGTGCTGTTTTCTGGGTTCTCGGATTTTTGTAATACTGAAACTTCATTTTGATTATTTTTATTTCCGCTGGAGGTGGAAGTGTAGGACAGTTAATGGATGTTCTTTGCTCTTTACGTACCCTGAACAAAGGCAAAGCGAGCAGAAAGATCAATGAATACTGTTTCTAATTTCTTCATATCCTTCCCGGAATTTCTTTAGAAGGATGCGCGACTATAGAAAAAGCAAAAAACCTAGAGCTTCCAGATTATATCTTCAGGAAACATTTGGTCTCATATTTAAAGGTGAAATACAGCTATGATATATTTTTGGGAATTTTTTTATTGCTGAAGATTTAAATGCTGTATTAAACGCAACTCTGAAAATGTCATGTTGCAACTCAGTGAATGAGGAACCAATGTGTACAATTATTACTTATCTTACATACATATCATTCCTCAATAGGAAAAAAAACAGCCCAATAAGTATTCATCCTATTGTTCATTAGAGTCCTTTTAAGATTTTTCAAATAATAACTATTTTGGGATGAATGTTGTCCGTTTTTTTCTTTTAAAGAAAATGCATAGACAGTGTTAGTGCAAGTGAGTATTCGCAGTGCTTTGCTGTGCACTGCATTGCTCAAAAAGAAAATTCAACCTGAACATCCTTTTGTTCATCAGACTTCTTTTAAAGCTTTTCAAATAACAGTTATTTTGGGATGAATGTTTTCCCTTTTCTTCAAGAAAAATCAGTGGGTAGTGTATGTCAAGTGAGTATTCGCACTGCTTTGGAGTGCGGTGCGAAGGCCCCATTTGCTTGAGCCCGGGGTGCAGCGAAGGCAGGGAATGCAGATGGCCCCCGCAGGCGCCTCCAGCGCTCCCGAGGCGGCGGCGGGCGGCGGCACCTGCACGGAGCTTCTGCGGCGGCAGGGCGCTCCGCAGTGGCGGCCTCTCCTCCTCCTCCTCCTCACCCTTCTTCTCTACCTCCCTCCTCGTTCTCCCGCCCCGCCCCTCCCCGGCCCGCCCCACCGCCTCGCGTGACGCCAACATGGCAGCGGCCGCAAGCACGGCAATTACCGGCGCGGCCGGTCGGCGGGCTCTCCGCACCTCGGCTGATTGATTAATAAGCGGCCGGCCTCGCATGCGGCTAACGAGGACGCCGCCGCTCGCCCTGCCGGACACCTCGGCGGCGCCCAAGAAGGCGGACGCCTGCAGGCGGCGACACCTCGGAGGCGGCGAAGGAGGATGCCGTGATGGTGGCGGAAAAAGACACGGAAATCAAGGAGCTGACGAACGAGTTAAAGGCAGATGCATGAATAATGATCCCGGCAATGGCGTGTTGATGAAGGAGCAATGGCGGCTGTATCGGGGATGAGGATGTCGGTGATGTCGTAACTAGAAACGCTGTTCTGAATATTGTTGCTGATCAATGATATCTACACGGCGATCCCGGGCGTCGATATCCCAAACTGTCGGTGACAGTGTTGAAGATCGGCGCGTCGTGATAAGAGATGCCGCGATAAGGCTGTTGGCGGCTGAGATGAAAGTGGCGACGCCAACGGCGGCGCCATCGAGTCGGCGCGGGCGTTTGGGCGGACGGCGCGCCGTCGCCTCCCCGGACGCCTCTGGGGCCTGAGATGGCGGCGCAGCCCGTTCGACTGGTCTCTCCGCAGGCCTCGACCCTCGCTTATCGATCTTCGAGAGATCGCACCTGGAACCTCTTCGAGAGTTTCTCAATCGATAGACGTTATTTTTCAACACTTCCCGATATTTTAAGGATAATGTTAAGCGTTCGGGGATTACATCAGCATTCTTAGCTGTGTCGTACACTCTTTGATTTAATTTTCTTTTACCCTTCGGTGAATTTTCCTGGTTAAAGTCTGGAATTTGAAGTATCAAATATTCGTTTTTACTACTTTATTTCTAGTTTGCAGATGTTGACTGCCTTTTACACAACCATCTAAACAAGCTTAATAATATAACTCAACTATTTGATTTATCTTTTTTAATCATATGAAGCGGATTAGTAATTTGGGCATTTTTTTTTCAATGTGACTTGTATTCGTCGTTCTAAATATAAAAGTGAATCACGGTCAGTTCATCACCTAAAGCAACGCAACGCTAATTTCTAGAAAATTCTCATTAATAATAGCACCCATTAAAAAAACCGCAAAAAAATAAGCACACATTCCAATGCAAGTGAGTAAAGTTCCAAGAAAATCGTGACTCACCGTGTAGAAACAATCTCGCGGGTCCTCAGGTGCAATATTTCTGTAGTCAGACATTATTTTTAGTTGACGCTGGCCCGCCGGCCGCGGGCGTGCCGCTTGGCTTCGCAAGCAGCAGGCCTGCCTGCCTGCCTGCATCCGCCCGCGCGCCGGCCGCGGAACATCGAAGGCAGCGCCGTACAAGGAGAAGCCGATCGTTATCACGCAGCTGAATGTGTTCGCCTCGACTGATAGCGCGCGGCAGGGAGAAAGCGGCGGCGGGGCGCGTCGGCCTGACCCCGTGCGCGTCGTAGATTCCCTTCACGCGGACGCCCGCCCTTCCTCCACCCACTGCCCGCCGCCCCGCGCCTCCCCGCGCCGCCCCGCGCCTCCCCGCCCACTCGCCGCTACGCCTCCCGCGCGCCGAACAAGGGCAACCTTTCACTGCCACCGCACCGACCAGTTTGGAAATTAGTGTTGGCCGGCTCGTCGGAAATTTTATTGAAGCAGAGTGAAATGTATTCTGGGAAATTATCGTCGACGTTTATTTCGCGGGAGACTTGAACGAAGGATTGGACAACGAAACCACTTGAACGTCGTTACTACTAGATATCTCGTTTGTAGTACTTGGGTGGAATATAATTTTATACGCAGTTCATCGACGTCCAATTACAAACTTTAAAATAATAGCGTACCCGTTTTACATACCGTTCAGTGAATCGAACACATTAAAAAGAAGGGAAGGGGAACAGTTTCATTAGACTGTCATTAGAATTCATGTGAGGTGTATGAAGATTCAGTAGATTTTTATTCCAGTGCATCAATCTGCATTAAAGAACCCGTACCTGCATTCCTAGTTTCAGAATATTTATGGCTCTTTATGTAATGGGTGTCTTTTAACATTAACGTTTACTGTCGTTTTGCACGTGCGACACATTCGTTGTAGAAATATGCCACTAATTAGCAGTTTATGACCTCGTTAGAATGCCGGGTAACACGACTGCATCCCACCTTCAACCTCCTTGCATACAACGAGCACCGAGCGGCGCGGCGCGGCGGCGAGCGACGTGCACGCGAGGGGAGCGCGAGCGTGGGCGCGCCCTCGGGTCGACATGCAGCGCGTGTTGGACTAATGCGAAGAAATTGCCGATTAGTGTGATACTCGGCGAGCGCGGGCGCTTAGTGGCTGCGGCGGCGGCGTGGCGGGCGCAGGGGCGCGGTCGCTGCCGCCGCCGCCGCCATCGGCCCCGTGTCTCGGCGCTCGTTTGCCACCTCACTCCCCGCCGCTTTTATTGCCTTGTCGGCTGTAAGCTGCGCACCTTCCTTCGCCATCGCCATCTCCCATCCGCCTTCTCGAGATCGTTCTCCTAATATCTTGTCGCAACGGTCACCATTGATACTATGCAGAATTAGAGCCATTCAACTCTCGTAATTCTTTAGTAAGCCCTGAGGATGGAATACAAATATTCCTAAACGATGGTTTAATTTTTCTGCTGACTGACCGAATCCCGTGAACCACATTTCGTAATTCTACATTATGGTCGTGAATTCTACAACGATCACACTACTCCCCTAATTTGTTTCATGTGCCATTCTCTACTATTCAACAAGTGCATCGAATTTGATACTGACCAATCTTGACTTCACCACTATCCTTTCACTCCCACTTCCAATCGTTTCTCTCACTTCTTCACCCCTCCGTCCCCAAGTCACACCCCTTTCCAGTCACCTGTGTTTGACACCGCTCTGTTGTTTTCGCATCCCACGCCGCACACCACCCCGTCTCGTCGCAGTTACCTGCGCGGCCGTCGCCACCCCCTCGCCGCCGCCGCCGCCTCCTCCTTGGCGAGTCGCGGCAGTGGCGGTGTCGCATTACGCCGACACCCGAGCCGGCTGTTGGGGCGCGCTGCGCGCCTCCTAATGGCCGGGCGTGACAGCTCGTTAGAGGCATTACCATAGCTCCAGCACGCGTCGCTCCTCCGCGCCCGCGTCGCAGCCTCCGCCGCCCGGGCCGCGCCGACCCCTACCGACTCGCGCCGCCCCGCACCGTTTCGCTCCATCCTGCCCCGTCCCGCCCCTCGCCGTCCCGCCACCGCCTTCCCACCCCGCGCCTTCCCACCCGCATCGCCCCGCGCCGTCCCTCCTCGCTCCGCCCCACACCGTCCCGCCCCGCCCCGCCCCACACCGTCCCGCCCCGTCCCGCCCCATTCTGTCCCGGCCCTCCTTCCCCTCCCCGCCCCTCCGTGCGCCCCGCCGGACCCGGCCGGACGAGTGGGGCCGAGCGGGCAGCGCCGCGTGAGTTATGTCCCGTGTTTCCATTCTGCTGCCCCTGTGAGTCACGGGCCGCCGCCGCCGCCGCCATCTGATGGACGCGTCGCGCCGCGCCGATGAATCGCGCGCCCGGCCCCGCGCGCCGCGTAATGGCTGTTCCGTGTCGCTGCCGAGCGCCGGGCTCCGAACGGGAGGCCGCCTTATCTCCCGCCGTATTTATGCGCGGGTCGGAGCCGGCGAACGGCCAGTGGCGAGTACGGGCCTTGGCGCAGTCAGCTGGGTGGTAGGGGCCAACTGGAGAGAGCCCGAAGTAAGGATCCGCATCATGGCAATAGTGGAATAGATTTTGTTGCTCTCCTCTTTCACTTTTTTTCCGACTGAATGTGCCTGTTATTCCACTTTTCGCGAGCCAAATAGCGTCGCTCCCATTGATGTACCAGTTATATTTCTCTGCTTGATAATGTAAAGCGCATGTAGGAAAGGCTTTACTATTTAATACAAATTCTTTTATTTTAAATATTCTATTAAACATTTAATACAATCTAAACGAAATATTCCTCTTCTGCATCATGGTAAGCCACTGAAGGTATGTTCCAACTCAGAGGTCATTCTACGACCTTCTTCTTGGGCGTCCTACATCCGATATCCGAAGGGTTTGTAGTTATATACTATTTGTGTTTATCTTGATATTTCCATTTTATTGATATGATTCGCCCATTGACATTTGTATTCTTTAATTTTGTCATTTAGATTGAACATTTTTAGGGTGGACTTATCCCCACACTTCGAACGTGATCTGCCAGAGTATATCCTACTACCCTTCTCAGGAAGCGCATTTCTGAGGATTCATTTCATGGAAGACGAAATGCCCAGATTCAATTCATGGAACTGTGTCTTGTTAGTGAAAGACACTATATTACAGAGTTTATACACTATATTAAAACTGCATCCCTGTTGTTGTTGTTTTGATGTTTCATTCGTTCTAATTTACTGAGGGCTTGTGAATGCGATTTTCCTTCAATGATCTTCCGATTTTCGGAAATTTTTAAGTCTACTTTCTTGATTCAGATTAACACATAGCTTCCAATATAGGTCAAGGATGCAACATTCTGAGGCTCGAAACTTTCGACATCTGTATTTCCGATAGGTCCCCCGGCGGGCTGAGACGTTTGGTATAGTTGCAAGGCAGATCGTAAACTCCACTGCGCTGAGCCTATTTCAGGGCGGCCGCCGGATCGCGGAGACGCCGCGACGGCTGTTGCGACTGTACCGCCCGGCCTCCCGCCCCTCCCCGCCCCGTCTCGCCGCGCACCCTTCCCCCGCCGCCCATTGTTCTCTGAAGCGCCCCGCCGCGATAGCGGTCTGCCCGGCGCGGTGTGGCGCGCGCCCGCCTTGCGCCGCCTTGCATACATGCATACTTGGCCCGCGCGCCCCGCAGGCGGTGCGCAGTGCCCGAGTGGGCGACAACGGGGTCGGTGCACCGCGTCCGCCTCGCCGCGGCCGCTGGCCACCAAGGAGGGCTGCACCGCGCTGCCCCTTTAACAGGCTGGCCACTTTATGGAAAACTGAAAAATCGGGGAATTTATTTGCTCTGGAAAAATCATGGACTTTGTAGAAGAATCGTTAGATGTCAAGAAAAATTTTGAGAGGAATAGAAAAACTGAAATTTTTGCGAATTTTTGCTAAAATTTTATTTTTGCAAAAATATAGTTAATTTAAAATACTGTTAATTTAAAATATTATTAATTTGTACTTTGCCATGGCGAAATCAGAGAACGTGCCAATTAGTTGCTTTAATATTTTCTTAGAGTGAAATTACAAATCTCATCAGGAAAAAATTAAATAAATGCACCGGAAAACCTAGAATAGACAGAGAAATAGTATGTTTCAGGAAAGGAATGGCCACCCTGTAAGTACGAGGCGGATTTTCCGAATCGAAATTCTTATTCGCTTCCATATGCAAAGAAACTCCGTAGAGCAACTGATGAAAATGTATTCCATAAGAACAAGAATGTGTTAATTTAAAGTGAACCGGTACTTCGAGGGAGTAATTTTGCTTGGTGGCGCTCGTGGGTATGAAATGACCATAATAAAGTAAAAATTAACCTTTTGAGGTAACATCTTGCACTTAACTCTTACGGAGGTAAATCATTTTGATCCGTGTGCACGCATCCTACATTTGTTGGCATACATTTCTACTAATGGCATACTATTGAAATATAATTGTGATAAAGAGATACAGGGTGGTGAATCATTTTTAAACGTTGTCTGTTGTAATTTGATTCAGTAGTTCTACTTGATATTTATAATTTCTGAGGAACATTAAATTTCAATGAATTCGTTTAGCTGTAGAGGCGAGTGGAAATTGTGAGAAAGTGTGCTAATTGTGAATCGTTTATTTATTTTTACGGCATGAATTAAAACATGTATGAATGCAAGTGGAGATTTTCATCCAGTTTCACATTCTTCTCTATTGTTAAGCAGCCTCACATCCTGCATTTGCATTCTCCACTCATCTTTCCGTCGAGTCACTCGTAAGATTTTCTCCCCCTACTTTGCTACATTCACGACGCACGTTTGCCACTTTCACATTCCTTGAATTGAGGAAGATGTCATCGTAGTGTTTCATATGCAGTGGATCGCGTTATGGTGTGTAATAATGTTATTTGCTCACGAATACGTTCCGTGCAGTGAATGTCTTCCATGATGTCCTTGCTACTGTATAACAAATGTATTTTAATAATTGAATTTTTTTAAAAAATTGTTCATCAATCATTTTTTTTAAATTGTTACTCGGTTCGGCATATTACAGTTTTTATATACGTTTGTGATGTTTACTTGTTTGATCCATATCAAACAATAATTAAAAGTGTCGTTTATTAGTGCATATTCAAGAAAATGTCAACGAATTGATCCGCAGAAATAAGCGAAAGTTGAAATGGTATTGCTACATCGAATGTAAGAGTTATCATTGTATGTCGCTTTGTTCAAGAGTGTTGTTTCGCAAACACACCTGCTTTGTTTTCTTAGTGCTAGATAAGGAAATCTTTCTTCTGAATGAGAGTTTCTTTTTGAATTACCATTGAAAAATAGCATACCCTCATAAGTATTTGTGAGACAAGTCCCATTCACTTTAGATTGATTGTGTCGTCTCTACCTTTAACCACTGAGGTGACATTTTCTCAACAACTCATTCCTCAACTAGTCGACATCGAGATGAGATAAAATACAAGTCCCAGTCCGCTAGCACTCGAGGGAATGGCGCCGTGCGTCGAGGCAGCGGGAGGTCCTTTAACGGACGCGGCGGGGCGCGCGGGCGCCGTGAAAGAGGTGGCCAGGTGAACGAGAGAGCGCCGCGCCGCGTGAACGGGTCTCCTGGGACCAGCCGATCGTTCGTGTGCTTCGGGCAAGCCGCAACCCGTGGGAAGGCGGTCTCCGTGCCTTGTGAAAGGCGCCCGCAAAATTTACTGGGATACGGTTTAACACCGCTGACGAGAAGGTCATAAAACTTTCCTTGTCCCTTAAGGAGAAAAATGACTTCCTTGTCCCTTGTTTTGAAATGGCGCTGAAAGAAAAGGACCTGTACACGTCAAAGATTGCGTATAGGAGTTTGTAACTGTCATCTTTGAAGAAAGAAAATGAAGAGACCAGGTATATTAGAAATGTTTGAAATCTTTTTCTTACTTTTTTTGTTTCTTTTTTGTAGTAAATGTAATGCGATTTGTGTCTTAACAAGTACATGAGAGTTCCTTTACATCTTGAAAATGAAATGTCTTTTTTGGGAGTTTTGAGAGAAGCAAGTTGAGGAAGACATGAACATTATCTATGTTGCACTTTGATTTTAAATTAAAACATTTTCTTTATTGTATTTATTGTATTTACATTATCTTTATTGTATTTAGGGGAAAATACATCGCATCTACAAATACATCACGTAGAATTCTCCTATGTTGTCCAAAACATTAACCCAAACCCATGTGTGAGAGACCCAATTGAGTTATGTGATTAATTGGCACACTTTCTTTCATAAGTAAAGAGTTAAAACAATATAGCACAATCTAGTGAAAATAGGGAGTTTTAGCACATTTGTAACGTCTTCGCCTTGTGCACTACGTCACATGACTGACGTTAGAACTACAACGACAAATATCACGTGTAAAATAGGACCTTACGTTTTACTTCAAAAAGCAGGTTTGTAACCTTATTCCAATGTCTTCAAAATGGATGCCGTGTCTAATAAGCCGCAACATCAGCGCGTAGTTTCTTAGAGTTTGCCTTAATGTAGAATTTGTACATGAATACTTTGGTCGAATTATATGGATCCATTGACTGTAGGTTAAATTAATATTTCTTGACTTACACATGTGATCGCTTGAAAGATTTGACAATACCATTTGTAAACTACCACTTCTAAATCAGGAAAAGCGTACATATCGTCACAAGCACAAGATAAATTCTAAACACATCCATTATGGCGCGAGTTAAAAGGATACCACATATGTAAATTTCTCTTAATACAGAACACATTATGAATCTGTGTCTTGTTTTCGCACTTAATGACTTTTGTTTTATGTAAGACATGCCACCAGTACACTAAAACTCTTTTTGGTCTGTTGTATTTTGAGATCCATATATTAAATGTCATGTGATTTATAGTGCTTGGGATCAAGACGTTACAAATGTGCTTAGTTTCAAATGTGTCTAGTTGAATGCAAGTACAAGTGAATACAAAGATTTTTTAGTCGGCCCCGTGGTCGAGATCGCTAAAGCAGTAATGGTCTTGGGCAATGGGATTGCGGGTTCGAGTCCCGCCTCGGGCATGGTTGTATGTGTTCATCCTTTCACCCCCTATCATCACCATATCGTTTCATCCTCATAACCTAACGTTAGATTCAATAGTGGTTGCTAATGACCGAGTAGTTGATGCGACCTTAAATAACAAAACAAAACAAAATTTAAAAAAATTAAATGACTATTCCGAATTTTTTTCAATTAGTGTTCCGCGTGAATCCGAATCGCGCGCTCGGCCTCTCCATCGCCGGGCGACGGCGGAGGGCGGCAAGCCGCCCGCGCTGCATTACACAGCACACAAGGCAGGCGGGCGAGGCGCGGACTGGGGCGCGCGTGAGCGGCGTGTGTACACGCGGTTACGGTGTCGGTACACAGCGCGTACAGAGGCGAGTCAACGGTCGCCTGCGCACACAATGCGCACTCTCAGACGCGCTGCTCGGCACACAGAGCGGGGCGGGGCGGGGCGGGGCGGGGGATGAGGCGCGGCCGGGGATCGCTCGCCGTGTAGTGTGTCGAAGTCAACACCTCCGGCCACGCGGCGGTGAGGCGCGGAGCGGCGGCGCGTGCGCGTGGCGGGGCGCCGCTCTGAGGGCTCTTGTTCGCGGGCGCCCGAAAGGGAGCGAGGGATCGCTCGCGTAAACATCCACTTGCTCCGTATTTGAATGAGTGAGTGTGTGGATGAGTATTTAGTATTCCCGGGCGGCTCGACTGCTATGGTCATTAGTCCCATTAGTCATGTGCATGTTTTATCCCTGTAGGAGACGGTGTTCCTCCATTTCTGCAACATGAGGTATGACACCGATCTAAACGTCATTTTGCGGGCGATTTGCCCTTTTATGTAACTCCTCCAGCAGGGCACCGCCAAACCGGGCAAGCTATCGCTACTGACTCGTCTCCCGACATGCGTGGTAATGTAATGCATGAAAGTGAGTGCGAAAGGGGAGAGAAGGAGGCAAGGTCGAGGAAGGAAAGATCGCGCACGAACTCTGGCCCGTTATCAATACCAGGCGATTATTCGATTAGTGCTCGACTAATCACCTGATATTGATAAAAAAAAACGGAAAACTACGGACCGGAGCAGCTGGCCACCACAATATCTCTCCAGATAGTGAGTAAATTCGACCCAGCTGTGCAATAGTGAATCCGCTATCGTCAGGATTCGAACCCAATCTCCCTTCCGTTCCACAACGTTGCTGAAGCAACTGCCGTTCTCACCGAGCAATCGCTGCCGGTGTATTTGAATGAATGGGCACCGTTGGCAGGAAGAAAACAAAATCTCTCGCAGGCTCTGATCTATCCTTGGTCTAGCTGTCGTCTGCTCCTCAGAGCACTAGATGGTTCCTGGTATTTAAATATCGTCACACTGCTTGCTTACTTACTAACGGGTTCAGAGTAGAAGGCTGCGTCTTGATTATGACAGACAACATTCCCGCATATCGTGTGCTGCTATTTAGATACTGTATCTGGCTGTTCGGAGTATCTAAATACCTGTATTCCATGTGCAAAATAATGAACATAACAACCAATAAATGTTTATTTACAATTCGAATTTGTAATGATTATTTCCAGAAGGAAGCGTTCTTGACCTCTGTATATTTTTTTTCGTGAGATGTTACTAGAGAGGCCTGTTATGTGCGATGTTGTGGAAGCTTCTGCTTGTGCCGTAGTCGCGATAGTGGTAATGAATACATCACGCTTGTTGAATTATAGTTAATTTTAGCCCCAAGATGAGTATACAAACATTTCCAGGAAGTTCAAATCTACTTCAGGGAAACGGCGCAGAATCTTCTGTGTGGAGATCGTGCCCTGATGTGTATCTTCCAATTAGGAAATATCGATTTGTAATATTTGATCTCTCGCTTACGAAGGTGAAACCTTACGCTGCAAACATTAACTTATTATAAGAAGTCTGTTTACGTGGTATCTGAAAAATTTTAGTTATATCCCATATATATATATATATATATATATATATATATATATATATATATACACATATATTGCAATTTACATTTCGCTCGAATCATTGACTTTTGGCGCTAGAGTGTGTACAAAGCTTTTCATAGTTGATTATGCTATAATTACAATTCTCATTCGCTTTGTGATTTCCCCCCAAATCTTAAGAATTATATATGTTTAAACTGTCTGCCTAAATTGCTGATGAAGTGAGTAAATAATAGTGTTTTTATCCTACTCACGGACGTAAACAAGAAACAACAGCTGTCAAAAGCACTTGCAAATATTTCTGCGGCAATCCGCAAAACAATGCTGGAATCTTCTTCGTAATAGACGATAGGCCCCAGCAGAGCTATTGAAATGCAATCATTGGGGGTCAGCCTGCCCGTGATGGCTCGTTACAGTGACTCCCACGCCACTCGCCCTTCATTAAACTACAGCCGATCGCGCCCGAGCGCCTCCACTCCCAACGGCTGACTCAACAAGCAGCGGACTGCACGGTTGCACGCAGATAAACGTTCGACCTGGGCATCAAAAAGTGGGTCGCTCACTCTAGCAGCCATGAGCTGCAGGGCGCAAGTGGATGAGACTGTGCAAAATAGTTTACCTTTAATATTTTTTGAGATCCGAACACATTCTGGTGAATAAGGAAGAGTTATCTTTGATAGTCTTGTAATTTGTATTATTGCTGGAATTTTAAATGAATTTCAATAATGGGCATTCGCGGAAAAATGAATTCACTGGAACTTAGTCTAGTGGCACTATTAAAACGCCGTAATGTCGTAAGCTTGCTCATGTACTGAAGAAACATACAAAACTATTTAAGGAGTTGAGAGACCTCTGGATCTTTGGCATATTATGTTCGCTACAATAAAATATTAAAACTAGGTGTTTAACTGCTGAAACTTCCCTACTTCAAGAGCACTGACGGACACTCATCGGAAAAGGAGACGCCCTTGAGAGCGACCGTCTGCTCCAAGCGCAACGATCGTTCGAAGCCGCCGAGTCAATACAGTTGGAGAACGCGAAAATTCGCACCTGGCCCTGTCCGAACCCTTTGCGAAATCCCGCATGCCACCGGTGTGTGCACTGGGCTCATCGACACCTCCTCGCGACTCAGGCGCGCGAGACCTTCGGCGGCGCCTCAGCCGCCAGTGCGTCGGTCGCCCGCGAGCGCTGCGGCGGAGGCTGCGCGAGGGCAGTGGCCGCGACAGGTAAACAGGCGCACCTGTGCAGGCGGAAGCGAAGCGGCCGCGCTGATTTCACGGCGTCGCGTTGCCGCGCCGAGCACCGCGCCGCGCCGATCGCGGTGAGGAGCGACATGGCGGGGACCCGCAGCGGTGGTGGTGGTGGCGATGGCGGTGGCGGTGGCGATGGCGGTGGCGGTGGTGGCGGCGGCAGCGGCGAAGACAGCAGCAGTAGCGACGGTGGTGGTGGTGGTGGTGGCGGCGGCATTGACGGAGGTGGAGGCAATGGCGGTGGCGGTGGTGGCGGTGATGGTGGTGGTGATGGTGGCGGCGGCAGTGGCGCGGCGACGGCGATGGTGGTGGAAACGGCTGTGGCGGCAGCGGCGGCGGCGGCGGCGGTGGCGGCGGCGGCGGCGGCGGTGGAGTTGGTGGTGGTGGTGGTGGCTGTGGCGGCGGCGGCGGTGGAGTTGGTGGTGGTGGTGGTGGCGGTGGTGGTGGCGGCGGCGTCTGGGAACAATACGTCGTTACGTGCCCGCGCGCCCTCCGCCAGCGTGCCGGCCGCGCGCTCGTGTTGCCACCTGCGGCGCGCGCGAGGCCCACTTTGCGCCTCCGCGCGCATGCGCCTGCGCCTGCGCTCGCGGCCCGCCCCGCGGCCCTTGCGCCACCCCGCACGCGGCGGAGAAAGTCTTCGCCTGTGCTAAATGGGTGTCCCGACTGCCACGCACCTTCTGCACAAGTTACGCACTTACAGAGTGAAAGAAGTCTACTGATAATAGAATTGAATGTGCCAAAATTTCATCATTGGAAAATGGAATGTATGAAGTCGTATTGAGCATTTTCTGCTTGGCAGTTGCGTTATAAAATTATTGCATCTGACCCATATAAATTGGTACTGTGATTGTCAATATTCGTTGTTGTCTTCATCTTGTATAACTGAGAGACTCGAAGTAATTTGCGAGTGGTTAATCGTAATTTTGCCTCAGATAAGTCGCTCTGGCAGGGTGTTTTGTTAGCACAGTGCTACTCGTTTGTCGTGACGCTGTAAACCTAGAGAAGGGCTTTGCACACTCGACCTGTACGTGACAACATTGAAGTCTGAGCTCTCATAAACAGTTTAATGGCTCTGAGTCAGTAAACACACAATAGCCACCACGCGCCTCGACGGCGCCGCTGGGGCTGTTCTGCCCGCGTAGGATTCCCCCTCAGCGCCACCCAGCTGAGCTCCCTGCAGTCACCTGCTGCACACCTCTCTCTGCAGCACCCTCCAGTCCAAACGTTCCTTGCAGTACAGAGCTGCGTAGCCCTAAGTTCATGCCACGCTTCATCACTCCCTCCCGACTTTTGCAGCAATCGTCAACTCAGTTTTTCTAAGCTTCTTCCCTGTTACCGTTATGTTCACCCCCACCCCCACCCCCTTGTCGTGATCAATACCCTAGCGCTGAAGCTATATCTATATATATATATATATATATATATATATATATATATATATATTTGGTTCCTCCATTTCTTCCATTTTCACCTTTATCCCCTCCCAATAAATGAAGTTTACGCACACGCATTCAAGTCACTTCATCTCGCGTGATTCTGTCTTCCCCACCACATTGGAAGCGCATTCATCAAATAGCACGCAGCGTGTCCGCAGTCCCCCAACACCCCGGTTCATCTCGCGCCCGTCGCCCCGCCTCGCCCCGCGCTCCGCTGGCCCCGTCCCCGCGTCAACATCCGCCCGCCCGCGCGCACGCGGGCGCAGACAGCAGCACTTGATCCAGCGGCGCACGGCCAGACACAACAAGCGCGCGACGGGGCGGCACGCACGCGTGGGCCATCCCGTGCCGGCGCTTGGCCGCACGTGCGCACGCTGGCTCGTTCGCTCGTTCGCGCGCAGGAATCGGGAAGGCGGGCGGGCAGGCAGGCAGCCGGCGAGCGGGCGGGCGAGCGGGCGGGCAGGCGCGCGTGCTCAGGCGATGACGCCTCGTCCCCAGCAACGCGACACCTCGGCCGAGTGCCGACAGAACAATGGGAATGTTGCGTCTAGAACAAGGAGCGGCGGCGCTGAGTGCGTTGATGTAATTGAAGAGAGGTTCAGGTCACCCATTATTCCGTGCTGTTCCTAACATCCTTGCAGGCCTAGTTGGTACTACAAAGAACGGTCTTCTCCGTTTACTTGTGATATTTTAATTCGTGACAACGGTAATTGCTTGAAAACAATGGAACTATTGAGTGAGCGCTACTCTTGGTGTGGTTTCCTGTGATGAGTGTGTGAATCTTGTAAAACAAGGAGAGAAATTAGTAGAACCATTGTCACAATGCAATTCGATCCCCCAAATTAGAAAAGGATATATTTATATTCGATCTACTTTTCGGTTTGTATTTTGTTGGTAGGAACGGCGTGTCCAATTTTAAATGGACATTAGTCAATAAGGAAGATACAATTACATTTTCTTGTTGTTGTAACCAGCCCCGAGTTCATTGCGCGTCATTCAATCTTCTGTACCTGTACAAACTAATTTGTTGGTTTTCGGTTATTGTAGTTCATAAATGTTTCAAAATGCGAGATCATCGATAATTTATTTACATCGACAGAATATAGTTGGAGGTGCCAGTGCATAATATCAGACTATTATTTTTATAATTTTTTATTACATCTGCTTTATTTGCAATTGTATGTGCTGAATGATCTACTTGATCATTCGGCAAATACAATTGTACATACAATTATTGAACCAGCCAACCAACCAAATTTTTATGATTTAGATATATATTATCCATTACGAAGAAACTTTCTCAATGAATAAGGAGGAAATTCACAAAATAATAACCAAATATTACGGATACTGGAATGATATGTGGGTGTGTTAGGGAGACCCGAAGTGCAGCGCACATTCACTGCATGCAGAGACGTACAAAAAGACACGCAGTTTCGATCGTTCTCGGCGACGAGACCAGCGCGGAGTCCGCTATGTCCGAGAGTGGCTAGTTCCGGCACTGACGGTATCGACGAAAGAGACCGATAGTAGGTCTGTCTGCCTATCTTCGGTGTGTGCTCTCTGCATCAGCTTGGTTGCTTGAGCACAGCTACCACTAGTATTGCTGTATTACACAAATAATTTACAAAGAAATTTGTTCTTAGTATTTAAATTCTTCGCCTATACTTCGCGAAAAAAAATCACTCCCCTATTCTTATACGTTCTTCTAGCATGAAGCTGTAACAAAAACCAGATTCTATTAATCATTTGAAACGCAATATTTAGTCCGTTTTCAATGGAAGTGGGTAGTTGATCTCTATGTACAAACTGGTTCAACGATAACTGTATTAAAACGCGATCCCACAAGGCCTGGCACAACCTCATGGTTGAGCAATTAAAGCTGCGTGCACCTGAAAGTGGTGTTCTTTTTATGTTCTTTTTTAATGTTTAATTCTTTTGAAAACAAAACTATTATTCGCTACTAATACATAGCTTTCCGTTCGCTAACTTATTCAGATATGGCCTCCTTTGTCATAGAGCCCGTGTTGCTTCTCACAGGCGGGACACGCCGAAACTACTAGCAAACTGCGCATCCTCCGCCGATACTGCTGAGAACAGCCGAGAATGAGCGGAACCGGCGAGTTTTGATAGACACCAACATGTGATTTTCACCGATAGTTACGGAGTGTGCACGCCATCCGAGACTGCGAAATTAAGCCAGCGAGAACGGTCGATAATGCGATATTTTGGTTTTAACAGAAGGCGTGTAGCAAAATCGCCAATCACCTTCCTGAAGCTTTTGTCACCGAAATGCTTACATCTTCAGTAAAAACGCTGTACAGTCGGTAGCGTTGGAGAAGACAGTGTCGCAGTATTATAATACAAGAAAATCCATGGAACTAAAATATTTCAAGTCCAACATGTCTTTCGGAGACTTTTTTGTTTGTGTATCCCACTGAAATTAAGCCTCACGGCGCCCATATTGTGAACCCCAAGATATTTCCCAAAATGCATACGCCAAAAATTGTGATCAGTGCAGCGCTCTAAGGGGGAAAGTGCCTATCATAAAGGTGTGCTTTCCGCCATCACTCTTCCAATCCTTCCTGCAACTAATTCTGACAGCAGTCTAAAGCTATTGTCTGCAGCAGGGGTTCCCAAATTGTGTTATACCGAACACTAGAGTTCCGAGGGAGCCTAGAGTTCACCGAGAAATAAAAAAAGGTCAAAACTAAAATTAACAGAAAACATGCATTTATCTCAGAACTTACTCATCTGTTGAGCGTGATCCCTAATTTCAAAGCAATTTTAACCTTCCAGCGGGCGCGCGTAAAATTTCCACACCAGCAGGCGCGTGTCGTAAATTTTACGTTATTCAAAAACCTCTGAATAAAACAAATAAATTGTAGAACATTGCAATTTTATGTCGCATTATAATATCTAAGAATGCTATTTACTACCTAAAAACATATCCTTTGATAAACATTCATATTTACTAACAGAAAGATCTTGTTCCGATACAGTATCGTGCTGATTCTCGGCTATGTTTTCAATACTCAGGTCACTGACACCATCACTATCCAATACATGATATTTCTCCCGATCAGACAGCTTGTGTAGAATATTCTGAATTTCATTCTCATGAATTATTTCTCTGGACATTTTACACAAAATTTCGATTAGGCCAAATTGTAATACAATATTTTAGAACAACACCAGGCGCGCAGCGTACAATTTACGTCACTATACACTTATCCTGAATAGAGCGTTACAAAAACGGAATATCGCGTGCGAACTAAACATGCAGGAATTCATCACTAAAGATACCTGCAAGGAATACCAAGAACGCAGAAGTCTTTGCCAACAATGAGTTCACAGCAACCGCTGGAAGGTTAAGTAGGAAAAAATAAATAGCTTCCTTTATCACGTTTCAGTCTTCAACGAAATATTTCCTTTTAAAAAAGTTGTGAATTTGAAATGTTTCTTTTTATTTTAGTTCTAACTTCGCTGTGCGAATCAAAGATTCGCTGAAAGATAGATGTTGGGGTTTTCCAAAACTCTATAAATTTTACAACACTGCTTATGGTTCCCCGTACGAAAAGTGGCCTTCAAGAGGTTCCGTGTTCAAAATGTTTGGGAACCACTTGCCTGCAGCGTCACCTACGAAGTTGCATTCGCGTCTGTCCCCGTCCCAAACGGCAGCGTCTCTGCCGCTTGTAAGAGGGAGAAACCCGACCCGACCTGGGTGACGCAGGGCGCAGTTCACGGCACGCCGCGATGACTCCTTCGCCAGCCGCCTGCCGAGCTCTCCATTTCCCGCGCACCCAATTCGTCTCCACCCCCAGCTTCCCCGGCCTCGAAAACGCTCCTTACGTGGTGTATCTCACTTCATCTCATAGAAACACTCCGCCCTTTTACTCTTTATTCTGTCTTCTGTTATTAACCATCTCCGCCTCACCCGTCGTTTTCTTTACTTCTCCCTCCTTTCGATCTATCGTTCTCCAAAGATATCCCAATTGTAGGTACGTCCTTTCCTTGATTTTTTTCAGTAATCTCGTGATAATTATAAGCAGCTGACAATTCAATAGAACTTCAACAAGAATGGTATAATATTTCGCATGCTCCATGTCTCTTCGCATATATATCCTCTACACACGTACTGTGGACAAAGAAAACAATGATTGTGCGTCGGCAGAGTCTCGAATGTGAATCTACGGCATGGAATCGAACTGTATCGTTTGGCTTTCTTTAGAAGACGTTTTGATGATTCTTCAGATCGCTTTGATTACCGAAACAATTCATTAAAATCAGATTACGGATCCACATGCACTTTTCTGTGCAAAACGTTTTTATGTAGGCAAATTACTCTAAGTGGGGGCCAGATTGACTGGAAAAGAAACAAAGGAAAGTCATGTAGGTTGATGGCATTGCGAGAGGTATTGAAGCTATTTGCAGTGAGCCAAGTACAAACGAACGCAATGCCGAATTGAGCGCATAGTCGTAATCTGCAGTTCTGTTGCCAGCAGTAACCAAGGGGTGAGATCTCTACCATTAAATATTAATTAGCCACGAGGACCATAGTGATGAAAAACAGGAAGGCGAGAATGGCGAAAGAGTTATTTTATTACATCACTTTCCACAAACGCACCTTGACACACCTAACCACAAAATAGAAATGCCCGATTATCGTCGCGTCGGAAAGTCGGGACTGCACGTTTTCTGTACGTGCAATCTGCACGAAAGCTATACAGTGTGTACAAGCCTTTAGAGTAATCTCTAGGCTAGGGCTGTCCAACTGGTGGCCCGCGGGCCACATGCGGCTCACCAGATCTTTTTGTGCGGCCCGCGACTGCTTTGAAAAATTGTATTATACCAACCAAATACAATTGCACAATATATCATCTTATTTTTATTTAATGATATATTAATTTTCTCATTGTATGCACATTAATTATTAAGTATGTTGAATAAAAGTCGTATCTAATATATATTTGAGTATAATCTCAGTAGTTAGGGTAAACGCCATCTTAAATTACGGTGCGGCCCACGGCTTAACTAGAATTTGATATATGACCCATAATCCCTTCAAAGTTGGGCAGCCCTGCTCTATACCGTGCGCGAACTCTCCGCGGAGGCCAGCCGGGCTCGTCCGCCTTCTGTCTCGCGCAGTGCCCGCAGCGGCCGCCGCGTCGCCCCGCCGCGCCGCGCCGGCGCGGGCATGACGTTCGCCCAGCGGCGCGTGGGTCGCAGGCGCGTGCTGGCTCAGCGGAGATAAGCCGCCCGGCCGGCCAGCGCTCGCGATTCAGACGCTGTTTGGTAAACACCACCGGCTCTCGGATGAGCTCGAATTGCCGCGTCGCCCGAAGACGCGTGACTTCTCGATGCTCAACGTCACGGAGCGGGGCGCATGAATGAAAGAAGCCTCTTGAGAGCTGCCACCGCGTGGGTTGTTCACACGTCATTGAGTGGGTGGAGGCCGGTGCGGGTCATTACTGATGGATGTTCTCGTGCTTCCATTTCTTAGTCATGGGCTACTCATATCGGATTTCTTTTATTCAAACTTATTCGAGAAATCTTTAACAAAGCAGACTCCATCTCGTTAGTATTCCTTATTTTTTTCTTGAAACTAGCACACAATTGTTAGTACGTTTTTTATAAGTAATTTTTGAATATTAATAATCATTTTATTTCATTTTAATAACATTATTAACGTAGTATCATACAAGTAACATTTCCCGATAGTGAATTCATTCATTTCTGCTCTCGATTATCTCTTAATATTTTCCGCGAGAATGAGAAGTAAAATCTCTACCGATTTTACATTGTATAGCTATTTGAAGTAGTACAATATAGTATTAAATGGTGTGTTTCAATTTGAATTTATGTGCATTGAAATAAGTATGAACACAGACAAGAAAGAGCGGCCACATGTATTAAGAGGCAAATTGAAAAATTCTTTCCATTCAGTGAACTGACATGACCCAAAACGGCACGGCGTATTTGTTGCGCAAGGGACGTCCAATTCCGTTTTAAATAGTGTGACTTCTGACAGATCGTCTCCCGTGACGTGGTTTTCCAATAGGGAGTTTCAATACCAAAAAAAAGTCATAACGAAGTTCCAGATTGGATAACCGCGTCCAAGTGAAGACCTGTCAGAAACCACTTAATTTCAATCGAAGTGTAGGAAGATGTTCAAGACAGAAACCAGTGGAGAAAACTAATAACCGATATCACACACAAAAGAAAGAAACGGTTCGAGTCCGAGTGAGGAGTGAACAAACGGCTGGCAACCTTCTGTTGTGTATATCCATTTAGGATAACGAGGGATCGCTTGCCATCTATGTACTACTTTAGGAAGACGTGTGAGGGGGAGGAGGCAGAGCTCAGACGGGGTCGTCGGGAACGCGGGCCTGCTGGAAGCGGCGAGCAAGCGGCGCGGGAGCAGAGGGCGAGCAGGCGGTGGGGGGGGGGGGGGGCAGGACGCGACACGCTTGGCATGTCGCGCGTCGCGTCCGGTGTCAACTTTCGACGGTGCACAGGGTGCCCCGACCAGTCGCCGCCCCGTGCGCCCCAGCTCCCTGCCGCTCCAGTTCTCCACCCTGCACGTGAAAATTGCAGTGCGTTTAACACCTGTAATTTCGGCGGCTCGTCAACTTGCTAAATAGTCGATATCATTCTAGGGTGGGGTGAGGGGGGTAGAAGGCTTCATTGCTCCCCGCTACATACACAGCGCCGCTCCAGCATGTAGCGGAGGGCTGCAGTAGCCACCTCGGGCCCTGTGATCACGATCTCATTCCGCCAACAGGTTATGCGAGATTAATTCTTACGAGGCAATGGGCGCCGCGTACCTGCCCTGGCAGGTAATGGGCTCCGTGCCACCGCTTTGGTGGTTCCGCTCGTAGTCGCAGGTGATGGAATTGAGCACTGCTCACTAATTCAGCCGAGAGCTCAAAAAAACCATCTCGGCGCTGGCGCAAGCTCTGAAAGGGCGTAGTAACTCAATCCCACTCACAAGGATTTCTATCCTATTAAGAGCCTCGTGCATTTAATTATAGACTTCGATATTTTGATTATTCTTTGTCGTGTTGCTGCGCAGTTGTTTCATGAAGATCTCATGCCTTCATTCACCGAAAGTTGCGACTTAAAGTGTGCATATTCTTATTTATCTACACATCATTATACTTGAGATATCGCCTAAGATCATGTAATGACATACAGAAAAACTAGTCATATCAATCTTAGGTTAGTTGGACTACTGAAGAAGAAGAGAAATGTATGCAGTGAACTGGGAATTCCCAGTATTTACACGAGAGACTCCCCACTGAACTATTAATCAAAATAAAGATTACAGTTAATCCCCAACAAGAGTGAAATTAACATGAATTACTAATTTATTTCCTACTGGTTTGGTTGTTCGCCAACTAGTTTACATATGACACTTCGTCTGCAAGAGTCGAAGTTTGGAGAGGTGCTGCGACAAAGGGAATACTCAGACAAGAAATGCACTTCATTGCGTCATATTTTAGTAAGCATCGACAGAAGTGCATCCAGGACTTTTTTCAGGAGAGGGGGGCATTTATTGAATGAATTTCGTGAGTGTAGAAAATTAGTGAAACTATTTTTAACTTGTGTCATTTGGTTTCGGGGAGGAGAGCCAAAACGCAGTGAGTGAGCCCCTCCCTCTTGGGGTGTCAGTGGGCATCGAGTATTCTGCAAGTATTTGATTGTTTTGAAATTTCTTATAACCATTAAAAAGTCGCAACGGAAGAAATGACGGTTTTTCAGTTATTTCTAACACATTCACACACACCGTTTCACCAGATATAAACACATAGGAGCCCGTCTTTATAAAAGGAGTGTGAATACGCATTTCTTAATAATATAAGCCACACGCATTATCGCGCATTAAATCACGCATTTAAAGAACGATTCCATCTAAACGGACGTGAAATTGCTTCCTAAAGGAGAACCTCAAAATCAGAATATCCGTCGCGTCGCCTGTAATTTAAATCATTGCCCGCCCGGATTAGAGCGCTGCCGGGCCCGTTTATCAGATGCCGAAGGCGCGGCGCGTGTTTGCCCCTCACGCACGCAGCCTGTGTGCGGGGCGGCTGGTCGTGAATGGCGGGATGGAAGGGCGGAGTGGAAGGCGCGGGCGGGAGGTCGAGCGGCGCGGGCGGGCTGGAGAGATGGGCAGTGAGGCAGGGCGGGCTGGAGAGATGGGCAGTGAGGCAGGGCGGGCTGGAGAGATGGGCAGTGAGGCAGGGCGGGCTGGAGAGATGGGCAGTGAGGCAGGGCGGGCTGGAGAGATGGGCAGTGAGGCAGGGCGGGCTGGAGAGATGGGCAGTGAGGCAGGGCGGGCTGGAGAGATGGGCAGTGAGGCAGGGCGGGCTGGAGAGATGGGCAGTGAGGCAGGACGGGCTGGAGAGATGGGTAGTGAGGCAGGGCGGGCTGGAGAGATGGGCAGTGAGGCAGGGCGGGCTGGAGAGATGGGCAGTGAGGCAGGGCGGGCTAGAGAGATGGGCAGTGAGGCAGGGCGGGCTGGAGAGATGGGCAGTGAGGCAGGGCGGGCTGGAGAGATGGGCAGTGAGGCAGGGCGGGCTGGAGAGATGGGCAGTGAGGCAGGGCGGGCTGGAGAGATGGGCAGTGAGGCAGGGCGGGCGAGAGTGCGGGGAGTGGCGCGGACGGAGGCGGGCGGACGGGTGGAGCGGACGGGCGGGCGGGTGGGCGGAGGGTGGCGCGGGCGTGGGCGGGTGGGCGGGCGGTGGGTGCTGCGGGCGGGAGCGGGCGGCGCGGGCGGGCGGCGCTGGCGGGCAGGCGGCGCGGACGGGGAACGGGCGGGCGGGGGGCGCGTGGGATGCCGGGGCAGTCTGTGGCGGGCGGGATCACGTGTCGCGGCGCAACCCGAGCCGGGCGATTACCTCGGGGGGCGAGAGGTCGCGGTGCCGCGCCGCGGGAGGGCGCCGGCGACCGCCACGCCGCTCGCCCACCGGCTCCCTGAGCCCCGCGGCGGAGCGCGCGCGACGCGATGACGGGGATTACGGCTGGGCCGCGGACGACGGGCGACCGCGTCATGGAGGAGTCAAACAGTTCGTTTTCAACAAATGATCGGTTGCGGGAGGGCAGACGTGGTGCTTTGTGTAATTTCAAGTATTTTACTGGGATTAACGTCAATATTTAGGAATATGCCTTTCTTAGGTTAAAAAGGATTAAGAGGTTTGTCCCTTTTCACCTCCTTCATAAGATATCTACTTCTTACCTCATTCATATCTACTCTATTTTTGTTTATCAGTAAAATTACGTAATAAGTTAATATAATTCCAGATTTCAAGAGTTTTTATAAATATTTACTAAATGAGCTTTTTATGTAGAGCCTACTAATAATGTAAATTTCCTGATGGATTCGTTGACAATTCGATCAAAGAAAAAATATTAATGAAATTTTCTTATCGTCGAACATCTGTTGTTGGTTATCACTTGTAAATCACACGTTTGGCATTACCGGTGACGAACTCTCAGAGTGAGGAACGAAGACTTGTATGCTTTGTCCAGAAACTGTTCAATTGCAGTTAACATCAAAACATGATATCATTGTCATGTATAAAATCTACTTAGCAGATTAAGGTATATTAACATTTTAATATAAAATAAAAACTCAGTTTCTACAAATAAAAGTACAATTTCAACAGGTAATAATTAAAAGTTTCAAAATACTGCAAATCCTCCAAAAATCTACGCACTTCTGAACACGTCCTTATGATAAACGATTTATGCAGGCCGATGATAATACTTTTCTCCACACCTTAGTCTTCCAATGTTCTGCTCAGAGAATCTGGTGTGAAAGTCAGTTGCTGACAGGACAATCGGAACGGTTTTCACTTCTGAAACTTGCCTTTATTGATTCACAGCTGCTCTGTACTTCTCAATTCTCGTCTGGTGTGTTGTCATGGTTGCCAACTGCAAAATCAATAAACCAAACTTTCTTGGCCGATTTGATTCAGGGGTAACATCGGATCTGTTGCACCCGAAATAGCCTGTATTTCTCAGCAAGTTTAGCATGGATGATCCATTTCGATAGGCAACTGCAACAGGGTATGCACCGTGGAGTGCTTTCTGTTTCCAGGAATCGATCTCTTGGTGCAAAGAGGATATTGAATTTACTTTTCTTGTTTTACTTTGAGAAGCGTAGAGTTGTCATCTGCCTGTACATTTATTTTGTTTATTATTATTATTATTATTATTATTATTATTATATAACCATATAAAAAGTTGTACGAATATTTTTAGTTTAGAATTCAAGACCATCCATGCTTGTTAAATGTTCTTCATTATTTTAAGGCTTTATATCAGATTTATTATAAAAATTACAACTACACGTCACGGACAAGTCTGCCTTGCTCCGGGCTTCGTCAGAATATGATGGTGTCTGACCAAATAGAGATTTTCCAAGGGCGTTGGAACTGCTTTAACCATGTTAAAGCTCTCCGCAAAGCTTCAAATTTCAAGACATTTTATGGTTATCATGTTGGATGTATTACCCATTAGGTACTCGCAATATAGATTGATCATTTCTTGGCACTGTTTCTAGAAAACAGGTTTCGTCCAGCGTCCTTCCATCACCTCGTGGAGGAGAATAAATTAAATCGATTGACAGAACTAGATCTATATCTTGAATTCTATTAATGCTGTTCTCGTTCTGTAATGACTACGATTTAAAGAGCATTATCTGAACGACTTTTAGCGCACTTACGATGTAATTGAAACTGTAGATTAATCGCACTGATTTCGGAAGTTGCTTAAACACATTGAGTTACAGATCTTGGATTTAATTTGCGATATCTGATTTTATGTTGATGAGTTGATAAGTCATTCGAGAGCTCGCCAATTTGCGTCCAACCGAATGTCAATCTTCGATATTACCTCGTTAGTCGGATTGAAAATATCCTGAATAGATTTCACGTTACTGAATAGATTCCACGTATGAATTAGCTGATGAAATTTCAATTAAGAAATATTTAAAAAAAGAAATTGTCCATAGATTTTGCAACTTTTTTGTTCAAATGCGATGATAGATACAATTCAAAATCTCATTATGGTGGCGTGAATTTTTGAAGAATAAAGAAAAGCCGTTGTCATAGATGAAATGTTGATTTTCAATTTCTCCAATTTAAAAGGGCAACATGCCTGTTCTTCCTATATTATTCTCCCTACCCACCCGTTCTCTCTCTCTCCCCTCTCTCTCTGAAGGTATTTGCAACAAGGATCGTCACATACGATTCTAATTTTGTTGATTTCCAAATTTGTGTAAACATTGTAATAACAACAACAACAATAATAATAATAATAATAATAACAACAACAATAATAATAATAATAATAATAATAATAATAATAATAATAATAATAATAATAATAATAATAAAGATTAATCATTTGAGTCAGCCAGTTTTGGAAAAATATATAATATGATTTATTTTACATTTTGCTTTCCTCTCATTGACTCCTGCACAGGTTCTCGAGTAAAACGTGGTGGATTGGAACAGTCCTCGCGTAAACGTTGAGCTCACAGCTACCGTGTCGCTTACGCGGTCCCTCCCGCTTGTGGTCCTCTCGCACACCTAAGGCCCGGTGCAACTCTTGCCTCTCTTACACGATGACGTACGAACTGTTCTGAGCAGTTTCTGAAATGCTTGGATATTTCATAAATATTTAACATTCCAGTTGTTAAAATTCATGGTTAGTAGTATTCCATATGATCTTCAAAGAAAATACAGACTTATAGAATGGTTAATGAGTTTTAAAACAGTCAATTATCTATCTAAAAAAATACAAAAATAAAAAATCTTTCGATCACCTTCAACTTTAATTGTCTTCGCATTATCTTCAACTCATCTGATTTGAAAACTTCTACTTAGACCATCGAATATCTGAAAGAAATCACACCTACATCGATAAGTATCAAATAACTTCAGAATAGCATTGGAGCCAAAAGTACATTATACGGATCAATATCATAGCCTAATTCATTATCTTCAATAAGAGCTTTAATTTAACCTTGCTTTAATTTTCTTACAAAATTTCAGACTTTCTATTAATGTATGAATCAATCACGGAAGAATCGAAAAAGATTATCCACCAGACACAATCAAGTGGAACAAATATTATCTGACATTTATGTAGTAATATGTCCATAGCCTGAACGTGTCTGTTAAGTACCATACAGTCATTGTCCCCAGCACCTCTTTCGCCGTCACCCGGTCCGCCGCCTACACCCGCGACCCGAAGCGCCTCCCGCCCCCTCCCTCCTTCACTGCCGCCGCCTCCGCCGCCGCCAAGGACCGTCCACGCCGTGTAATTTGGCGGTCCCCACGCAGTGGCGCGCCGCCGGGGCCATTGTTCGCGCTAACGCCCTATAAAATTATAGTAATGCGCCGACTGCTTATGTACGCAGGCCGCGCTGGATATTCATGCTCCGCGGGAGAAATTGGTGCATATCAATATTTCATTCCGGAGGAGCAGGTTAACGAGGGAGAGCGCGCGCGCGGCTGGCGTTCGGGGGCGGGGCGCGGGCACGGGCGCGCGAGGCGAACACACACGACCTCTACCGCCTGCCACACCCATTCGCACCGACCGGCTGCAATGGTTTAGTTGCAACATGCCGTGGCCTGTGCAGCGTCGCTGGCCGGGAGGTCATCGCTTTTGAGTCCGGTAGACTTTCGACACTAGAGAGTTTTCGAACGTGAAGCACTATCGATCTTCTGCGCATGCGCAGATACACTGGTGATGCGAAACTGGAACTGCGCATGAGCAGGTGATCGATAGTGCTTCACGTTCGAGGGTGCGAAAACTCCCTAATAGCTACGTAGTTGGATCGAATTCAACCACTGCAGTGTACTGTCTGGAAAAGTATTCTAACGGCCGACGGCTCTGATCGGTAGTTTTTCGTGGTTTATCTGAATAATGTTCTGTATGCGAGAGCAGTACCCTAACAAACGAGCGTCGGACGGAGGGCGACCTTTCCTACCTCGTTATTGTCTCTTTCTTTCTTATAAACACACACGCACGTACATGCAATTCACTCTCACACATTCTGAAGATCAGTCGGAAGCTTGGAACTTGTTCTCGTTGTGGCGGGGCTCTGCTGACGGAGTTATCTGGAGGGGCAATCCCCCAAAATGACTTATATGTCGGGGCCAGATCTCGCATTCCAACGGGGGAGAAACACCACACATCCCACACATCAGGGTGGAACAAACTTCCACTCTGATCATCTGTCCAGATAAAGAGAGAGCATCAAGAATTCACATCACATTAGTAGCTTGTTGCCTATGTTTAAAAATGAGTATCCCTTAGTACATCCTCTTGTACTAAGGGACCAATCACGTATAGACAAGTGAAAAATGAATTTCGGTAAAGTAAAATAATATGATATATATTAGAAAAATGTTTAGAAGGAATGAAAAAGAATATATTTTCTAAAGTGACATTAAAATCCAGCGTTTGTACGAGACAGAGTTGGAAATAGTCCTTCCTTAATTTTGGTGAATAACAGATGTGAAAGGAAATTATCATTAAGTTTCCTTACAGTTTAAATTGTGAATATTACGTTTACAATACGTTCACACCAACGTCAGCAGGAAAAATTGTGTGCAGCGACGAACAATAAAATAGGAGTGTGCAGTGTTTCCTTTTAGCAAGTCTCCCAAAGAGAGGCAACTAGAATGACGCCTTACAAACCTGATTGTAAATTCGGAAAGTCTTATACTGAGGAGATATTTATTCTTTGTGAATGAATTAATATCAATATTATTGATTTTTCTCTGTACTTTGAGCGTGTTTCATATAGCATAATTCTGTCAGAAATGACGGATGCATGACGTTGGTTTAATGTTTGCAAAACAGACTTTCGATAAGATTTGTATGTGCAAAACTTATGAGACGGTCAAGGTAAATTTTTCCTTGATAATTCTACTACGATGATTCATATCTGAAACATCCAAGTCACGTCATCTATATTTACTAAACTCTTAAGGTGTGAATAAGGAAATACGCATGTTGTAAACTTAAAAATACACTTTCAAAACGTTTTACCTGTCTCGTTTTACGATGACTCTTCCCACTCGGTATCTTCCTAAGAAATGCAATTAATGATAATCAAAATTTATTAGCACTTCTCACATAAGCTGAGATCATTATTTCACATCCACACAGGTAATCTGTGGGTGGCGTCATTACCTGAGGTCTAGAATACGAGTTGTTTTTCCAAAAGAAATCACGATAACAATCATTGTGAAATGCCAGTAATCAATGACGCCTCGTGCTCCAGGAAGATCGCTTAGGAACTATGTTTTCCACAGGTAGGACTAAGGACATTATGTTACCGTTTTTCTAATGATGGTACACAGGCAATTTCACAGAGCGAGACGACGAGAGCAAATGCACCACAACTCTACCGGTTGCGGCGGGGATCGAAGGCAAATGCACGTGCAGAGATACAGAGGTTGATTAATGTTTAATAAGATTATAAGCACGTACGTAGGGCCCTATCTGTATCAGGGACCCAATTATATTTGTAAAATAAAAGTTTAGATTAATTTATAGAATGTAAACATATTTTAAGGTCTTTTTTTTTACTTTACAAACGATGCTTTTATTTTCTTATACATTTTTATTACTTAGGAAGGGCAAATGATATACAGGTGATAAGTTCATGTCCCATAAAAGTCTTGGAGTGCACTTTTAAGCTGTAGGGATGTCCTTTATTTCGGTAAGAACTCATTTTTATTTCTCTCATTTTCATAAGATCGTGAGCACTTTACTTCTAATTTGATAAGCGTATTACAAAGCTTGTTTAAGGTTTTCATAAGTCATAAAAATCTGTTGTTGTTTTTTTCTTCTGCAAAAGGAGTTACTCCCTTTGCTTCTCCTACCCTATGATTGATATTTTAAGACTATTAGTGAGGGGAGCATAGTTTGTTCACGCCAAGGCTCTCCGATATTAATAGACTTATAAAGATATTAATCCGAGTCTGGAGGGACGGGATGCGACGGGACGGGATGGGACAGGACGGGAGGGGACGAGACGGGACGTGATGAGATGGGACGGGTTGGGACGGAACGGGATGGGACAGGACGGAATAGACGGGACGGGACGGAGTAGACGGGACGAGACGAGACGGGACGGGACAAGACGGGACGGGACGGGACGGGACAGGATGACACGGGTCGAGCCGGGATGGGACGGAGTGGGATGGGACGAGGCGGATCGTGACGGGAGGGGATCGCGGGAGGGACGGAGCCGCCACCCACGCGAGCGCCGATAAGGCGCACAACAGCGCCTTTGTGCCGCGGGTGCCTGCGCCGCGCGCGCGACGTAAGGCCGTGTTTGCGGGTCATCTTCGTGAGTCGTGAGATCGAGCCCTCCACAGCAACCTCTTGGAGCACGAAGCGTAAGAAACACTGGAGAGTCATGCAGACGAGATGAGGATGGCGGAGGATTCTCACAGTTTTCTCCAGTAATTGGAATGTTTTTTTAAAAGTATGGTACGTCAAGCAGAGGAGTTACGTTGAAATGTTAAGTGTACACACAACCTACCGTTGGGATTAGATGTTGAATATATATTTTCTCAATCAGATAACATTGTACTTTCTTTTAATGAAAATATGTATGGTATTTCAAGATTAACCCACGTAATCCCAATTAAGTGCATTCACCAATTGATATAATGGTCTCATACGCGCCGAAAAAATAAATATCTATTCAGAGTTGTTTTCAATATACTGTTAGAGGTTCTATTTCTTGCATTCACATACACATATTCACAATAATTATACGTCAAAAAAGGGTTCTTTGCGTGGCGTATGTAAATTGGGGACAGTCCCAGAGAAGAGCACACGTAAATTGGGGACAGTCCCAGAGAAGAGCACACGTAAATTGGGGACCGACTACCTCTTCCCCTTCTATGTAAAAGTGGAAGGGAACATTTTATTTTCGAAGAACATTTTCGTAGCCATTATTTTTAAAACACAACTCCCTTATCAATTTTCCAAACTTAGGACTGGCATATTTCTTTCTAGATATGGTTTGGTTGAAGTTGGTTTTCATTAAGTTGAATCATTAATTGATTGAATGAATATTGCTTATCTTGCCATGTTCATATTCTTTCTTTCTCTCTAGTAATATTCTATAACGTTGAACATGATATTTGGACACTCCTCTAGTGGTTTCTATGCTTTTAATTTTGATATAGGAGCGAGTCTGGAAGGTGACAATGAGGTGCAATGCAAATCTGGATAGTAGCGCGGCGGCGGCGGTCCCCTTAACGCGCGTATCTGATCAAACAGTCATTTTCCTTACCTGGATTGGTTTGGTCTTCAATTTAGATATAGAATATAAATATAGAAGTACGTTTCGCGAGGAAATATGGGATTATTTGGTCCCCCATTTACATACGGCGTCTTTGCCAAATTTCATTGCTTAACTATATACTAAGTTAAAGAATCAGGGAGAAAAAGTATTTGGTTTTTCTTTCAGATATCTAAAATTCATTTGGGACTCAGGTATTTTTCAGGTTTACGTTCGTAATTTCAAAGAATATTCTTCTTGTATTATTTAGCGTTATTTTCAAGGAGATTTTTTTTTCAAGTATTTCCAATGTTGTTGAAAGTTGAAGGGAAACGAATTGTATTCCAAATAACGTCACCGCTATTTAAAGCTTCGGCATCCTGTCCTTTTCTGAGTGGCTATAGCCTTTTCTGGGTATCCTCTAATGAAGGCTATCCGGCTTTCGCGGGAGAAGTGAACGGATCGTGCGGGCGATAACATCATTTTCCTTTACTTTCCTCGGAACAGCTGACCTTCCTTGAGCCTTTTTACTTGTGTGGGAAAAGCCTCCCTGCTGGCAGGGCAACGCTCTGTGCCCAATGAAGGGGGCGGGCGACGAGCGAGAGGCGCCGTTCATCCTCCGCTTCCGGCGCCAAGCGCCCCTCCCACCCCCGTGCGTCATTCACTACGCCACCGCCCAGCAGGTTCCCGTCCCTCGGCCCCCCCCCCGCCTCTCAGGCATTCGCCTCTCACACCCCCGCTTCGCAGACCGCCTAGCAAGCCACCCCCCGCAGACCCTCATGCGCAGGTGCCTGTCTCCGCCTCCCAAGCCACCGCCCCGTATCGCACAAGTCCCTGTCACGCAGACCCCCGTCTCGCAGGCCTCCGCCTCGCAGACCGTCTCGCAAGCCACCGCTCCACAGGGCTACCACAAACCCTCCCCCCCCCCGGGGGGCGCCATGCAAGTCCCCACCTCGCACGCACTCACTTCGCAGCTCCACACTTCGAAGGCCCCCGCCTCGCAGGCCCCCACTTCGCAAGCTCCCGCTGAGCAGGCCTCCACTTCGCACGCCCCCACTTCCCAAGCTCCCGCTTCACTAGCCCCCGCTTCGCACGCTCTCACGCCGCAGGTCCCCGCCTCTCAAGTCCCCGCCCGCTTTACTCCCGCTCCGGACCGTACTTTCCCGCCACAGCCATCCTGGCCCGTCCCGTCCTACACTCCCCCATCCCCCTCCACATTGATCCCCTCGCCCCCCCCCGTGCCGACCGATCCCACGGCCTCACAGCGTCGTCCCGCCCTGCCCCGGCCCGGCTCAGCCCGCTTCGCGCAACGGCGATCGCCGTCCCGGGCCTCGGCCCTACCTGCGCGCCATGGGAGGTTTACGACCAGCGCGTTTGTTGGTTTTGCGGCCGACTCACCGGCGAGCGGCGCCGCACCTTGATGGACTCGCGCGCTAAATGGCGCATTTGCTCCCTTCCGGCCGCGGTTTACAGCTGGCGGAAAGCGGCGCGCTGGGGCGGCGCCGGGCGGGGTGGGGGCCCGCGAGGGCTGCGTCCCCGAAAGGTGAGTGAGCGGACGCGAGGATGGGGTGAGACCGGTCGTGGCCTGCGCCCACCCTTCCGTTGCGCCATGCCCCCTACCCGGCCCCGCGTCGCCCCGCGTCGCCCCACCCGCCGCGCCCCGCGTTGGCGCCCGCTCGTAAACGCCGGGCGGAGGCGCCCCCGTGCCCTATCACTCGCGCATCGCAGCAGGTGCGCCTTCCGCTTCCGGTGTTCACCTCTTCACACTTCGCCCCATGACCTGGATCCACAAGACCAGTTGTAAGAGAGGATTTCATGGTACTTGGTCGGGGAAGGGTTAGTAAAAACGGTTTTTATTCAGGTATATAATGGTTCTAATTGTTTCTTTACATCATCCTCGCCAGAAAACGTATGATTCAAATTAGTGATACTGAAGGGGATATCCTGTGCTTATAAATAATATTCAGTAAAAAATGTACATTTAAAAGATCACGCCTACTCTGTAACTAAAGCAAGAATTAAACTGCCTTGTGGGCATCGGAAATATGCCTAGGTGATGTTATACTACCGGAGAGTAGCGATTAAAGATTTCGTGGATTGCGCTTGCCGTTAAATTTTGATTGGCAGTTGTTTCCTCCATAAGAGTTGGCTGCCGCTGAGTAAATCCCTTCTGCTTTTTCATGTGATATCTCTTCTTCACTGTAGTTCACTTCACTTCAGTTAATGTTATTCCATCGATTGATGCTTCGGGGTACGTCAACTGCTGCGGCCATTAGTCCCATTAGCGTAGAGAATGTTTTCATACCTGAAGGTGGCGGTGTTCCTTGCCCGCTGGATGGTGAGATCCGGCTCCGACTTGCACGCCATCTTGCGGAGGAATTCTTTTTCCGGGTACCTCCCCCATCGAGGCACCGCCCCAGATGGGGCAAGCTCTAAGCCCAACCTCTACTGATCGTAGAACGGAAAACCGATCAGAGCAGCAGACAGCTAGAATTTTCCTAGACAGGGGCTGAATTCCGCCCACCTGTGCGGCCACCAATCCGTACACCCAACCCGACAACCTACTTGTCATAAAGCCGTCGATAATCCTTTACTGAGAATTTGCTCGTCTTTCTATAAACCTTTTGTGTATTGTGACCTTGATAGCTGATTCTTTTTCCACAACCTGTCAAAAATGACGGATAAAATAAGGATCTTTCGTTCAATGTTTGCAAAACCTTCTCTACGGAAAAGGTCAACGTATCCCGTTGTATATGTAAGATGGCCAAGGTAATTTTTTTGTTGAATGATGCTTCTCCGATGAATCACATGGTTTTGAGAACAGCATTGAATAATAATTGTTACCTAAGAAAAATTCAACTGTAACCGAATTTGATGATCGTTTTAGCAAATTCCGTTTTACTTTCTGAAATTTTTGGTAAGTTTCATTCAAATACTTTTCATGCTAATAGTTTAATACAACTCACCTCAAATATCTGCATTTCCTCTATTTACATTGATTGATTACTCCGTGTGTACGGGCCCATCAAATGCTATGGTCATTAGACCCCTTTTTATCACGGGAGTTGACGGTCATCTCCCAATGGATGGCGACATCTGGCATCGGCTTGCTGGGTCCTCTCACCTACGGGCCAGGCACCTCTCACCTACGGGCCAGGCCACAGCCGGGACAAGCTCTATGCTCCTGACTGGTCTCGCGACGTGTGTGATGTAATGTAATGTGGTGAATGTGTGTAAGTAAGGGGTGAGGATAAGACAAGGGAGAGGAAGGAGAGATCGCGCGCAGTCAGTGGCCCTTTTATTAGGGTGCTCCAAAATTCGCGTGGTGTTGATCGGAGAAACCACGGAAAACTACCTATCAGAGCAGCCGAGCGCTGGAAATTCTCCTCCAGACCGCGGTTGAATTCGGCCTAGGTCGAATATATAGTTAGCTATATAGGTAGGAATATTTAGGTAGCAAAAGTCGATAATCCTGCCACCGGAATCGGGTCTCGAACCCCAGATCCTCCCAGTCAGGGACACTGTTCTTGATTTAGAAATTAACGCAGCTCGGATATATTAAGCAACTAACTATAACTGGATCACGAATGTATCAGAGGGTTAGTGTCTGGCTAAGGACTTCGCAGTAGGCGTTTAATTTTGGCCTTTGTAAGATGTCTTCTTATTTCCAATATAGCCACCTCGAGTTACAAAAAGCCCAGAGTACTTTGTAAACAACGAACTTCGACTTTTGTCACCTGAGACTGGAGAAAACGCAACAGCATTGAACTCTCCGAACTTCGTGGCTGTTCACAAGTGCCCTACTGTGAAGTTTCTTCTTTGTTCGGTTTATCAGAGTTTCGTCGCCTCGATGAAGAGGCACGAGAGATCTCCATGCTTTCCGTTTTCAGACTCAATATTTGCGCATGATATCTTTTCCTTGTAGAGTGAAACTTGAAGGACTTCACTTGCCCTTGGGTCAAATGCGTGCGTGTGTTCTTTATCGTCGCTTACGTAAATTCCATTCGGAACCATTCATATACAGAAATAGCTTCCGTACAAAGTTCTCTGTACTCACCTCCAGTTTCATTTCGAGATTCAGATAATACACGTACGTTTCAGTGGAAGTTCAGATTACGGCGTTCTCCAACGTAAATACTCCTCGGAAGAGGAGCGGCAATAAGCCGCAATGGGACACACGTAAGCGATAAGTTCCAGTACTCGAGACATGAGTGTTGGTGTCTGAGGATGAGTTGTGTACAAAACTTGCCCATACAGTCGAAATTTTGCCCTTGCCACCTGGAGAGTGAACCGGGAGTTTTTTTGCTTCCTCTAACATAAGATCACATGAGAGTTTTGGTTGTTTGGATTTTAAAAAAATGACTTATAAAGATATAAATTTCAAAGAATGTTTTCGGAACTTATATTTTGGTTTGAAATAGGTACTAAATATAATAAATAACACTCTACTCCATTGCGTTAGAATGGTAATGTTCAAAACTGCAACTAGCGCTATCATTAACATTTTATGAATGTATTTATCAATTTTTTATTTCTTTTTGTGAAAGTAAACTGTTCCAGATTCGTGTCATACATTCTTGCTCCGCTTGTATTAAATCCTCCCCTGTTTATTAGTAAGGAGCTCAATTTCTCTATGGCCCCAAAACGATAAAGAATACATGCCCATGCCTCATGTTTATTCTGATCTTCTAGGCACATAGTAGTGTTACCATATCTTGCATATATCAAGAATTCATGTTCACTCATGACCATCATAAGTAGTTTCAAAATATCTCTATTTATTTCTCGAAATCGATCACCTAATCGCTCTTTCGTACCAGCTTTATGATTTTTGCGTTATTATGAGCATTTCATAATGTTAATTTTCAACTCAGCTGCGCATAATTTAATTAAGTTTTTAACGCAAGCTCTGAATAAAACTGAAGTTCATCTTCTGAACGTGTATTTTCTCCTTTTCCGTCTCTTCCTTTTGCTGTGAACCCACTCACCTGGTCTTCGTATCTGCTCACGTGTCAATAGAGCACGAGTAACTTTCTGAATGAGTCTCACAACAGCTTTCTCCCTATGATTAATAGCGTTTTGTAACAGAAAATAAAGAAAGAGGAAAAATAGAAAGTTATTCCAGTTACACCTCTACATCCTGAAACGCAGAAAGATAATGCTCTGAAATATACATCGTCTTGTTGGTTGTGCGGAAGTCATTCGTTTTCGAAATAAATTGATAATATATATTTGGTATCTCTGAAGAAACTACAGAAGAAAACAGAAGCAAAATAACGACGGAAATCATATCATAATATACTGAATAGTTTATTTCGATTAAAATACAACGGTAATTGAGGTGTTCAAAATATTTTCATAAATATTTTGAAAGACTCTCTAAATCATCTTTAGAAAACCTTTATCTGCTCCATACTGTCCAAGTGTTTTTTAACATTTATACAAAATACTAGATCTACAAAAAACTAGATGGTCTTTTTTTAAATTCATATCTTCAGTGCTGTAATTTCCAATGAGCTCCTCTTACATCTACACTTAATTTTGATTAGTTATTTAGCGCCCAGACAGTAATTTCTTTCCTGGAAAAGGCGTCAGCCCGTTTCACCGGCTGACGAATTCCTTAGCGACAATTCTCCACCGTAATCTCGGCCGAGGCGTCAGCTGTGAGCAGCAGCCGTCGGAGGCAGAGTGGCCACCGTATCCGTCACGCTAAGCGGATTACGGGATCACCGTATCGTGTGTCTGATGCCAAGGCCACGTGGCACAAGGAGTTTCAACCACTTATCATCGTCATCTCAGCGAGCTTTTGGAGATGGCCTCCGGTCTTGGAATTCTTTAGGAAGTCAATAAACTGTTTTCGGCGAACTAATTTCATTTCAACCCGGTATCCGTAAGCAGTCTCCTTTAATAGACCACCTGAAAATATATATTTCGTAAAATAATTGTAGGGTTCTTCTTTATCAAAACAGATTACCGGAAGTACTTGGTTATTTTCTAGAAACAAACCATTATTAAGCGAATGTAAATTTTCTATGTAGTATTTATTTTCAATCCGATTTTTGACCCGTAACTAATGTGTTAATATCTAGGTTTAAAATTCAAATTTAAAAAATATAGACGATCTTAGTTAACAAATTATGAGTTCAGTTTATCACAATAAAATAATATTTCAAGTAATAGTCACACGTAAGAAAGATGAACTGTTTATTTTCCTATGCAACAGCACTAGATGACCCATAAACATTGAACTTTATATTCATTTGCAAACATTCTATGATCGAACACTTGAACTCCTTAAATGACTCATTCAACGCAACCGTTCAGGCACGAGGCACTTGCTGACGATTCACGACCGTGAAGGAACTCACTGTCGTCGGAAGTGTGCAGTGGCAAGGCAGTGGCTTGTACCGGACGATGCCTCTTATAGTTAGACCTCGGAATTTTAGGCACAAAAAAGTGGTGATTAATGCACTTAAAATAGGTACTAAGTAAATTATGAAATTCGGCACTATTAGGCATGAAAAAAAGACGTTTTAGGCACTTAAAATAGGTTACAACATGCTTAAAGCAGGAATTTAAAAACACATTAGATATGAAAAGTTATGTTTCTGGCATCTAAAACTGATCACAAAAGAATTAAATTAGGTACTTTTTATTTTTCAGGAAAGCCAAGTATTTGTATATTTACGAGAGTGACTACAAGCGTATTATTTTTTGACTTCCATTTCTTTTCATTTCATTCATTCTTTCATACTTTTTATTCTCCACTTATGAACAGCGCAGCTGCACCGAGAATGGGTGCAATTGCCTAAGAAATGCGTGCTGATCGGAGACGAGTGTAAAGCATCCTCTTTATATTGACTTGCAGAGCTCCTTATGTTCGATGTGTTGGGTGAGAGATTTCGGTGCGTAGTCGATTGAGTATTTGATCTGGGAATATTCGTGTTTCGGGAAATTCAGAAAAGCATTAGCGTTTCGATAAAAACATTTAAAATATTAGTAATTAAAATATGATAATTCATCAAAATTAATTGTTTTAGGCAGATTTATGCGAAAAAATTAAAATACGCATCATCCAGCCTTTGAAGACATTTTAGGCACTACTAGATGCTCTTAGTAAATCTGTATTTTCATGTTTCGTAAATATCTGCAATTATTTTCCACAACCTTCTGAAGGAATTGAATAGGCATTTACCCTAAAATCCGAGGTTTACTTACGATGCAACTGGAGCCAAAGGACTAGCGACGCTGCGGACGGAGCAAGGCCTAACACCATATAACACATCTTATCTGCCCCAGGTGCTTCTGCAATTTTTTGAAATAAAATTTCCGCATGCATGTGAAGAAACATTCACATTTGCAGATTTATTTGTAGTGATCGTAGATGAATTTAGAATCTAATATTAAATCGAATATTTGCAGAAAACAAACATTCAACATTCATTTTAACATGAAAGTGGCATATTTTCACCATGAAATTTTAAAAAGAAAAAAGTTGAATAATTGTCTGGAAATAATAATAATAATAATAATAATAATAATAATAATAATAATAATCTCTAGCGGTTCTAATTATGTCAAGCTTTATACCCGATATGTTGCTTGGTAGATAGTGGTGATTGTATTTGTAATTTAATTCATTGAAGGTTAATCATGTAGATCATTTGAGTGTAAGTTATTCTTCAGTAAACGTAACAGTTGTATGTTAATTTTAAACTGGTAATTTATTAAAAGTCACTTGATATTGAATTTTCATTCACACGTCGATGTTATTTTATTTCTGTATATTTTACAAAGTATCTCCAATGATCCGGTTCTTCGTACTTCACCTTGGAAATGGTCACTCCCCTCTGATGACGTTTCTTTGGCCATGAAACCTTCGATAGTACCAAGAACATTACGAAAGTCCTTCATGAGCGCACGAGGCTTCGCCAGTGGGATAGCGGTTAAAGAAATCGGACAGGATGAGTAATCGATTGGCTTTGCTCCTTCCTTTATTTCTCTTCTTACCTTTGCGCGTGTACTAATGCAGTCGTATGACTCCGCCATGTAACTAGTATCTTAAACATTCATCTGCGTTTACATTGTGAATTACTTTCGTGCAGATGCTTGATCTCTCCAGTCACAATCGTCTATTAGAAATTTTCTTTCTCTCAACTGGTATTCACTTGTTTCTTCATGTCAAGCAGTGTTCTATCCTTTCCGTAACAGGTTCAATTGGCTATCAATAACTGATCATGTCATTCCTTCCGAGCGAAAACAAGTGTCTTATATAAGAGTGTACTCGTAAAATCTCTACTGTTGGAACTATTGTATCTAGTTAAAATCAGTTTTATGTAAAAGTACATTTTACTAGAATTGGAAGGCCTTTCAGACGAGTTATGAGTTCAATGCTCTCCTGGAGGTCATTGGGCGTTAAAAAAATAACACTTAACAATATACGAACAATATACCACGTGCTATTTATTCTAATACCTACGAATGTCTATGAATATTCGAATATTATTTAGTAATCTTAAAACTAGATATCAAACAAGCGCCAGAGAACGCAGACCTGTAAACTATAAGAATATTCATGTGCTTCGATATATAGAAATACTGTTAACTTTATTTCATGAAATTGGGGACGTGGGTGTGAATGCGGAGATGAAAAAGTATACGTTTCTCTGCTTTTCTCATTGATTTGACCATCTTATCCTGTTCTTTGTCCTCCCTTCTCATCCTATTTGTGCAGGCAACTTTTCCCACGCGAGCTCGTATAGTAATGCGGGCACGCCCATAATATTTAGCACCGAGACGTTTATTCGCTCCTAAGAAGCCATTGGCGCGGCGCGATATCGCCCATAAACGGAGATGCACGCTTTATGGCGATCGGCAGCGAAACAGCCTGCACTTCGCTCCGGTTTCGTCAGACCTAAACAGATCCCCCCCCCTTGCACCTACACCACACCACTGATTCCTTGCCGCCACAATCGCCACGGAACCCTCACAACGCCATTCTTTTCCTTTACTAACAATCATTGCCCACAGATTTACTCATCAGAGGCACCAGTTGGCGACATTCATAAATGTTTTTTTATATAATATCACATTTCACCGCACCCACTTCGGTAAGTATTATCAAATCTTCGTATCGTCAGTCTTTTGTTTCATTGATTCACTTTCTGCATAATCCGCCTACATTCTGTTATCACCGACTCCTGTCAACCTCGAAATTCTCTAGTCAACCTACAGAACCGTCTCGGACTGCACAGCTATTGTAAAATTTAGCGCACCGGAATCAGCAGCAAAATGTTCATATCTACTGACGCCCCAGCTGCACGAAAGTAGTTGTGAAGAATGTAAGGGAATGTAAGAAGTTAGAAAAATAATATATCAGTATCCCCTATTGTCAATTTTAAAGCTATAATCATACGAACAGATGAAATGTAACACATTTTGTAATCAGCAAAAATACTTTACAATGCATAGACAGGCACACACCACGGTGTTCTAAAAACGATCAGCTCGTCAATCTTCGAATCTCCAACATGCAGTTGCTTTCAGATTCAATGTCAATTTGATATTCACTGCATTACATTCTATTTTCTTTCCGAAGATTTTACCTTTGCATTTACAAAGGGCGTTGTGCCCGGTAGGTCCTTTCTTTTTTTACTTTCTCGCCTTATTTCTCTTCAAGAGTATCGATTTTGAATATTACTAGGTTAATGAGTTTTCATTTTATTTTTTTTATTCTCGACCAATCCTGTAGTTGGTTTCATTTGTCAGAAATCTAAAAGCAGAATATTTTAGAGATTTTCTACGATTTAATTACAGTATATTCATAAATTCGCTGCGCTTTGAGAGTATTGAAAAAATATAAATATTTTTCGCTCTCTTGACTAAGCATTCCATTCTCTAGTGGTGTGGGTGGTTTGTAAATGATCAGTGAATGAGCAAAAAGATACGAAAATACGAAACGTAATGAATAATTCACTGTGTACAAACATGTACAGGAATTAATAGCATTGCCGCTTAGCAGTTTACTGTGAATTTTCAGAAAAGGCATCCCCAGGGTAATGTCCTCAACGACGAATACTGGGAGAGGAAGGTAGTTGTCTGGAGACGTTTGTTTCTCAGCCGCAAGCGAAGCCCCAGGCCGAAATAGCAGCAACCGCGGGGGCGGAGTGCGAGCGTTCGCCGCGGGGAGCGCTGGTTCTGCTTCCCGCGTTAATTAGCGCGGAGTCGTGATCGCCTCAGGCGCCCTTGCGTCTTTCTTTGTTTGGCAATCAAAGAGTTGCGAGCAGAGACGTCCACAAACGCGGAGGGGCCGCACCGTATTTGGGATCCGATGTGCGGATAAGGGACCTAAAATAATTGCTGATAATATTCAATGGACAGTTCTCCCTTCAGTTAAACAGAACTTTCTAGAGAAAAGTAGAATTATAACGAATACCTTAATTGTATTAAAGTGTCGGCAACAATTCGAGGCTTTAATAAAACAACTCATGTGTGTGTAATTCTTTTGTCCAAACACGTCTTTCTGATTGTGAAACCTAGTCTGTGAGTCGTGGTATATGTTTGGTGATATATCTAATGTTCTGTACCTCTCATTTACTTGAATTTAATTTAGAGCGATGTTTTTGTTTCTTGTTCCGTTATTTATGGCAACCTGATGTCCTTGAAGCTAAATGCAAGCAACTGTTTCCATTTGCGTCAGATGATAGCTTGTTTTCTGGAGCCGGCCCGCGTTTCACTTGCGCTGGATGGAGAAAACCTTCACATTCATATCCGCGATAGCATCATTCCTTATATTTCATGCTCTTTACATGAGAATGTCATATTCTTCAGTTATGTGGGGTATTGAAACATATTAAAATCTCTTCTTCCGAGAATAAAAATTATATCCTTTGACATATTCAAAATAAATATGAAAGGTCTACAAATCGAAAATCTCACTTTCCATCTTTCTGCCCTGCCAATGAATAGTTCATCGCACATGCATTAAACTCCCCTTCAGCGAACAATTCTAATGGAGAACGTGTAACATCGTTTTCTACATTGGGTTGAATTTAGATATGATTGTAAATCTAGAAGCACATAGAAATATATTTGAGCTTCTTAATATGGAGGTTTCTTAATACCAGGTTTCCAGGCCATTTTAAGTTCAATCGAGAAGCTTCCGTTTATTTAAAAGAGCGTTGAAGCAATCGGACTCTTGCGTTATCGCAAAGGTCACCAAGGCGTTATCTTGGGGAAACAATTCTGTGCTCAGTGACAACGTATTTTTCAACCACCCACCGTGTAGTTGACCGGATTCTCCGTGTGTCCCAAAGATCTATTTATTGACCAGTGGCGCAGCATTAGGGCAGGGTTATTTTAGACTGCTTCGTCCCCCGCGACCCTCTGCGGCTGTTGACACGCCTAAGAGCTCCGGAGAACCTTGTTTTGTGAACAAACGCATGGGTATGTCCCTCAGCAAACAGGGCCGCGAAGGAACATGTGTACTTACATAGACCTGACTCTTTAGCGTGTGTATATAGACTCAAGAAGAAAGCATCTCCTGCGACTTCTTTATGATAGCGTCGCCCTCCTGGAGCATCGGCGACCATCAAAAGCACTTGCCGTTCGCGGTTCGTTTTGATGCGGAAGCCCTTTCATTACTTGTCTCCCTGCCACGAGAGGCGCGCCGACGCTTGCATAATACATGTTCTGTTTGATATGTTCTGAAGGGTGAATGAGTGTTCTGTTTAATTATTATATTAATCACAACACGCTCACCGTTCACACGAAAAATGTTTAAAATCGAGGTGGACTGCGTTTTAAGAAATTAACGGTCTATTTAAAATTTAAAAAAAAAATCTTTAGACGGATGAAACGAACCTTAATGTCAGTTTACTTTTCTGAACTTACCTCCATTTTGAATCTTTTAGAACATTAAATTTAAAAAACTTTATGAGAAATTATACGTAAAATTTTCACAAAAGAGTTCCTTACATTTTTCAGTGCATCTGAATTTTCAACTCCTAACTGTATCAAAATAGGTGAATTGTTGATGTAATGTAGATCTATAATCAATGTTTTCATGTTCGATGTTTTCATACTATGTAGACAAATTATACAATACTTTTGTACATATTTGTGAAGAATATACGTATGCCTTATGTAATACGTCAATTATGGTATGAGCAAAATTAAAGGTGAAGCCTGTGAAAATTGTCCGCTGCCTTGTGTGAACATTATGCAGCAATTTGCAGAATATTACAGATTGAAGACAAAAAACGTAAATTGCAACGTTAAATGGTTGCGGACAACATAGAGACACCCAAGAATCCATCAGAAAAACAGAAGCTGAGTGTAGTGAGGAGAAATAACAGCCGAAGTTCACGGAAGCACACTATAAAATGAAATGAAAGTGCTGCGGTTATTGCATGATCCTCTATCAGTGTTGACGACCGTATAATATGCAAATCGATATCACAAACCTTCTATGGCAAATTGCTAGTATCAACGTCTAGCTAGTAAAATGCTCCTGCAATAACAAGTTACTGCTTGCCTCAGGAACAATTTCCTGCTTCGACAGGTTGGAAGTTGCACCTGTACGGTTGGAGATTACAGGAGAATCGTGTGTGCCGTTCATATGCATTTCAGATGGAATCTTGCATCTCATTTACAACCCATCTACCTCTTCGTGCTCAAACGCTCTTATTACCTCTTTTTCAGGCCCCTCCATTCTCTACCCTTTCGCATTCACCTTTAGAATTTCATCATCTGGTTTTGTCAAATATACCTTCCTCTACAACATTGTCTTTTCTCGCGTCATGTTGCACACGAATTATTTTACATGATTTGTGGACCCATGTACGTGAAGGCATGTACTACCTTATGGTACGTTAAACATTTCTGGCATTTCCATAAGTCATGCAATATAGCACCATCATTACAAAATATTCATAGTTAATGTGTTGTAAAAATGTTGTGTGTTAAGCAATATAAGAATAACACGTCGTGTTTTATATTGAATTGTATTAATTTTTTATATCATATTAGGGTCACACTATATACCAATATTTGACAGTTATGTTATTATTAGAAATTATTTCACGTGACTGTCACCATGAACTTGTATATTTACGTTTGAACTTTCGACGTTTCTCAAATTTTATTAATGTATTTGTAGTAATTTCAAAAGGTTTTTGAATTTTTATTTTAATTATTATATAATTTTGTAATTTGTTTCAGGAATTTTCTATTAGAAATTTTTGTAATTGTCATTATTTTGTAACAATCATTTTTACTTTTTATCATTTTATAGTAGGCTAATACACACCAAATGAAAACTCAAAGCAGAAGTTGACAAATTGAAATCAATAAAATAAAACATCGTTCTTGAGGTCATACTTTAGTATAAGAAAATATTTGTGAAATAAAAATGTTTATAACAACGTTTCCTTGGGAATTTGATAAGTAACGTTCTTTAAGTTTGATTTGATAAGTTCCATCTTTAAAAATTGCCCGTGTTCGTAAGGAGGAATGCCAATATTCTTTCATGATTTTATATTTTTCTAGATGAGAATTCTCGTAAAGAGATTAAATAATTGACGAATGTTTTATTTCAATATTGGCGTCGGATAACAGTAATTATGCAGTACAGAGCGTTTGAATAGTTGACTCCTAGCACTTAGTAAGGACCCTCTTTGGGAACTAGAAATTAGTAAAATATTCAAGAGTAGTTTTTGTATCAGCATGCTGACGATGTTTAAACATTGCTGCTATTTTCCGGTTTTGTCTGAATGATAAGAATCGTATGTTTAACTATCTAATTTCAGATTGGAGTTGCACATCTAAATTATAATGTTTAGTTAATCTACAAATTGTTAAATATAATTTTATGTTAATCATTTCATATAATTTTTATGATTAAGAATTCTTATGCATTTATCATTCCTTTTAAATTAGTAGTCGTTTAGATGTTTTTTGTTTGAGCATTTGAAAATAGTATTGCTATGGCTGTTTTCTTTTTGCAACAAAACTATGAGTAATGAATGTCAGGGTGAAGATATATTATTGCACAAGCATACTAAACCTCATACCTGCACAACATACCAGTGGACGTCAGGACATCCAGGTCTGGATGTAAACAAACATTCCTTTACCATACTATACTTAAGAATGTGACCGAATATCATTCCTAAAGAACGTTCTGGCCAAATGAACGGCTTCGCGGGTGCGCCCGTGCACGCGCCTCCGCCTCAAGCGAGCGCCCGCTGCGGTCCACTGGCGTGGCAGGCTCTCGGGTGACCGGGTCACAAGATGGCGGCGTGTGCTCCTGCGTCGGCCGGGCGCAGCGCAGCAGGTCGGGCGGTGGCGGCGGCGGCGGCGGCGGCGGCAGCGTGCAGTGCGCGTGCGCGAAGAGATGGGCGCTGGTTGGCGGGGGGCGGGCGGCCCCGAGGCCCGCGCCCAGACAATGGAGCAGTCGCCCTCGGCCTGCCGCGCCACGGCGCTGCCGCCGCGCCGCGCCGAGCGCCGCTTGCAGTCAATTACAATTGAATGTGAGGCAGCCGGCGCCATAAATAATATCAATAATATCGACTATGAATTATTCAGCCGCAGGCCAGGCGGCCGGCAGCGTTTCAAGCCGGGCCGCCGCCGCCGCCGCCTCGCCAACCGGTCCGGCCCGGAGGTGAAGCACCTCCGGGGCCCGCGGCCTTCCACTGCGAGCTGCCAATCAGGAGCAACGGGGTCAGCCGGCGAGGGGGGGAGGGGGGCCTCCACCCCCGCCGCTGCGCTCGCGCCCTCTCGCTGCCCTGCGCTCGTAAACCCTCCGCCGCGCCCCGCCGCGCCGCTCCACGCCCCTCCTCGCCGCGCCGCGCAGCGCCGCTGTTGCCTGTCACGCGGCGCGAGGTGCAGCGGGCGAACTTTCGACACGCATCCGCCGCGATTTTCCACGTCGCCATATTTAATCGCCGCTAAACGACGAAATAAAAGTTAAGTACCCTGGGGCGCGCCGTGGAGAGGACGCACCAACGAGGTAATGGTGAGAGCTCAGCGGGTTAAGTGGCGCGAGGCGGGGCGAGGCGGGGCGGGGCGAGGCGGTGCGAGGCGGGGCGGGGCGAAGCGAGGGGATTGAAAGTTGACTGATGAATGGAGCGCGCAACGCTATCGGCCGACGCGACGGCCCCGGGAAGAGAAGAGGGGCCGGGGACGGGAGAGGAAGGGACAAGCGCAATAGGGGCCTCTCGTCACGGGGCAACATAATAGCGGCGAGGTATAGTTGGCGGTAATGATCATCGTGTGGTGCTGCTTGTAAGTGACCCTACGTTGCCTTTTTCTTAGACTTCTCTTTCAAGTCTCGTCTACCCGTGCTCCTCTCCTAAAATGCGCCAGAGAAATTGCCTTTCGTTTGGGGCGTTTGCCAGCAGTAAAAAAGGGTTGGGCTATTACTTTTTTCAGAAATTAATCAGACCGTAAATGGGTCACTTCTGATATTCTTCTGTAATGCACTGCAGTAAAAAAGGCGTTATGCAGTATGTTTATGAGTACCATCAAGCATGAATGACTCACAAAATTACTTTCATAAAGGAGTCGTTTTATTTCTTGTAATTATAAATATAGGATTATTAGGAGTGACAAAATTATAGTGTATTAGATCTTTCAAATTGTTGTCGATGTATTATCTGCTTTAATAATATTGATTACGATAGGTACAATTTGTCTCTAAAATGTATTTCACGCTGCTGAAGTGTTTGAATAATAAAATATGTATAATAGATTTACAACCTAGTATTTATACTGAGTACAGTATTAAGTTTTCAATATTCTTTCATGTTGGGGATTACTGATAATGATAAAAAACAACGAAATCATAGAAACATTGAAAATTCAAAGAAGGACAATGCAAAATCAACTATAGACAAAATACTGAAATTCAATGTCATTAGTTTCCTTTAACCGCGTTTAACGGAAATTATCAGTGATATCTAGTATTCCAATAAACAATCTTATAAAATAAATTAATCGAAACATTAAAAGTTTCTTAATCAATGTTATGTACGTAAGAAGTATTTAGCTTCAATATAGAGCTTTTTTTGATGAGAAACATTTATGTACAACTCTCCAGACAGTATTTACTTTATTGAATTAGAAAATAAAATGTTTTGAATCCACTAAATTGTTTAAAATGAACTACACTGAATGTGTTTAAAAGCATTGTCTTTTACTGATAGGCAAATACGGTTCGCAGCTTCATCTTCAGTTTACACGTTAATGATTTCTCCATTGACATTCAGCGCTTGGTTTTGCTCGTTATAATTCATCTCCGGCGTCATTACCGGCACTTACGATCTCCACAGCATCTCGATTCTCCTCCTCGATATCTCCGCCCGGCTGCATAAAGACGCTGCATCAGCGACGGGACGTCTGAATAAGCAGTAACATCCATTGACACACGACCACCATCTAAAAGGATGTCAATAACTGTCTGTCAAGTCCTGTTCATGAATGGACCTACGGCTCGCATATTCTCAGCCTCTTATCTGAAGATAGTGATGTTTACATCGATGCGTCGCCGCCGCGTGTGTAAGGGTGTCGATGGCGGCGGCGCAGGCGATATGGCGTCCGCAGATGTCGACGCCGATAGCATTGAACGCGCGGGTCGCGACACCTTAGCGGCGTAACGACTCATTGTGCCGCCACGCGCGCCGCCTCCGCCGTCGCGCCGCGCGTTAACGACCGCGCTCGACACCGCGCGCGCGATAAGCGCCCGTCGACGACGTGTCGAACACAGCGGCCGCGCCGCACGCGCGCGCCGTCTCGCCGCCGCGCCGCGCCGCGCCGCGACGCACGGCGCCCACGCGCGCCGGCACCCGTGCTCGTTGCGAAATGGCTTGCGAGCCACTTGCCACCGAAAGTACTGGAGTTAAATTCAAGGATTTATTGGTTCCGGGCGTGACAACTGAGGAGATCATTATCCCGTAAGTGTAGTGCGCGTTTTTTCCCACTTGAGTTGGCGTCAGGGCGCTCACGCGCGCCGGCGCCCGTGCACGTTGCGAAATGGCTTGCAAGTCACTTGCCACCGAAGGTACTATGTAGGGTTCAATTCCAGGATTAATAGGTTTCGGGCGTGACAAAGGCTGAGGTCAGGCACCGAACTGTAACTAAAATTTCGTAATTATTTGTTTCTATTCATTCTATCCAGATTGTATGGTTTACCTCATTTGAAGGTCAAATCATTTTCTCTGTGAGTTCCAAGAATTAATATTTTAAACATCGCCTTGATTGTCCTTGAAGACTTGAATAAGGCCATGGTTCGTAAGTTTCCCCAACGCTTCCAACAAACCAATTTATTTTCAGGCAACAACCGCACTTTGTTTCAAGGTATTCTTGTTCTGGTGTGTTTTTTTTATTCTTTTACTTCTGTACGTGTCAAAAACTTTTTAACTTATCTGAGGGAACCATTTCGTAACTCGGTACCGATAAAATCTGAATTAAATAATCGTCCGTCAGGTGGAATAAAAAGAAATGCCTTTCGTTCCGACCATTATTATCAATTTCCACTTTCCAGCCAGCGGTCCGTCACGAGTTTTGCCGCGGCACGAGGCGGTGGCGGAGGAGGGTGGCGGTGTGGAAGGGGGGACGGAGATGGTGGTGGAGAGGGGGTGGTGAAGAGGGGGAGGGGAGGCGGAGAAGGGAAGTGGGGATGCTGGGGGGGCGGGGCGGAGGGAGGCGAAGATGGAGAGGAAGGTTGGGTTGGAAGAGAGAGGCGGAGTGGAGGGGGTGGAGGAGGAGGGGATGTACGGGGAAGCGGTGACGGAGGGGGGAGGCGGGGTTGTTGGAGGAGGCGGGGGTGAAGGAGGGAGGCGAGGGTGGAGGAGGGACGGGAAGAGTGGCCGTCGGCAACACTTGCACCTCCTCCGCGCTCCCTCCCTGCCTCGCGCCATCGGTACTCGCCACGTCTTCACCTCCGCGGTCATCCAGCTACAGCCACTTCGTATTTCTTTCTTTGCCTTTTCTGCTTTCAATTCGCTTTGCTCTCCTTAAGTTATCCTTCCTGGTTTTCACTCTCCCTATGTCCTTCTTTCTATGCAATACGTAGTGTGCAATTATACAAGACGAACACGTTCGCGGTCAAAAAGATTCTCACTATCCTGTCATAACTATTATTTATATACGCGTAACAATTTTATTCAATAATAATGATAACAGAAATTAAAGGAAAAGGCTGTCTTTATAGGAATTGCGCCTTGCACTTTTTGACGGAGAAAGAAGTATCCGTAAAGAAGAGTCATCGAATGAAATGAAATGATTTTTTTATAATTATTTTTTAAATTTTTAGTTGCATCAACAACGTGGTTATTAGCAACTTCTTTTTCCGTTTCTCACCTGAACTGTTGAATTGTTTTTAAAAGGAATGAAATATTGTTATTGCCACGTATTCTTGTCGTTTGACACTTTTTGCTGCATTCGATTTCTCTGAATGTTGTTTTCTGTTTCGAACTATTTTTGTTCGGCCTCTAGTTCTGGATGTGTATTTTCTCTGTCGATTTTCTTATATAAGCGCAATACATCTCCTTTTGCTGAAGGAGAAGAAACAAGTTATGAGTTATGAAGAGTGATTTGTCATTTTAAATTGTTTGAATATCCCTTGCAGCTCTGGCTCAAATTGCGGCACCTCGCAGCTTGTCATGTGACACTTGAAATTCACCACAAGTGATTTATAATAACTTCCAGTTTTCTCATACCCATGTATTATGCAAACATGCAAGGCACTGTAAAAAAAAGTGATTTACTCATTACATACATTACTTCTATGAACACCTTTGGTTGCCAATTTGTTCAGTTTATGGAAAAATAAAAATAAATCGAGGTGAAGTTCATTATTCATTTCATGGCATTCAGTAATGAAAGAGCGAAATTTTCTCTCGGTGCATCGTCAAATGAGTTAATACATATTGACATGATTGCATCTCACTAAAGATGAGAAAAGAAGATTTAATAGAAAACATCATAAAGGAGTACAATAAAATGCGAATTATTCCAAGAATATTTAAAAGAAAAGTATCCTAAAAAATTAAAGATCTACTCTTTCCTTTATGATATTAGACAGAGACACTCACCTATACTTTACTCCTACTCAATCAAAAAAGGCTTATTATGCGAGCTTCTCAGAAGCTTCGTTGGTTAACTCCCCACTTATTGGGAATGAAGACTAAGTTCACAGTTTGTAGAAAATTCAAGTTCAATTATTGATTGCTAAAACATTAGATTGTAAATTCTCTAATATCAAGCAAACCCAACTAAAACGATTGTATCTTAACTATCACACGCATAACTAACGTAAATGATTATATTTTACCGATCTATAATCGTTTTTTCCGTTTTCCAAAATTCGCGTATCCTGCTTGAAATCCTTCCCTCACTCCACCTCGTCCGATGGTTATTTCCACAATCGTACGCGTCATCATCTCGGCCGTCTGCGATCGCCACGTCCTCCGCTCGGACGCCCCCGCCCCTCCCCCCGCCCCCCCCCTGCTCCCCCGCCCCCTCCCCCCCCCGCTCCCCCGCCCCTCCCCCGCCCCTCCCTCGCCCCTCCCCCGCACCTCCCCCGCACCTCCTCCGCACCTCCCCGCACCTCCCCCGCCCCTCCCCCGCCCCTCCCCCCCCGCCCCTCCCCCCGCCCCTCCCCGCCCGCCCCTTCTCCCTGTGGGCGGCGGCGGCGGCCCGTGACGCGGCGAGATCCACCCCGCCCCCTCCCTCGCCCAAGCGTTCCCGCAGCCTCGCCCACCGCCCCGCGGCTGCTCTTCTCCAGGATTTACGGGCCGCGCCGCCCCCGCCCGCCCACCGGGGTAATTAAGTGCGCGCCGCCCCGGGCAGCGCCGGAATCCGCGCCGCCCGCGCGCCGCGCTCTGCCTCCTGCACCTCGGCAAAATGGCCGCGCAAACGATGCCCCTTGTTTGCAACACAAAGAATTTATAAATGATTCACTCATTATTCACTGTTTTATTGCTTTCGAACTATTGCCTATTGTTTGACAAATTGATATTTACTCGTATATGACTTAGCTGTTTGTGTGTTTTGACAGTCTTCTGACAGTCATGAGAAATCTTCACTAAGTTCAGATGCAAGCATCATCTAACTCTCTCAAATAGTAAAGATTTCATAATAGTCTTTTATCTCAGTGTGCGCAAACAAAGACAGTTGTTCAAGACACGAAAAAGAAATAAAAAGAAAATGTGCTGTAATAAATAACCCCCCACGTTACTTTAAAGACATTTCTATATGCACATTGATGATTGTTCTTCGGTCCGAATATCTGTAGTTAATGATTGTCGTCCTTTTGCATTTACTGATTTAAGGGGTCAAAATATCTGCCTTGCATATCTTAATAATGCATATATATTAACAAAATATGGAGTGGAATTTCTGATATAAAAGTGTAGGCTAGTAAATGAATCAAGAACCAAGCTATAATAAATAAAAGTTTCGATTGATAACTTTTTTTAAAAAATCTTCATTATTTATCTGTTTGCACCTAGAAGCAAAATATTTCTCGAGAGAAATTTCCTGAATTATTTATAAATTAGATTCATGGCGTATTTCAGACTGTATTTTCCTTTGCATTAACTCCAAACACCTTTAGTGCCACGTCTGTGACCATAATGAAAATGTTGTCCTGAAATATCAGTTCTACAATATTAATGTGTATTCTAATTTTACCAACCTAAGTTTCACAAATTTGGAAACAAATGAAAGACGTCTATTTAATGAAAAATCCCTAGCACCACGACCGAGAATGGAGCTATCAAACTCCATTTGATTAGCCTTCCACAATCAGGGTCTCCCCTCCACTTCCTTCTTTGCCTTCGGTTAGCATCATCGATGTTGAAATTGAGTCGACCGAGGCAGAAGGGCGATGGATTGTGGAGAGGGAGCGTTAAAATATCGACGGGAGCTCAAGGCTTCCTCCCGACCCTGTGCCCGTTCGTGAGCAGAATGCTGTTTCACTCGTGAGCACACGGACTTTCACGCGCGGGTTGAAAGTAATTTCGGTAAACATGGAAAAGAGCTTGACGGAGTTTAATTTATGTTAACATCAGTGTATACATGATGCCTGTTTTGCTGAAGAATCCGGTATTATAGAAGATGTGTTTAGAAAACGTTTGTACACCGGTAAATGCATTATGATTTAGTGACAACTTTGACTGCACTACCTGAGCCAAAATTCAATACAATGAATAACTAATCTAAAACAAGATGATTTAGACTAGTCTTCTAGCAGAACTGTTCCAAAACAGTCGAAACAATGTTTCTTAAATAGTTTTTAAGAATGTTTACATCCTAATAAGTTCTGAATTAATAGCTTATAAGAAATATATTGGGACACTCGAGATAACTTATTCTACGAATAACCATCATTTCCTGGCTATGTGGCTGTAGTACTTAATTTTAGTTCAAACGAAAGATTCTTCTGAATGGTCAACAGAAAAGCTCTCTTCCATGTTAAATTGGATCATTGACCATAATATTCTAAAAATGACAATCCGACTTACCACCAAATAAAGAATGTCCATTCACGATATTTGTAGTGTAACATTTTACCCAAGAATTAAATACGAATATTTGAATACCAATGATGTTGGGTGCTTCATGATTTTGATGAATAATAATTCTTATTGAGACTGAAAGGTCTAAGTGAGGAAGAACTACGAGATAAACATTTTAATCGTTCTTCTCATTAGAATTATCGAAACGCTAAGGTTTTTTGTTGTTGTTTCTTCTCATCTTTCTCTTCTTTGAATCGATCACGAATACCGCGTTTCTTCAAGGAATCCAAGTGCATGGCAACGTACGCCATGATTCACATCCGGCGCCCATCACCCGAGGCAGCGCTGCCGGGGATTCCATGGGCGGTGGGCGTAAGTGGAAAATTCCAGAGGCCGGAGGGCGGTAGCGGCGGCGTTCTAAGTCCCGCCCGCCCGCCGCGGGTGGTGGGCGAAGTGTCCCACGGGCGGAAAACGACCAGCGACGGCGGTGGCGGCGGCGGCGGCGGCCGCGGTGGGCGGACCTCCATGCTTCACAGCGGGGTGGCGCTGTTGAGCCTTTATGGACTTTTAAACCGGGCCGCATTGTCTGAGCCGTTTAAAGCTTATAACGCGTACACGGTTCTTTTCAATCTGTGGCGTGTCCAATTATTTGAGAAACACAACACGCATTCTGAAAGTTACTTACTGGCCCTCCCGCTGAATAAACAGGTCCGCGGGTACAGTCCGCACGTTGTGCGTGTGAGACATCTGTTGTGCGGTTACTAGTGTGGCTACTGATACAAGCTGTATACAGAAGTCCGCTCTGTTTGGGGAGCCAAAAATGGGTGTGGGTTATAGGCTTATCGGAAACACTTCGCCATTTATTTGAATCGAAACCATCTGTAGTTTTCCCGATGAAGTTTCATTTTCTTTATCAACTTCACTGCTGTTGCTAAGTTCTGGAAATTATTATTTTAACCGGAAGGCGTTACACGTTTTGCTTTTCATGTTGCACAAGATTCGACTTGTTGGGATCTGCTCATTGATGCATGGATGATTTCATTCGACGATCGTTGATCAAAATTCATGAATACGAATGAACGACAATGAAGCCTAATGTTCATTGTCTTCCATTATAGTCACCTCGTAAGTATTATGTGTGTGAATAGTGCTATTCATCCCCCACCCTCCAGCCTTGAGGGCCCCACCCTTTGGACAAGAAACATGCGAGTAGGCGTAATGATAAATTACCGAGTGCACCAGTCTTGCTCCGTTTTTACATTCCGACTAATGTAGAAGGCTGCTTTCACAATATTGCAAGAACAGCAAACCTGTCCGACGAACAGAAGAAAGTTTTGATCTGAAATGTAATGTATCTACTGTGTAGCGTAAAAGGCCAATTATTCTTTCGTAAAATCTAACAATAAGAGCTTTTATAAATTGGTTTTTATGTTGACAATGGTCTTAATGAGCGTTGTTATCAAATTCAAGATTGTAAAAACAACTTGTATTATAAAATGTATGTTCTTTATAAATACATATTAAGATACTCTAAAAGATGAATGCTAACAAAATCGTATTTCTACTCTTTTGGTCTGTATTATGAATATTTAGTTCATGTAATTATTTCGACAACTTGGGATGGGCGTGGTTAGGTATTTGTTCTACAGGAACTCTCTTAACTGGAGGTTTGAATTTCGACGACTCTTTCCATGAAATGTGAAATGAAAAGCAGTTATCGGCAAATACTTGTGTCACACTCACAGTGAATGTCCATGAAGAACATACTTTATTATTTCCGCTTTTTTATAAACATTCACGTGTGTGCACTCTATTGTTTATATAGACTTTTTAAGTACTACTTTAGCACCAGTAATTCGGATTTGTAATGCATTTATTGCAGTGTTTTTTCTTCCTTTCGAAATGTATTAATTCATTTCCCTTAAATTTCTAGAAATCAATTTTCATTTTAGAATAATACATTATTTTACGCTATCTTTTCCAATGGAAGTTGTATCATTATTGACAATGTGAATAACTCAAAGTTATTTATGTATTTTACGTTATTCGCGCGACCATTAACTCATTTCTCGTAAAAACTTATAACCTAAAAAATAAATAATTATGACGATGGGTATGCATTTATTTAAAATCTTTGCGTTAATAAACCTATGAAATAAATTTATTCTTTTCCTGTATGGAATAAATTATTATGTTCAAAATTTCGTATAATCTGCGTCTTTACAGCGAGCAATGGAAACAAAAATTCCCCCATGAAAAGACAAACGCATGTACCAAGCCGAGGCCACGTTCTCTCTCTTCAACTCCGTCAGCTCCACCCTCAAACCGCGAACGGCGGGTTCCGTCGAGGAGCACCTCGTCAAAGGGCGGCCCGCCGCCGCGCCGCGCGACAGGTGTAGCGCCAACAAACGGCAAAACACTCGCGCGCTGTCCGGCGGAGAATGGCGGCGGCTGTCGGGGGCGGACGTCCTTCCGCGGGGGCCGCCCGGGGTCCCACGGGAGACAAAAGACGGCGGCGGGCGCCGCGACAGCGCGCAACGGACGCCGCGACAGTCGCGCTGTGTCTCCGCTGTCCGCCCCTGTCACGCCCGCGACACGCTTCGAAACGAAGTCGACTCGACTCGACGCGCCAGGTACGAAGCAGGCTCCACAAAAGTCACAACAGATAGCTACCGCCATTGTGCGCGCACCGAGAGTATTCAGGCCCTGGAATGCTGGAAAGCGTAGCAGACCGGCGCGCCGCGAAGGACGGCCCCTCTCGCCCCCTCTGCGAGACGTTCTCAGACGTTTTAGCGCTGCGACGGTTTTTTGTCAATCGTCGACACCGTAAATAACGAGAAAATTGTAGAGGAGTTAGTGAATCATAATGAGGGATGGGCCTTACGTTGTTTTTTTTTCTTGAGAAAGGGGGTTCGTAAATCCAGTGGTTTATATATTGATTTTTTTCTGAAGGTATGTTTTACCTAGAATGCCATAAAAGAACTAATTTATATTCAATTTTTTTTCTGGACTGTTAGTAATTTATCATAAAATGAAGCACTGTTGCAGAGGGATTAAATTTAAAACGAGTATTTTGGGAGATGAGTTGGACAGCATATTTATTATGATAAGCTCTAAGGATGTTATAATCAGTCTATAGTGTTGCTTATACTTCGATTCGTATTCTTTCTTGATATGTTTTGCGGCAGTGTAAGAACATGAGTGTAATACCGTAAATTTGTATTCTAAAACTCTTTCGTAAGACGCCCATTGACATCTGCGATATGTAATACTCTCCCAAGTTATCGTTGCATCGCAGACACCAGCGTTTAAATTTCAAACACTTCGTGACGACCGTAATAATTGCCTGGAGGTGTTTCCACCTGCTGCGGTGGCAAGCGCTCTTGTTATTTTACGATCCCTGCGGCCTCTGGAGGCAGCCGCCGGCGGCAAGAACGTTTCGGAGCGTCCGGGATCTGTAACAAGGTCCGACGGCGCGCCTCCGCCCGGCGCCGCGCCGCACTACGGCGGCCGAGAGGCGCTGCCTGCCACGCCACGCGCCCCGCATACCAATGAGCACGGCCCACGGCACCCGCCCCGCCCCGCCCCGCCCCGCCCGCTCCATCCACCCCCGGGAGCCTTGCCCTAACTAACCTCTCCGGCGATCCTGCGTCCTCCGCTCCTCGCTCTTACACGCTGGAGGAGCTCAGAGGGAACAGCGTTGCCTTTGCGGTGGCGTTAACCGGGGAGTGCTAGGGTTCGAGATCTGACGCATGCGGGTTTGCGGCAGGTGAGTTAGATTCAACCGTTGTCTGGAGGAGAATTGAACTACTGTGCAGCTGACTGTTCTGTTCGGTCATTTCCTGTGGTTTCTCCGGTCAATAACTGGTGAAAGTTGAAGGATACCTTATCAAATGGACGACGAACCGCCCGCGATTTTTCCTTCCTCATCCTTGTCCCCCTGCCCTTACACTTTTACGTACCTTGCACAATACCACATATGTCGGAAGACCAGTCCCAGCAGCTAAGACCCACTTGTGGCGGCGCTTCATTGAGAGAGATACCTTGAGGAGAAAAATCCCCGCAAAGCCTACGGGTAAGTCCTTACGTTTCAGGGGCTTTACGTTTCAGTGGGAAGTGACACTTCAGGGATATGGCATGCACTACACCTACGGGATTACGACCTAAGTAGTTCACTCGCTCGGAATCAATATTCACGTTCTCACTCACTTCGCGCATTCTTCCGTCCTGAACTTTTTCCACAGACGTCTGGCGTGTCGTTAGTTCTTTTCTTATTCTTATTGCCGAACTTCATTATATTTTCCCTCCTGTATTCCTCGACCTGAACCCATCGCCATCGTCACCTTCGACGTCCGACCTCCTTCATTATCTTTCTCTACTTTCCATACCTTCCCATAACCATGATCCAGTCCCCGCTACCTTCTTTTACCCCTACCACTCACCTCTCTTAGTCATCCGCCCCATTCTCCGCCTCCCTTCATTGCCATTCACAACCCTCCGCCGCAACCTTTGCTGCTGTCGTTGCCATGCCAGTGCCCTCTACCACACCGCCTCCACAACCACATTCATTCTTATCCTGCATCTCCTATTCTTTCATGCATGGCGTCGCTCCAGTGGAAGTCTCCGTTGTTTCCGATGCTCTAAGCGCCCTGACGAGTCGGTCGTTAACACCTCTGATCCTTTGAAGTCGTAATGTCGTTGCCGCATCACTTGTCATACTGAATGTCGCTAAACGACGTTTCAGAGTGACAACGGGCTCGTTCGAACGACCTGCACATAAATTACCACGACAAGAGTCGCGGATGATGTTGAAATGCGGTCGTATTTTATCTAACGCAGTACTAGGTAGCATCTGTAACATTTCATTTTCCATTGAAAATATGACTGAAAATTGAATTAAATTTCCTTGGATAATGCACTTGTACAAGATGAGATTGTATTTATTGGTTAATAAAGGACCATTATCGAATTCAAAGCGTGTTTGGGCAAAGAAACAGCATACAGAAATTTCAACATAGTCTATGTTTGGTTAATCATTGACTAACATCTACAATACCTAAGGCATAATGGCAGACTATGAACAAAACGTTCATAAGGATAAGGACAGTCATTTTCCTCTTCATTTGGTTCTCTTAATTCTTCATAGTTGGAGTCCATGTGGTACGCGTTGAAACATTGATGTCGTACCTCTCCAGATATTTTCTTGTCCTACAAGTCGTACCATTTTCACCATTTTTCATTTTATATTTATTAAACGAGGCAAAGCATTGGGAAATTCTTTGGGTATGTTGTAAGGACCAATATTTCTTTTACAAATATATTCATAATTTTTATGTAGTCGACCTATTTATAAAAAATACAGGAGAATTTAAAACCTGTAACTAGTTGAAAGTCTAAAACCAGTATATAGAATATCTTATAATAAATGTTACAAACTTCTAGAACATGTGTAGGGATCGAAAATGATAACTTTTTGACAATGAACATGTAGTGGCAAATGTCATATAACCGAATTCCACATATCTTTTCTACCCACACTGATTTTTATGCAACGCCTTACGCACGTGCACGGCAAGTCACGTTCTGACGCAGTCAGGGAAATTTCTAATCTGTTTATACCAGGTTGCCTAAAACCAGGGGCAAATGCAACATGTAACTCCGTCATTTGATAAACTCCGCCATAAACAATTTCCCACTATATGTTCATTGACAAAAAGTGATCATTTTCGACTCCTCTATTTGCCCTAGAAATTCGTAACATTTATTACAAGACATCCTGTATACCTGACTGTTTTTAGAACGCTTCAACTGTTTAAAGGTACTTAGCCTCCGGAGGGTTTGTAACATTTATTGTGAGACACTCCGTATCTCAGTCAATCACACTGAAATAGATTTGACGCAGAGGCAAAGCGTCGTCGCCCCACGGACGGGAAGTTTCACTTCAAAAAGCTCCTCGAACGCTTTCGGAAGCAGCGTATCTCGACGTTTTGTCAGAATCCACAATCGGCAGCTCGTTCGCGGCGAGGGCCCCGTAATGCGTTTGGCGTGTCGCGCGCGGCGGCGGCGGCCGATGTAACGGGACGGAGACAGATCGCGGTGCGAGCGCATCTTGGGCGGCGGCCGCGCCGGGCGAGGAGTCGCTTCTGGGCGGAGCCCTCCTCCCGTCCCGTCCCGTCCCGTCCCTCCCGTCCCGTCCCGTCCCCTCGCCTAAGTGGAAGACCTCCGCGCTCGCACCGCTCCGCGCGGGCCCACAAACGTCTCCCGGAAGACCCTGATCATGTTCGAAAGGTCACACTACAAGCCACCATCTCGGCGGGCAGAGGGGCGCCGGCCGGGGCAGCGCTCCTTTGAAGTGCAGGGAGGTCTCCGCCCGGGCGCACAGTGGGCGGGACTGGGTTTGGGGGGAAAGTTGGGAACGAAAATCGACTGTTTCGAGGCTTCAGTTTTCTGCTGAGTAGAGACTCTGTGACAGAAAATATGGATGAATGCGCTACTACTGATAGATCTTGGTGGACATTCTCATTGGATACGAACGGAACTACAAGGCCTGCTTTAGTCTCAGTGAACTGACTCGAAAAGTCATTTTCTGTGGTCACTCATTATGTGTCACAAATATATCTCCATACAAACAAATGGGTAATTCCAAGATAGCAGGTAATCCGCATTTACCCTCTCCTTAGCGATAACGTCGTGTAGAATAGATATAGTTCTGTTCAATGTTGATCGCACGTCTCTCCGCAAGGACCTCGTGTATCTAAGATAGGGCTCGATGCCAGCGCGACGATCCGATACCTCGGGAATAATTATTACATTATATTATAAATATATAACTATTTCTATTCAAATATGAATTAATTAGGGGTGCGTTCCGGGACCTAAAACTTAAAAATTCAAGCACTGTCTAAAGGTAACATTAGGTTAATTATTTGAAGTCGGAGACGCCGTTTGTTTCCAAAGAGAATGACGCATCTCAAAAATGCTCACTTATTAATTACGCTAAAAAGAACGTTTAGAAAATAATTTATTGTTGTAATAAAAGTATATGAATACAGTTTACTAAAAAAAATAGCACGTAGAGTAAAATACATTGGCCCGGAAATAAACGTCTCTCCTGCATATAAAATCATTCTGCTGCATATTTTTTGACGTGTTACATTTTCAGTGCTCCGACCCACATTATGTTAGTGGTATACAGTTAGTGGTATATATAGCAGTGGTTCTTTATATCACTTCGTCAGCCTCTTACATATCATTACGAAAAACAATCCTTGTGCCGTGTGGAATTGTATTTCGGTTTCTTGTCTCACTTTGTGTGTACACTCCGGAACCCGAAAAGTGTTGAGATGCCGCATTCCGCTCCGGTGGGGTCGTCGCTGCCGCCCACTGTGCTCCGACGGACTCCCCTGGGCCTCCGCGGGCAGTCCGTCAGCCGGGGCGGCGGGAGGGCGGGCGCTGCGGCAGGGGCGGGAGCACGCCGATGTTTCCCCACAACACGACAGCGCGTACCTGGCCGGACAATATAAACACAGTCGCCGATTTCTCGCCTGACAAACGGCCCGGCTCCGCTGTACTACCCGTCCCGCGCGCCTCCGCTCGCAGCGCAGAGGAGAGGAGAGGCCCCGCCCCCCCGGGACCTGGGCCCACGCTCTCTGCCCCGGCGCGGCGCGGCGCGGCGGGGGGCACTGCCGACCCTTGCTTCGGAGCAATCAGATTGCGAATGAAGGGGGCCCGGCGCATATCGGTCAGCGCTCTTTAAAACGAGCTTTCTACTTGCGTTGCCTGGAGCCTCCAGATGATGCTTTTTTAATTAAACATTTTATTGTGATATTTATTTTTTCGCAATTGCACATGCTAATACGCCAATCATAGAAAATAATAGGCCTACAACTAACGCATTCTAAAAGTGAAGCTATAAAAAAGAAATAATTTAAAGACATCATAGAGATATAATTAGTCCATTCGATTGCAATTGATGTTAGATAAAGGAAGCCCCACGTATCCGTTGAATAAGTTGTATGTCGCTGCTCTCTACCTCATGGTGTACAATCGGGAGTGGGGGGAGGCACCACACTAATAGTCGGGTGAGGGCGCCATGTCCCACTTGAAGAGGGAAGCCGCGCATCTTCCACGTCCAACGCGAATGCGATTAGCTGCCTTCCGTATTTGATGGGGCTTGTAGAATCCAGGGGGCTTTTGGTTAATATTGATACTTTTGTGAAGTGTTGTGTTCTGGTCCAACATCTTTCACACTCACGAAAAGCATCTGTTTGAGTACTCGGTTTAATCTGTTCCACGACACACCTGGAATATAGTTATGGACAGGGAAGTATTGTAGAAAACATTCTTGTGTTCTTTCAGTAGGACACTCTCTCTCCTCTTAGATTAGAGAGAGGGAAATTACGCAGGGAAGGAAAACAGTAGGTCGTAGTTGACTTAATACTTCTAGTGGGTACGTCGTAGTATTATTGAATTGAACAACTTAGTGAACATGGCAGATATGCAACTATACTGCCGCTCCAATCTGCTGCACTATTCACAAGTTCCAGGGCCGAGGACCGAAATACTGATGTTGCTTCTCTCTACGTTCAGCCACATAGCCAGAACAAAACGTTTTTTCTTGTTATTTGTGCTATAATAGTTCTTCATAATAAAAAAATGCAGGTATATGTATGTATCATTAAGATTATGATATGACATTCCAATTTCAGTAAAGAAAAGTACGCACGTGTTTTACCGGTTGGCTTCTCGACAGTCATACTTTTATTTACGTAGTGTGAATCATTAGATTTAAAATGCAAGGCTCTTCTAACGTTTCTATTCATATGGAATTTACTTAGTTCGGCGAGTAGAATACTGATTAATACAGAAAGCATTACGTTGATAAAAGCGTTATTTTCTTACTGAAGTACTGTTATGTAAACATACGACAAATACGGTGCTTTTGTGTGACTCTGAGAGACTTTTATTTCATACCATGTTGCTCTAACGTAAACTTGTTTAACGCGAAGATCAAATTTTGTTAAGTTCCTCCTCGCATATTGAGTTTTCTCGTAAATTTGTGTACACTGCAATGTTCAAGTGCAAGCTGAATGGAACCCTTTGCACACTCAATACGTTCTTTCATCTTTCGCTACAAAAACTCGTATTTATGGACTGCGGCGAGGAGAAACTAAATACTTGTATTGCTCCGAAGGGTACAAAAGGACAATGAGCGGCCGAGAGGGCCTGTAAACACATCGAACGCAAGAGTCGGCCGGGGCCTGCTCCTGTGGCGTACGTTTTCCGGGCGGGCCGTAGCGCCGGCAGCGCGCGAAGGAGTCAGCGGAGAAGTTAACCGCCGCACGTCGCGAGAGCAGCGGAGAAGAACGCGTGGGGGCGGAGGGGCCGGTGGGGGAGGGGCGAGGGAGGGGGTAGCAACAGCGGCAGAGCGCGGGGACTGGCGAAATTCATTACCCAGAGTTTCCGGTGGTCTGGGCTGCGACCGGGCCCGGTTGGCGGCTCGCCTCGCACAATACCGGCGTTTAATTGAAAACTGCAGATAGCATCGGCCTCCTGGCCGACCCCGCACCGCCTCTTTTCCCCCCGCCCGTCCGCCCCGCCTTTCAACTCCTTCACAAAGACTCGTTCGCTTCACCTCGCCGCCTGGGGCTCCGCTGCCTCCTTGGCCGCCGCCGCCGCCGCCGCCACCGCCGGGCGTACAAGCCATTTGTAACGCCCGGGACGTCGGTATGTGGCGTGCCTTTGTGTTGGCACAGCGCATCCCAAGTCAGCCAGCGCCTGCGCGCCACCGCCGCCGCCCCCGAGGCCGTCTGTTTACTCGGCCGACCCCCCCCCCCGGCCTCCACCCCTGAATGAACTCGGCTTACCCGACTTAGTAATGGGAGGAAGATTAATTTTAAATACACACCGACGCACCACGTTCTCTGCGGCTTTTGAACGCGCTCTCGTTACATAGGCTCCGAAAACGAAGCCGTCCGGAAAACTATTATTGAGTTTTCGAGATGTGGGTTACAAGATAAAGGTCTTTGGACATCTAAATGTACAAAGCCGCGCGAGGGCTAGAGCGCAAGGGCGTTGCGCGGGCGAGGGCGAGGGCGAGGCGAGGTGATGCTCCGCTGAGCGCAGAAGAAAGCCGTCGGCCGCGGGCACTTTGAGGATCGCTACCTCCGACCAGAAACCAATTTTACCCCAATTTTGTTGGAATTATCGTTGAAAAGCAATTGAGGACTCAACGGCTCTTGCTAAATCGTATGAAAATTTTGAGCGCCTGAGCGAAGTTTTCCCTTTGAAAGCTGCTCGGTTGTTAAGGGAAATACTGGAGGCTAAATTCTAGGGTGCAATGTAGCGTCGTGTTATTGTAACTGAGAAGTGCGTGTTTCCTGGTCGTCGGGTTCTTTAAACTACGTCCTTATTGGTTACCAAAATTTGCACATGCAAACATTTTATTCAAATAGTATATGATTCATGGCAGCAAATAGTATTTTTCAGAACTTTGTTTTGAATATTAATGCTACTCTGTAAAACAATTTATTTAAATATCTTCGAGTTGGTTCTGTTTTTAAGAAAAATTTCAGGTCTTCTGGATAGCTTGAAGTAGGTGACTGCACGATGAATTGCTTCTTTCAGAGATCACAAACGAAAATAATTTCTTCCGTGAAACTGAATCATCAGTCCATTTCCACCAAAATGAAATACGATCCAAAGGACGAACGTGTGGATTTTCCTGACAATACTTGCAGTGTAATATGATCTTCTGTGAACTCTTCAAGACCACTTTAACAGCTTGATGCGTCATTTCTGTAGATGCCCCATTCTAACAATTAGACAGCAGGAAGAACGGCAAGTTATACAATCAATTTCCTGTTAGTTGGTACAGAAAACTTCAAAATGACGTCATTTTGAGGTTCTACGCATAAAGCAGCTGATTCATCTTCTTTGAAATGTCATATCCTTTACAGTTTTCCGTAAAGTACCTTTGTTCCGTAAGGTGTGATTTCACCCGAAAGAATGTGTTGCCGGGCACACTTTTCCATATAGTATCAGAACATTTGTTTCCTTTCGGAAATAACATGAATTATAATAATGAAACACTATTATTCTTAATCTATAGAAACGAATTTCGTATCTATACTTCTTTTCCATTTATTAGCAGAATGATATTTTCTTCTCAATCGTTATTATCTGATAATCATATTGAATCTGTCTTCTTTTTTACGTTGTTTCCCTAATTCACAGAATGTACTTATTAGTGCAACATTTAGTAAGTCACGAGGTTGTGCATTGAAGGGTATTTCAACTTAAGGGGATTCCGTTTTTAAGGATGTAAAATTAAGGACCATGAACGGGTGACAACATTCTGTGGATCACACGTGTTAGAATACATTACATGTGAAAGTAAAAGAATGTTTGAATACGTTTTCGGAGCTTATGCCGTCGAGTTCTTGACATGAAATCTGTCTCGTCTAGGCTGTATTTGTTAGGTAACTTGCTACAACATCGGAATTAAAATTTATACAAATATTGCGGAAAAATTTATAATTTCCTGCAGTCAGAAACTAAGTCCTCACTCTCCCAAACTCTTGGGGGTAGTTGCATTTCGATTTTTGAGGAACCAATATTTTTGGTTTTCCGTATCGTAAGTAATGACGTTGATACGGGTGAACTGAATGTATTCTAGAATCGAAAAAGTGCAATATCAGTTTTCAAAAATTATTGTCAACATGAAGTACAAATTGATTGTAATGATGTTATGATCCCTTCTGGCATTGCCATAGAGGAGAGAAGTGCGCTACTTCTTTCCTGTAAGAAAGAAGCCCTAATAGCGTGACTTGGAGCTAACCAGTGCTAAGTGCAGTGTACTTAATCGCCAGTGTGTCGCATCCGCCTCCCCCTCCACGCCACACACGTCTATATGAAACTTTTTCATATCACAGCAATCGACATTGGAAGAATTGATACTTAAGAATCAATAATATCAATATATTAGGGAGTTTTTGCACGGTGAAGCATCACAGCAATCGACAGCAGTATCTTCTGTACATGCGCAGTTCGAGTTTCGCGGTTTTTTTGTTTGTTTTGTTTTGTTTTTGTTTGTTGTTGTTGTAAATCTGCGAATGTGCAGAAGATCGAGATAGTCAATCGATTGCTGAATGCTATGCCGTGCAAAATCCCTTCGTCTATTCCTTGTTTGTGTTTGATGTATATGTATCGAATCACGTTTGAAGACCGAGATCGCAGTCGATTGCTGAATGCTTGGCTGTGCAAAAACTTCCTATCAGTTCTTTGTTCGTTTTTTAGTGTATGTCGTATTGAATCATGTTTGAAGAACATGAAGAGATTACAGTCGATTGCTGTACCTATTACCATTCAAAAACTCCCTTTTATCAATTTTTAATTCTTGTTTTGATGTATGTAGCATCGAATCGCGTTTCCCAGCATCTGACCCTTCCCAACGTGCGTGGCGGCTCGGCGCGGGCGAGGCGTCCGTAGCGGAGCGCTCCTGGCGGCGCGGCGCGGCGGGGCAGCCGATGAAAGGCTGGCGGGCGGGCACGGCGCGAGCGAGGACTCGGCCAGCCGCGCGGCAGCCGGCGGGCAGCCTTCACGGGCCAGAGGTGTTCCAGCAGTTTAGTGTCGCGTGTTCTCGCGTGCGTGGTAGCGTGCAGGACACCGGTCATTACTTATAAAGACGCCGCACCGCGCCGCGCCGCGCCGCGCCGCGCCGCGCCGCGCCGACCCTTCCCGCGCGCGCCGGCACGAAGGAGGTCGGCGGCAGGGATGCGACATCGCCTGCAAGACTTCGATGTCAATAATTCATCGTCACTTCGATGTTTTTAAACATCGTTTTTTCAAATCTGCTTTGATAACCTCTAACAATAATGTTCGCACAAGGGACGGAGGATAATTTGACGGGGGTCGTATATATTAAGTCATAATCAAGATTTAAGTGACACAGAAAAATCAAAAATGACCAGAAATGTCAACGAAAATTTTACTATCTAATTGGATGTATAAAAAAATAGTGTATTTATCGACGAAAACTTGACTAACTTATTGCCACCCTTGATTACTACACTGTTAAGAATGTTTAGTTTATGGATATCTGAAAATTATTAAAGTTTTTTGTTATTACGATGTAATTTTAATTGAAAATAATAGATCTGTCACGTAAAAGCATCGGCCTACAAAACATCGATATTACAAGAATATCAGCTTCAATAAATTGATGTGAACTACTAGCTCTTTTAATCAAAACATGAATGTTTTGAAAATTTCGTCATCGATTTCGCACCCCTATTCGGCAGTGGGTTGAGGCGCCGCGCGAGCGCAGGGCTCCAACGCTGAATACGCACACCTGCCTCCGTCGACTGTTTCCGCTTGGGTTGAGCTTTGCAGAAGTGATTTAGATGCAGCTCTCAGGTCTCAGAAAAAATGTATTTTTCAAAATCCAAAATTAAAAACGGCTGTATTTATCTCCGTATTCGTGAAGGTTCAGGTCGCTCGCTACCTGAATTTGCTTTCGAATTACGAAGGGAAACATTGGCTTCTGCACCAGTTAAATCCGATTAGTTCGCGCAGGCCACGTTCCCTTCCATTTTAAACAATTTTGATTTTAATTAAGTTATTTCTCAATCAATATTAATACTACTAATAATTAAGGTAGACGCAATTTATCTTAGGGAAATTTTAATTTTATTCTGCTAGAGATCACGACACTACGGCCTAAATTAAGTTTTCGAGTTGGAGAAGAATAGATAAATGTAGAGAAAAAAGTATCGTTAACACTATTCAATTGAATATAGTCTGCCATTTTTGTAGCATTACACACCTTCAATTTTGCAGCTGCTGTACAATAAGGAAACAAAACATTGTAATATATGAGTAGTATTGTTGCGACATCCTTGAAAGAAATTATGTTATATTTCGACTTACTTTAAAGTGTTATTCTAAGTTGATATTCAAATTCTTTAAATTTAATGCCTAATTCACTAATTTGTAGTGGTATGGCAGAATGTTCCTTTACGAGTAAATAATTGTTTGTGCATAGCAAAATAGAATACTGTACTGACGGGTGAAGTACGGTAGAATGGTTGGTCGAGTTCGTTCTTCTCTTCGAAATGAAGGGAATTACAGATTCTATTTTACAGTTCTGCATAATTTTCGTACATTTCTGAAATATACGAAATGTTTTGGAAGCAGACAGGATTTTTTGTATCTCATTTTTTATACATGCTTAATTTGAGTGTAGACAATTATGAGAGAAAATCACGTGAAGAATATAATTTCCCTGATCGTGAAAAATACTAAATAATCTGGTTGTTCTAAGGTACTAGTACATTTTTTTGTGAACTTATTGCAGCGATAAGCTTATGATAACATTGACACAACCTCAGAATTGATGCAGTTGAACGAAGAAGTTGCGTCAGATCAAAATGCCGGAAACGACTGCTTGGATGGAGGGCTCCTTTCTCTCTCTCCTTCGAGAGACGACACGGTCAGGGGAGCGTGACGAGCGGGACTTGACCCCTAGGAGTACCCTCTTCATCGCGTTGCCATTATTTCTCACCGGCGGAGTACTTTAATAGCGCTTTAGAAAGCAGCTCACCGCAAATGTAAATCAAACGCAGAATGTGGCTGGCATTTAATAATAACCGTTGACTGTACGACAAATGTTTTGGAAGTAAGGCACTACTAGATGTTTGTGTTTTCCTCGTTCTAGATAATTACTGATATCTGTAGAATGTGAATCAGGTTCATTGTATGGCGTGTTTACAAAACCGCGCGCACGTAGCGGGAACCATCCGATAAAGAGCGACATGTGAGCAGACATATTCTCGTAGCGGACGCGCTCTTATTGCGCGCTATCGAAGGCAAATAAACAGGCGACGGCGTCGGGGGCGCAATGAGGAAGCGCCCCGCCGGCGACGGCGCGCGGCACAGTGGGTCACGCAGCCGCAGCCCGGCCGCGCAGCGCCCGCCAAGGACGCAAAGGGCTTCCGCCCCTCAATTGGGCTACAAGGCCTCCTTCTGGTGGCAGTGGCACGCCTCGCGGCACCGTGCCATGCCACGAGCTTCTCTGCGCCACGAGCGTCGGGAGAGGAAACTAGTAGTAACCCAACGTTTTACAGTACGGATGGCGTTGTCTCTTGCGGCACGGTAATGAACTGCGTGAAGGCGCGATTTCGTGGAATCTCATTGTGGCACGTGCCACGGACTCCCGCTCGTGGCATGGACCTTGACAACACTGGGCTAGATTCTTTGATCGATAGCCTCTAGGATGGCTCATGGGCAGCGTGCTCATGGGCAAGCGTTTCTCGTGGTGTGGACCTGGGTTCGATTCAAGCCCGAGGCAAAAATAGTGTTGGAATTTTCCTTTGAAATCGTCCCGGTTTCTGTAGCTGCATGACGAAGAAAACTCAGACAGGTGGATCTTGCTAGTTACTGTGAAGGGAATACGTCGTGTTCGCCACATGTCGCTCTTACAATAGCATAGCAATTTAGGCCCAGGAACGGGGGAAACCGTTAGTCACCGTTAGAAACCGCCAAAGTCGGACTATCGACCCAAAGATGCCAAATCCGTACATATTCTTCGATCAATTCATTATTTACTGTTTCCGGTGGCGTCAACAACTTTACAGCGACATTAGTCACGTACGTGTAATGCATTTTAAGTCCCGGGTGGCGCGGGTGTTCCTTCCCGGTGATCAGATGGTGACATGCTCGTCAGCTTGCGAGGGTTTCTCCAGGTTTCTCTTCGACAGGAATTGTTCGGGGAAACCACGGAAAACCACCGATTAGAACAGCCGGCCGCTAGAATTCACCTCCAGGTAGAAGTTTAATTCGACGTAGCAATCAATCTAGTGTCAGAAATCTGCGACTGGCAGGATTCGTCCGGGTCAGTGAAATCGCAGATGTCACGGCCATGCTGCCACAACGCCATTGCAGCCGGCCTATATTCTTTGAATAAGGCTCGGTTATGGACTAGTTTCCTTTCATCCTAGCTTTGTCAGCAAAGCCTCTGCTCTCGCGCAGGTGCCTCCTTTCCAGAGCATCTGCAACAATCCCTTCGTATTTATTAGATACTCACTTTGGTAACACTCTCGAAGGTCAACACAATATACTGGTCCTTCAGAATTACTCATTAGATGGAAATGATTTATATTTCCCTCGTGTGCATTGTTTCATTCTTATGGCACTTTCTATACTGCTTACAATTTATTATTTTACACGCATGTTTTTTTTTCATTTCTTTCGAAGAAAAAGATTACGTATTTCTCAATATTCTGAATTCGATAATACATTGAATTAAAATGCAAGAATTTCAGTTAATGAATGTACGTTCTCTGAAAGTTACTTTGGCATGCGGCATATAATTAAAACAAAGCCATTGATGAAAGTCGTGTACGGTACATTATTGTAGCAAATTTTTGTTTTCATTATTCGTAAACATTATTTAATTTGATTTAAAATGACAAAAAAAATGATCAATACGTTCTGAGAACTTTCATTCAGCCTGAAGCAGCCAACAGCGCCTAGGTGCGTGGGATGGCGAGCGGCCACTGTGTGGAGCCGCGGCGCGGCGCGGGGCGGCGCGGCGCACGTGTGGCGCGGCGTGCAGGTGCGCGCGCAGGATGTTGTGCTTCCTCCTCTTTACGCGCGTTGTGTTGTGGCGGCGCTGCGCGAGCGCTGCCCTCTCGCCTCGGGGCGGCGACCGCGCCTCCCCCGCCCCTGCCGCCCCCGCCGCCCCCGCCGCCCCCGCCGCCCCGCCGCCCCCGCCGCCCCCGCCGCCCCCGCCGCCCCCGCCGCCCCGCCGCCCCCGCCGCCCCCGCCGCCCCCGCCGCCCCCGCCGCCCCCGCCGCCCCGCCGCCCCCGCCGCCCCCGCCGCCCCCGCCGCCCCCGCCGCCCCCGCCGCCCCCGCCGCCCCCGCCGCCCCCGCCGCCCCGCCGCCCCCGCCGCCCCCGCCGCCCCCGCCGCCCCCGCCGCCCCCGCCGCCCCCGCCGCCCCGCCGCCCACGCCGCCCCCGCCGCCCCCGCCGCCCCGCCGCCCCCGCCGCCCCGCCGCCCACGCCGCCCACGCCGCCCCGCCGCCCACGCCGCCCCGCCGCCCCCGCCGCCCTCGCCGCTCCCCGCGCCCCCTCGCGCCCCCTCGCGGCCGCGCGCGCACGGCGGGCACGGCGTCAGCGGGGAGAAATAGGCCGAATATAGAGAATATATTTATGTAATGTCTTGCAGCCTGCTGGCCCGTCTTCACGATGGAATATGACACGGTATTTCGCGTCTTTTCATTCGTGGCGCTAGATATCGCATGATCGCAACCCTATCAAGCAGTGCTTGCGATCATGCGACTTCTAGCGGCACGAGCGAGAAAGACGCGAAATGTCGTGTGATATTCCATCGTGGTCATAGGGGTTTGAAAGGCAGAGTTAGAAAAATCGCATTATAGAGCGTGTGCCCACTCAGTGCCTCAGTCCGAAGGGTCGCGGGTTCGAGTCCTGCCATTGGCATAGTTGTTTGTTCCTTGCCTTTCGTATGTGCGGGCTATCGCGTAAGGCCTTGTGAGTCTGCTGACAACAGACCGAGGAGCTCGCATGTATGTGTCTACAGTAAAGGTCAATATGTGTCTCCACGAGGGACATAGTGAGTACCCGGCGCGGATAGTAGAAATCGGCATCCCCTGAAGCGGGAAAAAGCGCCAGGAAGGAAAAAAGTACATGCCTCGCACACAGAGAAATGTGCATTTCAATCAAATTCCATTAAGCCTTATTTTACATTGCGAGGATCAAGCTATAGGGCGTGCTCATCCACCGCGCAAGTTTTGTTACGCTCCTTTCGCCTCCTGGCAGCGAAAGAAGCTATCACATGGGTGAGGAAAAACAGGCGATTAGAATTTAGCTCAGAGGGTTGTTTTAGGCTTTGTTTTACATAAATCTACAACCTGGGACAGCCTGATTTTTTCTGAAGAAAGGTGTGCGAAGGTTATTTGTCCTTAAATATCCACGACTTCGGTCGAATTTGAATCCGCCAACTTTGGTATGTACATTATCAGAAGTCGCACTTATTACAGGACAATATACTAGAATAAACGCAGAAAGTTTTGGATCTATTCCTCTTGGTCGAATTTTGTCAGTAGTCTAGTTTACAGATTGTACAGAGCTGGCAACCAAACTCTATTAAATAGACTGCCGATTGCTTGTTGCCTCATTGCTGTCTCCGTCGTTATTTTTGTACTTTAGCATCCGCCTTTTGTCCGTGGCAGAATCAGCTGAGACCATGGCTTCAAACTTGGCCAGTAGGCGCACAGCGCCGTTCTGTAGAAATCGCAATCGTCACAGAACCGTTCTGAAGTACCTCCATAGAGCAGCAAAACACAATGCCTTCTATTCAGAAGTAATTTTTTAAAATAAGTTTTACTTTTTTGGTCGCATGAACTGCAAGTTCATTAGCGACCATTTATACATACTTTACAATTCATCAAATAATTTATAACCTTTAAAATTTGAATACATAAAAGTAAGATTTTTCCGTTGTTCATTTGGAAAGACAATTTAGAAGTGAATATGTCATGTGTAGCTCTGCATACACTATGGAATCTATTAAGACATGATGAATAGTATATATTGATATACACCAATAACTATTCAGAAGTAATTGTTATTAACGAATAATGTATTATACATGCTTATAAAAAAACTCCTCAATAAAGGTGAACTAACTCGAGATGAATATGTACGGGTTGAAATGCAATAGAAAACATACATGTGGCTTACTTGTAAGCCAAATGGAATTTTGCATTTGTGTTTTTTGTACATTCTCTTCTATGTTAACACAATCTGCCATTAACCAAAATAGTCGCTGGTCCAAAATTAAACCTCCAATGAATTTTAATTTCTCATTCCTTGGTTAATGTTATTTTATAGTTTCAGAACTGGAATTTCAAATTGTTTGATTGGACGTAATTTCGTCGGTAAGAACTACCTAAAATAGGAACGGCGAACAAAAGCCGGTAATTAATCATGTTCGGTAAATCTATTTCCTGAAAGTTAGTATTGATCATAAAATTATGCTTCTTAAGTTTCTCGAAAAAAAAATTGTTAGTATTTCTTTGAATCTGAGTTCCTTGTTTTCTAGAAATTGTTCAACTGTTTGCGAAATTATACAAGATGTTTACATGTCAGAGGAATACATTGTGTAAATTGACAGAAGCACTTAAGAAGGCGTGATTCAAACATCTTGTTGAAGTGTTAATGCTTTGCGTAAAAAGGGTAGATGATTCATTCACTGTACACCTATTGACTTCAATTTGGTTTTCATTTTGTGATATAAATAGAGATGTAAGAATGACTATTGAATTTTCCTTAAAGTTAACAGAAATATATTTGTACTATATCGTAGGAAACACTATGATTATTCTAAAGCCAAGTGACCAAGGTACAAAGGTTAAATACTTTCCTCAATGCGACAGTTATTAATATTTTCTTTGACCTCAAATATTTAAGGCTGTAGGAAGAGTGGTCCCTATCAAATCAATTAGAAAAGTAATGCGTGTTTTATAAAATATATTTTTCAAACGTATGTAAGTTACTTAACTAAAGTTATGGACCAGCAGTGAGGTACAATTATCCCTCTTGAAAACAATAGAATTTCTTGATGTTACAATTAACGAGTCAGCATAACCAACCACAATTTTCTAACATTATTAATATAATTAGTAATAATCATTTGTAGTTCGTTTGATTGTATATTTTAAACATTTTAAACAATTCTATTTATTGTTGTTACAATCTTTATGCGTAATTTAATGCCCAAATATAGATTGTTCAATCAAATTACATCATTAACTTGATTATAATAGTACATAAGTGTCATAATAAGTTTCTTATTTGATTGACTCTTCATATCAAATTCAAGTGGTTGCTTTTATCAGTATCAGACCTCGTTAATATCCGCTCAAAAGAATAACAGAAAAGAATAACTTCAATTCAAACTTCAGCTAAATATTAATATTAATATAATTAATTTTAATTAATTAAATGAAATTATGCTACATGAATACAACTTAAAGCTTGATACAACTATAAGCTTAAAATGTAATATGATGTGTATACAGTTTAAAGGTCGACATAAGAATGAACGCTGCTTGTGCACAACTTAAAGGCTTTTACCAGAATGAATGTTTTTTGCGTGTTGCTAATAACCATAACTAACTAAAAATGCTGTGTTTAAAAGACCGTGAGGAATATACTCAGCTATGTCAACTCAGTGTCAAAGAAATTAAAAAAGTCGTTCATGTTGCATTAAGTTTCGGTCAATCAACTGAAGCCCTCACGGCTGAACGTTGTGGAGGAGACCTGGGCTAGTTGTGACAATTTTAAGTTATTTAATTTTTAGATCCTTCTTTAGGAAGAGGCTTTACCTCAGTTTCACCTATGTCCCAAATGTTATTTGCATTGAAACCATGTTTTTCGAAAACAGGGGCTAAATGGTTGAAAAAATGTCAACATTGTCTTCATTGAAACTTGTGTTTCTATTCAAATTAGTAGCTTAGGAACACGAAAAGAAGTTTTAGAGTGACGTTGCATATACTTCGTCATCCAATCAACACTTGCAGACTTCTTTATTATCCAATTTTCTGGCACTTGGATTTTGTTTTCCACGGCAAAATCATATGATAAGCTTCGTAATTCCTCACTACATTTCCTGTTAATTAAAATTATTGCTCTCAAATAATTTTGGAGCAAGAAGTGACAGTCATAACGTGCCCCTTAGAACCTGTCACAATGTGCCCCGAGAGACGCTAATATGAATTTCCGTTTTTATTTCATATTACTTTGCCATTCATATAAACTAGAAACACATCAAATTATAGCTTAAAAAGTACATTTTTCACTGATACTAAGTGGATAAAGGTACTCCGATTTGTTGTTGATAAAGTTGACTGGAACAGTCCTATAGATTTTTTCTTCAGTAAGTGTAAAACACAAGATGTTCGTAAATAAGCAAATCAAGCAACGGTTTCCATAGCAACTCAAAGAGCAGACTTAGGCAAAGATATGGAACATGCATGTAAACTATCACGAGCTGAGCTCTATTGAATCGGCCAGTAAACACAATAGCAACTTGCCCCTGTCACTGCCACAAAACTAGCCCCGGTCTCCCCTGTCTATAAATGTAAAATAAATTTTTAAAAAAAGATTTAAAAAATCGCAGTATGTTCATTGTTTTGAATTAAATCACGATATTCATGTGTAGATCTGACAAATTGAATGTAAGGTGAGGATCTGATAAATTGAAAAATTGATTAATTGAATGTAAGGATTCTGAAAATAAATCAAGCGGTCGTGACTTATCTTGACTCACGCCGTTCGGAAACTAGTAGTGCTAAAACAGCACGTACTTTCTCGCCAGTACTTTCACGCAAAATTACACAAAAAGTAATCAAATTTTCGAAAAATTGTATCTGACCTTATTTTAAAATTTGTCTTTAAGGAATAGATTTTAATAAGGGAAAAATCTCTATCTTCATAATTTGAATTGTAGGAAGACGCCAAAAAATCTTGAACTTTCTCTCTACTTCGTATCGAGAAAGTAACGTGGCTTATTCCCAAACGCATTTATCTTAGTAGAGTAAAGGAATTAAGGTACGCGCGCCGAAGTTGAAAAATAGTCGCAAACTCATTTATCTCGGAGAGCTAGAGGCCACTGACAGCCGTGTCGCGCTGTCGAACATAGGGTTCCGTGGACAGTGGCCGCCGGCGGGCAGCGCGTCCAGGTGTTTGGCATTTTCCGCATTCCTTGATTTCGGCGGCCGGGGCCGGACGGCCGCATCGGTGGGAGCAGGAAGCGAGGTCGGGAATCGCTCCCCTGGGGCGCCGATACAAAGCCCAACGCCGCCCTCCGCCTCGCCCCGCACGCCCCGCGCTCCATCGTGCATCCTCTCCGCCCGTTTCCCGTCTTCGTGCAGCTCGCGGAGCTTCTTTCACCTTCCACGCCGTCCCCTTCCCTCCTTCCTCTGTTGGTTGCTCGTCTTTTGCTCCTTTGATCTCTTTCCTCTGCCTTCCCCTCTCTCTGCTCCATTCTCCTGCCGACCTGTATTTGGCAAGTTTTCACTGTCTTTGACTGTCGTCTACTCCCCTCGACTCACAACGATTGTACCTTTCACGAATACGAATAAAATACAGGATGCAATTCCATTTGCTATCCATTGTACAGCATTGTTTCTATCGCCAATAACTTTGACTTTTCATTTTGATGCTGGAAACATCACCGGCATTGATCATGCTTCTTTTCTCGTGCTAAGATCGAACTCCATCACCACCGCTGCCTTCAATTTTTTTCTTCAGCTCGGGTTTTTTATACATGCGCAGGAACTTGCGTACTTTGCGTTTCAGACTTTAACTGTGGTTATCACCGTAGTGACTGTCACAAGTGAGGGGTAATTATGTCATCGGTACGTTCCTGTCGTTCTCCCTGGAGGCCGCCTCTTCCATCCCAAGCAGCGACGTTCCTCTCGCTACAATCACCATCCGCCTGCCTCCACCGCCGTATCATCTGTGCGTCCATCGCGTCAGCTGCCAGCCCAGGCGGACCGGGCCGGCCGGGCCTGCCCTCTCGCGCCGCTACGCGCCGGGGGTTAAAAAACGCGCCGGTGAGGCGGCGGCGGGGTGCGGGGTGCGGGCGGCCGGTCCTCCACGCCGCCGCCGCCGCCGCCGCGGGCGCCGCACCGCGCCGCGCCGCGCCGCTGCGCCGCCGTGGAGGGGAGGCCCCGCCCCCGCGGCGTTGCCGGGTCGCGCGGCCGAGCGGAGCGGAGCGGCGCGGAGCGGACGCGGAGGCTGCCCGCCGAGCGTGGCCCCGCGCCTCCACGCGCTCCGCTCGCCGCGGAGCCATCGCCGCGCCGCTCACGTGTGCCGACGCCCCACGTGCCGGGGACGGCTTTTCAATGAGCGTGGCTCGTAGTCCCCTGAGTGACGCTGTTTTCGTAAACAAATTTTTAGTTGTTACTGTTTTCATTGAGGATGGTAAAGATTACATTTCTCACACTATTTTGATAAGTAGTTCCATGGGTCTTTTACACATTATTATCGTGAAGTTGAGTCGCAAATAATTGTTAATAATTATTACATGAAGAAAAAATCTGTGCCTATTGTATGTATTGGTACAGATAATCCTTGAAAACGCAATGGCGAAACTTTTCTAAATGTAGTGTGAATGAAAGTAAAATTGTGTTATTAAAGACCTTCCCACTGCCCTGATAAATTCAATATTTTACTTTTTTTAGTCTTAGTCTTAGTTTTGTTAAGTCTTAGTTTAATTATACGTCGTCGAGTGCTATTTCTAAATTATCAAACCGAATTAAGCTATTTTAAAAATAGAGATCTGCCTGTCCTAAGTATTTTCGTCTAACTCATAAAATAGTAATAAAAAAGTGTCTTATCGTTGATTCACAAAAATTTATTACCTTTTAAATTGTAGATGAAAGTATACACAAACTTCACATATTCAGTGCGTTTGTTGACTCATTTTTAACTAATTATTCATTGATAAAAAGGGATTGAAAAAAATTTGTCAAATTTCCTCTGCAAAAATTTTATCACATTAACAGTATCTAATGGATTGTATCTAGAATATTTTTCACGTCACTTTTAAGAAGAATAGCTACAAAACAATATTAATATTTTCAATATTCTACTATCGATACTACTTTTATACGATCAATGCTATAATCCCAATCAGTGTTATGATCTCAATAAATGTTAATAACACGTAGTACAATTCGTCGTTTTCTAGTGAACCTTATGAAGGAAGTGGTACTTTACAAACACATTCCCGTTATATGTGTGACGCAACTTATCTTTCATTTTACTGCGACCTTTTGATGCGCTCGTTTTATTGCCTCGGTGCATACAGGAAAGACTGAGGACAAAATTTATGAGCTATTCTTTACTAGTCATCTTCGATTGTTTGCTGTGGCATATGAATGCGTTGTAAGTCATGTGGGAATGTTATATTAAAGAAATATGTTGTTGTTAAAATTATATTTTTCACCTGACAAGAATTCTGTACTTTCTCAGTGAACACTAACAATTGGTAAAATAAGTTCATATTGATTTTAAGCTAATTTAGTTTTATTTGATTCTACTCATATGTAATAAAAATTTGCCACCCCAAATTTTATGGAGTTGATTATTTTTGCTACAGAGTAATTTGGTTTAAAATGTATAGAATTATATTTAAGAAAAGAGAAATTGGCAGAATAAGATAATTAAAATTGATTGGTTGTGTCCATTAGTTCAATGGTCTACTTGCAAGCGTATTTGATTTATATTTCTGTAACTGAGTACCATTTTTTCATTCAACTAAATACTTACCGAATATTACTAATACTGCTGATAGTAAAGATGATTACAGGGGAATAACTTAAGTTTTTAAACTATTTCAAAAATAGTTCTGGGAAGAATAGGACAAACTACAATCCTCCTAAAATACTTTCTTGGACCACCTTTTAACCAAAATGTAAAACTAATTAATAATTAGGTGCTTGTACTTTGTTCGAACGATAGAGGCAACTGGTTCATGGGACTTACTCAGGAGAATGAAATTATTATTATTTGTTTTGAGAAAATGTATTTCCATCACAGAGCTGTTCACACATAAAACCAAACTATGCATTTATTAAAAACTTAAAAGACAGTTTACACATATACATTACAATCGACACAAAAAATTATACTCAGAAGGGAAAAAAACTGACAGTACCTTAATATACGTATGCTGATTGATGAGCACATGTAAAATGTAGCTCATTTGTTTGGGTGTACTTCATAAGAACGAAGATCTGCGATTAGTGCAGGGTTGAAAAGAAAGGGAACTGGAGAAGCATGAACAATGTGAACCTTGCTATCGTTAGCGAAAAACGAGGAATACGAAACAAAAGTAAATAAAAAAAGCTCTTGGCCTGGTCAAAACTATTATTGATTGTATGATTTTTAATTATTACGTACAATTTTACTCCTTGCTAGTTACACTAACCAGTTTAGAGTGATACATGTATCCAACATATCCAACATATCATGTTATTATTGTATTATCCATGTTTTCTGATTACCAAAACAGACTGTTAATAATGAACACAGCCTTGAAAATTGGAAGAAACATATAATATTATTACAATGACTAACTGGAGAACAAACCCACCTCTAAAATCAAGGTACAAGCCCGCCCCTGGCGTCGCATACACGTGTCTGCGCCTGAACAGCGCTGACCCATTTGACGCGTCCAGAGTAATGACGCTTTCTTTTAACGAACAATTGGGAGTTTTCGCGTAAGAGCGCTTGCGCACTGGGCGTTCTGAGGAGGTAGAGCCATAGTGCGTATTCGCGCGTTCCTTCTTTGACTGGTGATTCCGGGCTCATCAAAGGCTAAGGTAATTAGTCCCGTAAGTGAAGTGTATGTTTTCATCGTGGGAGGTAACGGTGATCTTTCCCCGCTAGATGGTGAGATTCGGTGTCGACCTACCGTCAGCTAGCGGCTCTAACCAGGTATCGTCCATCAGCGGGGCTCCGTGCCAGCCAAGGGCAAGCTCTAAGCTCCCGACCGGTGTCTCGACATGTGTGGTAGTGTAGGTCGTGTTAGTGTAAGTGTGTAAGTAAGAGGTGAGGGGTAAGACAAGGAAGAGGAAGGAAAAATCGCACGCTGTCCTTGGTCCGTTTATTGGGGTACTGCTCCAGCATACGCCTCATATTGATCGGAGAAACCACAGAAACCGATCAGACCAGGGCCGCTAGGATTCTCCTCCAGACAGCGACTGAATCCGACCTACCTATGTAGCTAGAGTCGAAAAGCCTGCAACATGTATCCAAAACTTTTAAATATCCAGCACAGAATGTCGAAATCAAAACAAACATCGGCTTAATATATCAATAGTTAAAAACTGATATTTCTATACAAACATCGATGTTTTAAAAATATAGACATGGATGCATTCCTAGTTGCAAGCGCTGCCGCTGCGTGTTCGCGCCTTCGCATGCACCGGCCGGGCCGCGCCCGTCCCTCTGCCCGTTCGTCCACCCGTTCCCCTCCCACCAACCCTCCCTCGCACCCGCTAACCTGCCCTCCCACCTGCCAATCCGCCCACCCGCCTTCTGCCCGCCGCCCGTCCAACCTCTGCACGCGCGTCGCCCACTCATAAACGCCCCCGCCGCTGCGCCGCCAGAAGGTGCAGTAGGAAAGCCCGTCCAGCCGCGTGCTTCCCGGAGGGTGGCCGTGAACCCCCGTGACGGGCTGTGTGGCTGTCGCGGTTACCGTGCATTTATGGTTGCGGTCGCATGGTCGTTTCAGCGGCAGTGGGGCGCGCCGCGCCGTCTTTGCGTGGTCGCGAGAAGCCATTGTCATTGCGGTCGGCTCGGCGTAATGGAACATAAAGCGGCGGCGTATTAATTGAGGAATGAAGCGGCGGGCGGCGGCCTAGCAGCCGGGGAAGAGGAGGACGAGGTCGGCCTCCCGACGCCCTCGGGCGACAGGGGACAGGCGACACCGCCGCGTCGCCGCCGTGCTGGAAGGGTTGCCTACCCAGCGCACGTCGCGGCGCTAGTTGCTCTTTCAAGCTGTGGACGTCAACGTTTGGAGTTGCGAGTGAAACTCTGAACACTGCCCGATTTGGGGTTTGATTCCCAACGGTGATGGGTTTTTGACATCAGCTAAATGTTGAGTGGGAGCAGAGTGAATCTGATAGAAACACTTGCTTCTCTGTAAAGAATGGGACATACATATATTTGATGAATCTGCGTTTTTGTAACGTGAGTTGAAAGCGTTTAGTTTCATTTGAAAATATTCATTTTAACAATACCATGCTTCCGACAATTTCTTGATTGCTTTGTTTGATTGCATAATTTAAATGATGTAGCACATAGCGTAAGCCAACGTGTAAACTAATAAAGACTCGATATACTGCTTCATCATTTTCGTGCGCCAACAATTTTAATTCATTTCAGTGAATCAACTAAACCATTACATCAGTGGCATGTTTTGGGCTTTCAGGTGAGTGAAACGGCTGAAAGTTGATTTTTAAATTATTACATTATTACACCCTATTTGGCAAGTAGAGATAATCTCCTATCCTTTTTGGCAAAATCTACTATAACATCTTTCTAGAACATTGGCTTTTGACATTTTTCAAAAATGAATTCCTTCTCTATCGAAAGCAAACCCACCTTTTGACGTAGCAACCCTAAGCATCCCGTAGCATCCCTTGTTAAGTAGCATTTCTGAGATACGGGCTGATTCTTTTAAAAGCCAATCAACTCGTCTCAACAGAAGCACTTATTGCGGGAACTGTGAATAACTCGGAAATTTCACTCGTTCTGCAAGTGCGAATTCAATTAATTGTTTACAAGAAATGGCAGAGCACAATAAACTTTCTTTTCCAAATTCATTATTTTGATATAATTTATTATATACTATTTCATATTTTAGAACTGAAAATTCAAATAAGTTTTCATAGTTTTTAAGAAGTAGATAAAAATATTCGGGGTGAGGATACGTAACGATGTTAATGAAAACCAGCCACTTAAAGAATTTTTTAATTTTCAAAATCATAAAATCTTGACGCTCTGTTTTCTGTTCACTCAGCGTGCTGTTGGAAAACGTTGGCAATTATCCCAACAAATAATAGTCTAGAAGAAACTTTATGTCAACAATGTCATTGTTTTCTTTTCTTATAAGTTAAGAAAGACTCGACGTATTGTTTCTTACAGTCTCTTATTGGATTTTTTTTAAAATTCTGTAATTTTACTCATGCGGAAGTCAGTGTCATTTGTTTTGTGCTGCAGTAGAACGGTCAACGTTTATGGTCTCACCTATCATGATTGCAACAAAGCTATTTGCGAAATTTAATGTGTAATTCTGTAATTAAATTGAGAGTTACTTTGGCATTTGAAGTACCTAATCAAATCATTTTGTACTGGATATAGCTTGAAATATTGAAGAGCTTTCCAAACGAAACTTCTTAATTGGATTATATTTTACCATTAAATACACAAGATCTTTGTAATATCCTTCATTAATTGACTCACTGGTTTGATATGACCTCTGAAACTTAGTTTGTGAAAGCCCAGGAAGCAACTATTATCGATAAATCTTTTTATAAGTAACGATTTTCTTCAATTTTTCGTTGAACATTTGATCAGTGAGTTTTAGTAGTTCACTGATCGCATGATCAATTCCTTGCCCCTTGCCGAATGTTCTCAGTTTCAAAATGAAATCTAAATAATGTTTACAGGCAGAATATCTCTTCATACTTTTGTGAATGTAACTTGAATGTGACTGCCCGTTCACTTGTATGTGTGAAACCCGTTCGAATCCAGAGATTTTTCCCTGCATAGAGCCTAACAAAATTATAATTCGCATCTTCCATACTTTTATTCTCGTGAAATATAACTCGGTAACAAAATGCCGGGTATGCTTTCACTTTCGTATTAACATTTTTTATAAAATAGTTGGCCTATCACTTTTTATAATAATTGTCTTTTCCCCGTAAGTAGAAGGCGATAACTCACTTGTAACACCTAACTCCCATCCCCCACACCAAACTCCATTAGTCTTACCTGTGTTGTACTTCTCGCCGCAGAGAGCAAAGTTGCATAGGACGAGGAAGCGCAGGTACAAGCTCTTCCTTACGCACGTTCAGGGGCCGCCCAGAACATGCTCAGGGAAGAACCGTGGCCCGTGAGCGACCCTGCCGATTGCACGCGAGCATCTCGAACCAGAAGGACTGTGCAAGTTTCATTGGATTGGAAACAAATTCTATGCGAATAAAATAAGACTGAACTTAATAGTTCTTTCAGGGAAAGCACTGCCTCCCTAGCTAACATTAAGTAAACGCCAACTTGACTACATTAATATCTTCCAGATTGGTTTCAAATTATTACATCTGGATTTTTTACTTCAAATAGAAAGGCAAGTCACGAAAGTAGTGATTCAATGTCTTATGAAATATCAGTACCCGAACTTCCTTCACATTTAATTGAAGCTTTTTTTCGCAAAGAAGGCGTATTCAACTTTGTTTTATCAGTGATAATACTCAAAAGAGTGTGTCTTATATAGCGGAATATTTTGCGCAGTATACAAACGTCATAAAGTTATTTCCATATTTGAACTTCCCATATTTGAATGTTCGTCTTTCTAGATTCTCTTATTTACTCTTCTAATCATTATATAATACTTGTAGTTTCCTTAGTCGCGAGTTTCCTCTTCCTTCTCAAAAGTGAAATAATTTGGAGAGAAATGTGAATTTCCTTGGTGAAGATGCTCAGACGTTCTACATACTTAATATTTTATGACACATCAATTACACTGGTCTACAAAAAAATCTGTTACAAGAACAAAACACACTGTTTCTATAAGATAATTTGCCTCTCCATCCATATCAATTTCCAGAATTGATGTATCGGACTCACGTTTCATGTGATGATCGTTTTTTGCAAATGTGTGTCTCCCTATGTATTATATGTATCTGGCAAAATGTCATGCCCTAATAACAGATTCAATTGTTTATATTAACTATAACAACGTAAGTGTTCAGAAAAGTGAAAAAACACACCTAAAAACATTTCCTTCCCGATTTCTTGCGATACTTTACCTCAAAATACCTTTGCATCTTCCATAATAAGTTCGAGCATTAGACGCAATACATTGCGTCACTCAGCCTTGATAACGCTTTCCCCATTTGTGGGATGTCCTTGTGAAACCCATGACGGACTCAGTATCACTACAAAAAAACGATGTCACTTTTCTTGGAAAAATAGTTTGAAAAAATTATTTGGTGATCATGAAAAACAATCAATTTCTTACAGGGGAAAAGAACATTCCATCCTTTTATTCGCGCAGCTAAAGCTCAGACTAATGCTTCGACAAATTCAAATCACAAACAAGATCGTTGAGATATCCTTAAGACAAAACAATGTGCCTCATTTGATTCACAGGAGACTTGAAATGTTGGGTCAGCATGGATATCTTCGTCTCTCCGACTCTGTCGTCTAAATGTTCGTCATTGTAACATTTATCTTCACTCACGGTCATATTTTCAGGAGTTAGCGGTACCGGCAATGCTTCACTATGATATATAGGTCTTACAGCAGAGGATAAATTAGGATATTTCACAGTTTTCTTCGTTTTTTGAGGTGATTCCAGCTATTTTTGTCACATAGAAATAACAGCCTGTTGTGTGATCCGTTGGTTCCCTCCAAAACATGAGAACAGCAAAGGGCATGTGTCGTGAACCTTTTAGCATGTTAGGAGTATGACACATTACAGACAGCATTTATCGGGGCCCGTTTCAGGTCCTGATCGCCAACTCTACTCCCGAAATAAAGTTCGTAATACTTCCTTATCAGAGTATAAAGGTTCAGTTTTTGCGATTTCATAGTTAATTCTCTACAGATATAACAAAATAAATTTGGGCTATTTACACAGTTACGAGACTTTCTTCTTCTAAATACAAAACACAAACCTTCACGAACCTAGAACCACAAGCAGTCACATTCAAGAATTTTCCACGGCAACAGATTTCTCAATGCTGAGAGGCAACCAAGAAACACAACGCAATTCTGTCTATTCTCTCATGACTTATCAGCAATGTTGCCATACAGTTTTCATAACCCAGAGATTAATTTTCTAAATCGGGCAAGGAATTCCTTGTTCACTTTTCGATTGTTCCTAAACAATTAAATCTATTATTTATTTATTTATTTGTCAAAAAACAGTAAAAACTATATATGACGAGTGGGGAAAGAAATTTATCTGCGCACATTTCTTGAGGGCCAGAATTTTAAAAAAAGCGTAAAATAATAAAACTGAGCCCGATAGGCAAAAACCAATTTCATATTCGAATTCAAGGTCCAAGTCTTAGCTAAGATCACCATTCAGCTTCTTTGCTACAAAATGTTGCAGTGTTATTAGCTTATTCTTGAAAATACATTGTGCAATTTGTTTGGAAACATTTCGCTGTTTGTTAGATTTTTGCATTAGATCAATGAAAATAGACGGATAACCCTTTCAATGACAGGGTTATCCGTCACATTACATCTACACGCATTAATTATATGTTAATTGTAATTAATTAATTGTTATTAATATATGTTAATTGTAGATTATAGTCGTATGAATTTAACTCAACTTAATTTAGCTAAAAATTCTCTCATGATGAAAATTCGGAACATTCTTTTTAAAGATTGAAGTTTTGTTTAAATTGGTTTACACTCCATGATATTTTCTCTCCTAAGCTCAATATCGATGTTCTATTTTATTTCTCTTTTTTTTACATCTTCCTAAATACAGTTAGAGCATGATATTCTAGTTTACCTAACTACATCAGAGCAAGGTTAAAAATGTTAAGTTATATTACAGCTTTCCTAATTTGGGGAATACAAATAGCTACAATATGTAAGTTATATTTGATAGCACTACGGAAGAGTGTCACTAATAATTTACATAATAAATTAAAAAACATTATTCTGAATAAACTAATGACGTAATTCCCTATTAGCGTACAATTTTTCACTCTACATTTTATTTCTGTTTTTTAGCCATTGAGAAATGTTGATGTTCGACTAATGAACGAAAACATCGAAACGTGTTTGACACAATATTTCAACAGGATTTCTCCGGCGCCAGTTCCCGGCCTGAAACACGGCGCAGCTCGTTATAGGAAGCAGCCAACACGATCAATTATCTCGGGAGGCATTTATATCGCTTGTCGGCAGCGGCCGGGCGCCCGGAAGAGAACAGCGGCGCGGGGCGGCGCGTCTCGCCTCCCGTCCCGTCGCGTCGCGTCGCGCGGAGATAATGACGGAGCAAGGCGGCGACGCGACGAACACGCGTCAGCGGCGAGATGCCGCGATGCGCGTGGGCGACATGCCAACCGGTCGCCGCCGCACAGTGGGCCGAGTGGGCGGGCGGGCGGGCGCGCCGAAAAGGCGATCTGGAAATTATTAGCGGTTAAACACAGATAAATATAACATTTCGCGATCGCGATAAATTATTAGCGGTTAATGTTTAAACACAGATAAATATAATGTTTCTTATAAATTTCTTATAAATGGTGTGTTGAGTAGGAATGGCAGAAAAAACATCGATGTTTTTTAAAACCTATATTTTTTTAGCAAAACCTTCAATATTATGACATCGATAATTTGCTTTCGATATTTTCTTCGGATCGATATATTTGTCCAGAAATATCGATGTTTTCAAATAAAATTTCGTGATATAAATGAAAATTCCAGTATCTATTTTTATTTGTGGAGTACACGCAATCAACAGCCGTCGCAACAACTGTCACTGTTGTCGATCCCCAGACGGCACGACACCGTTTGCTTTGACACCTTGAGTACATAATACATTGATTAGTAAATTAAGATGAGAAACAAATTTAAGGCAGAATATACTTTAAACTAATATTGACGTCTTATGTATCACATTAGAATCAGGACATTTTACTTCGAATCATATGTAAACATCGATATTTTTTGTCGAGTTTTCATCGACATCGAAAACTATTGGTGTTGTATCGAAGTATCACTGTTTGCAATGGTGTAGACACTAGTGATGGCAGGAAGACTACAATCTACTACTATTATTACATCTACTACTATTAGGCATCATGTTACTCAAACGGATACAGAACGAAGTTTTTTAATGAGATGCATGAAATCTCACGCGAAACGACGTATTGTAAATAAAGACTTTTTTTATAAATTACTTTTGATTGTCTTAAAAACAAAGATATACGTGTTTTAATGTGTATTATCCATTAGTTCAGAAGAATGGGATAATTTGTTCTTTAAGATATGTTCATCTAATTAAAATTACGTTAACTAAAAATTAGAAAATAGTTAATTTTCGACTACTATTAGTTATTATCAGTTATTTCAATAATTTCAAAAAAAAGGTTAAATCCGAATAGAACAAACCTTAAAAAGTGATGAGATATTGTGAAATGTCTTAATTGTAAATGGCGAATGTATTGATACAAAAGATTCGAGTTATTGTCACAAAAATAAACATTAAAGTGAATTAAAAGATATTGAAACTATCATTAAAAACTAGACATACTCGGTTTGTGTTGTTTCTTGTTACATCTCTTTGTTAAGTCCTCTCGTTAAAATCACTGAAAAGTGCTATCCACACTTTTGGTGGCACTTCGACCCACAGACGTCAGTCTCTCAGCTTTCTCCGTGACTTCACTTTCTCGCTTTAGTGCGTCGAAAAACGGAGATTTCATCGTGTAAACCTCTCCCAATGCAGTATTTCCGATATGAAAGCAGTTTTGCACCCAGTATTCTACACTGTTTTTTGAGTGTTAGATAAATTAAAAATACAACAGGTTGAAAGAGTCTCTGAGTTAACAGTGCCGAATAGGATCGAAGGGAAGGAAATGGTCTGTTGTGAGTTATCGAAACTTTGTGTCTTGCAATAGTAATTAAATATCTCGTTTGGTTCATGTGGGCAACTTTAACCGACGAATTAAACTGGATGTACGTCTGAAATTCAATAATACCTGGATTATTTCAAGTGGCACACACTGAAAGAAATGGGATACCCACGAAAGGTATCCCCAGCGCTTGCCAGTGCCACTGAACTGTGCATATTTGATGCAGAGCATGGATGTTTATGCGGAAGTTTCAAGCTCCGAAAATACGAGGATTATTGAATATTTCATTTATTTATTACGTAACCTTCAGTTTATTTCGGCAGCTAAATCTTTGCATATGAATCACATCTACCCCAACCACCTCTGAACAAAATCAAGACAGGTTTTGCTCTGACACAACTGGCCATTCTCTGGCGAGTTGGAAAGAGAAGTGTCTTAGAAATGGGAAAAGACTGAAGCTGTTTAATAGACAAATGAGATTATTTTTGGTGCGATACCACATATCGCGTTGTATAGTAGAAAACGTGGATAGCAGCAACAACGAGTAGAAAGGAATAGATAAATGGAGACGGGTCGTGAGCTTAGTTGGAGAGCTGGGAGTAGAATAGGGAAAGATGTCGGTGGAGGAAGATACATCTCAGCGGCGGAAGCAGTCATATCTGGGAAGAAGCCAGATGCTCGCTTGGGAGCAGAGGCTGCCCAGCGGAGGGTTGCTGTGGCGTTCACAAGGACGGAGATCACAGAGGGCGGCGGTGGAGGAGGCGTCGAGGAGGGTGCTCCGAAGCGTGTTCTGACTCGCGTTGATAAATGCCTTGATTGATGATGTTGTCACAGGACCTTCCTGTGGGGGCTTCTGGATTCTGGACATCTTTTTGGTGATTTATTTTCTGTTTTCGGTAGTTAACAAGGTGATGAATAATCTCCTTTTACTTTAAGGTGTTTAGAAGAAAGTTTAAAATATTTCTAATATTACACATTCTGACTTCGCTTGTACTCGTAAATAAACATTGAAAGGATGTAATTTTTGCAACGAGCAATAAACTGCTGAAATTTCGATTGAAGTTTTGTAAACTGTGTTCGCTAAAAAATCAATTACAATGGAAAATACTAAAGTTGAAGTGATAATATCGTTTTGTAATGTAATAATTAATTACATTTTTATGAGTGTGAATGATTAAATATGTCTTCAAAGTGTGACGTTTTTAGTTGTTTTTATTCTTACATTTAAATGTTTAACAAACTTATTCTATTTTGTAATATTTAAATTGGCAGTTATAAATATCCAATAAATGTCATTCCTGGCTCAAAAGCTACCTTTCCATGTTGATATTTTCTTAGTTTTGATGCTTCAATCAAACACAACAGCTGACTTCCCATTTTTATATCGTGCAAAAGAAACGTGACAATCAGAAGAACGGTTTTAATTTAAGAAGAGCCCTTTACCATGCAAAGACAGTGTTTTACTGTATATCTCGCCTGTTTTGTGACCTAACTTTAAGACATTTTTACTAGTGAATATATTATATTTTCTGCATATGTTTGTTTCATTTAATTCAAAAAGTGTTTTGAGGTATCTCATTTGTTTTGTACGCCGGCAATAAAGGAGCTTGTTGTTGTTTCTCGCAGAATCCCCTACGCTTGTGGCCCAACCCCATATGAGTAACTTGTGTGTGTATGCTGTGTGCGCAGCGCTGCAAGGAGAAGCTGAACACGCTGGCCATCTCGGTGATGAACCAGTGGCCTGGCGTGCGGCTGCGCGTGATCGAGGGCTGGGAAGAGGAGGGAGGCCATGCGGCCGACTCCCTGCACTACGAGGGCCGAGCCGTCGACGTTACGACGTCAGATCGAGACCGAAGTAAAAACGGAATGTTGGCACGCCTGGCGGTCGAGGCCGGCTTCGATTGGGTGTACTACGAGACCAGGGGCCACATCCACTGTTCCGTCAAATCCGGTAAGTTTTCTTTCCGGGAGCTGCTACATGCGTTGGAAACAAATCACCGTTTTGACCACCAATAGCGCAGACCTGTTAATGCTTCTTTTAAGTTTGTGTTAAAAAAACAGAAGGGGGGGTTAGTATTTTATATGACGTCCTTGAGAAGGAACATTGTGTAATTTTATTTATTTTGCGGGTACACCTTTAGTAATTGCCTTTTGAACCTCGCGTTCTTCACACCCTTGACCATAATGGATTTATTTTGAATGGCAAATAATTATTTAAAGAATGTGTTTCTCATTTCCCAGAAATCAGAGATATGATATTTCACACGAATAAATTGCATTGGGGACACTGCCCTTCAAGAATTGCAATAACTTCTTCACTAAGCATATTGAGCACTGAGTGCGTTTGTATTATTGTAGTGTCCTTCAGAGGCATCTAATATGCTACTCGGATCGGCAATATTTCGTGACTGAATATTAATTTTTCAACAATTAATATTTTCAAGTATATATGAAAATGCAATATTTGTTTCTCTGTTCATTAGTCTGCAGCCTGAATAATGTTGTATTGGTATACTTAACACTATTCTTTACGTATATAATAAATCAAACGTCACATTAATTTAAAATTCAATTATTTCCTAAATTATAAATTTATTTCAAGATTGATTCAGCTAAAAATAATCGCAGGTTCTGCTCGTTGATATATAAATGTAGTAGGCGCGATTTAAATCTGAACGAACGGCCACCTACGTTAAAATTAATACGTGACCTTGGCCATTTTTGTTTCGCGCGAGAGGTGCAGTTTGGGCCATGATTTATAGTACGAGTGAGTCACGGGAAATGAATATGCATGAATCCAATGCATATTTCTCTTATATCCTGCTATCCTTCAAGCAAAGTGCATTTTAATTTATTGGTATCGCCGACTACTGTCCGAAGCAATTTGTTTCACCTTCATAGTGAAAATGAATACCACTTACTCATATTCTCTAAGTACTATGCTTGTAAAGGCTCGAGAAATTATCCTCCTTTCCATTACAAGAGGCTATATTGGATAAAGTGTTGCTCATTTTATATATTCAAAGTCGCCAGCAATAAAAGTAATTATACGCACGAGACGTTATGATTCATACGGTGAACAGTTATGGTTAAGGTATTTCACGCACGTTTGGTGATTTTTATCATCATACTGTTTTATGGAGACCACGAAAAGACCCTCGACTTAAATAAAGAATCCTGAGGTGAAATGAACACATTTTACATTCCCCCAATAAATTTGAACTATGAGAAATACTTGATCGGAGAAATAAGCTCTGCATAAAATAAGTACCACGCAAGAAATAAGCACCGGGAATAATAGTACACATTTCTGCAATTCATTATATACAGTTCTCCCGAATTCGTGCCTGAGTACTTTTTATCCGAAGGGTCCCGATTAGCAAGTACATGTTGAGAACATACACAAGAGTCAGGGAAGCCCAGCACAAAGGGCACGATTTAAATAGCCGGTTCGGCAGTTTTTGTACCATATTGTAGTTAAGAACAGCAAAGGTGTAGAACATTGCTAAGTAAATTGATGTTTGTCGTTTGATTTTGTATTATGTTGGTTGTCCTATTAAATATGTGTAAGTAAAGAATTTTCAGGGAAAGTTAAAGAGTACGAGGATGACTATTTAAATAATCTACTATACATATATTCACTAATTTACAATACATTTATCACTTATCATACTAATTTATGAGTTATGACTTGTAACTCATGTACGTCCAATTACGTTTCTCAAGAAGTTTCCCTATATATTGTATAAAATTACTATTATGCTAATTGTTAGATTCGTCCTTTTTCGCTTCCTTGTTGCTGATGAACGGTTCAAAAAATAATTAAAATCAATTTAATATTATAAACAGAGATACCTTAAGAGCCGCGAGTTACTCATCAACACTTGTTGAAATGTGATTTCTACAATGTATTTTTATTTTAAGTTTAGTTTTTTTATAGTCTTAGATTCAGTGTAACTTCCAACAATTTCCACATAATTTCCAAATATAATTTACAAAAACACAGGCCCGATCAGCTCAGTGGCGCGGCGAGGGGCCCCGAGCCGACCCCGGTGCACGAGCTCTGAAACTCGCTCGCTTGTTTCGTGTGTCGAGGAGGGGAGGCGCCACTCAGCGAAGGGGGAACGGTTTCGAAGGGGAGTGCAGAGAGGTTGAACACCTAACATCCTTTATAAAACCATTCGAGTTCCTGTTTAGACACACGGATCTGGGACATTGCCAGCACTAATTTGTCAATTTTACAAAAATTTCAATAAAAATGTTTAAGCATAACTTCGTCTGCACCCTGGTTCATAACAAATGCGAGACCTCAATATAGCAACTGTTCAAGAAAAGATTCAAGAAATAAGTTCAAAATATCGCCAACGTCTGAAATGCATCGTAATCATCTAGCTCTAAACCTACTTGACAATAGCCAAGAAATTTTCGACTCAATAGAATTCCCACTCTTCATCTCCCCCTCCTTTTTAATAATTAACATTTATCTAAACATGTTCTCTATTTTGCTGTAACATGTTCATAAATTTTTAATCATCGCAATCTTTATCAACAATGTAATAATATTTTAATGTTCTTTTTATTATAGATTTGAAAAGGCCCCCAAGAAACAAACCAATGTGTAACTTTCTTCATTTAATTTCGTTTGATGTTTTATTAACCATTTATAAAATTTACTTATTATTTCACATTTGAAATACATTGTAAATATTTGTTGAATAAAAAAACTAATAGCCATCGGTTCCTAAATGTATGATATAGAGGCAAGGAGAATTTTTCATCGCTCTCCAGCCTTCGAAAGAAGAAATATTTGCAAACACGCAAGACGGTTAGAATAGAATTCGAAAGTTACATCATAGGTATTGTGATTTTTACGACCATGAATTGCTGTATTGAACTTCTTCTGCAAATCCTTTTGCTGTGCTCATCGTAAAAGTCAGATCACAATTCAATGTGAATTTGCATATTTACAGAAATGTCACGCACCTACGAGAAAGCGTTTAGTGAAATCTATATGCAAACACTTGATTGTTGCTTCCAGAATTTTCGAAAATATTTGTTCTGGGAAAATGCTTGTTTTATTTGAGTTAGTAGTACAATTCATAAAAATATTATGAAAGGCTTGTATTTAAAAAAATTCAAGGTATAAATACATTAAAAGTGTTGTAAAAACCACGTTTTTCGTGGATGACTGGGGTAGGAACCAATTGAAAATAATTTTGGATCGAAATAATAGTACAAATGTACTACATTGTTTTACTGACTTATGCGGCAAGAATATTTGTTAAATATGAACCAATCTTGAGAAACTAATGAAATGCGTCTGTTTGTTAATATGTAAATGAATCTTAAACAGTTTGTATAATAATAAAACCCCGTACCAACTATTTACTATACACTCGAAATACCAACGCGTTTTGTTGCGCCCAACTCGCAGTTTCTTCTCACTAGGAACTGTCTTCGGTTCCGCCCTAAACGATGCGTTCGTGAAACCGTTCTGAATGCATCTCGTTTGGCCTTTCATCAAAAGGGCGCTGCTTACCCAGTTCTCACTTTACACCTTCCATACCACTACGAGCGACCTCCCCGCCATTAATTCGCCTAAGCTCGGAGCTGCGTTCGGAACTAGCACCAGCGCTCGCGCTCGGTTGAAGCGAGTTAGACAGGCCTGACGTAGACCTTTCTTGTTCCTTTGTAAAGCTCCTCGTTTCAGGAAGTATAAGATGAGCCCTGAGGCATATGGAGAGCCCAGCCCCCACAACCAACGCTCTAGTAGGCGGCGCAGCGTGGCGGGCGCTAACAAGGTCGATTTATCACGCATTGTGCCGCCCCACTGTCGGCCGACAGAACTCGCAACTCGCCCTCAGTCAAAGCTACAGGCTAAGTCATTGGACGCCACTGCAAAGCGTCTAGCAAAATTTAATAACTTATTAAATAATAAATAAACAGCCAAACCTTTCTGAGTTTTCTATCTCTAAAGTGTCATCTTTTGTAACATTCAGTCAACAATTTGAAACAGTGACAGTCGAAGGTGTATTCATATGATACTAACAATTATTTCTAACAATCTCAAATGAATAACTAAGTTATAATAAGAACATTATATTTTTTCTGACTAATTTTAATATTATCATCATCTAAATCTCAAATAATTCGTTCAATAAAATATGAGATTGTGAATACAGTTTCGAAATTACACGTGATGTTTTACTCGAGACTCGATTTCTACGGTGAATACGTCATAAAATTGCCCCAAACATTGGAATTTCTTATTGATATTTCTTGGCAAAAGCAGCAAAATTAACTGTTCGCGGGAATATTCAATCCGTTATTCTCTCCCCCCTCCTAAGCACCGGTCATCCCTTTTATACAATTACTTCCCCTGCCTCTGTTTGGCCCTGGCCGAAGCGAACGGTTCTCGGAGGCACGGTGGCGGCCATTGCGAAGTCGGATCTCTCCCGAATCCACGTAATCGTTGCGAAAACGCCGCCAACCGTGTCGCGTGAGTGTGGCTCTCCCGGCGTGCGAAAGAGGTTTGGCGCAGGCGCGGAAGCAGGTGGGGTAGAACGGGGGGGCGGGAACGGCGCGGAGGCAGCAGGCATTTGCGTGCGTGCCGCGCCAACGAACGGATCCGCTTTTTTTCACGTTCAGATGTAGGGCAGTGATTCGCCATAGTTGGCCCTCCGGCGGCAGTCTGCCCTCCGTTTCCCTAGCTGTATCGAAGATAGTGGTGATGTGTAAATTGTACGAAACTACTGTGACGTACTGGACATGAAAAGCACAGACGACAGATTCTGAATAGTATGTACAGTATATTTACAATAATAAATACAAGATAATGTTACAAAAATTGAAAACCTTAGGCAACCTTTCTATTCTCTAAGCCGCGAAACCCCGCGACCGTTCCCTAGCTTAGCCCAGTGCCTCTGCTCGAGAGCCATGAGAAGCTGCGCGAAGTGCGAGCTGTCGGACATAAAGTCCCGTAACTAGAATGTTACATGGCCGGATGCCAAAACGTGCAAGGTTGCACGGAGATACCTCACGTCTTCGACTCACTAGGGCGTATCCCGCGAGCGCATGTCGGCGCCGCAATAAATACCCCACGGCTCGTCCCCCACTCTACCAGCGGCGGGCGTCATTCGGCTCGCAAGCCAGCCCTCAGCAGAGAGCAACCGTCATAAATGAACTCGCGCTCAGGCACGCCTGTTGTCCAGGTTATTTGAGGCTGGGATTTTCCTGCCCGGCGCGCGCCGGCGAGGAGCCGCCGCATTCCCAACCCCCATCCCCCATCCGGCTTAAGGCCGGCTTTCCAGCGAAACGGCACGTGCGCCACCTCGCGACGCTACACTACTTAGCCCGGAAAGATGTACAACATGTTTGTTTCTCTTCTCTTGTCATTATTTTTCAGTTCTACTTATTTGCATAAAATTTAAATTGCATTTTCGTATAATGTAAATAGCATTGGTTCATTATAAGAGAGCAATGTCAAAGTGGAGAATCAATATTAAAACTCTAAAAACTTTTATTATGGAACTATGCGAATCTCGGATGATCTGAAGATGTCCGCGTCTGGAATTTGAATGGCGAGTACGATCTGCTAAATGGAGAAAGTGCTCAATGGAGAGGATACACATCCTTTACGGGTATGCTCGAACACTTGTAAAGAGAGTTGCGCTAGAGCAGCCTATCAAGCGTCACCCGTGCCCAGGCCGCAGCATAGGTCTTGGGGGGAGGGGGCGGCGGGGACTGCGGTGTCCGGTGTCGCGGAGCGGAGTGGGCTGGTCCCGGCCCTGGCACTGGCCCGCTGCGCCGGTTCGAGCCCCCGCGCGCTGATTAGGCATCGGGAGCTACCGGCCCGACTCACACGCGCGGCAGCGCCCGATGCATCGCGCTGTCGGCTCCGCCCGCCGTCCAATTTGTGTCGCTCAGCGCCGATAGCATCGCGCCGCGCCGGCCGTTCCTCGGAATGCCCACCCGAGCGCCGCCGCCGCCGCCGCCTTCGCTGCCGCCTTCGCTGCCGCTTCGCTGCCGCCTTCGCCGCACCGCCGCCGCCATCGCCGCCGCCGCCGTCGTGCCCCGAACGCCCAGGCCAAGCGGGCCCGGACCTCGCCGCCCGCGCCTTCGACCTCCGCCGCCGCCGCCGTCCTCTCGCACGACCTAGTATGAGCAGAACGTCCTCGATTTCTGATAGCACTTGTTTGAATATGACACTTCAGCATTCGTGTACCCGGTGTTTAAAGGAACTTACTGTATAATTCATGAAATACTCCCAATAATACGTAATTCCTTTCTTGTGACTCAATAGCTCTTAATTCTCGCCCGTGATTTTCAAACTCATTGATGGAAATAAATAATAAATAGTAATAATAGTAATAATAATAATAATAATAATAATAATAACAATAGTGATGACAATAATGTGTCCATAACATAGAAAAAGTCATGTTTATGTCGGTATTGGAATATGTCAAAATATATTAACAACTTTCAAATTCAATTTCTAACATTTCTAAACTGATAGTTATTTTGTGTCATTTACTTTTATACCCGTACATTTCAAATTTTTAGAAGCGTATATTTTACTATAGAAAGTACAAATGTTATCTATTCTCGATTGAATACATAATGAAAATGCATTAAATTGTTGTAGTCATGCTTTTCAACAAAGTGCAAAATTCATGGCATAGCAATTTATGAACAATCAAATCCCCTTGTTATGTAAGTGAAACCGTCTTTACCAAAAGGAACGAAACCAAATAATTTTAAATGTCACCGAAGGATGCCTTCTCATCACGTAGCGTAGTCTGTTTCCTAATATGGTAAACATTAAGTCTGAAGTGACAGCAAGATACATATCATCATGGAGTATAAATAAAATTACATATTTATGGTGTGGGATAACTCCATCGGCAAAGCTATCGTGGAACAAGAAAGACGTGTGTCACGATGACAGGTATCTTTGAACATTCACGACTTTCTGATTGAGGTAATGTTGCAGTAAAGTGTTACAAAATCGTTACTAGATTTATTCATTAGGAAGCTGGTTTGCAACCCGGAGTAGATTTTATATTCAGCCGGCACATAACATCTCAAGTCGTGAATATTAGGAAGAATAATATTAATAATAATAATAATAATAGTAATAATAATAACAATAATGATGACAATAATGTGTCCATAACATAGAAATAGTCATGTTCATGTCGGTACTGGAATATATCAAAATATATTGACAATTTTCAATATATTGACAATTTCAATCGTCTCTCACATTCACAACCACACCTGTACCTACCACTGGGATAGTATAAGATACAACTTGCCGAGCAACGAATTCAGAACAACCCAATCTCGTGGATTTTTAATAATCTCAAATCAGTATTTTTAAAGTCAAATTTCATGTGTATTTGTAGGTTTTTAAAGCCATTCTGGACAACTTTGTAGCGTTGTTCGCATAATACCATTAGCGATACAATATGCAACCTGTTTTTGAAATTCCAACATAGTAGCATTTTCCCCTTGCCTTATCTTTCTAGGAGGAACTTTCAGCTTGGTACAGGTGACACTTGCCACCGCGACCTCTGTCTCGAGACAGCTGTTGTGTAAACGGACATAAAGTTTAACGAACGCATTCTGATGACTACTACGTTTCAATGCCATTCCTAGAGAAGGTGAAGGTGTTTACTTTGCCGAGGTGAAGGTTTATCTACACATGACCATTCACATGAGTCGAGGCTAGACCAATGTCACTGAGAAATTGCATGACAGATATACAGACGGGTGTGCTTACCTATGAGCTCATTCGACGTATCTCACCTTTTATGTTGTTTTAGAGTCGTTTTGTTTCAGCCACTTGACTAGGCAGCCTAAAGGATATTTGTTTATGGAAATTTTTATGTTGGTTGTTAGAAACAAAATGAAACAAAATCCTGTGTTTTATTGGGTAATAATTGTGCCAATCGGCTCAAGGCAATATTTTATGGCAAATAACAACACTATTCAATTATAATAATGATCGTTGATAATGATGATTGATGAATCATTGATTGAACATTAATTGAGAGCTCAGAAATCCTTTTACATACAAAATATAGAAAATATAAAAAATTTGAAAAAAGTTTACTCATAATGAGAATAATTGGTACAAGTTTTAACTAAATAAAATTATCAATGATTTAATATATTTTATTAAGTAATATATATTTTTTAAGTGTAAACGCGACAAAATATAATAAGTTTTTAGAATAAAGATAGTATTGTGAAGAAGTAAAAGCGAAAACGGCTATTCTCCCTTATCGTAACAAACGAGATAAAATTGGCTCACTTACCCGAGGACATATGGCGAACAAAAATATGAGCCGGCGAGCGGAATGGCATCGTATTTATAACATCAAAATTGTAAGGCGCAGTGACGCTTCATGATGTGTACCCACAATTTCACGATGAGGATCCAGCCTTCACGATTTCCTCGAGTCTATCCAATGCGTATTTTTTTCGATACTTTTATCTTGACATTTAACGCGTCCCCGTGCCTGTCGAAATTAGTGACGAGGCTCCGGACTTCGGCTCACACGATTAACCCTAGCACTACCAATAGATGGTGGGGGGGGGGGCACAGCCGCTCAAGATAATTGTATGCTTATTTTATAGGTTACATTTTTTTTAGGAAGCTAAAAATCATTGCTATTACTATTTGATGTGCGTATTGTTGAAAATGTTACTTATCACAAGTGTAAACATAATTTGATTTATTACGTTTTTGGCTCAGTGTAAAAACTCGAAAACTGAACTCACAAACTGAACATTCAGAATACATTTTGGAAACAATTGTAATTTATAAATAAGAGTACAATGTGGTTTAATGTATTACTATGTTATGAGGATACAACAACCTTATTTCATATAAAAATGTAAGTTTTTGTCATCACCTACAAATTTTAATGCGAAAAAAATCATTATTTTTTGTTTTGTAGATTAAGCAATTGAACAATCATTTTTTATTTAAATAAAT